>CM054059.1:207240447-207877387 GCA_028641055.1 Alopecurus myosuroides
TTTTTGGAGGGTCATATTTACTCCTCCAAAGGGTAAGAAGGCATATACTACTCTAAAATTTGAGAGATCGGCTAGTGATGCTGTAAGCCAGGTATCAAAAAGTAGGTTCCATTATGTTGCATGAAATTTCATTTATTTGCTTCATTCTTTTGAATCAAATTGATGGAAAAATCCTTTGATAAATAAAAATATTTCCATTATGTACCTCTATTTTTAAATATAAGATGTTTTAGTGGCAAAATAGCAAAACAAAAATGTCTCATCATATTTTGAAACAAATGTCCTCCCTCCGTTTCAGTTTACAGCGTGTGCGCGTATTTCTAGGTCGTCAATTTGACCAACATAACACAAGATATATATTGTTAAAAACAGATCATTATAAACTTTAGATGTCGCATTTTCATATGGTACAATTTTTATGTTATATAAGTTATGTTACATTGGTATAATTTGCGACCTAGATATACGTGCAGGACTTGTAAATTGAAATGGAGGGAGTAGTACAGTACTATACACTTTTACCGTGAACCAAAGATGCCTTTACTACTGCAATACAGCTAAGCTTAGTTTTTACGTCGTGTTATTTACCAGCCTGATCGATGCTGCCACGAGGGGCTCTTCTTTTTTCTCCTCTCCCAGGTTTGGCAGGGCCAGCGCAGTGGCAAGTAGGCTTGGGGCACGAGGGCGTGCTGCCCAACCTCGCGCCCAGCGGTGGACGGCTTTTGGGGGCCGAGCTGCCTGCCTGTTTGGTGGTGTCGTTAGACCCGAGACGTGCAACTCTGGGCGCAATGCAAAGTCGGCGTGCACCCCCTCGCCGGCCACGTGCCGCCTGCCCGCCCATCGTGCGTCGCCACCCCGCCCCGCCATCCCTCGCCGTCAAACATACACGCGAGCTGTCACTGTGCTTCCGTGACTGGTGCAGCGAAACGCGGTTTTCTTTTTGCCAATCTGTCAGTCGGCGGTAAACATATACTCCCTCGAAATGTAAGATGTTTTAGCCTTTTCTAGATAAAATGTACCTAGACATGTTTTAGTGTAAGATGCATATGAATCTGCATACTAAACATGTCTAGATATATTTTGTCTAACAAAAGCTAAAACATCTTATATTTTGATACGGAGGGAGTATAATCCATCCAATCCAGATATTAATCTGAAAATTTCGGACAAATTCGAATAGGAAAATGTTAATTGTAGGGCGACACCGAGGGTAGATGGCTCGTGTTTCCGCACGCGCGCGAGTAGCACGTGGGTCCGTTTGCCTGGTCCAACAAGTATGAATTTTGTTTTTGGCCCAACTAGTACCAATTTCGTTTGGCTGCCCAACTAGGAGTAGATACATGTAGCCTAAGTACTTTCTGCTTTTTTAGTCAACGTTGCGTACGTTTTTAAAATTTGTAACAATTTCGCACGTGTTTTGTTGTGAAAACACAAACAAGATGTTGCAATGTTTTTCTGGATGGATGTCTAGGAAATGCGTATATATGTTTAGAATTTATTTGGCATGATATGTTTTATGCGCTTCCTCACATGTTGTAAACATGTGTTTTTATTGTTGTTATCGATTTATTTTCTTGTTGAAATAGACGATGATTTTTGTTGCAACTAAAACGGTGATAAATTATCTTGTTGCTTACCAACTTTTTAATTGATGCAAATTATTTTTTTGTTGCAATAGGTTGTGATTTTTGTTGAATTGTTTGAACTTTTTTGTTGCAACGCAATAAACATATTGTTTAACTATTTTGTAGCATTAATTATTTTCGAATTTATTTGAAACAATTTGTTGCAATACCTTTTTTTTTGGTACACGGGGTGATAATTTTTGTTACGATACCCCGTGAATATGTTGCAATGGCATTTTTGTTGTAATTATCAAGATGGCCGGGGCAACGCGATATACCCCTTCGTTTTAAGTGGAACTGCTTTGGAGTGTGGATTCTATATCAAAAAAAAATAGGGGGGCTAAAGTGTAAAACTATGATGCGCTAATTCTGGCCATCGGATGAAGATCGAAGGGCTCGTGAGGGGATCTAGTTTGCTTAACGTAGGGCGCCCTACGCCTAGCACGGGCCATTCGAATACTGCTAGCTTAGGTACTTGACATCGATAATCACACGGCCCTAAAAAGTATCTAAGAGCATCTCCAACAGCTCATCTATATTTGATCATCCATAACTTTATATAGAAGATTATCTAAAAAGATTCATGTATATATGTTATTATTTTCGGGACATCTATATTGTCTGTCCTATATTTTAATATTATCTTGTAACTACCATTCATCACTTTCTTTTTCAACGGCTCTATTTTTAACAACGACTTTGCGAACGGCTATATTTTGTGTGGCATCCCATTCATATCAACAAATCATCTGTTCAACAAGTCCATAAATTCAATAATTTTAGTAGAAACAAATGGTTCCAGTACATGTCAAAATTTAGTGTCTAGTACATGTCTATTTTTCTATAATTTTTTTCCCTTTGGTCTCTATAAAATAAAATAACACGAATAGTGCATGTCAAAATCGATAAAATGTTCTCATATTTGGTTTGGATGATCATCTAGCCATCTCCCAAATGTGGATGACGGGTAGGAGAATCTGGGGACATGTATAAATTAATTATGTTATAGATGATCTGCTGGCAACGTTTTTTATCCCTCCGTCATCTATATTAGCTCCATTCTTCCTCCTCTTGATCATCACTCTCCTCCTTTTTTTCATCCAATGAGTTTCCAGATTCAGCAGTTTCTTCTTCCATATGTTCCTACAAGGCATTAGTCTCTTCCTTAGATTGAGAGCATTTATTAAGATATTCTATTATGTAGTAATTACAATCATTGTAATTATCAAAGCAGTATTCAAGTATAGCATAAATCTCATATTTATAAGGTGCATCATCAATACTTTCAAGTAAATAAGCAATTTCGAATGCATCCTTTCAAGCAATAAATTATTCAATTTGTTCCACATCATATAATTCATAATTTCTCTTAACATAAGAAGATATGGTATCATCATCATTATACTCACATTAAAAAGGGAGGTGTTTATACCTCCTACATCAATAAGATTTATCAAAGCAATAAATAACATTATAAGTAGAACATAAGTTTTTAGCATAGTCATGCAATTTATTAATTTTCTCCCATAGGTGTATTCCTTTTTGTAACAAGCGGTGTTGCTTATAATATTTTTGTTGTTCATATGTGAACCCACCTTGCCAATAAGATGTAGTTTTAAAGACATCAACCATTGATAGCAAGCATGATAAAGCAAAAATAACAACTAGAATAAAAAACTATTTTTTTGTGTGTTTTTTATAAAGAGAAGTCAACAAGACAAAACAAAATAAACAAAGCAAAACAAAAAAAAGTAAAGAGATTGGAAGTGAGAGACTCCCCTTGCAGAAATTCTCTTCCTCCCCGACAACGGCACCAGAAAATGCTTTGATGCGTGTAGACACACGTTCGTTGGGAGACCCCAAGAGGAAGGTATGAAGAGTGCAGTAGCAAGTTTCCCTCAGAAAGAAACCAAGGTTGAATCGACCAGTAGGAGGAAGGAGTAATTTCAGAAGGTTGAAGCAGCTGAGATGGCATGACGCACTACCGGTTCAGCAACAACGTGGAGTCTGCACAACACAATCAAATCACTTTGCCCCAACGAAGCAGTGAGCTTGTCAATCTCACCGGTTTTGCTGAACACAAAGAGTTTAAACGTATGGTGTGGAAAACAGTAGGAACAATATGAGAGCAGTATGAAAGCAGCATCTGTTTTATCAGTATAAGGAAAAAGGACCGGGGTCCACAGTTCACTAGTGGTGTCTCTCCGTGAAAGATAAATAACATGTGTGGTGAACAAATTACAGCTGGGCAATTGACAGAAATGAAGGCTGCACCGTAGTGCATATGCAAGACATAAATATTACTATGTGATTCATGCGGGCATTACACCAAAATACATAGACCGTTACCCAACTACATCTATGACTAAAAATCCACCCTCCGAAGATCATCCGAACAAACGTTGGGTATTAAGTTGCAAGCAACAGATAATCGCAGTAAGCAAAGTGTGTAATGTAAACAATAACATCATCCTTAGACGAAGCATTTTTGTTTTCTCCCTAATGGCAACAACACATCCTCCATCCGTCACGTTTCTGTCACTCGAGCACAGATGAAAAGGAGGCATGAACCCACTATCGAGCATAAATACTCCCTCTTAGAGTTACTAGCATCTACTTGGCTAGAGCATCTACTAATAACGGAGAGCATGCAAGATCATAAATAACATAAGCATGACGATAACATGATATATTGATAATCAGAAGACATAGCATTCAACATTCAGCAGATCCCAGCAAACATAACATGTAGCATTACATAAAGATGATCTTGATCATGATAGACAACTCACAAGATCTAAACATGAGGTACAAAGTGGAGAGAACAACCATCTAGATACTGTTATGGACCCGTAGTCCAGGGATGAACTACTCACGCATCACTTCGGCGGAGGGCATGGTGGTGTAGACCCCTCCGGTGATGATTTTCCCCTTCGGCAGGGTGTCGGGGAGAGCTCCAGAAACCTCCCGATCTCGGGATAACGGTGACGGCGTCCTCGGGTGTTTCTCGGAAAAAAGTGGGATCTTTTTAGGGTTTATGTCTCGGGTGTATTAAGTAGGCGAAAGAGCAGAGGCGGTGGAGGCCTGGGGCCCACACCACCCCCCGGCGTGGCCAAGGGGGGCGCCGCCCTATGGTGTGGGCCCCCTGAGCCCCCTCTGGGTCTCTTCGGGACTCCGTGGAACCTTCGGGAATTCTAAGACTTCCCGGCTTCGATTTTTTCCAATTCCGAGAATATTTTCAGAATAACTTTTCTGAAACTAAAAACAACAGAAAACAGTGAACTGGCTCTGTGGCATCTTGTCAATAGGTTAGTCCAGAAAATCGATAAAAATGACATAAAGTGTACGACAAACATGTGGGAAACAATAAAACAACAGCATGGAACATCAGGAATTAAGGATATGTTTATGACATATCAATAGTACCAAAGTAAAACCTCCAGAATATACCACCCCGACAATCTCATGGTCAATGTTGTAATATAACAGTGTTGTGATATGTCATTAAGGACAAAGATGTCTTAATGAAATCTTTTAGCATATCAACTACTAGAGTATACCCAGCCATATTGTTCCCTTTCAACAATATGCTATTCATTGATGCTGACATAAACAATTTTCATGACCAGGAAAATTCATCCTTCAAGCATCCAATGAATTACTAGTAAAAGTCAAGATTAGGGTTTGATACTTTGTCCATGTTACTACACGTGAGCGTGAGTTTTTCTCTGAATCTCATATTCAGGAGCCATGTCAGTTATAGCATAGTAATATAAATCATAATTATGAAATAGATGTACAAATATTATTTCCTTTTGGGCATATATCCAAAAGATCTCTCATTCTTAAACAAGCTTTCTCTATTAAACATGTTTCTACTGATATTGTTACAAGACGTAACAGACCCGGGGACCTAAAGGACCAACTTGGTATTTGGAAGAGAAATCGAGAGAAAAAGGAGGCCAGATAAATAAATCAAGAAGAATAAGATGTACTTAATAAAATCCCGAAATGACATTTATTTAAACGCAAAATGACAAAAAGAACAACCATAAATAGAAGATGAAGAAGGAACATATGAGTTTTGTCGTGGGATAATCACGGAAGACGTTACCAGGGGTAACTTATCTTGGGGTAATTCGACTCTGGTGTTTGGGAGAGGGTTTAGCTCAGGGGAAATCATGCTATCAATCGATCTGGCAGCTCTGGCAATCACGTCGCCGAGTCTCCAATCTGAGATTACAATATCAGCTCTCGTATTACAAGGATACTCGAATATCTGGTGAGGTTCTGTTTCTCTAACCCTAGGAGCCGGTTTATATCTTACCCGGCCCCCCTGGCTTCCTATCCAAGGCATACCCGGAACCCTACCCAGTAACCGCATACAAATCCTAAGTTTCCTAATAGTAACCCCAAAGGCCGGGTTACGAGGCCTATACTATTTCTTGGGCCTTCTAGAAACTCCTTTTCCTTGAGCCGGGTCTTGCGCGGTCCCTTTTGGGTCGGGTTACACCTTGGCGTTAGCCTACCGGGTTATCATCCCTCCATCAGTAGTCCCCAGAATAGCTTGGGCTTCGCGGGATCAACCATGAAGCGCACGCTATTCCCTGCAAAATAATAAACACACAAGTCTATAAAATACCGACTCAGAGTGCTTTTGATAACAGCTAGGCCTATCTCTGTGGTGGTCCATATAATAACCCGTCTTTTCCTGAGTCAAACATTGTTTTCCCAGGTCAACACTCCGAGAAAACACGTAAGACCCGGACTCGTACCGTTCGCTAGTTAGTCCGAATATCGCGCTTGCAATCTGTTTCAATCTCTTCCGGATATCTCGTAACGGGCGCCTTCAATGCTTATCCCAGAAATTCCGGCTAAATATCTTTTTCCCGAAATTTTTGGCCTTTGCCGCCCAACCCTAGGGCACTTTCCCGCTCTGTGCTTATAAATAAGAACCCAAACGCCCTTTTTCAGATCCACTCGCCACTCTTCCCCATTTTTTCATCTCCTCTCCTTTCTCGGCGCCCTCACCCTCGAGCCCGAGCTAGCGCCGCTGCGCCGCCCGCGAGCAAGCCACCGGAAAACGAGCCGCCGCCGTCCATCCGCTAGCGCGCCGACGGAATCGAGCCGCCGCACCCGTGACGCCGCCGCGCCCTCAAGCAGCCCACCGGAGAGCTCTAGGGACCGCCGCCGTCGCACCACGCCGCCGCCGCGTTCTCCCCCAAGATCCCGCCGGTAAGCCGCTTTAATTCCATGGATTTCTCCTTTAATTTCGCGCAATTAGATGGGATCTGGTTCCGCTTCTAGATGCCCTCCTTGATTCTTACTAGTTGAACATGCTACATCTCGCACTTCCATAGGCAATGCTTGGTTTAAGTCTAATTGCGCACCTCACAGCACAACTTCAACACCTGTAATCACAATCGTTCCCATATTTTTTCTCGCCTAGATCCAATCGGCCAAAATTTCTTGCAAGTGTTCTTTACTAAGTCGGATAACAGCCATTTCCGGGTCTCAAGTTGTTTATACTCTGCACTTTGTCTTCTTTTTAGGTTGCGCTCATGGCACCCAAGGCCAGTGCGAAACTGAAGGGGAAACAACCGGCCGGTAAGGCAAAACCGAGTCAATCGATCTCCGCCAACTGGGCGAGATCGACCGTGACCAAGGCCAAGCTAGATGAACTCGCGGAGTCGGGTGTTCTTCCCGCCCGGGAGGATATTCACTGGAGGGTGCCTGGGGAGGAGACCCGGCCCTCTCCGGGTCTGGACGAGGTAGTAGTCTTCGTCGAACACGTGATCCGGGGTTTCCGCCCCCCCCCCCGGGTCACCCTTTCTTCCACGAGCTGCTAGACCACTACAAGCTCCGGGTGTTCGACGTAGGTCCCAATTCTATGCTCAATATCACTCATTTTATCGTCTTGTGCGAGTCATATCTATGCATTCCTCCGAATCTTGCCCTTTTCCTTGAGTTATTCCAATGCAAGCCGTGCCGAGAGAGCGGCGATGGGGCCCTTCTAGTCTGTGGAGGGGTCTCCATCCAGAGGAGGAAAAACTCCCTCATGCCGACTCTGGGTCTCAGTTCCCATGTCAAACACTGGCAGAAAACGTATTTCTACTGCCAGGATACTTCCTCAGCCGGCGAGAAGCAACTTCCGGGTTTCACCGAAAACCTCCTTAGTCTATCCGATAGTTTTAGCTCCTTTGCTACTGAGGCCGAGAGGCAATCTATCCAGCCCCTTCTGCACAAACTAGTCGTACTGTCGGCCCATGGTCTCCTAGGGCTCAATCTTATTAAAACCTGGGTAACTTTCCGGATTCAACCCAACAGTGTCCGGCCCAAACTCATGTGCAACTATTCTGGGCATGTCACCGATTCTCTTCGCTATTCGATGAGAAATTACCCGTCCGCAGATGCGAACAAGATCATGAAAAACTTCTTGGCCGAGAAACTGGAGGTGATCCGGAACATAGCCGGCCTGGACCCCTACACGCGGGATAACCCGGCTCCAGCAGTAATATTCGGCCATTACTCTTTATCCGACTAACATTTTTCTGGTACAATCACTAACTTTTATCACTGTACTTTTATCTCAGGAAGATAGCACTTTCTGGAAGATTGAGACCCCTCCGCCTTCCGAAAACTCGGAAGAGGACGAGGAGCCGGTTGATACTGATGAGGGTAACATCCGAGTCTCACTTACTCCTTCTTCTGTTTAACTTGTTCCAACCAACTTTTTTCCCTTTTTCCGACAATATGCCATGTTTACCAGGGCTAGAAGATAAGGAGGACACCCAGTCGGACGAGAGTGAAGCTGAGCCGGAAGTCGAGGTTGGGGTAAAGAGGAAGACCCGGGGCGTTGTATTCAAGGTGCCTTACTCCTCTATGACCTCCAAACCATATTCGTACGCTAACATGTGCGAACTTAACCAACATTTGATCAATTCGTCACGCTTGAAGGAACCCGCCCCAGTTAAACGTAGGGTAACCCGGAACTCCCCGGGTGATGATCCTCTTAACCCGGGCATCCCTTCGTCCCCCGCTCGCAAAGCCGGTATTCCCCAAACTCATTCTTCTCGCCTTCCTCAGAGATTTCCCTCTCCAAATCATCCACTGGCCGGACAAATCCGGGTCTCACTTTCACACTATTTATCAGTTTCTTCCGGGTCTAGCAACGATCTCCCAGCGGATTTCGTCGTGAACACCGCGTAAGTCACTTTTCTTACTACTCAATACACTAACTTTTTCCATACCTCTCGTTTACCATATACTGACTGTTTCTTTTTCTCTTTCCCAGAGCCAAGGTCACGAGCAGTGACCCGGAGGACATGGACGTAGATAACCCGGCTATGGGGGACCCGGAAGATACTGTGAAGGCCGCGGCTGGCGGCGAAGAAGAAGAAGATTTTCTGGTAAACCCGACCGATCAAGAAGCCGAGTTTCCCCTGCCAACTCACACACCCGGATATGAGGATGTTGAGGTCCTGGGGACGCGGAGGGGTGATCCCAATCCTAACAACCAGGCGACCCGGGTAACCTCCCCCAAGCACGAAAGAACTCCACCTCCGGGTACTCAGGGCCCCAGCTCCTCCAGGCCGAGACTTGATGATCTGAGCTTTGAAGAGATGCTAGGTGCTCTCTTCACCTTGAAGACTGATGAAAAGGGCATTCTAGAAGCCATGGTTGCTAAGCATCAGGTAAATTGACCAATACTGCTCGTATATTCACATAGTCCCCAAGTTCCGAGTGAACTATGCTTAGTTTACTTGGTACTTTATAGCTCTATGATTTACCTTACCCGGATGCATCTTTTGTCCGACTAACTTGTCCTTTATTTTTCTCACAGGCCTATGTGACCCATTCTGAGGAGGTGTTGGCAAAGACCAATGAGCTCCTCGAGGTCGAGACCAAGTTACGTGAAGATCTAGAATCTGATGTGAAGAGCCTTGAGAAAGATGTAAAAAGGTACAAGAAAAGGTCCCACACTGCTGAGGGCGAGCTGAAGAAGATTTCGGCCCAGATTTCCGATACTTACGGCACTCTGCTTGGTACGAATTTCCGACTTTCTAATTATAACCCGGATTTCTCATTCCGTAACTGTTATCATCCGGATGTTAGCACCTTAACTTTTGCTGTTGCTGTGCAGGTCCGGGTGAAAAGCCCCTGGATGAAGATGATATTGAAAAGCTGAAGACGTTGAAGGCCGTGATCCGGCAACTTACTGTCGGCACCAAGTGGATCTTGGAGGCTGTGAAGTGGCCGGCTAAGGGTTATTGCGGCTTGGACACTTTGCTTGAGGCATGTTCTACCATCCCCGAGTGGATTGAGCACTAGAAGCGCTCGTCGTGTCGAGTTGGGGTGACCCGTGGGCTTGCTCTGGCCAAGTCCTATTTTCCTAGGCTTGAGCCGACAAAGCTCGTGGGCGGGTTTACCGAGTTCAACAACGATGGCTCCAAGTTTACTGGTAAGAATTACAAGGCCATTCATACTGATGTGCGTCACTCGGCGAGCCTGATCGCCGACAGTCTGGACTTGAGCAAGATCACACACCCCCCCTTATGACGCCGAAGACAAGCCAATTCAATCTGATCTACCCAAGCCCTTTGACATGCTGGAGCGGTGGAAGGCGGAAGCGGCGAAGAAAAAAGAGGAAGCTGCCAAGAAGAAAGCTGAGGCCGATACTGTGCCTTCCACCTCTACGCCGGCTGTCCCTCCTCCTGCTCGCGCCGGTACTGCTGCTGACCCGGACGCGGGAGCTGGGACTGCCACTCCCGAGCAAGTCAAAGACCCGGCCGCCAAGGACAACGTCGATGACTCGGCCAAGGATGCCGAGTAAGGTTTCACTGTTTATCGCCTCAAACACTCATTCGGCCAATGGGCATTTTGTAACGTGCTTGATACAATTATTCTTTTAATAGTGCGCCTGTGCACTTTTCGATACAATTCCCTCGGTTTGTAATACCTTAAAACTTTAATAGCTTTTGTGGCACTTCTGGCCTCTCGCATAGATATGTTATTTCCTAGTCTTGAACTTTTTGTTGCTGCTTTTCCGATTTTCGCTACTTTTCCTTTTGTGAGACTCGGTTTCCGGGTCTCAGTGATTTCAACAAGTGGACTTTATTTCTTAAGTCCCCAAGTCCCCAAGACTCGGTTTTTTGGGTTTTTAAGCTTAATAGCTGAACAATTTGTTGCTTTTCTTCAGGTTCCCAAGTCCCCAAGACCCGAATTTCCGAGTCTAGGGATTTGTAGTTTTCAGAAAGGCAACTTGTTTTAGCTTAGGCTCAAACACAGAGTTACTCATGTGGATTTGAGGTTATGCTTAATATGTGTGAGTTTCCGGCTGTTAACCTTGTACTCTGCATAACCTGTGGTTTGGATGACCCTTTTGATCCTCTTTGTTGTAAGCCGGCTTTCGCGTGGGTATTCAATGATGCTATAACTTTGTAAAGACAGGGTCAGGCAAGTCCCATTGGGCATCATGACTGATTGTGATTACACGTTAGCAAAGCATGCCACATTGCTGCGAGACACATCAAGCTTAAACAACAGAAATCAAGAAAATTTGGCTCTATTGTCCGGTTATAAGATTGTAATCGTACTTATTACAAGTAATCGGTCCTTATAACTTTAATGGCATCGTGGCCGGGTCTTTGAGTTTGCAACTGTGCTATTCAAGCAATCAGCCCCCAAGACCTTTATATACAATCTTAGCAAACATGTAGAACTGATATATTTTAAAACAATTAAATAATACTTACCGGATAAAATAGAAAACAGAAAGTAAAAAACAGAAAGAATCAAAACTTAACAGAAATAAATAAGAAAAAAGCAATATCATAGTTTAACCATCTCTTTATTGATATGAGAAAAGTTAGGTCAGCAGGCCGCCTCATTAAAAACCCTCCAGTCCCCTTAGGTACCCTGGATAGGAAAAGAGTGCGTCTGAAACCTGCTGCCTGTTACATCGTGTAATCCAACTTTGTAGACCTAGCCTATGCTAAGTGTAGTAGGGACGTAGCTGAGCCACGTTCCATGGTCTTTCCATATCTTGCATAGATGAAGTGGTGTGGGCTATGTCATTGACGGTATCCGACTTTTCCCTTGCATCTACCAAGTAATATGATCCATTATGCAGGTTCCGGCTTATGATGAATGGTCCTTCCCATGGTGGAGATAACTTTGCTTTCCCTCCTTTGATTGTACCAAGCGCAATACCAGGTCCCCTTCCTGGAAGACCCGGGTTTTGACTCGCCGATTGTGGTATCTCCTCAAATCCTGCTGATACATGGCTGATCTCTCCAAGGCTTGCTCCCTGTATTCTTATAGCATATCCACGGCATCCTGCCGGGTCTTCTCGTTCTCCACCTCAACGTAAGCCGACACTCGGGGCGAGTCGTGAATAATGTCACTCGGCAATACCGCCTCTGCACCATAAACCATGAAAAACGGGGTCATCTGAGTAGATCTGTTAGGTGTAGTGTTAATTCCCCAAACTACTGATGGTAGCTCTTCAACCCATGCTCCAGCAGCTCTGATGCACGGCACTCGCAGCCGTGGTTTTAACCCGCGAAGTAACTCCTGGTTTGCCCTCTCCACCTGACGAAGGCATGGATCCTGGACCCCGCGGGTAAGGACACCCCATCTCGGGCCCAAGGGTAAGGCCCAAGAAGAGGAGCCCTTGGAGTATTCTAGAAGGCCCACGTGAAGCCCACCCGCACTAACTTGCGGGTTAAGTTTGGAAACTTGTAACCGACCTAGGGTTAGAATTCGAGTCCTCTCCGGGTAAGGTTTGAGACCTGGCCACCTATATAAGGCCAGGAGAGCCACCGGTAGAGGACCAAGCAACACATCACCATCAAAACCTTGAACTCGAGTCCTTACTCTCGATTCGAGTACCACCATTGTAACCGATCTTTTCATCAATACAGATCGACAGAGGCAGGAGTAAGGGTTTTACCTCTACGAGGGCCCCGGACCTGGGTAAATCTCGCCCCCTGTCTAGCCGACGATTCCACCAGCGCTCATGGGTTCTCCTAATCGAAACCCGATAGGATCACCTAAGGGATTTGTAGAGTCAGAGATTCGACAATTGGCGCCGTCCGTGGGGACGACGGACGCTGGATCACCGGCATCTTCGGCTTCATCGACAACCCACTCTCGTTGGAAACCATCGACTACGGCTCCGAACAATCCTATACGGATCGGATCTGTCGTGGTCACGCCTCACTCGCCGGAATCGCGCCCGGTATTCGAGGATCTGGAGAAAAGCGTCACCTTGACGTTCGGGAGCCTAAAATTCCTGACCAACAGGGACGGGATCCTCCACTTCTCGGATGAATCGGAAAATGAATCTGGAGCTGTCGACTCGCGCCGTCATCTGGAGAAAAGCGGCGAGTCCATCCGCTTCAACGCCAATGACTATCATACCCTCTCGACATAGGAACCATCAAGAATTCAAAGAAACTTCCGACCTACGCCTATGACGCACGAGCCCCGACTGGCTCAAGTCTGCATGGCAGGATCGGAACAAACCTCGGAAACGGAAAACAGCGCGGCAGAGCGCAACATAATCGGCGTCTCACGGGAATCCTGAAACCAAGCAAAAGAGGCTATGCGAACGAGCAAGCCACCCACAGCCGGGGCTTCACACGAAGACATGGTAGCCTACCACTATCACCTAGTGAGAGCAGCCACGACCATCAAAGACGCTCGGATAGATCTGACCCGCCGAAGAAGAGCGGCGGATGAGTCGAGTCAAAGGTGAGCCGGGCTGTCCATAACACCCTCGGTCGGAACCCGACCCGCGAGGAAGGGGCACGCATCTACATCCAGGAACAATGAGTCCCTAGCCGGAACCAGCAGATCGATCACTCCTTCTCTCATGCGAGTCGATGGCGACGGCAATGTCTACCCGCAAACTCCTGCGGCCACGGTTCTAGCCGCAGCAACTTACATGCAAATGAACCAACCGACAGAAAGTGACCCTCGGGCGGAGCAGTATAAACAAGTAGGCAAGGGATTAGGGCTGGCAGCCGCAAGGCTCGCCGCCTATGATCGAAAGAAAGTCGCAGAGCAGTTGGAGAAGGAACAGGAGAAAGAAAAGGATAGGGAAACATCCCGCAAACGTAGGAGCTCTTCGCCAAGAAGGGACAGGTCGCCACGTCGTGGCCGAGGAAAAGAAGCGCGGCGCCGTGATGACAGTCGAAGCAGCAGCGAAGGCAGTCCGAGAGACAAAAGCTCGCGGCATCATAGCAGCCGCTCGCGAAAACGAAGCAAGGAACCAAGGAAGGATGCCGACCGCGACCGGCCAGAATACGACGCGCGATCAGATCTCGCTCAAAAAAGGGTGGATAAAGCAAGGGCTTCGCGATATCGCGAGCGCTCTTCGTCCGGCTCCTCGGATGACGAAACCTGCGGTGCTCTCTGCTTTGCCCGCAGTATCCGCGAGGCACCTCTACCCAAAAGGTTCAAGCTTAGCACGGAAGTGACGAAGTATGACGGTTCACTCGAGCCCTCTCAATGGCTAAGCGATTACCTCACGGCAGTAAAATGCCAACGTGGGAACAAAAACACGGCTATGCAATACCTCAATTTGCATCTCACCGGCGCGGCCCGCAGTTGGCTGGAAAGAAGACCAAAGTCTTGCTACGCATCGTGGGATGACTTGCACCGCGATTTTTGCAAAAATTTCCAGTCGACTTACAAGAGGCGAGCATGCAAGCAGAAAAGTGGCGAATCCACCCGCGAGTACATCCAGTGATGGACTACGCTCAGGAATACCGCAGGAACTATCTCGGAAGAAGTAGCGATTGAAGCCTTCGCAAAAGGCGCCCGAAGAACGACTTTCAGAGAAGAACTGGGCAGAGCCGCGCCCAAAACTATTGGGGAGCTGATGAACATAGCCGAAAAATGGGCTAACGGAGAAGATGCGGTGCGCAATGAGAGAGCCTCATCACCTGCGCATGATGAAGACCGTCATGGCCGGAGGAAAAGGAGGAAATATTACGATCACGAGGACCGAGAGGAGTTGGTAGCGGCGGAATTCGCGCGAAGCCGCGACTCCGGTCGTCGTGGGAATCGCGAGTGGAGACCAAAGGCTGAAGAAAAATCACCCGAGGAAGACCTCGATGGATACTGCTCGCTACATCTATTTACAGATAAGCGCACGGGCAAAACTAAGGCAACACACCTTCTTAAGGATTGTCGAAAGTTGATCGATATCTCAGAAGCACTCGCCCGAAAAAGATCTGCAGCCACCCAAAATTACCCACCGCTTCCAGGAGGAGGCCACCAAGGATTCCAGCCGCCACAACCCCCACCTCCACCAGCAAATCCAAACATGGCATTAGCTGCGCTACCTGCACCACCAGCACAAAACTTCGGGGCCAACGCGTACCCGAATCCAGCAGGGCAACTCGCGATGATCCAGAAGGTATGTCCATCCCGCAGAGCTCAAAAGACTAACACGAGGCAATTGTGCATGGTTGTGCAGACACCGCCAACAAAAACAGAGTACTTGAAGATGGCAGACCAGCCGATAACATTCTCGATGAAGGACCACCCGCCACGAGTCTATCGACCAGGACATGCCGCCCTTGTCATCCAAGCACAAATTGGCAACTATGACTTGGCCCGCATATTCATGGATGGTGGTAGTGGCATCAACATTATCTACGCGGATACACTCTGTCGGATGAACAGGAACTTAGACGGCCTCCAGGAATCAGAAACATCCTTCCACGGGATAGTTCCAGGAAAGGCAATCCGTCCACTCGGAACAATCAACCTAGAAGGTGTGCTGGGCACTAAGAGCAACTACAGAAGAGAATTCCTCGACTTCGAAGTCGTCGATTGGCCTTCGCGGTACCACGCCATTCTTGGTCGAACAGCGTTCGCCAGATTCATGGCAGTACCGCATTACGCCTACCTGAAGCTCAAATTACCTGGAGAATATGGCGTAATCACCATCGACGGAGTCTTTTAGAAATCCAACAAATGCGACATTGAATTCAATGAGATCGCAAAATCTTTCGGGATGCAAGAAGAACTTCAAGAGCTGGCAAAAACCACGGATCACTCCGTGATGCCCCTCACGAAGAAAAACGCGCCTGAACTGGAATTCAGCGCTAACAGTGACACCCGAAAGCATCAAGTGCACCCGACAGATTCTGCGAAGACAGCGATGGTCTCCACCACCCTTCCGCAAGCATAGAAAAGCGCGCTCGTCGAACTCCTCCGTGAGTACTGGGAAATTTTCGCCTGGCAGCCATCAGATATGCCAGGAATACCCAGGGAGTTTGCCGAGCACTCACTCGAAGTCTTTCCAGATGCCAAACCCATCAAACAAACTACTCGACGATTTTCAGAACCCAAGCAGAAGGCGCTTGGAGAAGAAGTAAACAGATTGCTAGCGGCAAAATTCATCAGGGAAATCAAGATATCCACTTGGTTAGCAAACCCGGTGCTGGTCCCCAAAAAGAACACGGACATCCTTCGGGTATGCATTGACTACACGTCGTTAAACAAGCACTGTCCCAAGGATAACTTCCCCCTCCCGCGAATCGACCAGATCGTGGACTCTACGGCAGGCTGTCAACGCCTCTCTTTCCTGGACGTCTATTCGGGATATAATCAGATCCGGATGAAACGGGAGGACGAAGAAAAAACAGCATTCATCACACCACACGGTGTATACTGCTACACGACAATGCCCTTCGGGCTCAAGAACGCAGGCGCAACATACCAGCGCTGCATGCAAAAATGCCTCGCCAAGCTAATTGGCAAGAACGTACAAGTGTACGTTGACGACATAGTCATCAAGACTCGAGTTGAGAGCACACTCCTCGAGGATATTAGGGAAACATTCGACGCCCTCAACCCATACAGGATCAAGCTCAATCCAACAAAATGCGTCTTCGGCGTTCCAGCAGGGAAACTTCTCGGGTACCTGGTATCCGCCAGAGGCATTGAAGCTAACCCAGAGAAAATACAAGCAATCTTGACAATGAAGGAGCCAACTAATCTACGCGGAGTCCAACAGCTCGCAGGGCGACTAGCCGCCCTGAGCAGGTTCATCGCACGATTGGGAGAGCAAGCGTTACCCTTCTATAAGCTGCTGAAGAAGACGGACAAATTCGAGTGGACACCAGAAGCTAAGCAAGCATTCGCGGACTTAAAGCGATCGTTGCAAAGTAGGCGAGTCCTTGCAACACCGCAAGATAGGGAGCCACTCTACTTGTACCTAGCCGCCACAAACCAGGTCATCAGCACATCAATCGTAGTCGAACGACCTGAGGAGGGCAAAGCGTACGGAGTTCAGCGACCAATCTATTACATTAGCGAAGTGCTCTCGCCATGCAAGCAACGATATCCTCATTACCAGAAGCTTGCGTGCGGAGTTGTTCTTACAGCCCGAAAGCTCAAGCACTACTTCCAGGAACACGCCATCACAGTGGTTAATGATGCGTCACTCGGGACAATCATGAACAACCCCATGGCATCCGGAAGAATAGCCAAATAGAGCATCGAGTTGGGCGCCTGGGACATCACTTATGCAGGGCGCAACGCAGTCAAATCCCAGGTACTCGTGGAATTCCTAAGCGAGTGGACAGAGCTACAAACGCCAGGACCACCTGAGTACACGAGCAACTGGATAATGTACTTTGACGGGTCCAAACGAAACGAAGGAGCAGGAGCTGGAATTGTCCTCAGATCGCCTAGGGGAGACAAGCTGCAATACGTCCTACGGTTGGATTTTCCACCCGATGATCCGGCATCAAACAATGACGCAGAATATGAAGCTCTGTTACATGGGATGAAGATGGCAGTCGCCTGTGGAGCCACCCGACTAATGATCTACGGCGACTCCAATCTCATCGTACAGCAAACAATGAAAGAATGTGACGCAGTTGCCGAAAACATGGTTGCATATCGCGACATGTACAACCTACTCGAAGGAAACTTCAAAGGATGCGAGCTGAAGCACATTGCGAGATCAAGTAATGAGGAGGCAGATAAATTGGCAAACATGGGTTTTATAAACACACCCATACCGCCAGGAATATATTTCGAGAGGATGACCAAGCGCTCTGTCAAAGTCAAAAAAGCTGCAGGAACATCCGCAACACAAGAAACAGAGGTCAGCCCGCAGGTCGCCATCATCGAGCTTATTCATAACATTTCACGACAGGTTTTTCTGGTCGAGCCAATCTGGACGCAGAAATATCTCGACTGCCTGACCACCAAACAGCTCCCGGCAGATCCCCGTGAGGCTCGACAGATAATCAGACGCAGTAAATCCTTTCGGGTAATCAACGGAGAATTATACAAGCAAAGCATCTCAGGTATACTTCAGCGCTGTATCGCACCCGAAGATGGCAGAGAGTTACTCCAGGACATCCACCAAGGAGACTGCGGGCATCACGCTAGCTGGAAAGCAATCGTGGGAAAAGCCTTCCGAGCGGGATTCTATTGGCTCACAGCAACCACCAACGCAAAGGAGCTAGTCGAACGATGCGATGCTTGCCAGCGATTCACGCCAAGACCACATGCACCCGCTACGGAACTGCACACGATACCCATCGCCTGGCCCTTTGCACAATGGGGGCTAGACATGGTAGGACCATTACGCAAGTCCACACCAGGTGGATATACACACTTGCTGGTCGCAGTCGACAAATTTACCAAATGGATCGAGGCCATGCCAGTAACTTCGGCTAGTGCCCAATACGCAGTCAAGTTCCTCGACTCCATTGTATGCAGATTTGGGGTACCACATGACATCATTACAGACAATGGCACAAACTTCACAGCAAAAGAAACACAACAGTTCTGCGAGGAAAAGGGCATCAACTTCAAGTTTGCTTCAGTTGCCCACCCGCAAACGAACGGGCAAGTCGAAAGATCCAACGGCCTAGTTTCAGCTGGAATCAAGAAACGTCTACTCGATCGTCTACATCCCGCAGCCGGACATTGGGCCGAAAAGTTACCCTCCGTGCTATGGAGCCTCCGCACGACTCCAAACCGATCCACAAACTACACGCCATTTTTCATGGTATACGGGGCAGAGGCAGTCCTTCCCGAGGATGTTCGGTTCAGTGCCCCACGAGTTGTGGCTTACAGCGAAGAAACCTCAAACATGGCACTCGCGGAAGATATAGATGCACTCGATGAGATGCGCGATATAGCGCTCGCAAGATCTGCAGTATATCAACAATCACTACGAAACTATCATAGTCGCCGTATACGCCACAGAGCATTCGCGGTTGGAGATCTGGTGCTACGACTCAAGCAGAAGGAAGGACACAAGCTCGAGCCACCATGGGAAGGACCCTTCATCATACACGAAGTCATCCCAGGTGGAGTCTGCAGGCTGAAGAATCCATCGACTGGAGGAATCTATTCCAACCCTTGGAATATCGCACACCACCGCAAATTTTATCCTTAGCTTTACATGTTCTCACAACAAATAAGGCTATACTAGCCACTCCTGTAGCCCGAATACATGACTTCTCAGTCATAGCAATAAAATACATGGTTTCTCAACCATATTTACTCGAAGATTATTTATTCTTACATGCTAAATAGTTACAGGTACACACCCCATAAACACACGGGGGCTACGCCTACAACTAAGCATCACAAGAAAATTTATACACACAAGGTTACACACCTTACAACAGTTCTTACAAACTATACAGTATCACAGAATGTCCACATTCAACAATCAATCATGGCGATAAGCATTTTCAGTCGCCAACACTCTATCTACTTCCTCAGAGGTCAGCCGAATGATTTTCTCCGCTGCAGGACGAACAACATCGTAATGCGGAGAAATATCATCGATTGGACCATCTGGGAGCCTAGCTACGGAGTTAAAATTTACTTCAGGATGCCATATTCGGACAAAGGAGAGAGCCACCACCACGCCGCAAGTCATCTGGTTGCGCACGCACTCGCGAATTTCTCCCTCTTGCCCGAAGAGCCCGAGGAGATAGCTCCAGTCTTCAGGACCCCTTTCAAGCGGGTAGAATGCAACGTTCATCGCAATCAAGACCTCGTGAAAAGAACTCACGAGAACTTTTACCTGGGAGACACGGAACTTCAAAGTAGCCAGCACAAAACCTCGGCTGCGATCAGACCAAAAATTATTCGCATGAGGCCTTGAGCTGCCAGCTTCTTGAAGAATGTGGTTTTCTACCCACTGTTTTTTCTCCCTGTCATCCGGTTTAACAACTGAAGAACAAACATGCGTGGTTAGGTAAGGAAACAAGACAAAGAAGACTTCTGAGCTGTATTACTTACACAGCAGTTCCCTAGCAAGGGAAGCCAACTCGTCCATCACAAATTGCTCGCGTTCAGTCGCCAGTTTTTGCTTGGACTTCGCCACATCGGCTACCCCACGCAACGCTTTCAGCCTGCGCTCACCATCGGCTACACGATCACGGAGACCCGCTAAAGTCCCAACAGCGGCAACAAGTGGATCAGCTCGGGCAGCAGGTCCACTTGAGGGTTCTGCGACCACTTCGGCTACTTGAATATCAAAAAGAAGATTAAAGGAATAAGGTGCCCTACTCGAGATATATTCACCACCTATTCAAACAGGTGCTCGGGGGCTACTCCCATCGGGAGAAGACAAACAATTGCAAGAAGCATTTTCAGAAGAACACTTCGATTAAAAGACAATGAAAATACGGGAATACATCCCAAGGTTCATTACAATCGAACTGGTAAAGCAAAAGAAATACAAGCCTAAGAAGCTACAGTGGTGCTCCCACTCGCAGCAGTCGTCCCTCCTTTAAGTCGAGCAAACAGCTCAGACAGCTTCCGAGCAAGGATGGCGGCTGCCTCGCCAAAACGAGAGAGCCGTACCTTTTTGCCCGTGGAGGGGTCGACTGGGAGGTCCGAATAAGCCTCCTCCAAGCCGCTAACTCCATGCGCCAACGCAAACTGGATGGCCGTCTTCGCCTCAGACTCCGACTGAGCAACCGCGTAGGCATCCAGGAGATTGCTCCCCGAGAAGATCTTCAGCAGATCACCTAGCGCCGATGGAGAGGAAGCATTGACGAGAAGGCGACCATGCAGCCGCGTCAGCACTTGAGTGGCGTTGCCAACCAAGGAGCAAATCCCTTCGGCATGCCTCCTGAGCTGGGTGAGGGAATCCGTTAGCGCGTCTACCTGCTGGATCCCTGGAAGCTCCAGAGGAACACCAAGAAGACCTACAAAGAAGAAGAGCGTCAAAAATCAAGACAGCAGAAAATAAATTATAAAACCAAAATAACTCACCCGCAAAGCGCCCAACAAGGGGACGGATAAAATCGACAAGATCAGCATCCGCCTTGGTGTTGGCCGTCTCCAACTTCTTCAAGGCCTCCTTGGCAGAAGCAAGTTTCCCTTCAAGGTCAGCCGAAGACATGCGGGAGGATTCCAAATCTTGGCGAACAGCCGCTAGCTCAGCCTCCAGAGCTATTGCCCGAGTAGAAGCACCGTCCTTCTCGGTCTTCGAAAACTCAAGTTGAGCTGCACGACAATACCTATTAGAATCGAAGAACTAATGGGAAAAGTGCAAACAGAAAAAGAAAGGGGGCTGAGCCTACTTCGAAGAAGCTCGTTTTCAGAAGTGAGTCGACTACGCTCCGCTCGAAGGAACGAACAGTCAGATTCGGCGAGGACAACACGACGCCCAATCGCCGCAAGGGAGTCAATGAGCGACTGCAAGAAATTCAGAGAGAAAAGTTAGAAGAGAAGAATTGGAGCCTGCACCCGATTACAATCAATCGACTACAGCCTCGGGGGCTACTCCCATCGGGAGCACTGCCGTGCACCCGATAAAATAAAGAAGAAGGAAAAGACAGTTTTTGAGCCTGTAGCCGATCACATGTGATCGACTACAGCCTCGGGGGGCTACTCCCATCGGGAGCACTGTCGTGCACCCGATAAACAAATTAAAGACAAGTAACAGAATTTACCTGGCCCTTGGCACGGGAGAGGGGATCTGCGGAGCTGCCCGACACCTCCTTTGAAGCTGAGGCCCCGGCAGCTAAACTAGGAGTTTCATGTTCCATAGTCGCCGCCTTGGGGGCTACGCTGGGCGAATTCTAGACAGTGCCTACAGTGGGAGCCTCATCCGCAGCTCCTGCCTTACTCCTCCTTTCGGGAGGAAGAGAAGAGGCGTACCTGCGAGGACTAATGGCTTGCACGCTGCGACAAGAGACAAAGCGTGAACATAGATGCGAAGGAAAAACGTTCGACTGAGAGCGAGGAGAAAAACTTACTCATCATCTTCATCCTCATCCAGCATATCTGCATTCCAGGCGGTCTGGATAACTGGGAATGAGGAAGAAGGGGCGCGCGTTTGCAGAGGAGTAGCGTGGATGGGCTCCTTCCCGGGTGACTCTTCCAAGGAGTTGTCCTTAGAAGTGGCCTCATCGCCTTCTACCCGACGACGTTTATAACGATCGCCACCCGAATCTCCTGCGTCATCCGAAGAATCCTGGTCGGAGCTCGAAGAAGCGTCGGCAACACTGGTGTCGGCTGGGCCTTCCAGGTTACTCGTCAATAACTCTGAGGCCTCCGCCCCGAATACAGGAGGATAGCAGGTGGCCATGGACAAACTCTATGGAAAACAAAAAAAAGCAAGGAAAAATTCAAGCAAAGAAAAATTCATTCGATTGAAACTCAGAGCAAACAAGAAGACAAAAGAAGAGGCGAAGGATAAACTCACTTTGACTGGCGAAGGCTTCGACGCGTCAAAAGCTGCAACTGTGCAGTCGGGAAATTTCTCTCCCACCTTCAGACTAGTGATAGCCGCGATTTTCTTCTCGAACTCGACGTTCGAGAGCTCCTCGCGACTCACTCGGCTAGGGTCCTCAGAGCCTTGGTACTCCCACATTGTGGAAGGCCTAAGGGCATCTCCAGCCGCCCCCCAGGGGGCTTTTTTCGCGGCGGAAGCGGCGAATAGCGCCGCTTCTTCACCACTCGCCCCCCTAGAGGCCCAAATAGCGCCGTTTCGGCGCTATTTCGCGCCGCGGCACCCAGACCAAACCCAGCCCGCTGGGTTCGGCCTTGGGGGGGCGAAACTGCGCGGCCGCGCGCGTGGGCCAGCTCGGTCAGCGACGCGACGAGAAAGCGCGGGAACTGCACCGCCCCGTGATTGTCTTCTCGGCTTCCGCGCGGTCAAAGGCTGCCGCCGTTTATGGCGTGGCGGCCGCCCAGTGCATGCGCCCCGCCCAAAGGCTGCCGGCGTAATGGCGTGGCGGGCGGCAGCGAGGGGACGCGCGCGCGCAGTAAATGCCCGGCCGCTCGCCGCGCTATAACCCCCCCCCCCCGCCGCGCGCCGCGCCCCGCCATTCTTCCACCGGCGAGCTCTCTCCTCTCTTCTTCCTCTCGACGCTCTCCTCCCCTCTTCTCTCCACGAAAATGGCCGCCTACAAGGACGGGGCTGCGGCCAACGGGTTCCCACGCCACAACATGCGGCGGTGCGAGGCGATGGCGCTCTACCGCGTGGGCTACCCTTGCCCGCCGGACGTGCGCCTCCCTAGCTCCGCCGCGGGGGCGAGCCGCTGGGTGCTCAGCGCCGGCGGGGTTCCCGTCCCTCCCCTGCCCAACTCTGACCCCGAATTCCGGCGCGCCATCCGCGAGATGCGCGCCGGAATGGATAACCCCGAGAACTTCCCCGAGCTGGGGGTGGACCAGTTCTGGTGGGGGCAGCTCGCCGCTCGCCGCGACCAGGAGATCGCCTCCAACAACGACAATGGAGCGGTCGACGGGCGCTTCAACGCCAACGGGCGGCGCCGCTGGTGGAGCGCCCCAACAGGACCCTGGAGGCAGTCCTCGACCACATCCAGGCCGGCGACCAGCCGCGTCTGGAGATGCCGCCACGGCAGGCCCAGCCGTGGGCGGCACGGCGGACCGGCGCCTCCTCGTCGTCCCCGACGTCCAGCTCCTCCGCTGGGCAGTCCATCTCCATCTCCCCCCTTTCTGAACGCCGGCGCGCTTGCCCGGAGGCGCAGCGGCGGCGCGCTCCGCATCGGCGAGCCACGCTTCGAACGCGTGGTTCGCACGAAGACGGAGGACGGCGGCGACGAGGAGGACGAGTGGCCCGACCAGAAGGTCGTGGAGCAGTTGTCCTTGGACACGCTGCAGCCACTCGACGACGACACCGCCGCGACGTGGAGTCTGCGGGACACCACCGAGGCGGAGCTCGAGCTCCAGCGCCGCCTGCTGGCGGAGGCCGAGCAGCGCAAGGCGGCGCGCGACCGTGAGGTCGGCGCCAACGCGGCCCGCCTCCGCGTCCCTCCCCCGCCGCCGCAGAAGGAGAACGTCTACATCGTCCTCGACCCGGACTCCGACGACGAGGGCGTGATCCAGCAAGCCCTCGAGGCGAGCAGGTGGGAAGGCGGCGGCGACCAGGGACAGGGGCCGAGCACGCGCCCCGGCGACGACGACGACGACGACGGCGACTACAGCCAGGCTATCGCCGCCAGCCTCGGCCTTAAGTAGTTTAGTTTAGATTTCTATTTAAATTTGCAGTTCTAGTTTAAATTCGCGCCCAATATGTACGCACTTCACAAATTTCAATAAAAATCGACTAGTTTTCAAATTGCGTTTGTTTTGGGCCGATTCTTGGGCTCGGGGAGCGACTGGGAACGATTCCCCCCCAGGTTCCAGAATAGCGCCGTTTAGCGCCGCGGCGGCCCCAAAACGGCGGCGTTTTGGGCCCTGGGGGGGCGCAACGACTGGAGATGCCCTAAGTTGCAGAGGCTGGATTCTGCGCCTAAGAAAGATGGCCGCCAGATGCAGTCCGTTTAATACAACCCCAGCACTCTGGTCGCGAAGGGTGGCCACCCTGGCGAGTAGCGGCGCGACGACCTCAGTTTCTTCAGTCGACAGCTTGTGCGCCCAGGACCTCCTCTTCTTCAGAACAGCGAACGGGTGGAATTCATGAGTTCCACCCGAGATGTTGTCGATGACGTAGAACCATTTTTTCCTCCATCCCTGGACGGAGTCGATGAAGTGCATGTTGAAGTAGCTGGATTCCAATCGAGCTTGGATCCCGAAGCCACCCGTGCGTAGCGGCTCGCCAGGTTCGGAGTCCACCTGCGATTTCTCGCGGAAGATCCGAACCTTGAAGAGAGCCCTCCAGAGCCCCCAATGTGGGCGAATGCCTAGGAAGCATTCGCAGAACACGATGAAGCACGATATGTGCTGCACCGCGTTCGGGGGAAGATCGTGAAGCTGTATGCCATAGACATACAGCAACCCGAGAAGAAATGGATGGAGGGGGAAAGAGAGGCCGCGCGACACGTGGTCCACAAAGACCACGCGTTCGTTCTCTTGCGGATTGGGTACCTCCTCCTTCTTGCCGAGGCGCACCCGCTTCTCGGATTCCGCTGGCAGCAGTCCTTCCCGCTGCATCTCCTTGACGCTTTTTGCAGTGGTGTTGGGCGACCTCCAGTCGCCCGAGCGCGGCACAGGGTGCACTGAAGCTTCCCCGGATGCGGAAACAGTAGCGCCGCATTTCTTTCCACCGGCCATGGCTGACAGCACGAGCTTGAGGAGAGGAAGAAGATGGGCACGAAGAAGAAGATGGATTGGAGACGAAGGCTGGGAAAGTTTTACCGCAACGCAAACACCCATACTTATACACGGAGCGAATCAATCCTGGCCACTCGATGCACCACGTATCGCTCATCGCTACCACCGCGTGTGAAGATGAAACGGAGGGGCGGTGAATGCTGTTTCCTGCCACGATCTCAACAGGAGATCGTGCGCATTTACTGCGCGGTTTGCGTGAAAACCGGGAACGACGTCTCGTTTCCCGGTCAAAAAGCTGACCAGGTGGGCCAGCCCTATCTGCTCGCACTCCGTCACGTCCTATCGGGAGGAGAAAAGTGCGCCATGACGTCGTAGCGCGCATCATCAAGACAAAAAAGTTTCGAATGAAAAGTTCAAACACGAAAATAACTTCGTATGAATAAAATTCCTTCGAATAGAAACAATTCTTTCATAAGCAAAGAAACAAAATCTCTTTAAACAAGAGAAAGATACCCTACACACGAAAACTCTTTCGTATGGGTGCAGCATCCCAAACATGAAAACTCTTTCATATGGGCGCAAAAAATTCCTAACACGAAAATTCTTTCGTATGGATCTACTAACTCAAACAATTATTCGAGTAGGCGGAACCTACCTTTTTTACACATGATATTCACACATCATAAAAACCTGGATTGTTCAGCCGACTAGGCACATCTGGATGCCATATTCTTCGAATATGAAGGTAAGACCCGAAAGATCTCTCTTGAGGGCCTGGAATCGCACTCAAAAGCTGCGTCCTCCGGTATGATTCCGTGTCAACAACACGAAGAAAAATCCTAGCGGACGCGCCGGGTACCCCCATAGGTTAAGTTCGACTTGATAAGACCACAACGGCCCAGTCGCAACAATCACCTTACCGGGTTCGAGTCGGAGGTCTCGAATCTGTGTAGGCCAGAAATGTTTTTGCCCTAGTCGCAATTAATTGGCCCTGATCTCTCGGGAGAGCCAAGCTGCTGCGCCGCATCCTTCTGCGACAAAAAGCCATAAAAGCAGGCACTTGCTTTGCTCGATACTCGAGTATGAAAACTTATTATACAGGGTACACGCCCTCTAAACAGGAAAACAACCAAGCTGGTTATCCGCAGGAAAGAAAGGCCAAGATTTGACCGTCTACTCGACTGGAAAAAAACCACTCGAGCAAACGCTCGGGGGCTACTGACGAAGGCATGGATCCTGGACCCCGCGGGTAAGGACACCCCATCTCGGGCCCAAGGGTAAGGCCCAAGAAGAGGAGCCCTTGGAGTATTCTAGAAGGCCCACGTGAAGCCCACCCGCACTAACTTGCGGGTTAAGTTTGGAAACTTGTAACCGACCTAGGGTTAGAATTCGAGTCCTCTCCGGGTAAGGTTTGAGACCTGGCCACCTATATAAGGCCAGGAGAGCCACCGGTAGAGGACCAAGCAACACATCACCATCGAAATCTTGAACTCGAGTCCTTACTCTCGATTCGAGTACCACCATTGTAACCGATCTTTTCATCAATACAGATCGACAGAGGCACGAGTAAGGGTTTTACCTCTACGGGGGCCCCGAACCTGGGTAAATCTCGCCCCCTGTCTAGCCGACGATTCCACCAGCGCTCATGGGTTCTCCTAATCGAAACCCGATAGGATCACCTAAGGGATTTGTAGAGTCAGAGATTCGACACCACCTGTCTGTTAGCTTGTGGATGGGCTACCGAGGCTATGTCAAGCCGGATACCATTGTTCCCGCAGAATTTCTCCATCTCGCCTAAGGACATGTTGGTTCCATTGTCTGTTATTATGATGTGAGGGTATCCAAACCTGTAGATGATCCTTTTTAGGAACTTGACTGCTGTGATTGCTTCGCAATTGGTAACTGGCATAACTTCAACCCAATTTGTAAACTTATCGATAGCTACCAAAAGATGAGTCTTTTTACAGGGTGACATGTGGAAGGGGCCCACCATATCCATGCCCCAAATAGCGAACAACCAGGTCAATGGGATTGTTTGCAACTCCATAGCCGGCACATGGATTTGGCGAGCGTACCTTTGACATCCATCGCACCTTGCCACCAAGCGCTCCGCGTCTGCTAAGGCTGTGAGCCAAAAGAAACCGTGTCGATATGCTTTGGCCACAAGGGATCTTGTGGAGGCATGATGCCCACAATCACCTTCGTGAATCTCCTTCAATATCCGGCCTTCTTTCTGGTGCTACACAGCGCAAAAAGACTCGTGCTGCACTCCTTTTATACAGCTCTCCATTGATAATAGAATAGCCCTTTACTCGTCTCGGAATTTGCCTTGCTAAAACTTCCTGTGGTGGTAACACGCCTCGTGATAAGTAGGCCAAAAATGGCTCTGTCCACTCGGGAATAGCACGTACTGTGGCCACGAGTTCCAAATCCGGGTATTGGTTAGCCACCTCTTCCTCAGACTCGGTTTTAACAGATGGCCGCCATAACTCGTCCAGGAAGACATTAGGTGGAACCGGCTCTCTGCGAGAGCCGAATCTTGCAAGTGCATCTGCTGCCTCGTTCTTTCGCCTATCAATATGCTCCACCTCATACCCGGAAAAGCACCCGGCAACCCTGTCCACCTCTCTGCGATATGCTGCCATTGTTGCATCTTGTCTGTCCCAAGTTCCTGAGACCTGCTGTACCACAAGGTCCGAATCTCCGTAGCACCGTATTCGCCTAATGTTCATCTCCTTTGCTATTCTCAATCCATGTAACAATGCCTCATATTCGGCCACATTGTTGGAGCAATCAAAGTGAATTTGTAGTACGTAGCTCAATTTGTCTCCTTTGGGTGAGGTGAGTACCACCCCAGCTCCTGATCCCTCATACTGCTTAGAACCATCAAAGTGCATCACCAAAGACTCGGGACTTGGCATCGTTATGGGCATGCTTGTGTGAGTCCAATCATTGATGAAATAGGCTAAAGCTTGAGATTTGATTGCGGACCTGGGCTCGTAGCTGATGTGATAATCTCCCATCTCGATGGCCCACTTGGCTATTCTACCCGTCGCATCTGAATTTCTGATAATATCTGCCATTGGTATAGAGCTAACCACTGTTATGGGGTGTTCCTGAAAATATGGCTTCAACTTCCGGCTGGCCATGAAGACCCCGAAAACTAGTTTTTGCCAATGTGGATAACGTTGCTTTGCTTCTGATAGTACTTCACTCACATAGTAAACCGGCCTTTGGACCGGGTGATCTTTTCCATCCTCTTTGCGCTCGACAACAACCACGGCACTAACCGCCCGGGGCCCGGCCGCAACGTATAACAAGATGGGCTCTTTAGGACCCGGTGCCGCCAGGATTGGTGCCTCAGACAATTGCTTTTTCAATCCTTCGAACGCCTCGTCCGCCTCTTGGTCCCAAACAAATTTGTCGGTTTTCTTCAAGAGCCGGTATAAGGGTATTGACTTCTCTCCAAGCCTAGATATAAACCGGCTTAACGCTGCTACACACCCTGTAAGCTTTTGAACATGCTTTAGGCCCTCCGGCTTTTTCAGATTCTGAATAGATTTGATCTTATCCGGGTTTGCCTCAATTCCTGCTGGCACTCCAAACACGCACTTTGTGGGGTTAAGCTTCATCTGATACCTTCTCAAATTCTTGAACGTTTCCTTTAGATCCTCAATGAATGTTTCTGCCTTTCTGGTCTTAATCACCACGTCGTCAACATAAGCGTGGACGTTGCGTCCAATCTGATCCTCGAAACACTTTTGAATGCACCTTTGGTATGTTGCGCCAACTTTCTTTAGCCCAAAAGTCATGGTTTTGTAACAGAAAGCTCCAAAGGGGGTTATGAATGATGTTTTCTCCCAATCTTCCTTTTTGAGCTTGATCTGGTGATACCCGGAATAAGCATCCAGGAAACACAATAGGTCACTTCCAGCCACTTCATCTATAATCTGATCTATCCTTGGAAGGGCAAACGGATCCTTTGGGCAATGCTTGTTGAGACTCGTGTAATCTATGCACATCCTCCACTCGTTGTTTTTCTTCATCACCAGAACCGGATTTGCCAACCAATCCGGGTGAAAAACTTCCATGATAAAGCCGGCTGCAAGGAGCCGAGCTATCTCCGCCCCTATAGCCTTTCTTCTTTCCTCGTTCATTTTTCTCAGGCCCTGCTTCACAGGCCGGGACTTGGGGTCAACATGTAAACTGTGCTCAGCTAACTCGGTTGGGATACCCGGCATATCACTGGGCGTCCAAGCGAAAACGTCCTGATTACCACGAATAAACTCAATAAGTGCTTCTTCCTGCTTACTATCCAAGTTAGATCCTATAGCAAATTGCTTGGAGGGATCGCCCTCGACGAAAGCCACCATCTTTGTGTCCTGTGCTGCTTTGAATTTTGCTCTCTCATCTTCCGTATTCGGTCTTTTCAACGCTGTTTTGTCATCCGGGTCTACCTGGGACCGGTAATACTTGAGCTCTTCCTTTCTGCATGCATGTTCTGCCATCGCCGCATCTCCCTCATCACACTCGGCTGCTATAACCCGGTTGCCGTGTATAGTAATGGTTCGCTTGGGACCCGGGATTTTTAGCTGTAGGTACACATAACATGGCCTGGCCATGAACTTGGCGTAAGCCGGTCTTCCGAAAAGCGCGTGATAAGGACTGCGCAATTTTACCACCTCGAACGTGAGCCACTCCACTCGGAAATTGTCCTTCGATTCTCCAAAAGCAACTTCTAGAGTGATTTTTCCTTCAGGGCACGCTGAATGACTCGGCACAATCCCATGAAAAACTGTAGAACTTTTCTGCAACCGAGACTCCTTGAGCCCCACGCGTAGGAAAGTTTCCCAATATAAGATATTGATGCTACTTCCACCGTCCATCAGAACCTTTTTCAGCTCGTAACCATTAACCTGTGGTGCAACTACCAAAGCCAGCACACCCGGATGTTCTATTGTTTCCGGGTGATCCCTCCTGCTCCATGTGACCTCTTGGTCTGACCATCTCAAGTACCTTGGAACAGCCGAAGAAACTGAGTTTACTTCCTTTTTGAGTATCTTTCTATCTTTATTGGAAATCCCCGTGGTATGAACATGATACTGCCCCAGCTGCTTGGGGTTGGCTTGGGAACCTCCAGCGCCTCCTTGGTTGTTACCCGGATTACCACCTCCTGGGTTACCAGCCGGGGGTGGGCCATTGCCCGGGTTTCCACCCGGACCCGGTCCTGCTCCCCGGCCTGCACCTCGCATTGCTTTCTGTATTTCTTCGTTTTTCCATCTCTGTAAATCTACGCATTGCTCCAGTGAGTGATTAGCCGGCCTACCGTTCCTGCTATGACGCGGACAAGGCATCCTGAAGGCCTCTATATGGTTAGCCGGCCTTGGTGGCCCTTGGTAATTTCCTCCATTGAAGTTTCCTCCGTTGAAATTTCCTTCAGCTCTGGGTCTCGCAAACCCGGCTTCTGTACTGGCGACAAACTCGGAATTTCCTTCATATGGGCGTTTGTGCTGGTTGTTTCCGTTGTTTCCTCCGTTGTTACCCGGCGAGACTCCATTGCCGGGTCTTCCACTATTACCCGCGTTGGCTTTTGCTTTCTTATCATCGACATCCTCTTCTGTAGTATCTGTGGCGGCGTGCTTGTTGCATGCGTCCATCAATTCTCCCATTGTAACCTCTGAAGCGTGACGGCTAGACTTCATGCGTGTCAATTTTTGCACCAAGGGTGTGTATTTGCATGTTTTTGCCATAGCTTGTAACGCATCCTTTGGCTGGATATCAGTGGACGAGTGGAGAATTTCCATAACCCGGCGCACCCAACTGCGTGCCGACTCTCCTTCTGAACACATCGCTCTAGATCATCAATTGTAAACAACTTCCTGCATGTTCCATGAAAGTGTTTGATAAAGGAAGTTTTCAACTCGCCTCATGAATTAACTGATTTCTCGGGTAGATTATTGAACCACAACTTGGCTGCTCCTTCTGACATCATCATGTACATGAATTTGGCTTGAAGATTCTCAGATGCGTTGCGGATCGACATGGCCATCTCATAGCTGCTCAACCAGGTTTCTGGATCCATGGTTGGCTCATAATTAACCACCTTACCCGGTTCCTTGAACTTATCCGGGTAGGGCTCAGCCCGGATGGTATCCGACAAACACTTAGGCCCGGCAAGGTTTGTTGGTACTAGCATCACCCGGGAAACGTGTGACGCTGCGGCGGGTACGGCGGGAGGTGCAACCGCTACCGGTCCCCGCACCACGGACCCAGGCCGCTGCTCGCCTGGCTCGGGAGCTGTCCACAATGGCTTGTGCCGCTGATACCGCAGGCGTTGCCGGCCTACGGGAAGGAGGCGGCATTTGCTGCTGCTCTGCCCTCCGCCGCGCCGAACTCGACTGGATATTGCCGGTATTTGCGTTCTGCTGACTCACATATGGTGTTCCGTGCATTCCTCTCTTGTTATCCGGGTAATTGGCCTGCTGAACTATTGCTGTGCGCAGCAAATCTATTGCCCGCCGGGTCTCCGCTGCGTGGGGTGACTCTCCTACGGGGATGCGATCAAGTGCCAATGTTGCTGCATACACGTTATCCATGGGGTTATTGAAGTGACCTGGTGGAGTATGAAATCGTGGCGGTGGTGGTGGTGGCGCTGCATTGCCAGTTGCGACTCCCGTTTGCAACGTGGGTAACCCGGCTTGTACGTTTGCCGGCTGTTCTCCCAAGGTTGCAGGCTGATGTCCGGTTTCCTGATTCACAGCCGGAATTGGTTGATCCTGAGGTGTAATGAATAGTGCGGCCGGGTGTATAGTTCCACCCGTGGCCGGTAATCTCGACTGGTATCTCTGATTGTGCATCCTGGTCGACAGAGCTTGGAGCCGGTTCTCCATCTCTTCCAGCTCGCGCTGTCGTGCAGCTATCCCTTGTTTTTCAGCTTCCACATCTCTTCTTTTCTGATCCAATGCGCGGCGGGCCACATCCAGATCCGTGGCGCGTGCTGCCGCGTTTTCTGGGGTTATCACCGTCGCTAGTACTGTGGGATCCAAGATCAAGTTATTGTTGAACAGAGCCGGATTTCGTGGATTTGAGGGTCCCGCACCTGGCGTTCTGTTCGCCATAAACCCAAACATGTTTCTCCGCAGCTCGCTCTCGGCAGTACGACTGGTAACTGAAGCCGATTCTCCATCGACCCGGGTTACAACCGGGTTTCCGTCAACCGGATTTTGCTGTTGGGCCAGCGCTCGCGCCGCTCCGACCGCGACCGTAGTCACGTCCCCCTGATTGAGATTGGTTGCAGGGGCCGTGTAGACCGCGACCTGGCGCGCGATGCCTGGCGAAGATTCGTATTCTTCCTCATCACAATTATCCTCCTCGTATCGGTCCTCCAGCAAGTGCAGGATAGACTCGGTGTCATCTTCTTTCGTGACCCAGCCACCCGGGGTCCATACCGGCTCCTCCGGCTGTTCCCTCTTCGTGGTGGGCTCTTCTGCCGGGTCTGCCGTTCCGACTGATTCTTCTCCGTCCGACTAAACGCAGGTCGCTTCCCCTGACACAGAATCATACTCAATATCGTCAGGAATTGAATACGGACGTACGTACCATGCCGACGAACACGTTGACCCGACCGATTATGACGACAGATCCGGCTTCTAGCAGATCCGACTCTGGTCCCCAACCAAAGTCATCTACCATCTTCTCTCCTTCGGGGTTGGTGTAGATCTCGCCAATGACGAGGTTCTTCATGCTTTCCCGAGCTTCTTCCGTGATGTAAACACCTTTGGACGTAGGCCCCACAGTGGGCGCCAACTGTCATGGGATAATCACGGCAGACGTTACCAGGGGTAACTTATCTTGGGGTAATTCGACTCTGGTGTTTGGGAGAGGGTTTAGCTCAGGGGAAATTATGCTATCAATCGATCTGGCAGCTCTGGCAATCACGTCGCCGAGTCTCCAATCTGAGATTACAATATCAGCTCTCGTATTACAAGGATACTCGAATATCTGGTGAAGTTCTGTTTCTCTAACCCTAGGAGCCGGTTTATATCTTATCCGCCCCCTGGCTTCCTATCCAAGGCATACCCGGAACCCTACCCAGTAACCGCATACAAATCCTAAGTTTCCTAATAGTAACCCTAAAGGCCGGGTTACGAGGCCTATACTATTTCTTGGGCCTTCTAGAAACTCCTTTTCCTTGAGCCGGGTCTTGCGCGGTCCCTTTTGGGCCGGGTTACACCTTGGCGTTAGCCTACGGGGTTATCATCCCTCCATCAAGTTTGATGCTAAAAAAGATGAAGAGCTTAGCCGTGAAAAAATGAGGAAGGTGCAAAAGCAAAAGCCATAAAAGCCAAGGCCTAGAAAAAGAGGAAAGGACATAAAAATTTCACGGGGTTTGAAACAAATATTCACGGAATCCAAAATATGTTCATGGCAAAAAATGTCCACGGGTTTCAGAACAATGTTGGTTGTATTAAAAAATGTTCACGGGTGTAACACCCAAAAATTTAGTTTTGGAATGTTTTACATTTAGAGCATGTGCATAGCTTGGCACCTTTTTAAAACCTGCATTTGTTTGTTGCATTTTAAACCTGAAAACAAACGTGCTTCAAAATTCACAAAACCCTTTTATAAGGCATTTATATGCCAAGGAATAATTTTTATATTTTTATTTGTCTAAAATTAGTCCCTAATGTTATATTAAAATAGGAGACGATTTTACAAATTTTAAAATTTTGCATTGACTTAATTTGAAGTTGTATTTCAAAAGTTATAAAGGTTTTAAGAAAACAAAACAAACAAAAAAAAAGAAGAAAAATAGCTTCGGCGGGAGCCAGGCCGGCCCAACCCAATAGTCGTGCGCGCACCGGCTTGCAAACGGGCCGACCGGCCCAGCTACCGCCAGCCCACTAGACTCTGCTGTGAAAAACGAGTTGGGCTGCAACCCAAATACGCGCGCACAAGTCCACGAGATGGGACACAATTCTTGGTCGGTCCGATTCCAACTACCGATCGATCGATCCTTCTAAAACACTTTCAAAATTTGTATCCCTTAATGTTCCTTCATTCAAACTTGAATATCTCGAGAGTCCAAATCCAGTTTTTTTTTTCCTTGCTCCCTACTTCAAGAAACTTCTTTCCACCGACCTTCCCACCCATAAATATTCCACACCTGGCTGTGAGGTCGGGCTGAAGTCAAAATTTTGATTTCAGATCTCTTTCTCAATCTTTTGCTCACCACAATTCATGAGTTGCTCGATTGACGTTCAAGTCTTTAGGAGAGTTGATCTCGTTGATACCAATCCATCTCAAGGAATCACACCTCTTTTTATCCACCACACCAAGAGAATTTCGTGATCTACTATCTCAGATCCGAAGTAGTAAATATTAAATACCTCTTCAACCGTCCAGCAAAATCCGACAGAATTTTTACACAAGGTAGAACTCATTTTTCCACATAACTTTCGTTCTTTGAGTTTTTCGATTTGAGCTACGGATCAGTCGTTCTAATTTTGATCTACTTTTTGAGATTTAATGGTGCAGACCCATATTTGAAAATCTATTTATACTCTGGTGGAACCGCAATGGACATGTGATCCATTTGACACGATCTATCTATCCAAATATTATTTTCACTTCCTAAAATCTATCAACTTTATGTCTATTCGTGGATTCTCTATTCTACAGTAGAGCATCATGAGAGATTGGAGCTCAAAGATCTTCATAACCGCCGCTAAAGCCTTGGGGAGCGGTCGTAATTCTCCATCTTCATCTAGATCGGAGAAGCACTTGAGCATCGCTGGCCATCATAATCTACACCGCCGACGGTGTCGATTTCAACATCTTTTACGAGGTAACAATTGCCGCTGTCAAAATCCAATCTTGATCATCAGATTCGTTCCGATTAAATCATCGAATATTGTAAAATTTGTAATAAATCAACCATTTGTTTAAAAATTATGATCTTGGTGTCTACGTATTCAGAAATGAGATATGCTCAGTTATATAAAAATATTTTGGTTGTAATGAACATTATTTTCTGTTATTCAAAATATTAATATGTAGTATTTAAATCATAATTAATTAACTGTAACTCGAAATTAAGAAAATATTTTTACTACTGTTTTGTATTAAAAGTACATATCTAGAAGAATTTAGTTTAATGTTGTATGAAAACTATTTATACATAAATTTAGTTAATTGAACTCTCGTACTCTTAATTAAAGTGTTTAAATGCTTTTAAAACTTGTAATGCATTATGTCGGATATATACCGTATAGGGGTATATAAGATGGTAGTCAAAGTGCCTGGTTACCAGGGTGGCCCAAGTGGTAGTGGGCTATGGTTCATTGGGCGGCCCAGTAACTTGACGCACAGAAGCCGGATTCTAGAAGAACCCGGATCACGGCCCGTGTGATCTGGCTTGGAGGAGAAGACGGATTCCTTACTTTCCAAGTTATAGTTACCGTAATCTTCTAGGTTTCCTATTCTGTAAGCCCTAAACCGGCTATTATATAAAGCCGGGCGGGAGATAAACAAAACAACCAACGAATAACAGAGAAGATATAGGCCGACTCGCCGAGAAGTTGATCCTCTGCGAGTAGCTAGATCTAAAACCTCACATTGTAATCCTGTTTCCAGGCTTTAGCCCTGATTAGTGAGAAGTGCAGGAGTAGGCACGTCGTACTGTCGTGACGTACCGAACCTGGGTAAATCCTGTGTTTACTGTCTACCACGCGATCCCGTTACCCCACGTCTCTACCGTAGTCTCATGGCACCCCCGTCTATGAAAACTACTACGATGTCTCGACAGTTGGCGCCCACCGTGGGGCAAACGACGTCAGGCGTGAAGTTCCGATCTGGGATACTTGGCGGAATCGGAAGATCAATCACTGTCGGAAGCTTGGAATTCAACGATGATGTTGGACGCTTCCTCGACAACGGATCTTACATACCGGCGCAAAACCACCTGGTAAGTGCCTGCGTGTTACCGATAGGATCTGCTAACATCTTTATCGGACTAACTGCATAAGCAATGGGGTTTTACCGTGGAAGCAAATTTATCCCACCCGCCCTATACCCAGTCGAGGATGACTATGATACCGGATTCTGCTCAGATCACCGACAAAAAAGTGACACACACTTTATCGGCATGGTGCAGTCCGAAGTCGCCGAAAACACGGATGACGTAAATCTCGTGCAAGAGGCAGACAAAAACACACCCGTCACAGAGACGGAAGATCCGACACCCGTCGTACAAGTGGAAGATCCGACATCCGTCAACGAGACGATGAATTCGGAAGCAGAATCCGTACTAGCCGCCATTGAGGCACGATTAGAGTCGAAAACCGGACCAGAGGATTTTGATTCCGAAGACGAAGACGCGGACGCCTTCGAAAGGAAAGTTAAATCTTTTCAAGAGGGATTCCATGAAGTGCTAATGGCGAAACCGGCTGATACCACGGACGCCGGCAGCCAGGAAAGCCCTAAAACCCCTCCGCCAGAGGAAGAGAGAGAAGACGGAGAAACTTCTCCGGTATTTCCCAATGTCAAGGAATTGACAGAGGATGAGCCTGCCAAAAAGCCTCCCTCTTCCAAGAAAAAACATCGTGCTGCTAAGAAACTCCAATACAAAATCCGGAAGAAAAAATCAGTTGATCAAGCTGATAAAAACCTGGAAGTAGGAGATGCTAGCGGAACAAAAATTGCAGAGAAGAAAATCAAAGAAATCCTTGTTCCGCCAATGACGGAACAGGAAGAGCAAGAGCTGTTGCAAACGCCAATGGGAGCAAATGAACCCCCTGAGATGCTGGAAGCCAGGAGGCAAGCTTTCCAAAGGCAACAGCAACATCTACTCAGATCTCGGCAACACCTCCAAAAAACCCAGGATGACATTAAGCTCATGAAGGAAGAAATAGAGGAGTACGAGAGAAAGAATAGATCTGGCATTAAACCTACAAGGTTACCCGGAATCGTAAGACCGGAAGTACTGCCGCCAAAAGAAAGGTTTCACAACCCATCTTGGCAAAAGCAGGTAAACGGCAAAGATGCCAGAGGCGAACCAATTTATAAAACCGCAGCAGAAAACGCGGAAGCAGCGTTCGCCATCCTGAACAATGATCTGTACTCCAACGGTGAAAAACTTCAAGGGGTGTATGCTTTCCTAGGAAAAGCATTGCAACAACAACAGCGGGCCCAAGAGCGATCAGGAAGACTGCAGGATAACTCCGCCCTATGCAAAACAGCTACTTGCGCCGCTGGAGCACCTGGACCAGAGGAACCTGGAGATTCAGACAATTCAAAGGATAAAAAAGAGGATCCGAGAAAAGACAAGAAAAACCCCGACAATAGGGATAAAGCGTCCCAAACCGGATCCCATCCCCCGAAAGGTGGGCTTAAACCCCACGATCGGGAAGAAAAATACCGGAATGACGGCAAAACAATGCCACCTCCGAGAAACCCAGCTGAGAAAGCCGGAAGATACGATATACCTCACAGACGTGAGAGATCCCGGACACCCCCTAAGGATAAAGAAAGGCACAGGAGCAGGACTCCGCCTAATCCAAAAGGACGTGATCATGGAAGAGATAGGTACAATCCCGGAAAAGCGCGTCCGCGCAACAATGGAAAAGAAAGGAGTAGATCCCCTTTTGTCCATTCAGCCGGAAGATATTCCGCACATATTGGTAGAGCGGAAAAGGATGACCTATACTTTGGTCCTAAGTGTTTCACCGACAGGATCCGAAGAATAACCCTGCACTCTGGCTTCACCAAAGTTGGTCCAACCTACCAAAACTATACCGACAGCACAAACCCGGACACCTGGCTCTCAGACTACTATACAGCCGTCCAGATCAACAATGGGACAGACCTGGAAGCTGTCAAGTTTCTTCCCCTAATGTTACTGGATGGAGCCAGAGATTGGATCAATGGATTACCATCAAGAACTGTCGACAGCTGGGATGATATGGCTAGAGTATTTACTCAGCATTTCCGGGGAACATACAAGCTCCCGAACAGCATCAACCAGCTTAACCGTTGCACCCAATTCGAGGATGAACCATACGTGGATTTCATCTCCAGATGGACGGCAATGAAGAATAGTTATTCTGGAGTAACTGACGTACAAGCAATGCATGCTTTCGTCAATGGCCTAAAACCCGGACTTGTACCGTTCATGGTTGGTTCCAAACAGTATAAAGATCTCGGATCTATGCTTACAACCGCCAACGAACATGCTGCAGCCGAAGACGACATCAGAGCAAGAGGGGGCAATATCGAATCACTGATACTTGCTAAGAAAACTCCTCGTTCTGACAAAAAAGGAACTCTAGAAACAACGACAAAACCCAAAGAGGTCAACATAGCCTTTGGAAGTGAAGAAGGGAATAAGTGGAAAGGACGCAGTCCAGATCCAATCAACTACACTCCAGAGGAGTGGGAGAGGATTAAGTCGGAACCTTGTGTCCACCATTCACAATTTGGGAAACCCACCCATACAAACGCACAATGCCGGCTGAATAAGCACATGAAAGGCGGTGCAGGATCCGGAAATAAGGGGAAGGGTTCCAAAAGGAAACCCGCCAAACAAAAGCCAGAAGCTGACAAAGAAGACAGTGAATCGGACACTGATGAAAAAATCCAGGAGCAACAGCGAAAGGGCGAACCCAAATTTCCGAGAGTTGATGGAGAAGCAATGCTAACATTCCTGGTAGGGCTGGACCTGAAGCTCGAGGCTCGAGGCTCGGCTCGGGCTCAACAAGGCTCGGCTCGGGCTCGCCTCGGCTCGAAGGTGGTGCAAGCCAAGCCTAAACCTTCCGGACAAGGCTCGAGGCTCGACGAGCCTGCTCGGTGAAGCTCGCAAGCCGGCTCGAAGGCTCGATAAAATAACAAAAATATAGCAAATATGACTCATTTACACTTTTGTGTTTCATTTTTTTTGTTGTATAAAAGGTTCCAACAAGTATATCCGTCAGCAAAGGTGGCCAAAAGAACACTTCGAGAAATAAACGCGGTTGTTCCGGCAACCCCGAAATTCTTGAAGTACTCCAACACACCAATTACCTGGGATCAGTCTGATCATCCCGGGAATATCCCTGAACCCGGAACACAAGCTCTTGTCGTAAGCCCTATTGTCCAGAACACTAGGCTAAGAAGAGTGCTGATGGATGGAGGATCCAGCATTAACATAATGTACTTGGATACACTGAAGCATCTGAAGATTTCCGAGTCCCAGCTCAATTACAGCAACATACGCTTCCACGGCATTGTTCCTGGCAGACAAGCACGATCCCTAGGAGAAATTTCCCTAGATGTCACCTTCGGAGATAAAGATCACTTCCGGCAGGAAAAAGTATCCTTCGAAGTAGTGCCGTTCGAAAGCGTGTATCACGCAATACTCGGACGTCCAGCTTTCGCCAAATTCATGGCAAGATCCTGTTATATTTATAACAAGCTGAAGATGCCAGGACCCAAAGGAGGAGTAATCACCATAGCTGGTGATTTTAAGCTAGCAAATGAGTTGGAGAAAGAAAACGCCCTTTGCTCTCAGAGAGTCATAGCAAATGAAGAACTGAAGGAATTGGCCAAGGAGGCATCGCCGACAGAAATGTCGACAGGAAAAGAAACCCGGAAGCCAACAGACAACTTCAAGGCGTCCGAGAATACAAGACAGGTAATCCTAGATCCCAAAGATCCGACAAAATTCGTCGTTGTAGGGACTGGGATGACCGACAAATAGGAAGGCGAGCTCATCAAGTTCCTCCGTGAGAACTGGGATATTTTTGCCTGGTGTCCAGCTGACATGCCAGGCGTACCCAGGGAACTTGCTGAGCACCAACTCAAGGTAATTCCAGGATCAAAACCCGTCAAACAAGGTCTCCGTCGATTCGACGGAATAAGACGGAAGGCTATTGGCAAGGAAATAATCCGGCTTTTAGCAGCAGATTTCATCCAGGAAGTAATCCACACTGAATGGTCCGCAAATCCGGTATTAGTACCGAAGAAAGACACTACTGCTCTTAGAATGTGTATAGATTACACAGGCTTAAACAAATTGTGTCCGAAAGATAGGTTTGCGTTACCGCGAATCGATCAAATAATAGATGCCACTGCAGGATCCGAGCTTTTGTGCTTTTTGGATGCATACTCCGGGTACCACCAAATACGCATGAAAAAGGAAGATCAAATTAAGACTTCTTTCATAACCCCATACGGGACGTATTACTACGTAACCATGCCATTTGGCCTGAAGAACGCAGGTGCAACCTACCAGCATTGCATGCAACGTTGTTTGCATAGTCAGATTGGCAAAAACGTCCATGTTTACGTGGACGACATTGCTGTCGTAACCAAGGAAAAAGATACACTCCTTGAGGATCTGCGAGAAACTTTCGAAAACTTGCGCACTTACAAGATGAAGTTAAATCCATCTAAGTGTGTATTCGGGGTTCCCTCAGGAAAACTTCTGGGTTTTATCGTTTCTCACAGAGGAATAGAAGTTAACCCGGAAAAAATAAAAGCCATCTTGAACATCTCGAAGCCTACGTGCGTAAAAGATGTCCAAAGATTGACGGGTTCCGCCGCTGCCGTCAGCAGATTTATTAGTAGGCTGGGGGATAAAGCCCTACCACTCTACAAGTTGCTGAAGAAATCCGACAAATTTGAATGGACAGAAGAGGCCGATGCAGCGTTAACCCAACTAAAGGAAACTTTGATGAATGCTCCGATTTTGGCATCCCCAAAAGACGAAGAACCCATGTTACTGTACCTTGCGGCTACAAACCGGGTTATTAGTGCCGTAATTGTTGTGGAACGGAAGAAGGATGAACAAAGCATACCAGATCAGCATCCGGTATATTACATAAGCGAAGTTTTCTCCGAATCCAAACAAAGGTACCCGCATTATCAGAAACTGGCATATGGTGTGTTTTTCGCATCTAGAAAACTGCGCCATTACTTCCAAGGGCATTCCATAACAGTGGTATGTAAAGCACCACTAGGGGATATAATAAACAATGCGGAGGCAACTGGCCGGGTAGCCAAATGGGGTATCGAGCTAGAAGCCTTCGACATTAAGTACCAGCCAAGGACGGCAATAAAATCCCAGGTTTTGGCAGACTTTGTCGCCGACTGGACGGAAGCAATGGAGAAAACACCAATGCCGGAGTCCGAGTATTGGATCATGCACTTTGACGGATCCAAGATGAAGGAGGGCGCTGGAGCTGGTGTAGTCTTAAAATCCCCAAAAGGCGATACAATGGAATACGTATTGCAAATACACTTCAACGCCAGTAATAACGTGGCAGAATACGAAGCTCTGCTTCATGGCTTGCATATTGCAAAGGAAATAGGAGTAAAGCGCATCTTGTGCTATGGAGACTCGGATTTGGTACAGCATCAGCTTAACCAAACTTGGAACGCAAAAAGCCCTATAATGGCCGAATACAGAAGAACGGTGGACGAATTCGCCATTTGTTTCTTTGGGTTCGAGATACTCCACATCAAAAGGGAGGAAAACTGGAACGCGGATGCATTAGCCCGCATGGGATCAGAAAGGGTAAAAACTCTACCACCAGGGGTATTTGTTCAGCACTTGCATGAGCCATCCATAAAAGGTGGAGATGTTGATTATCCTCTGGCTTCCGAATCCATTGAAGTTATGCTCGTTAAACCAGATTGGACGATTCCATATTTAAACTTCTTAGTTAATCAGAAGTACCCGGAAGAAGCAGATGACGTCTTGAAAAGACAAATACGGCGTCGATGCAAAGGATACACAGTAATTGATAACTGCATGTATAAACGCAGTACTTCCGGAATCTTTCTGCGGTGTATCTCACCAGAAGAAGGAAGACAAATACTGGAAGAAATCCATGCCGGAGATTGCGGACATCATGCTCAATCAAAAAGCATAGTTAAGAAAGCATTCCGAGCGGGGTTTTTCTGGCTAACAGCCAAGACAGACGCTGAGCACATAGTTAATACATGTGCAGGGTGTCAATACTACGCCAAACAGACTAATTTGCCGGCCCAAGCGCTTAAAACTATCCCCATTACGTGGTCGTTTGCGGTCTGGGGGCCAGATATGATGGGACCGTTCAAAACTGCAAGAGGCGGACTTACTCATTTGCTAGTAGCAGTGGATAAGTACACCAAATGGGTGGAGGCCAAACCCATCAAAAAGCTGGATGGTGCAACTGCTAGAAATTTCATCATCGACTTGGTGATGAGATACGGTGTTCCACACAGCATAATAACCGACAACGGGACAAATTTCTCCATCGGAGAGTTGGCAAGATATTGCCGACAAAAGGGAATTCGCCTAGATCTAGCATCTGTGGCACACCCGCAATCCAATGGACAGGTTGAGCGAATGAATAGCTCAATCCTGCAAGGAATACGCCCAAGACTCGAAACTCCTCTTCACAGAGCGGCCGGAGCATGGGTAGAAGAGCTACCTTCCGTGATTTGGAGTATTCGAACGACGCCAAATAGGTCGACTGGGCAAACCCCGTTCTTCCTAGTTTACGGCGCGGAAGCTATTCTCCCAACAGACATGATCCATCGTAGTCCAAGAGTGCAAGATTTCGACGAATCAGATGCCGAAGAAGCACGACAGGATGCCGTTGATCTCCTAGAAGAGGAACGAGAGCTTGTGCTTCAAAGATCCGCCATTTACCAGCAAGGTTTGCGACGTTACCATAGTCGGAAAATCAGGCATCGTTCTTTTAAAGAAGGTGACCTAGTGCTGAGGCTGGTGCAGCAAAGGAAGCATAAATTAGCCCCAGTATGGGAAGGACCATTTGTCATAAGTAAAGCCATGAAGAATGGATCGTACTATCTTGTCGACATTCGAGATACGGAAGATGATCCCGAGAAGCCGAATCGCAAAAGAAAGAGAAAGATAGATGATGAGCTAGGAGAGACAAAGAGGCCTTGGAGCATCCAGCAGGTACGTCCCTTCTATACTTAGTTCAATATCTATGTAAACATCTTTTGAGATCATGAAATAAAGTCGTCGGAATTCTGATATCCATGTTTTTACAAGCTCACTATAGTACAAAGCATGATTCCACCTTATCTATTTCCCAACGATCTTACAAAATACTCAATGTTAACCCGAATTGTGCCTGCGTGCTCGGCGTTAAAAAACTGAATGATTTCAGCCTGCTAATGGCTAAAGGAAACTCGGATTGTGCCTGCGTGCCCAAGATTCAAAAAAGTTCCTTAAAATTCTCTAAGCATTATCTGATCGAATGTGTGTTGGGTCACTGAAGCTAGTTTGTAAAAAATTGTCTTTAGTATGATCCATGTTTCTGAGTTTAAACTGATTGGTTATATCTAGTTACTCAGCATGATGCTTCATAATACTACTGAGCCATTTTTTCAAAACGCTAAAGACAGTTAAAACACATATGCCAGAGAACTTAGAAGATAAAGGAATAATTAAACCCGACAATCTTGCAAGGAATTTCATAATTCAAAGCTGCAAAAGGCGGAGTTCTTGTTTTGACAAACGAAATAGAAGCGTTACAATATGAATTACATTGTAAATATAGTGCTCCTATTATACAAATCCACCATCCAGGTCAAGTGCAGTCCTTCAAACATCCGAGTCTTCCTCGCTGCTTTCATCCTCGGGGGCTGCGGGAACCTCTTCTTCTGGATAAGTGATAGAAATGTTAACCATGGAAGCAATCTTGGTGGCGTGACCTTTGACTTCATCAAAGATGGCGGTTCGCTGATTTTCCGTATACCCTTGAGGGACACCAGATGCCACGCGCCAAGATTTCGCATCAGGATAATGCAGACGCATAAGGCCTAGGGCCATGCGCGCACCACCTCGTGCGACGGAGCGTAGGATGGATTCCTTCGATCCCGCAACCTCCATGATGGCACCCGGAAGTTTGTAAACTTCCGAGAATTCTATAGTACTTGTGGGAAGGAATTTGTTAATTAATTGCATTCCTGCATTTCTGATTGCATTCCATACCTCCTCAAAAGCTCGGATTTTCTCAATCCGAGAAATTCCTGGAATATTCCATGTTTTGATGACAAAAGCAACCAAAAAAGGTTAGGCGACAAAACACGGAAAATAAGACATGGAGAAATTGGTAAAAGGAACTAACTTATCAAGAACCTTGTCAATTTCGGTGCCTTCTTTCATGCGCGGGAATAGCATACTTTCCAAATCATGGATAATAGATTTATCTTCCGCCGCTTGCAAAGAAGCCTTGGATTGAGCAATCCCAAGGGCCAGATTACTGGCTTCCAGGTCTTCTTGAACTTTCATAAGCTCCTTGCGAAGGCTCGAGTTTTCTGCACGGAGCCGAGATGCATTGATGGCGTCCTCCGCTAATTCTTTGGCTTTAGCTAAAGCAGCTAGAGGGCGCGAAAAACATTTCGAGTTTATAAAAATTCGGGAAAAATTTTATCTGGATAAAAACTGCAGAGAATGAATACCTGTTGTTTCCGATAATTGTAGCTGAGATGACGCCAGCTCGTTGCTTTTTAACTCAATAATAGATTGAAGGGTTTTAACTTCCCTATTCTTGAGATTAAGCTTCTTAAAAACTTCCAATTTTATGGTATATGCGGAATGTTGAAACACGGAAATGAAAGCCAAATGCTTAAGTATGAACAAGCATACAAAGAAACATTAAGAAGAATTCAGGTTTTCAGCTTAATGCTTGGGGGCTAGAAGTATCACCTGGCTCATTTCTCGCAAGTCGGTCAAGGTCTCGTTGAATTCTTTGGCATATTCCGAGAAAAGAATCCCAACATGATGAAGGCCATCTTGTATGACCTGGCGAGGGGAAAATATGATATCATTGCGAACAACTAATCCGCCTTGTGGCCAAGGGCGAATTAGAGGGGCAGGAGCGAAGAATTTTTTAGCCTCCGGACGAATATATCCAAGGTCGTCGAACGGTTCTTCCTTCATCCGGATGTTACTATCCAAATTGGAGATGGGTTCGTTTCCAACAGATGACCGGAGATTTCCACCCGTTTGTGTTTCCGTTCTACCCCTCAGGCCCATGGTCGCAGAAGAAGACTCTTCTTTGATAGTAGTCTTATGTTTCTTCAACTTCTTTGTCTTCAAAGGAGTTGGGGCAAGACTGAAAGAAGAATATCCGAGAGTTAAAAATTTCGAAGAACCGAAGGAGAATGACGATTAGGGAGGCTCCAGTAAAATACCTGGATGTGGCGATGGGAATTCCATCAACAGTCACCGTCTTGCCGAAAGTCGCCTGTTTTTTATGTTTCCGATCATTATAAAAGCTAGCATGTAATTCGCTAAGCTCGATGTCGGAAGCAAGATCAGCTCCTTCAAGTTCATTGAACTAGGAAAGAACTCACGTTATGTCGAAGGTCAGAAAAAGAAGCTAATCTGAAGAAAACTGGAAGCAAGGAAAGTATAAATACCTTAGGGGCCAGATTCTCCACGTGATAAATTGCCAGATTTTCTTCAATCTGACCGCTGGTGGCGATCAGTTGGTGAAGTCGTTTTATAAAATCATTTTTGGTATAAGCCTTATCTGTTCCTCTCATGCTATCTTCTGGTCCTTTGTATTCGCAAAGGAGCCGGGAACGAAAGGAGAGAGGTTGGATACGACGTCCGAACCAGCATAAAACGGTATCCTTCCCAGTCAAAGAAGGCTGAGAGGAAGTAAGCTTGGCGATGCGCCGCTTTATCTTCATCAGGTTTTCCGGCAATATTTCTACTGCTGCAACTGTCCAACTCTCACGAGGAGTGGCGGCAGAATTAACAAATGGAGGAACCCCGGTTTCTTTGCCTGGGAATGGAATGTCCTGATGGTAAAAGAAAGAACCCAGCCAAGATTGGGCAGGTTCCGGCATTTTTATCTTTGGGTACCAATCCTCTCTAAACTTCCGAAGGGTGAAAGATATAGTTCCACAGATAGGCGAAATACCATCTGTGATGTTATGTTTTACCTCAAAGCAATATTGCCAGAAATCTAGATTAGGGGTTATCCCGAGATATCCTTTGAAAAGGGCTTGGAAACTGGCTAAATAGAGGATGGAATTCGGAGAGAGGTTATGTGGTTGAATGCCATAAAATTTAAGGACGTCTAGGAAAAAGGCGGAAGGAGGGAAACCCATACCTCTCGCGATATGAGAGGTAAGGAGGACGTGTTCTCCGTCTTTTGGCTTGGGCTCGGGTTCACCTTCCGAGTTCCGCCATTTGCCTTTAACTATTAATCCCTCCCTTGACATCCGCTGAAGAAGGACGAGAGGAGTATTACTCGGACTCCAGTTGCCGACAAACTCTGTTTCTTCGTTGGCTCCGGTAGCGGAGTGCTTATCGTCACGGGATAAGATCTTCTCCTCCGCCGTTTCGGGAGCAAACGGCGGGGAAGGTGCGGAGCTTGAGCCCGCAGCATTCGCGGCGGCGGAAAGATCCTCTCCGCCCGCCGCAGAGGCTGCGGTCTTTTCCGGCTCGTCGCCGGCGTGCTTTGGGGATCCAAGCTGCGGATCCAGGTCGTTGATGATGTCGTCGACGGTGAGCGCGGCGGAGCGAGTGGGGGACGGCGGCGAGGATGCCATTTGGTGGCGGCGCGTTGCGCTGGTGCTCTGGGTGTGTTCGTGCGCTCGGGATGGTTCTTCGCTCGGGAGCTTGTGCGCGGCAATGGCGTGGACAGTGAGAGTGCGGAAGGTTTTTGGCGAGGACGAAGACGGCTATTTATAGCCAGAAATCCGTCAAGATACGTGCCAACGACTATTTTGACCGTTGGATGATCAACGCGTGTCACTCGCCGGAAAATCCGGGAAATGAAACGACATGGTAATGATGGTTATCTCCTCGTTTCCCGTGAGAATCTGTCAGAGATATGTTAGTGGGTTTTCCGCGTAAAACCCAAACGTCCCTTACGTCAGCATGATTAAGTGCGCTGACGTAAGAAGTTCCTTCTCCACGAAGGATCGTGAGAGAAAAGCCGGATTTTCAGGATTCCGAGTTTCATGTTACCATCTCTTTGAGAAGAAGAATAAGAAGAATCAAGACTGCTGATTAAAATTTCTCGGACAAAGCACATTTGGCGAAAGACGGCAAATCAGAGTTTTAATCCTTCTTGGGGGCTACTGTCGGATATATACCGTATAGGGGTATATAAGATGGTAGTCAAAGTGCCTGGTTACCAGGGTGGCCCAAGTGGTAGTGGGCTATGGTCCATTGGGCAGCCCAGTAACTTGACGCACAGAAGCCGGATTCTAGAAGAACCCGGATCACGGCCCGTGTGATCTGGCTTGGAGGAGAAGACGGATTCCTTACTTTCCAAGTTATATTTACCGTAGTCTTCTAGGTTTCCTATTCTGTAAGCCCTAATCCGGCTATTATATAAAGCCGGACGGGAGATAAACAAAACAACCAACGAATAACAGAGAAGATATAGGCCGACTCGCCGAGAAGTTGATCCTCTGCGAGTAGCTAGATCTAAAACCTCACATTGTAATCATGTTTCCAGGCTTTAGCCCTGATTAGTGAGAAGTGCAGGAGTAGGCACGTCGTACTGTCGCGACGTACCGAACCTGGGTAAATCCTGTGTTTACTGTCTACCACGCGATCCCGTTACCCCACGTCTCTACCGTAGTCTCATGGCACCCCCGTCTATGAAAACTACTACGATGTCTCGACACATTAAAATCATTTTCATCCGCATCATGTAGTTCATTAACATACATGTAATTATTATAACATGTTGTTTGCACTATTAAACAATCATGCATCCATGTTGCCTTGTTACACTTTTTTGTCTTGTTATTTACTGTGTGATGGTTGCAACATATAGATTGCGAAAGTGATGGTAACTGTTCATGTGAGAGTGCGTGAACAACTCCAGATTTTGCCAAGGCAAGTGATGCAAATGATCCTACTATTTTACTATTATGCGTTAGTGGTTTATTGTAATTATGCATGTGTAGGAGTTGAGTGAATATTTCTATGCTAGATTACTCAAGTGGAGTAATCATATGTTTCTTTCGTCAACGATATCCTTATGTAGGCACCATCGTGTTGTTAGTACTTCTTAGACATGTTGTTAGTAGTTATGGTTGGGAATTATCATGCTATGGTTATATGAAATCGTTATTTTAATTGTTAATTAATTAATGAACCACTAGGAGGATTGCTAGCATGTCATTTGAGTATGTTCTTTATGGTGGGAACCGCCGGCTAGTTTTCTGCGATTGTGTTTAGTTTCGTGTTTGGTAACTACTTGTGTGCAACCGTGTGTCAAAATAGTATGTGATAGACGGAATTGGTATGTTGTGGGAGCTCAAGCCCATCATTACCGATAGACATAGAATAATGTAGGTGTGGTTAAGGGTGCGTGGGGGCTTGATTGACTACTATTTATTAATTCTGGTTTGATCTTCTTACTTAACGTTACTGATGGAGTATCGTGGTGTTTGGGCATGATTAGGCAACACGAGTAAAGGACACAAATCTCGCGACGGGTCCAAAACTAAGATCTTAACCGTGTTTCATTGGTTAGGAACAAACTAGCAACTAGATGTGGAGTTATGGCATATTCTCACTCATCCCAATTTTCCAATTGCTAAAATTTTGATTATGGGTAATATTAGTGAAGTGCCTGATAATTTTTTAGTGTGCTAATCCAATGGGTAGGAACACTCTACTATCAATCAGAGTATCCAATGATATGTGTGAAAAATATTTTCTATTAAATGATACAAAAAATTACTTTTTTACAAATAGGCTTGAAACTCCACTTAGACAAATACGTATATAGTAGTTGCCATCTTATTTTTATCCACTATAGTGTCACTTGTTAGACAATTTTTAGATTATTCTGACATTCTTTAGGGGCTGCATATTCCAACGCGCAGGTTGTTCGGATTCAGAGTGCTTGACATAGGTCTCGTGACTCCATTCAATGTTTGTTCACTTGTGACACAATTTGAAGATTGAAGCCTTGCTTACTTGTTGTATGGTAATTAATTGTGCTACATTCCGCTATGCAAGATGTAAATATTGTACGCTGATTTATTCGTTAAATAAGAAATGTATTTTCTTTTTTTTTATATCTATCTTGTTGTGTGCGTCGGTGAACAGTTCAGGGGCAGTACTACATGCAACGATACAATCTGTGTTGGGCTATATTACTACAACAAGTATATAAAAATCATGTATTTTTGAAGAAAAAAATCTAATGTCTACAAAAATGGTTCACGTGTCCAAAAAAATATTTAATGTTTCTTGAAAATATTCATAGGTTGAAACAAAAAATATTTATGTATTTTTGTAAAATTTTCACCATTTAAAAGTGCTCCTTGTACCCAAAGGAAGTATTTACATGTTTCCAGAAAAAAAAATTTTAAAAAAAAACGGATGAGCTATTTTTTTTTAGAAATATGCCGGGCGAGCTTGTGCTATCCTACTGCCCAAAATGGCCGGCCCATGCGGTGCAATCGTATAGGCGAGCGCTCGCTAAGAGCGCTAAATAGTGCTGGCGAGATATAGTTCTTGGGCACAATTGGACCGGCTTTCTGCACGGCGGGTGGTACCGGGCCTAAACATTGACCTGCCCTTACCGCAGGCCTCGTTTCTTCGTCCTCGCTTCCCCTGTCTACTCCAAAACTTCTTCGCATATCTTCTGCCACCGCGGCCGCCGCCTTTCTTCTCCCCCAGCCGCCTCCGGTCCCGACCAATCCCGCCCTCGCGCCATGGGGAGACCTAAGGGCGGCGCCGCTGGAGCGTCGAAGAAGCCCAAGGCCAAGCCAAAGCAGCGCGGCGGCGTCGACTTCAAGGTAACCACCACCCTGGCCGGCTCCTCAAGCGGCCCCGAATCCCCACTCTCCGCCCGGAGTCACTTCCGACACTAACGGTCTATAATTTTGGTGTTTCTCAGAAGTACAAGCACAAGGTAGGGCGCAAGCTGCCGCCGGCGAAGAACACCACCAACACGGAGATCAAGTCCAAAAGTGAGGGGAGCCTTTTTTTTTTTTGCTTCGTTGCTATTGGTTCTGACTTGTCGCAGCGCTTAACTAGGTTCTTGTGTTGTCTGCGTGCAGTGATCGTGCTGCCGGAGCAGAGCATGGCGTCCGATAGGGCGGGCATAGCGGTGAACAAGCGCGGGCTTACGCTGCGGGAGCTCCTGCAGCAGACGGTGCACTACAATCCCAAAGTGCGGCGAGGTGAGCTACCTCTTTCCTCTCTGCACGGCGCCGAGTGCACTGAGTTGCACAACAACCCATATCGGTTCATTCATCCTAGGCAGCTCACGGGAATAATACTGTATTTTTTGTTGTTTAAGCTGCATTGAATGGAATAAAGGATCTTGTCACTAAGCATCCAGCAGAGCTTAAACTGCACAAAGTTGCTATGATTGAGAAGCTGCAGGAACGGATATGTGACTCCGACAAGGTGGTTCGTGAATCGTTGTACACTATGATGGAGTCTCTGATATTCCCATCTTTGAAAGAGGTACTTCCTCTCCCCGAGTCTCACCAAATGCTGCAGAAACCGTTAAACTGAAGAATAAATTAACCATGTTTAGCCACTTTTTGTTTCACACCCTATGTTCGAATAGATGCACATGGTGCAAATGGAGCGTTGCTCGTGTCTTAATGTTTTCTTTATGAACCATATACTGCCTGCTTGTTGAGTACACCTGCAACCATATCATGGAATTTCTTTTTCTTGACAAATTGATGACCCGTGATAATTTGTTAAGGTAATCTGAACACTTATGTGCCAACCTTCGCTTCATTCACGGGCCCTGGTGTCTCTTCTAAGTAGTATAAGCAAAAGGATATGCCATATTTTCAACATCTTATTCTTTTGGCCTGCTCCAGTTTTCTAAATGGACTCCTATAGTTTCTATCTTCTTGGCTTCAGAAGTAATATTATTCTCCATTAATTATTTCAGGACAATGCAATATCAACACGCAGTACTCTATCTCTGCTGATGGCGAATGTTTTGAATGGAATGACACACCTTTCTATGGATATTCAGTTAATGGCCTTTAGGTTTTTGGAGCTCGTGGTTCTTAATTTCCCATCTTCCTTTCCCAGATATGCTGAACAGGTCAGTGGTCTTCAGTCATGTATTGGTGTGCTGAAACTTGAATGCTTGCTAAGGAAATTTAGCTTGTTAGAAATGTACAGTTTTGCTTATACCATGACCACTTGCCCCCTGACCAATTCCGCCACCCTGTTGTTTTGCCAAATTTGTGTATATTAACTACCAGAACTTGCTTTGTAGTCTTGCTTCTACAGTGGCTATATGAAATTATGGACTACGAATTTATTGTTCAAACTGATTGCGAAGTAATAATTCCTTTCCACAATTGCTTCTGACAGGCTTTCAACAACTTTGTTGCTGTGCTGAGCAACGACAGAATACATCTACAGGATAAGAGTAAACTTAACAGTGTCCTTGCGGGGCTTGGGCATTGCCTTTCGTTGGTTTCCCGTGCGACGGAAAATGATGATGCATCAAATCGACTGGTTTGTGCAGTTAACAAGTTTAAACTTTTTTTTTGCTTTGCATTTTTTTTCTTGACACGGCTGGAGCTGTGATGAAGAACTTGGTCTGAAATGTACATATGCATGAAACACTTCTATTATAATGAATGGAATCTTTGCTCGTGATTGACAGGTTCGTAACCTTTCTATGAAAGAACTTTGGAAACCCACCCTTGACGAAGATAATTCCGGGAGTAGTAAGTCCTGTAAACTTATCCCCTTCTATTGCTTCCATATATGCTAGCAATTTGTGCAGCTGCGCCACCTTTAAGGAACAAAAAACACTGAATGTGATTTTGGTTGTAATATAATAATCAAAGGAGCTCAATAGCAAGCCCGCTGGAGCACTAAACTCCCTAGATATTTAGCACACTTTAATCGTGTTTTCCATGGGATCTACAGTACTAGTCTGGTTGCAAAATATATAAACATGGAATGCTGAACTAGTAGTTCTAATTAATTGTTGGTTAGCTCTTGGACTCGGTGGCATTTTCTGTTTTGTTATGATAAGCAGACTCAGTGGTGTTTAATCAGGATATTTAAGTGGCATAAATTTATTTGGGTGGTTTAGTTGAAATCACAACACCAAGTTAGTACATCATTTAAAAGAAATGATATTTTTTTGGGTGATAGCATATCACGGCTATTACATACCCTCTAGCAACATTTTTTAAAATCCTGTGGTAGATACACATCTTACCTGATTATTTATTATTTTTGGTTATTTTCTTCTGTTAAATTAAGCCTTGTTATTATTATCTCACTCACTTGCACAATGCAGGGGTATTTGCAACATCCGATGTACTGACGAAGCTTCAAAACCTCATCCAAATTCTTGTTAATTCTATAGAGGTTTCAGCTTCAGAAATTTGTGCAAAGCCAGCCAATGATGCTCAGTCAAGTGAAGCACTATTATCAGCCCTTCATTGCCTGGATCTAATATGTAGAACATTTGTTCACGAGGCGAAGAAATCTCAGGTAGAATTTGGAAGATCCAAAACTCCGTTTGGGCCGGACTGGCTGAATGGCTCTGTGTTGGTATATCTAAAGAAACTTTGGGGAGTGAAACGCTTGTTTTATGAAAAGGTACAAAGTTTTTCCCTGCTCAGTACTACCTCCATATTACTGATTATACTGAAACCATTATCTGATCAGCCAATAAGAAAACATGTTTTGGGTTTGATTAAGTAGTCTTGTAGTGATTATAACGAATTGGTGAATAAATCCAGCATAAGTTGACTAGGAGGAAAAATAGTCCTTAAGGCTCTGTTTAGGAAGACCACATGAATTTGGGTGTCATGTTCTCCAGATTCCTACAGAATACGAAAAACAGGACATCTTCAAAGTTGTTTTTTGGATGCCAGACAGGGAAAGCATATGGGTTTCCTCAGTCATCTGAAATTCGTTTGTTTTTCCTTTGTTCCGAAATATGGTATAAATTTGCTACTCCCATTTGCGATTTAGAGGATAAAATGTTAATGTTCTTATATTAATATACCCAAACACTTGATGTTGTAAGTTTTTATTAATGATATGTTTTTTGCATAAGAGTTAACTTGTGATGTTCAAACATATTGATATTCTTATATTAACATCTTGCTTGTGGACTTTTTTTTTTATCTCATTTCAGACTATTAAACATGCTTTCTTCAGTAAGTTTTAGCTATAGCAAACATTTTTACTGGGTTCTTAACTCTTACGAAGTTGTCTTTCTCATGGCAGGGAGATGACAGATTTTTCATCTTCAATCTAAAAATTGCTGAAATATTTTTGTGCTTGAGCACATGGGTGGACGATACAATGTTTCCAGCTGAGGAGTTATGCCAGTTTGTATCTTCCTTATTTGCAAAGGTTGTCGGTGGTTTCTTCAGCTTCAACGCTGATGCATATTGTTGCCCTTTCTTGTAAATAAATCTTAGACAGCTTCTGATATTTTTTCTTTGGTCATTTCATGGATATGTAACTTTGATTTGTGTTTTTGTTTATTTTATCAGGTAAAAGTACTCCGTAACAAGGATCTCATGGAAACACATTTGAGTCCACTTATAACTTGCATACCGAGTCTTATATCCAATGCTGCTGATGACTCAAAAGGATATTTGTTGGAGGTATAGCTGATGTCTTTATACTGGTCTGTCAAATATGGTGGTTATTTTACAACTTTATCAAAATGAAAGAGTGTATTCAACTGCAGGCATTCACAGAGGCATTTAGAGACTGCAGTGTGGATTGCAAGCTAATCTTGCCATATTTGGACGCAGTGGGAGAAATGTTGCTAACTGTAGGTGCTTTATTGGATACTGAACTTAAATTCCTTCTGCATGCGTTGTGTCATCTTTAATCACCCCCCCCCCCCCCCCCCAACACCCCCCCACAAAAAATAGTACAACATGCACATAACTCTGATCTGGATTATCGATTGATGCATGTATTAAGAAAGGTTATGGTACACTTAAAACACAGTAGATTCTCAAGTTGAAACCAAATCACTGAATAGAGAAACAACAAAGCATAAATTTAGACAAAAGATCAATCAAAATGGAAAATAATGAGGGGAAAGTCAGCTGCGCAGTGAACTTCCCAATTCCCTCCTAACACCAGTCGATCATTGCTAACTGGTAATTCATTTTCCCCTCCTAACACCCGTCAATCATGTTGAAATTTGAACATTTGAAAAATTGAAGCGCTAACTGGTAAGTCATTCTGTAGATATGTTTCTGAAACCTAGGGAACTTTTCATTGATTTGGTGAATATTGCTAACTGCTAAGTCATTCGGTAGATATGTTTCCAGTTTCTTCCTAGGGAACTTTTCTATTGATTTGGCTGTAAGAGACGTACCCGCACTTAATCATTCTATATGTTTAGGTGAAAACAAACATCACCCTTTAGAGAATCCTTTTTGGTTCTTTACAAAGAGAGTACTGCTGTATGATTTGCTTTCTAATATCTTCCGTTTGTCCTTGTGTAGGAGAACTCAGGAATATCTTCGACTGAACATGATTCAGGTATATCGGAATATTGTAGCACTTGGATAAATGAGCTACCTGGAATATTACTACAATCAGTTCATAAAGCTCCCTCAGTTACAAAGGTCTGTTCTAAGTTTGTTTACCAGTACGGAACAGTTACACCATTCTTCAATAATCTGTCGCTAACCTTCTCAAGGAATTATGTAGTTTTATGATTTTATGATGATATATTAATTACTGTAGGTTGTTTTGGAGCTTCTTCTAAGAATTGGACAGTATTTCCCGACATTGGAGTGTGAAAACCTGCTACTCTTTGTACAGTTATTTGGTACTAAATGTAAGTACTCCACTACTCAAGAGATCTTATCCTCTGGTTTTATCCTGAACCAATGTCATTTTGCTGACAGCGTCATCTGGAACAGTAGAGCTTGGTCATTTTGTTCATCTTCCCTATGACTGCCAAGAACTTACTCTTGCGTGCCTTTATTACTTCTCCAATAAACTCCCTGACATAATCGAGCCATTGGCCTGTTGCTGCTTAAGTGAGTTTTTATGCTTCAACCATGTTTTCTTCTGCATAAATATAAAATTTACATTCTTCCCTGTTGAGGCTGCGAATATTATTTAATTTGTCTAATTCAGGTGATAAGCTGGAGCCCCTCATATTATTCAGGATTGTTGAAGTTCTACAGTCAACATACAAGGCTGGAAATTTACAGATAACAGAGCAACTCAGTTTCTTGTCATTGTTAATGGCGCGATTTGATGTTAATCGTGGTGAGTACTTGAACTTAATCGTAATTTGCTCTTATAAGTTTGCTTTTATGTTTTACGTAGTGGCTATGATACAATAGCCAGTGTAGGGGATAAGACTTCATAATACAAAATGGCCAACTTCTCTAAGGATGCAACCATGGAAATAAAATATACCATAAACATAAATTTTTTATCGCCTTGATCCTCGAAACCTCTTGAAAATTTACAGCCTCATGGTAAGAGTCGACCCATATTTCAACCTCATGACAGAATAAAACCCAAAAAAGTGCAACATGCTCACAATGAAAATGCAATATTACTTTTTTTGAGATGGTGGCACTACTGTCTTTGTTGCTGTTTGTCGTGGTTTTCTCGTTGCGGGTCATGAGAGGAGCAATACTTGCACTGTCTTCATACATACATACCCCTTAGGGGAGGATTTGGCAGGTTTGGAGATGTGGTGTGCAGTGAAGGAAGTGAGGGGACGGGGTTGAGGGTGGAGATGGTGGCAGAGGAACTTTGGTGGTATTTTTTTTGTCTTCAGGGGTGTGTATTTATGACTGTATGTACCATTGTTACCCACTATGCTTTTATGACTATATTAGTTGGCCAACCAAGAGGCGGCATATCCAACAGTTAGGTGTAGCAGAGATACGCATGTTGAGATGGATATGTGGCCACACAAGAAAGGACCGGGTCCGGAATGACGATATTACGTGAGAGAGTTGGGGTAGCACCGATTGAAGAGAAGCTTGTCCAACACCGTCTAAGATGGTTTGGACATATTCAACGGAGGCCTCCGGAAGCGCCAGTGCATAGTGGACGGATAAAGCATGTTGAGAATGTTAAGAGGGGTCGTGGTAGACCAAGCTTGACATGGGAGGAGTCCGTTAAGAGAGACCTGAAGGTTTGGAATATCGACACAGATTTAGCCATGGACAGGGGTGCGTGGAAGTTAGTGATCCACGTTCCAGAACCATGACTTAGCTTCGAGATCTTATGGGTTTCAACTCTAACCTACCCCAACTTGTTTGGGACTGAAAGACTTGGTTGTTGTTGTTGCTGCAGTATATTTTCCAAATATTGTTAATGTTGATATTTTCTAATGATGGCAGTTTGGTTACCATTAGGGTACCCTCTACAATCTCTAGTTCAAGAAAATGAACTAATTTTGTGATGACATCATCATTTGAGTAAATTTAGTTCAATTTTTTGAACTAGAGAGGGTAAAGGGTACCCTAATGGTGACCCACCGCCATCACTAATATTTTCTTGTATATGTTTGGTCAAACTTAGCAAACCTTGACTTTTGACCATATTTATAGGCCTTGTTTTATGAAACGGGGGTAGTATGTTCACACTAGATTTCTTTTGAATGATTTACTTGCAGAGTTCCTTTTTGCTTTGTCTGACACTTGCTTTTGAATTTGTTAACCTAGGCATGTCTACTCAGGAGGATGCCAGGAAGATCTCAAATTGGAATACTTTCAAGGCCTTGAATCACTTAATTTTGACTTCCTTATCTGAAATGGGTGATGGCTCCCTGGTCCTTGAATTGATATGGAATAATTTATCTAATGAGATTGTGAGATTTCGTAACTGTTTTTCTTTTATGTTTTTCATAACAACCAAATTGAACTGAGGTGAGTTTGCTTTATCACAGGCACGGAAGCCATCACCGCATAACATGAATGGTCTGTTTAGGATTATTGTTACACTTGATGCAGCAACAGATAAGCTCATGAATGAAGATGTCATTAAGCTTATAGCTGGCTACTTGGTTGATGCTGCTCTGGTGTGTACTCTCCCAATTCTGAAACATTGATACCATAGGATAATTGTTGCACTATTTTTTTTCCCCGGCTAATATTCAGCTGAGCATAACAGAGCGTCTGATATTCAGCAGCGCCTAACAGAGATGTATTGTGCTATATGCTAAAGCAATTCAGAATGGTGGTTAGATTGAGCACATCTTGGTGTTTAGAACGCCTCTGTGATCATAAGGATTTACCATTCTGTGTTTTTTGTTTAGGGGATTATAGATGTGTTTCTGATGGTAGCGCAGGGAGAAAATATCAAGGAACCAGTTATAATTACCAATTCTCGCATAACCTGGCAGATCCTCATATATGACTTATTAAACACAATATATCACTAAATTTCTCAATTAAACTGATCTTGGTTGCATCTTTCAATTACTTATGAAGCTTTTCTTGCATACAGGTAAGGATGCGAAAGTGGGATAGTATGAAATTTTGTATTATCCCACTTCCGCATCCCTACACACAGGCTCATTAATTTTTCATATTGTTTGAGAAAAGAAATTAGAAACAAAGGAGTTGATAAATCAACATTTTATATACAATTTTTTACCAAGAAGTTAAAGTTGGGTTAAACTTTTTGATAATTCCTCAACATATATATAGTTTTGAAACGGGGGAAAAAGCTTTGCCCCTATCGATTAGTTAAGGAAGAGCTGGTACAAGAAAAGTAAAAAAGATAATTGCTCAATTATCATTCCGCCTTGTTGATGCTAAGAGCAGATATTGGCTGTCCTTTTAATTTGATTAGCATGCGGTGTGTATTATTCACATGCTTCTCCTTCTGGCCATCATTTCTTTATTAAATTTTATGCGGTCTCTAGTTGTGGGTGTGAACTGATCTCACCCCTGTTATCATGCATCTGCAGGATCTGTCAAAAAGCATCGAAGTGGGCTTTCAGTCTGATAAGACGAGATTATTTCGGTACTTTATAAAGCCCTGCAGAATCATGTTTGAGCAGAATGACAAGGTTCTCTGCTGCACATTGGAGATGCTTAAATCTTTTGCATCAGGAGATGGTCATTTGTTCTCATCTATCTCCAATTTTGGTTACACAAATCTTCCACTACGATTTTGTATTGTCACAACTATACTGGTCTTCTTATGCAATGATCAGAGGCTCCGTCCAAATCTTTCTTTGAGCAAAACAGTTATTAAGGGCATCCTGCATGATATAAGGGATCAGCTGGTGAGTAATGACGAGACAATCCTTTTCTTTGGTAGTCACATAGATTAGCTTTGAGCCTCTTCAAATAAGACAATATTCTGAACGTGTTAATTTGAGGAGAGTGCAAGCATAAAATGATAATGTAGCTCAGATAGATTAGGTTGCTTTTATTGTTCCTGAATGTAGTTCAGACATCCAGACAGACTTGTTATTACTGTTGTTTAAATTAATGCCAATTCTCGCTGCAGGGTTCTAATGTGCCTGATGTAACATACGGAGAGAAGCAGACATTAAAGTTTGCCTTTGAGCAACTCAAGACCAAAGCATTGCAGTTGAACTGTTGGGATAGAAGTGAGCTGGAAGGGCTTTCAAGCACCACGTAATCTAACGTGAGTAACTTCATCATGATTCACTAGTGACCCCACATTCAGTTATTTTTTGTGAAATTAAACCCTCATCGATCTCTGACAGGCAATCCGTCTGATGGCTTCATATGGCCATATGATAATGAGAGGAAAAATAGTGGCCCCATGGAGAGGGTGGGCTGGGGCATGTGCGCCATTTTCCAGCTTGTGTCACATTGCAGCGGTGCACCATGTCTGTGAGGCGTAGCTGCTACCAGAAGTGTACTGAAGGTTGGTGCATCAGACAAAGGCAAGAAATGCCGCTGGATATCATATACAGTACTGCAGTAGTAATATGTTTCACGCCTACCAGATGTCGAAATAGTAAATCTGCCATGACCGTGTCAGAGTACTCACTGCAGGTGGTTAGAAAAGATGCACGGTTCACGTTTCTGCTGCCCTGGAAAATACGAGTCAAAAACTTCCAGCAAAGTAGAGTATTTTTTTTTGCCAGAAAATCCTTGGGAGCTAGTTATTTTTTTGTCAGTTTTGAGTTAATCAGAAAAATAGAAGTGACTTTTGTGCGATGTATCCTGAAAGCTCTGTTCAAGCATCCGCTTGTGAATCGCCTAACCATCGGTACATAGATGGGAGTTGGATTCTTGATTGCCATGTAAATGCAGAAATTTTGATCTCAACAATCTGGAGCCATCGATTTAGCATTTTCGTCCTATGAAAATTATGCCGCTGACACAACTCTTTAGGTGACAATGTGACGCTCGCATAGTCGCATCCAAATTATGGTCTACTAGTTATAGCAAGATACAAAGAAACGTTCTGCAAAACAAAAAATAAAATAAAACATTACCGGAATGTATATATACATAAATAAAAATAGATATTTTAGTTAATAACGTTTTCTTTATCTTTATTTTAGAAATTTGGCAGATTTTATCTTTCTTGTTTATCGATATGAATGAAATTTCAACTTAAATTTCATGACACGGTAGGGCGATATTATGTCAATGTCATAAAAAAGGGTTAAGGCTTTTTCAAAGCCATTTAACAGTGACGTTGAATCACTTGAAGGTAGATTAGATAAGTTACTTTGCATCAAGCGTAAGACATAACAAACAACTGCAAATAAAGGTTGAGTTACAATCGGATTATTCTCCAATGATATATCTATTGGCCCGCGACAATTTCAAAGTGCAAGCAAGATGCTGTGGGCGTTTGATACACATACAATTATCAGTACTGCTACCGACTCAGGATGCATATCTTTCTCTAACCCGCCACATGCAATCTATCCACATCTGGGGAGCAACAACATATAAATGATTGGATCGCCGCCGCCGCAGTTCAGACCATGGTCGGCTTTCCTCGCCATTAATCTATGACGGGCGTGCCGGCTGCTGCTGCGTGATGCAGTGTATGTTTCCACCTCCCAGCACGATCTCCCTCGCGCCTTCCACCATCACAACCTGCAGTTCACGGCTCCTTTCAGATCATCTAAACTCACAGTGATCCTTCTTTTCACAACCAACCGACAGGAGCGGTAAATCTAACCTCACAATCAGGAAATGCCTTCTGAAGGATCTCAAACGCATCGTCATCTCGCTGCTTATCGCCGAAAGCAGGTGCTATGATCCCGCCATTGGCCGGGTAGAAGTTCACATAAGAGGCAGCCAGCCTCTTGCCTGGTTCCCTCGGTACAGCATGCCCCTGAAAACTTATCCGATCTTAGAAATGGTTGAAAATCATGGTAGCAAGGGAACCATAGTTAATTAGATGCAACACTGACCGTTGCATCAATACCATCCCCCTCTTCCTTCGTGATGTGTAGAGGCCCCGGTACGTGGATCTTTATCACCTCGATCTGCCGTCCTTTTGCATCCGTTGACTGGGTGAGAACTGACAGTGCCTTAACCGATATCTCATACTGTGGGTCATTCTCATCATCAGTCCATGACAAGAGGATCACGCCAGGTTTAACGAAACAGCATAGGTTGTCAACATGCCCATTTGTATCCTCGTCACCTGCAAAAATCATCACAAGGTTACTTATCCATAGAATTGTACTAGAAGTGGTGAGATGAAGCCTTGCGGTTTTAGAACTTTAAATGACAAAATAAGTTCATCATTTACCATACAGTCCCTGAGGTATCCAAATGATCTTTGCGACTCCAAGGTAATCCTTCAGCTCATTTTCTATATCTTGTTTACTCATGTGTGGGTTTCTGTTAGGATTTAACAAGCATTCTTCCGTTGTAATGCATGTACCTTTTTCCATATGACAAAATCATTAGCGAAACACCAAAAACACGGGATTCATTTGATCAACAATGATATGACAAGCACCTTCTCCATCTACATGAATGCTTCCACCCTCAAGAACCATTGTGTGTGGAAACCTAGGGATCCTCTCTATCTCCACTATCTGAAAATTAATGGCAACAATAGGAAAAAAAAATTAGTACAAAAGGAAATTAACAAAAGACAACAATTTGTTTTTAAGTAGGATTCATTCTTTACTTTCTTGGCAACGTTTTTGTCAAGACTCCAATCATCATAACAACCATCATCGACTCCTGCAGGACAGTAGGACCAGAACTTGCTGAATTATCATGCAGTGAAGGTGATCACATTGACTTGTGAAGTCATGGAATTCTTGCTCTAGAAAAATAGTAGAGTTCTTCTATGCTTTGCTAGTAAAATCAGGTCCTGTTTTGCTTTTGTAAAAAATATGGGACCGTTTGCAAGTTGCTACTGAGACATTGGCATGGGTAACTACACTGTGAGGAAGTACTGAATAGATATAGATATACATAATTCAACCTAAAACAACATACCTCCCCAGGCGTTAAATTCCCAATCAATTCCCGCTATTGTTTGCTCTGTGAGTCCTATTTCTGATCTGCCTTTACGGATAATAAACTAAAAACAGTCATACTGTTAGCAACCCCACACAAATCAGAATAGAAGAAAAAAGATACAAGAGAATTTAAGTTACGCACAGTGGGACCAGTATCACGAAACCAGGAATCATTCATGCTCATCTCGACCACCCTGATGTTCGGCTGGTGTTGCATCAGTTCGTGGACATGAGGATACTGCCATAGACAAAAATGTGGAACTGAATATCCTAGTGTCACGCATGATCATGCATCAGTTTATAACATAGTACATGTGAAGTGTGTCACCTGTTCGGCGCTTGCACAAATGGTGACAGGCTCAAACTTTGATATGGCAATTGCAGTTCTCGCAAATGTTATTCGAGCTGGACCAGCATTCTCCCGCCAGTTGTCTGGACGCTCCTAAGGTTCAAAGAAATGGGAATGTTTGCATTTTAAATTGTTCAAGGCATGCTGAGGAGGATACACGATGATAAGAAGAAAGTACAGATGCTTTTATTATTCAACCATAAGGTTCCCACAAAAAGGAAAAAAAGAACTCCACCAGAAAAATAATGAAAGTACATGGCAAATTTCTAAATAGGCATATCATGTTTCTGGTTCATAAGGGATCTTAATAGTTCATGACACCAACAGTGACTCTAGTTTAAGAAGCACCAAATGCAGTTGACTGGCTACTCCACCTAACTAGTCCGTTGTAATAAATTCCCAACTGTGGAGTCGGAAGGAAAGGAAAAGTTGCGTCAACACAATACATGGCCTCAGCACAGACAAATGGATAGCTATAGATCATAGACAAGCAGGAGAAACAATTGTGGTCATGAGTGACAGATTAAGCTATTAAGGGACAAGCAAAATACCGTACATGGTACATGGTAAAGGTGAATGAATTCGTATTGTCTTGCCTATTTTTGTGGTTATGACTTATGAGTACAAATGCATTGAAGCATGATTTGTTAATTTTTTGGAGGTGAAAGAGCAGCTGCACATCAGCACATGGGGATAGAAAAACAATGCGAAATAAAATACCCCGTCCCTGCCTATTCCACTAGATCGAAACAGTTTATATCCATGTGCGGGCGACTGAGTCCAGTCTAAATTAAGCAGACATATAGTGCTGCCCTGGTTCAACGATTCCCCTTGCCAAAGCTGACTCCAATAATACTGAATACTCACAACTTTAAAATTGTTCCTGCCGGCCGCTGCCAAGTGCTCACCTACCATACATCATACTGCAGTCATCTGATGGAATAAAAACACATTGTTTACACACTCTCTGACATGTGCGCCCTGGACCCACGCGTCGGTGACTAACAGGGAAATACATCCTCGTATGTCAATCTGGAAATTTTGTTTTGTCAGTATAATCTTCAGTTCTTCAACAACGTCACGCCGAGATGCAGAAACGTCTGCCGGGAACAGGAAGAGGAGCGGAACCGGCCCATGAGGATAGACCGCCGCAGTTGAACCCCGCGCCGACCGATCGGCAGCGAGGTACTCCGTAACGTTTCTACTAATAGCCAGAAGGGAGTGAATTCGATCGGAATCAAACGATGGCGTCACAGCTCCGACAAAGGACGGGCCGAAAATTCACATAGCCGTGTCATGTCAGCAGAAGAGCATCTCGGGGGGGAAAGAAATCTCAGTTCTATCACAAGGCAAGGCAGAAGCATCGAAACAAACAGAGGAGCGAGGTAAAAGGAGGGAGGGAGAGGAGTATGTACCGGCCAGCCCATCCAGCACTGCTCGTGCGGCTCCCACTCCGCCGGCATCCGGAACCCCATCTTCGCCGGGCACCCCGCCATGGCCTTCACCATCCTCCCCTTCCTCTCGCCAAAACTAGATTAATCTGACGATGGAACACCCCTGCTAGGCTGCTATACTGACGAGATGAGATGAGAACCTCGGCTGGAGGGCTGCTAGCTTTTTATGTGAAAAAAAGGGAAAGGGTAGGACGGTAGGCCGTGGAGGAGAGAAATGTCGTGACTCGTGAGGCGGACGGGTCAAGCCGTCCAGCCTCCAGGTGAGACTGCTGGGCCCACGTGACAGGCTTTGTGCCGCACGCTTGTCCAACTGGGCAGTGGCTAGCGCGAGCGGTTACTGTCTTGTGGGTCTACGTGCTACAGTAGTAAACATGAAAACGTCGAAATTTTGGAGTGTCAAACTCTGAATTTCCGTAATAACTATTCTAAGAGGGCACAAAAAAGGCAGATTTGTGTGTGCCGTTGCATCAAGATGGATTAGCAACAAAGGTTCAGTACAGCATGACTGCTTTATTATTCTGGTGACAATAATATTTTTCATATGATACATACGATGTTTCTCATTCCAGGAGAGAGCTCATGTGGCACCTAACAGAGCACATGGACCTTTTACCTCAAAACCTCATTTGTTGAAGCTGCTAGAAAATATATCCCACAAAGTAGAGTGAGGGTCACTGCTGCAACTACAAGAGGTAAACTGGAGGGGAAGGGGAAGAGGAAGAAGTAATAAAGCACTTGTTATTGATTCAATTCAGTGATAATATCTTCAGCATTACACAGCTGGCCCAATTCAAACAAATCCTCTAATGAACAAAGCACAAAAAAGCATACATAAATGCCACAACCTACAACAACTATTACAAATCCTAGCTTCCTTCTTATCTCTGCCTCTCATTTCCTTTCCATGTGCTCTTCGCATCAATTTCTTTCTTGCTTCAGTAATTTTGTCGCGCATTCCAGCTCTTGAACTGTCTTCTCCAGCACATCTTTTTCTTTATCATTTTCTCCTTCCATTTCTCTGATCACCCTGACCTCCTTCTTAAATTTATGCTCACACTTGTGCTGCCAATTCTGTCCATTCTCCTGCAAATTTTCATATGACAGCATATTAGAGCATATCAGCAAGTAATTTGAGACTTTCATTTTGGAATTAACAAACAAAAGCTGCTCAAACTAGTGGGCACACTTCTACCTGTCAGCACGATCTCTCAAACTAGTACAAAAAGGGATTAACAAAAGAAACCAGTTTGCTTTTAAGTAGGATCCGTTCTTTACTTTCTTGGCGACGTCTCTGTCAAGGCTCCAATCATCATAGCAACCACCATCAACTCCTGCAGGACAATAGGATCAGAACTTGCTGAATTATCATGCAGTGAAGGTGATTATACATTGACTTGTGAAGTCATGAAATCCTTGCTTTAGAAATAGTAGAGTTCTTCTATGCTTTGCTAGTGCAACCAGCTCCTCTCTTTCTTTTATAAAAACTTAAAACTACGAAACCGTTTGCAAGTTTTTTTTGAAACGGCAGAGTGGCCCCGCCTCTGTATCGAAGAAAGTTGCTGCTGAGACATTGACATGGGTAGATACTAGATCGTCTAAAGTACTGAATGCATACAGATACATACTTCAACCTAAAACAACATACCTCCCCAGGCGTTAAATTCCCAATCTATTCCCGCTATTGTATGATCTTCGAGTCCTTTGTATGATCCGCCTTTACAGGTAATAAACTAAAAACCAGGGATACTGTTAGCAAACCCAGAAGCTTGACTTGGAAGCAGAATAGAAAAAAAGTATAGACATGAACCTACAGTGGGACCAGTATCACGAAACCAGGAATCATTCATGCTCATCTCGATCACCCTGATATTCGGCTGGTGTTGCATCAGCTCGTGGACATGAGGATACTGCCGGAGACAAAAATGTGGAGCTGAATACTGTTGTGTCGCACATGATCATGCAGAAGTTGACCAAAGTCCATTGCAGCGCGTCACCTGTTCGGCACTTGCACAAATAGTGACGGGCTCAAACTTTGATATGGCAATTGCAGTTCTAGCAAATATTATTCGAGCTGGACCAGCATTCTCCCGCCAGTTGTCCGGACGCTCCTAAGATTCAAAGAAGTGGCAATGTCTATTATGATGCTGCACTTTAAATTGTTCAAGGCATACTGAGGAGGATACACGATGGCAAAAAGAAACTGCAGAGATTTTTTTCTAGAAACTATCACAAAAATGTACAGTTTTTCGACGAATTAAAGATTGTCAGCATTGACAATACTTGATCACAGAACTGAGAGGATACTTCTAATAAATATTCATTATTCGACCAACAGCAAAGTGAAGGAAAACAAAATGACGAAGGTTCCCACAAAAAGAAAATAAGAAGGAACCCCACCAGAAAAAAATGAAAGTACATGTTGCACTCACTCAGGAATTGCTACGAACTTCTAAATAGGCGTGGTCTACGAGATGATCAGCAACATATATATACATTGTGTTTGTGGTTCATAAGGACCATAAATAGTTCATGATAATCGATGTTGCTTGGGGGTTGAATTGATAGATTTTGAATGCTCCCGCGATCAACCCAGAAATTAAGCATATAGTACTGCCCCGGTTCAAGATTCCACTTGACAAGGAGTAGAGTGAGCTGACAATGAATCCAATATCGAATAGTCCAACTCCATAATTCTTCCTACTGGCTGCTGCCAAGTGCACCTACCATGGGTCATCACTCAAATTATTTGATGGAAAAAAGCACATTGTTTATAACACCTTTGGCTCAATGATGTGTGCCCCTGGGACCCACATGTCGGTGACTAACAAGCAATACAACCTAGCGTGTCAATCTGGATATTTGTTTGTCAGAATATTTTTGTTCTTCAGTTCTTCAACAAATTCACCCCCGAAGATGAATCTCGGGGATGCGGAAACAACTGCCGCGGGCAAGACGGCAGCGGCCGGCAAGAAAGAACAGCAGAAGCTACGCATGACGACAGATCGCCACCGCCGAACCGAACAAGCCTCACCAGGCAGCCGATCTGCGGCCAGCGAATCGACCGACGACCAGACAAACGAAACATTTCCCTAGCCAGGACGGAGATAGTTGGATCGAATCAGACACTTCCGTCACGACTCTCACAAAGATGGGCTAAAAATCAGCACAGGCGCCATGTAATCTCTCAGTACTTATTTTCGATAAAGAATCTCTCAGTACTATACATATCAGGGAGAAAAAAACAGAGTTCTACTATGAAGCTAGGATAGACTAAAGCGAAGAACACGGCGGGGACGTGTGGTCACGGGGATTCAAACAAATACAAGATGGAGGAGAAGGGAGGGAGAGGGAGGGAGGAAAATGTACGGGCCAGCCCATCCAGCACTGCTCGTGCGGCTCCCACTCCGCCGGCATCCGGAACCCCATCTTCGCCGGGATCCCCGCCATGGCCTTCACCATCCTCTCGACCTCTCCTCCTGTCTCGTTAAACCTGATTAATCTGACGGTGGAGCGAAACACCGCTACAGGCCTGCAGCCTAGGCGCCCCCTGCTTCAGTGATGAGACGAGAGTCCCTAGCCTCGACTCAAGGGCTGCTTTAGAGCAAGATGACACAAGAGTCAACTGCCTGTATGTTTTTGTTTTTTAGTGGAATCTTTATCTTCTAATTTATTTTGTATCGACTGGCACATCCGGCTGGATTATGTCCATAGAGAACTTACCACTCTTGTGTAAATTCCATCAAAACTCATTAGTCTCCTGCGTCAAATTGACCAAATTCAAATGCTATAGCAACTTAGTACAAGCTAGCCGGGACCGACAAGATATTTTCTGACCGTCATATTTGGTGGAAAAAATTCAACCCTTGAGTGAGTATATCGCTTTTATGACGTCCTAGGACAATATTATATAAACCTGGATATTTTGTTCTCGAAGCGTAGTAGCACCTAGTCATCTATCCTCCTAGAAACTTATCTCCGAGCCATCCTTGATGGAAAAAGAATCATACGGGAAGAAAAATTTCTTCGTCGCCGTAAGACCAGCCCTAAAGTGTGAATCACCCGGTTTCCAAGAAACCTGTGATATCGCACTTGAGCCAATATACTTTCTTAGAAGAGTTTGCCATACCACATCTTTGATGCGAATCTTGAACAAACATTTATAAAGGAGGGCTCAATTTTTTACCTCTAGGTCATGAATCCACAGTCCTCTTGACCTTTAGGCGGCAGACTACATTCCATTTAGTCAGCTGATATGTTTTTTTTTCTCATTGTCCCCTTGCCAAATGTGAGAACCCTTAGTTCAGAGAGTCGAAGGGGATAATTTAGAATCTTTGCATTGCATGCATTTGGGGTTTTGAGATCTTTTTCGCGCTTTTGTGCCAAGTGTGATGGGGAGATCACTTCTCGACTTGTCGTAGGATTGGGAGACCATTCTCAGACACCTAGTCGAGGGGTTGGTTTTCACCTTTTCTTGTTGAATTTGTTTTAAACTTAACCCTAGTGTAGAATTTGATGTTCTACAACAGAGTTTTACTTCTTTAATTATATTTTCTAAAACAAAACTAGAGTGCGCAAGAATTTGAAATTTGAATTTGATTTCTTTAAAAATCATTCTTCACAAACTTAAATAATTCAAACAGAAATTAAGATACATGAGAAGGCAACTGAATTGGAATTCAAACACAAATTTTATTTCATTGGTAATATTCTGTTACAAGGGATATTGCATTGAAGTAAATTACAAAAATAACAAGAAAAATTCAAGTCCTATTCTAGAACCTATTCTATTTCTTTAAGACTTGAAGGTTGAAGCTTTAGTACCTATAACAAATCAAAGACAATAGTAGTTTGTTAAGGATTAGAATGTTGCCAGCACCACATGTGTGGTATTTTGATGGTTGAAGGATTTTTAACCCGATCAACACTTGGTTGATCAAGTCCAGTTGCTAGAGGGCTAAATTCTGAAAGCCAGAGAAGAAAAAGTTGAAAGCCAGAGCATATTATTGCAAAGTCACAGTTAGAAAAAGTGTAGCATCAGAAGCACCAGGTTATAACAAGATCAAGAATTCAAATGTACATTGGACAGAGGCAAGTGTACCATTGACATAAACAAGTAAATATTCAAATTCATGGAGGAATTGGACAATAAAGGAAGCATTGCATAGCCAAGAGGTACTAGTGCACAAGAATAAGTGTCAGATGAGATAAAGTAGCCAGACGGGCAAGACCAAGCTCAAATATAGGCTACAATTAGTAAGAAACATCAGAAACAACAACTGGAGCTAGTACCAGTGAAGTAACTAGAGACTACAAGTATAATATATGTATGATCACAAAGCAAACTAGTTGGAGCCCTCCAGCAAGCCATTCAAAAATACAAGTTTTAGTAATAGGCCAAGGCCAAAACCTGCAAGTACCAGGTCAGAGTAAAAGGATTACAAACATCAGAGGCCTAAATACAAGCTTAGGTCTAACATCAACAAGTTTCTAGCGCAGGAGAAGAGATATTTCCAACCACATATGCAAATTATATTCATATGTATAAAATGGACACATGAGTGTTGGATATATTTCCTATAGACGATAATATTTAGTTATTATTCTATCTCTAAGTTTTTTTAAGTTTATATCATTATGCTATAACCGCTATAGTATTTGAAAAGGTGAGTTTTCAAAGGAAAACCTTTGTGCAGCTGTGAAGATATAAACAAACAAGAGTACTAAACTTATCTCTAAGATTAGCTTATGTGTTTTGAGATGATCACATTTTCCTGATCATGAATTTTGATAAGTCTAGGAAACGTAAGAGTTTATTGTTAGGGTGACAATAGTACTGAACCGACACAAGTATATGATCTTCCTAAGATACTGACAATTTTAATATGTTTAGCAAAGTGGATATGGATTTTTCATTGACTAGATTCCTATACTATGATAATATCTAGTGATCGCACAATCGACATTTTCGATTTGGATGTCTTCAAATGTCTACCGTAACAGGAGATTATAACGTTGACATCTGGGTATAACCTAGAGGGTGTAATGGAACTAGGATCATTTGAGAATAGTACTTAATTCCTCCATATGATGGAGAGATACATCCTCTGGGCCCTCTCAGTATCACTATTTCCAACCAATCGTCTGTCGAGACAGAATGTGATTTATCACAAGTACATCAGGGATATGTATGAGAAAAGAGAATGTTATCAGCACGAGTTTTATATTGCTATGATCAAAGAATTTGGCCGACTAGATCACAATGTATCTCGTTGTGATATCGTTAATATCGTGAAGTTACGTTAATAATTGCAATGAGTAATTGAATGTTCCCTCGTTCTTCGTGGGCACACATGAGCCATCATGGGCGTCCATGGCTCCCCTGTTGGTTATTGTTTGGTAAGTTCTCGAACATGTATGTGTGTTATCGAGACTTTACGGGTCACACACTTAAGTTGTGTCAACATTCAATTGAGAGTGTTTTAGTAGTGCAAGTGGCTTTGAGAAAGGTCAGAGTCATTCTGATGTCTGAAGGAGTTATGCACTAAAGAAAAATAATAAAGATGTTTTATTATCATAACTCATATATGTTCATAATAAGTTTTATACCATGTTATAATTGTATTAAGTGGAAACATTAATACATGTGTGGTATGTAAACAACCAGGCCCCTAGTAGCCGCTATTTAACTAGTCCATTGGGCAATAGATGATCAAGGTTTCCTGATCATGGACATTTATGTCAATTGACAATTGAGTCATATCGTTGGATTAATGATGTGATGGGAACACACTCAATACATATGTATCACAATGAGATATAGTCACATAGTTCAACATTGTGATAACATGAAAATGTAGTACCCAAACTTTCGATTGTGAGGTCATATTTAATCATTGTCTCAGAGGTTGCCTTGACTGCATCAACCGTCACACGACGACAGGGTGATCATAAAGGTGTCTATCACCTGAGGGGTATGTAGAGACGTATGCATCAAGAGCGGGATTTTCTGATCCGGGTGACGAGTACATACCTTGGGCCCACTCGATGAGATTGCGTCAAGTAAAGCTTGCAAGAATGTGACTAGGTCACGAGGATGCAATGTCACGGGAATAAGTAAATGAGTTTGTCGGTAACGAGATTGAACTGGGTATGGAGGTACGAGCGATCGAGTCTTAGACAAACTTGGTATCGCTAGGAAAAAAGCATGGGGACTCGATGTTTAAGGTTCAAGCGGAAAAGATAATCATGGATTGCACATGGGCCATCATGGGTTTCCAGATCTCGTTGTTGGTCATTTATTAGAGAGGAATCTCGATCATGTCTGGAGTGATCTCGAACCGTAGGTGGCACACTTAAGGGTAGACGACGTTTAGGTTTGATTTGACACCGAAGAGAAAATGTAGAAAAGAGCCGAAATCATTCAGGGATTTATCTTATGGAGATCGGAGGGCTGCAAAAGGTGTTTCTGAGTAAGAGAAGTTAAATAATATGTATTTAAATATTAGTTAAGGTAATTAATAAGTAAATATATTTTTATTGAATTTTTAAAGGCTGCACACCTTAAATGGGCCTCGGATGAAAAAGAGGCCCATGAGGAAAAAATAGGGAGGCCACAAGGGCCAGCGACTGGCCCCCTTGAGGCCCATTAGGGCATGCGTAGACTCCTTGGAAGCATTGCTATATGGGGTTTAGTCCCACATGGCTAAGCCAAGGGGTTGTCTCCCCTCCTCCTCATCTGTCCCCCCTCTTTTTGGCACCCATTTCTCTCTCACACACACCTCCCACCATGGTTCCGCAAATGGAGTTGCGCAAGAGTTGAGGTTTCTTCCACCATACGAACACCGATGTGCCGTCGGTTCTTTGGTCCAAGTCTTCCAACTTTCGCTGCTTTTCTGGACTGGAGCCTAAAAGTCGTTGTCTACAGCGTACGTGTGTAGAGGTACGAGGTACCACCTTTTGTGGCACTAGTCGCTATTTCGGATACACGACCTTGAGGTTGTTACGTTTGTCTTCCTCAGCAACGCTTGTGTGGGAGCATAATCCCCGTTATCTCTCTTCAAAGGTATGAACACCGGTTCCCTCCATTACTTCATATATGAATAGTAATAGATCTTGGATATATCGGTTATCACTGGTAATATTTTTTTGCTATTCTGCTACGTAACCCTTCAATGTCACAAGAACAATTTTGGAGTCATTTAGAGGTGTTCCGGTGAAGTTAGTATGAGAGAGAAATAATGTCGGGAGAGGGCATAATTATTTTGGTGAGATTAGGACATGAGATGTCCCAGGATGTTAGAAATATGTTTTGAACATTAGTAGATAAGGTTGATGGTTTTATCTATATGGTTTATAGGGTTCCAGAAGTGTTTCGAAAAAAACCTAAGAAGGGGGAAGTGTCGGAGGGAGGTAGAACGGACCCCATGGTCAGTCCCATTATTTGGGGGCTGACATGTGGTCCCAAGTGTCACACGTATGGCACAACACCTCCCCCCGGATGATTCCTTATTTGGTTGAAGAGAGAAAATGTTAAAACTAAAGGAGAAAGAAAGGAAAAAGGCGGGAGGGAATTTGACTCCCAAAGTAGACAATCTGAGTTGCCCTAGAAGGGGGGAGGGGGTTGCGGCTAAGTCTTTGCAGCCCCAAACCGAATCCCCCCTACGGCAGGTGCCTCCTGGAAGTCTATTATATAAGACCACCCCTCCTCCATTGAGGAACATAACAATTGGCCTTCGTGCCTATTCTCTCTCTCTCTAGTAGAATTACGGCCTCTTCTAATTGGGTTTTCAGGGCATCCTCTCCAAATTAGAGTGTGCTCTAATCTATAATTATCTCTCATGTGTTGAGAACACTGAACGGATAGTATGGGCACCTAGATGGGGGTTAATAGGTGCTACTTCCAAATTTTAATACTTTTTTGATAAAGTGTTAACACAAAGGTAAATTCTCTAGATAATGCAACTAAGGTGAATTTACCTATATGTCAATGGCTACACTAAGCAAGATACAAATACAAAGTAAAGGAGAGAGAACGAGGTAGCCGATGTCGAAACCACGCGGAGACAAAGATGTATTCTCGAGCTCCTCCTTGTTAGGGGAGTACCTCTCGTTGGAGGTGTGTGAGTTTATCCACAAAGGCCTACACAATGCCACAAAGGCCTCGCCTTATTCTCCGATGAATGACAGGGGGATGCTAACCCGGTATGCCAAGCTCTGAGGAAATAACCCGGCCCGAAGGATGGCGTGTAGGATTCGGCTAAGAATAAAGAAGCTTGTGGAGGCCCAAACTTGTGGGCTTAACGGCCCGGGTTATGGGCTATTGTAAAGGAAAGTTATGGTTAGTGCGCCGTGTTCATGTAGGATCCGGAATATGCCTTGCCGAATAAGTTAGGGGGTACGGGTGCTTTATAAACCGACCCTCAGGTATAGTTTTAGAGAGAGATCTAAGAACCCTAGCAATATTGTGTGATATCGAGTATCCAGTGTAAACCCTAAATCGAGTTATTGTATCGAGAATAGAGATCCGGCGACTTCGATTGCCGGCGGTCAGATCAAGTTGTACCATGTCTTCTCTTGAGCTAAACCCTCTCCCGAACGCCTGTGTCGACTTGCCCCAAGATCAGTTACCCCTGGTAACATCTGCCGTGATTATCCCACGACAGTTGGCGCCCACCGTGGGGCCTGCGTCCAAAGGTGTTTACATCACGGGAGAAGCTCGGAAGGGCATGGAGAATCTTGTCATTGGCGAAATCTACATCGACCACGAAGAAGAAAAGTTGGTGGACGATTCCGGCTGGGGGCCAGAATCGGATCACCTCGAGTCCGGATTTATATTGACGATCGGCCGGATCAACATCTTCGTCGACACGGTACGAACGACTAACTTAAAAGGACAATATCATGTGCATACTACAGGAACTTCTAGCAGGAACAAAGAGACATCAAAGCAAGCGGCAAATTCGGTTTCATCAGCCGCGCCGGGATATCTTAGATGGGCAGAACAAGAGATAACGTGGAGTAGAAGAGATCATCCGGAAAAAGTGGAGCGTCCAGGAGTCTTGGCGTTGGTGGTTGCTCCACAGGTTAATGGTTACGAGCTGAAGAAGGTCCTGATGGACGGTGGAAGTAGCATCAACATCCTTTATTGGGAGACCTTCTTACGGATGAGTCTCAAAGAGTCCCAGCTGCAGAAAAGTTCGACAATCTTTCACGGGATCGTACCGGGTCACTCGGCGAGCCCCGAGGGAAGGATCACCTTGGAAGTTGCTTTTGGGGAATCGACGGATAATTATCGAGTGGAGTGTCTCACGTTCGAGGTGGTCAAGTTGCGCAGTCCTTACCATGCGCTGTTGGGGAGGCCGGCTTACGCCCAATTCATGGCTAGGCCGTGCTACGTGTATTTGCAGCTGAAAATCCCGGGTCCTAAACGGACCATCACTATACATGGGAACCGGGATATAGCGGCCGAGTGCGACGAAGGAGATTCAGTTATGGCCGAGCAGGCATGCAGGAAGGAAGAGCTCGAATATTACCGGTCTCAAGTAAATCCGGACGATAGAACAGCCTTGAAAAAGCCGAATACTGAGGATGAGAGAGCAAAATTCAAGGCAGCGCAAGACACCAAGAAGATAGATTTTATCGAAGGGGATTCTACTAAGCAGTTTACCATAGGGTCTAACCTGGGAAAAGAGCAGGAGGGAGCGCTCGTGGAATTCATTCGCTCGAATGCAGATGTGTTTGCCTGGACACCCAGCGACATGCCGGGTATCCCTACAGAATTGGCTGAGCACAGTTTGCATGTGGATCCCAAGTCCAGGCCCGTGAAACAAGGTTTGAGGAAAATGAATGAGGAAAGAAGGAAAGCTATAGGCGAAGAGATCGCTCGGCTATTGGCAGCCGGCTTTATCATGGAAGTATTTCACCCGGATTGGTTGGCTAACCCGGTTCTGGTGATGAAAAAGACCAACGAGTGGAGGATGTGCATTGACTTCACTAGTCTCAACAAGCATTGCCCAAAGGATCCGTTCGCGCTCCCAAGGATAGATCAGATTATAGACGCAGTAGCTGGAAGCGATCTGTTATGCTTCCTGGATGCATATTCCGGGTATCATCAGATTAAGCTCAAAAGGGAGGATTGGGAGAAAACATCATTCATAACCCCGTTTGGGGCCTTTTGTTATAAAACTATGACGTTTGGGTTGAAGAACGCTGGCGCAACTTACCAACGGTGTATTCAAAAGTGCTTTGAGGACCAAATCGGACGTAACGTCCATGCTTATGTGGATGACGTGGTCATCAAGACTAGGAAGGCGGAGACATTTATCGATGATCTAAAGGAGACATTCAAAAACCTGAGGAGGTACCAGATGAAGCTTAATCCAACGAAGTGCGTGTTCGGAGTTCCGGCTGGGAAATTACTCGGCTTCATAGTTTCCGAGAGAGGAATTGAGGCAAATCCAGATAAAATCAAGGCAATCCAGAGTTTGAAAAAGCCGGAAAACTTGAAGCATGTTCAAAAGCTCACGGGCTGTGTAGCAGCCTTGAGCCGATTCATATCAAGACTCGGAGAAAAAGCAATACCCTTGTATCGGCTCTTGCGGAAATCGGATAAATTCGTATGGGACGAAGAGGCAAATGAAGCGTTTGAAGCACTAAAGAAGCAATTATCTGAAGCACCAGTACTAGCGGCGCCGGGTCCTAAAGAACCTATGTTGCTATACGTGGCAGCTGGCCCCCGAGCCGTTAGCGCAGTGGTTGTCGTGGAACGCAAAGAGGACGGGAAAGGTTACCCGGTTCAGAGGCCGGTTTATTACGTCAGTGAGGTATTATCAGAAGCAAAGCAGCGCTATCCGCATTGGCAAAAGTTGGTGTTCGGGGTCTTTATGGCGAGCCGGAAGTTGAAGCCGTATTTCCAAGAGCATCCGATAACAGTGGTTAGTTCAATACCAATGTCGGATATCATCAGAAACTCGGACGCGACGGGAAGAATAGCCAAATGGGCGATAGAGATGGGGGATTATCATATCAACTACGAACCCAGGTCAGCAATCAAGTCTCAAGCTTTAGTTGATTTCGTTAACGACTGGACACATACAGGCATGACTGCAACGGTTCCAAATTCCGAGTCATGGATCATGCACTTCGACGGATCAAAGCAGTACGAGGGATCAGGAGCTGGGGTGGTGCTAACATCACCCAAAGGGGACAAATTGAGTTACGTGCTACAAATTCACTTCGACTGTTCCAACAACGTGGCCGAGTATGAGGCCCTATTGCATGGCTTAAAGGTAGCCAAAGAGATGAACATCAAGAGAATACGGTGCTTCGGAGACTCGGACCTTGTGGTACAGCAGGTGTCAGGAACGTGGGACAGAAAGGACGCAACTATGGCGGCATACCGCAGGGAAGTTGATAGGGTAGCAGGATGTTTTTCCGGGTATGAGGTGGAGCATATAGACAGAAGAAAGAACGAGGCAGCCGACGCCCTCGCCAGACTCGGCTCGCGCAGAGAGCCGGTTCCACCTAACGTTTTCCTGGACGAATTATGGCGACCATCAGTTAAAATCGAGTCAGAGGAGGAATTGACAAATCAAGACTCGGATTCAGGGCTCGTAGCCACTGTACGTACTATTCCCGAGTGGACAGAACCGTTTTTGGCCTACCTATCACGAGGCGAGTTACCACAACAGGAGGTATTAGCAAGGCAAATTTTGAGGCGAGCAAAGGGGTACTCTATCATCAATGGGGAATTGTACAAAAGAAGTGCAGCAGGAGTCTTTTTGCGCTGCGTGGCGCCGGAAGAAGGCAGACAGATTCTCAAGGAAATCCATGAAGGCGACTGTGGACATCATGCGTCCACAAGGTCTCTTGTGGCTAAAGCTTATCGACACGGGTTTTTCTGGCTCACGGCCCTAACGGATGCGGAGCGATTGGTAGCAAGGTGTGACGGATGTCAAAGGTACGCTCGCCAAACCCATGTGCCGGCTATGGAGTTGAGGACTATCCCGTTAACTTGGCCGTTTGCCGTCTGGGGTATGGACATGGTTGGCCCCTTCCATATGTCACCATGCAAGAAAACACATCTTTTGGTGGCCATTGATAAGTTTACCAAGTGGGTTGAGGTTATGCCAGTTACTAATTGCGAAGCAGCTACAGCAGTCAAATTCCTGAAAAGGATTATCTACCGGTTTGGGTATCCCCACAGCATAATTACCGACAATGGAACCAACATGTCCCTTGGTGAGATGGAGAAATTTTGTGGCAACAATGGAATCCGGCTCGATGTGGCATCGGTGGCTCATCCCCAGGCCAATGGACAAGTGGAGAGGGCAAACCAAGAATTGCTTCGCGGATTAAAACCACGATTGCGAGTTCCCTGTGTCAGGGCCGCTGGTGCATGGGTCGAGGAACTTCCTTCTGTGGTTTGGGGTATCAACACTACACCTAACAGATCCACTCAGATGACACCCTTCTTCATGGTCTATGGTGCGGAAGCAGTGTTACCAAGTGATATTATTCACGATTCGCCTAGAGTATCAGCTTACGTCGAAGTAGAGAACGAAAAAACCCGGCAGGACGCCGTAGATATGTTAGAAGAGCAAAGAGAACAAGCCCTGGAAAGATCAGCCATATATCAGCAAGATCTACGGAGGTATCATAGCCGGCGTGTGAAGACCCGGGTATTCCAGGAAGGAGACTTGGTTCTGCGTCTGGTACAGTCAAACGAAGGAAAACACAAATTATCACCACCATGGGAAGGACCATTTATCATAAGCCGGAGCCTACATAACGGATCATATTATTTGATAGATGCAAGGGAAGAGTCGGCTACAGTCAATGACACCGCACACACCACTTCATCTATGCAAGAAAGAGATAGACCATGGAACGTGGCTCAGTTGCGTCCGTATTATACTTAGTAAAGACTATATTGGCAAGTGGAATTGCACGATGTAATAGGCAGCAGGTTTTCGGACGTACTCTTTTCCTATCCAGGGCACCTTTGGGGACTGGACGGGTTTTTAATGAGGCGGCTTGCTGACCTACATTTTTCATATCAAGTAAAGAGATGGTTATCAAGAAAAGAGATGGTTGTTATCAGTTTTTCATATCAAGTAAAGAGATGGTTATCAAGAAAAGAGATGGTTGTTATCAGGTTATGTATTCTCAGTACGATGCGTATATCTAGGTCTTGGGGGCTGGTCGCTTAAATAGCACAGTTACAAACTCAAAGACCCGGCCATGATGCCTATGAGTTATAAGGGCCTATTACTCGCAAACGAGTACGGCTACAATCTTATAACCGGACAAAGAAGTCCAAATTTCTTGGCTACTCTTACTTAAGCTCGATGTGACTCGCATTAAAGTGGCATGATTTGTTCGCTTACGATGGCAGTTAGTCATGAAACCCGACGGGAGTGGGCTGGCTACGTCTTCGTATTGATGTAACAACATGGTATCCACGCGAAAGCCGGCTTACAGTACAAGACAGTCAAAAGGGTCATCTAAACCACAAGTTATGCAGAGTACAAGGCTGAATAGCTGGAAACTCAATGACTATTAAGCATAACTTCAAAACCGATGTGAAACAACTCATGGATCTTTGTGAAAATAACAATAAGCATTTTGTTGCCTTTTCAAGATCAAGTGTCCTAGGCTCGGCAATCCGGGCCCGGTAGCTTGAAATCTTGAAAAGAACTAGCTTACTTGTATAGTTGCAAAAATCCAAATATCCGAGTCTTGGGGACTTGGGGACTTCGAAGCAAAATCCGCTTATCAATACCCATGAGACCCGGAAATTGAGTTTTCACAAAAGGAGCAATAAATAAAACCAGATATCGAGAACAGATGAGCTTAAACTTAAAAAGGTCGGAACAGGCATCGAGTATATCAAGGCCTTAGTGTGCATTACAAAATACTGGTGAAAAAATATCAAAGGTGCACAGGCGCACCGCCTAAAAAATGACTGTTTCAAAAAGTATGTCGACCGACTGACGCTTAAGAAGAGGCATTGGAAACCATATATCACTCGGCGCCCATCTTGGCCTTACCCTTGCCATCATTGGTGGTAGCAGCAACACCCGGATCGGCGGCGCCAGCCCCTGCAGGGGGCGGAACGACTGATGTTGAGGCAGCAGGAGCAGAGCCGGCTTCAGCTTGTTTCTTGGCAGCCTCCGCCCTTATCGCAGCAGCTTCCTCCTTCCACCGAGCCAGCATGTCATACGGCTCAGGAAGATCCGACTTAATTACTTTATCGGCAGAATCATATGCTGGAACAAGTATGTTAACATCCAGTTCATCAGCAATTACGATGGCCGGGTAACGGACCTCCTTCTGGACGGCCTGGAAATCCTTTACTGAAAACTTGGATCCGTCAAGCTTGAACTCTGGGAAGCCGCCCATAAGCTTCGCTAACTCGAGCTTGGGGAGATAAGCTTTCGCAAGTGCAAGCCCCCGGGTCACTCCAACCCGGCAAGATGAGCGCTTCCAGTGCCGAATCCACTCGGGAATAGTGGATAGGGCGTCCAACAGCCTCTTCAGGTCAACATGTCCTCTACCCGGACACCGTAACTCGTCAAGGATCCATCTGGTCCCGGCACATAGCTGCCGGATAGCACTCTTTATGGTTTTCAGCTTGGCAATGTCATCTTCATCCGGCATGGCTTCGTCCGGGCCTGAAGTAAAATGAAGATATAAGTCGGAAAACTTTTGCTGTTTGTCAAAAGGATAAAACCGGAGAAGGAAGCATACCAAGCAAAGAACGATAGGTGTCAGATATTTCGACGGAAAGGCTTGTCAGGTCATCTTCGGCTTGGTGAGCCCTTCTTCGGTACTTCTTCATTAATTGCCTATTCCTCCTGGCTTCAGCCTCGGCTGCTTCACGTAAAGATATCTCCTTTTCAACGAGCTTGGCGGCGTCCGCAAGTTTCTCCTCGTATTGAGTCACGTAAGACTGCATGGATGTTAAAAAAGCATTAGTCAGGTAGAAGAGCACAGTTATCAGTCATTGGTATAATAAAAGTACCGAGCAAGTCATGAATGAACTCCCTCGGAACTTGGGGACTGGACAAAGGTACAAGCAACATTAATCGAACTTACCTCGTGTTTGGTTATTAAAGACCCCAAGATATTTTCCTCGTTAGCCCTTAAGGCGCGCAGGGTTTCTAGCATCTGGGCAAAAGTTAACTCCTCGGAGCGAGTCCCGGAAGAGCCGGCAGCTTGATCATCTGGTAGGGGGGTTCCCCTTGCATTTGGAGTGGAGACCCGGACAGTCTGAGTGTCCGGGTTGGGAGGGCTCATCCTTGTATCTAGAATTTCTATCTCTTCGTCTACTGGTTCCGATAAGGAAGGAGATCCGACGGTTTGGGAAAGTGGATTGTTCAGAGGGCCTTGTTCCCGGTTAGTGGTTGCATCACCACCAGTTGCGGCGTCTGCGTCGTCAGTCGGCTTCTCCACCTGGAGGTTATCCGTTTCTGTGTTTTCCGGGTCACTGACGGTGACCTGAGCGCTGAAAGAAAGATGAAAAAAGGCAGTTATTAATGATGACGGCGGCTCGGATGAAAGTTCGTTAGATGCAAAAAGAAATAGTAAGGCAAAAGCTTACCCGGTATTTACGGTGTAATCCGGTGGGAGCTCGCCACTGGAAGCAGACGAGGTATTCGCAGGAACCACTAGTGGAACCCGGAATTTCCCGGCACGTGGGTGGTTAGGAGAAGGGTGGCGCTGAGGAGAGTTGGAAGAACGAGATGGAGGAGCACTGCCACGAGGGACCGAGGGGGCGGAGATGCCCGGGTTAAGTGGATCTTCACCTGGGGAGCTCCGAGTTACTCTGCGCTTGGCTGGGAAGGAATCCTTCAAGCATGATGAATTTGATAGTTGATGGTTAAGTCGTCGCATGACGTCAAAGGAGTAAGGTTCAGAGGATAATGAGGAAAAAGGAACCTTGGACACTGTCCCCCTGCCTTTCCTCTTGGCCCCGACTGTTGCCTCTGGGTCAGACTCGGTTCTCTCCGGGTCGTCTTCATTGTTTCCACCCTCGTCCTCTAGCCCTGCGAACCGGGTGTGCATTCATTGGAAAAAAGACAGACGAGAGGAAAGTAATGCAAGTAAAAATATGCAGATCCTGAGTAAATACCTTCACTATCGTCAGTCGCCTCGTCCTCCTCTTCCGGGTCCCTGGAGGGGGGGAGTGGTTCAACTCTCCAGAAAGGGTCATCAGCCTGAGGTAAAAAGATAAGATTAAAGGCTTAGAAGCAGTATCGAGTTGAAATGTGGAAACAAGCTATGAGCGCCGGGTATTACCGCTGGAGCTGGATTTTCCCGGGTAAACGGAGGTAACCCGGCGATGCCCTTTATCGCCTCCAGTTTCTCCGCCAAGAAGCCCTTGATAGTCTTTATAGTATCACCGGTCGCAAAGCTCTTGGTGGAGTAGCGGAGCGCGTCTGTGGTGTGCCCCGAATACTCGCACATCAATTTGGCGCGAACGGAATTAGGTTGGATTCGGAAATCGACCCAAGTTTTTATTAAATTGAGCCCTAGGAGGCCCTGGGCTGAGAGAATGGCTATCTTGGCTAGCGAAGGAAGGATTGCCTCCCTGTCTGAGTCTGATGCGAAGGCATTGAAAGACTCGGAGAGCTTGAGGGGGGCCTCTGAGTAACCCGACAGCTTCTTTTCGCTGTCGGGGGAGGTATCGTGGCAGTAAAAGAAGGATAGCTGCCAATGTTTAACGTGGGAGTGCAGGTTGAGGGTTGGCATCAAAGAATTCTTACGGCGTTGGATGGATACCCCGCCGCAAGTGAGAAGCGCTCCGTCGCCGCTTTCGCGGCACGGCTTGCACTGGAATAACTCAATGAAAAGAGTCAGACTCGGTGGCATGCACAAGTACGACTCAGATAGAACAATGAAGTGGGTAATGTTTAACATGGAGTTAGGCCCTATGTCGAACACCCTGAGTCCATAATGATCTAAGACCTCCCTAAAGAAAGGATGACCCGGAGGACGAAATCCCCGGGTCACGTGGTCAACGAAGCAGATTACCTCGTTTTCTTCGGGGGTGGGACAAGTCTCATTACCCGGGACCCTCCAGTGGATGTCTTTTTGAGAAGGGAGGGTTCCTAATTCGGCTAGCTCGTACAATTTGGCTTTGGTGGTTGTGGAACGCCCCCAGTTGGCAGATATGGTTTGGGAGGTCCTCGTCGGAGCCGGTTGTTTTCCTTGTCGCTTGGGAGCCATGGGGCCAGCCTGCAAAACACAAAGAGAAGAGGCGTGTGAAATAAGACCCGGGAATACTGAGACATCCGAGTATAAAGGTATCAAGAAGGTGCGAAGCCGAGAACTGTCCGGGTATTGAGCACACTTGTGAAATTGTTGGTCACTTACATAGGGAAAGGTATTCGGGGATGACGGATGGTTGCCCATATTTATATCGCAAATGAAATGGCTGGAAAAGGAGGGTTTTTCCGGGTGTTAATGCAGTAAGCGGAAAATTGAGGAGGAACGGATCTAGATGGAAATGCTTGCGGATGATTTTTAAGTAAAATTGGTAATCAATGAGGGTTGGAGGATCATTTGTGACTATAGGGCAGATGATTAAAGGAGTTGGCAAGCCTCGAGTCGATCTAATTTGGTGCAATCGGACAAATGATTTGCGGGTTGACCTAGATCCGATCTTGGATAAATTGAAAGTTGTGAGGATTAATTGATTGGTTGCGAGGAGCTTACCGGGGAGATTGGAGTCTAATACGATGGCGACGGGCGGCGTGGCTCGAATGAGAGAAACGGAGGAGCAACGGTGACACTTGACGGTGGCGTAAGGCGACTCAAGGGCGGGCGCGGCCGCTGGTGATCTTGCGTTGGTGACAGGTGCGAGCTCCTCGCGGTGGTGTTGCGAGGGTGTTGGGAGCAAGGAAGAAGAGGGGAAGTTGTGGCGTGGTGAGAGGCTTAGGGTTGCCCATTAAGTACTATTTATAAGGCAAGGGTGAGCCTATCCTAACGGCCAGTAGCCGGAAACCGCGGGGTAAAGGTTATCAGCGAAGATCTTGCGAGATATGCGTCGAGTATTGGGCGAGGCATTGGGACAGAAGAAGGAAAGGATTTGCCCCGTAATGACGGGACTGATTATTGAGCATGAGATCTTGGCATTTTTGTTGTAGCCTGGACCTGGGAATTTGAACCTAAATGTCTGGAGGCCAAATCCGGGTTATCACATGGCCACCATGGAGTGAGGCCTAGCCGAATATCAAAACATCTTAACCCGGTCTTCATACGCCCATATGATCGATATCTTTGCAGGGAATAGCAAGCGCTTCAAGGAGATCCATGAAGCCCAGGCTATTCTGGGGACTACTGACAGGGGGATGCTAACCCGGTATGCCAAGCTCTGAGGAAATAACCCGGCCCGAAGGATGGCGTGTAGGATTCGGCTAAGAATAAAGAAGCTTGTGGAGGCCCAAACTTGTGGGCTTAACGGCCCGGGTTATGGGCTATTGTAAAGGAAAGTTATGGTTAGTGCGCCGTGTTCATGTAGGATCCGGAATATGCCTTGCCGAATAAGTTAGGGGGTACGGGTGCTTTATAAACCGACCCTCAGGTATAGTTTTAGAGAGAGATCTAAGAACCCTAGCAATATTGTGTGATATCGAGTATCCAGTGTAAACCCTAAATCGAGTTATTGTATCGAGAATAGAGATCCGGCGACTTCGATTGCCGGCGGTCAGATCAAGTTGTACCATGTCTTCTCTTGAGCTAAACCCTCTCCCGAACGCCTGTGTCGACTTGCCCCAAGATCAGTTACCCCTGGTAACATCTGCCGTGATTATCCCACGACAATGAACCTCGCCAGAAATGCCTAGTTCACCTTCCACTATTGATTCCCTTCGAGGCGTAAATCGGTGCCTTTACAATGAGCTTAAGGCACACACCCACAACCGAATTGGGGGCTCCCAAGAATCACCAACAATCTTGCTACAATCACAAGTGAGTAAAAATGGAGTCAAGGTTTTCCACAAGGAAACCCTAGACTTGAATCCCTCAAGTGAATGAGGGGGAAATGAAGAACTGGTTGGTGAAGATGTAGATCCGGGCCTTCTCCTTCAATCCTCAAAGAATCAATGAGTTTGGGTGGAGGAAATTGGAGAAATTTAGAATTTGGTGAGCTCTATTAATGGGGACTTGAATGCTGGATGGGCTAACACTTTGGAGAAGAAGGGGTCTTCTATTTATAGGTCCACACAAAAACTAGCCAGTTTCCCACAGCTCACGAGCAATCCAGAATCAATTCAGAAATTCCGGAATCAATTCGGCCATCTAGAATATTATAGGGCATTCCGGATGCCAACAGAGGTTTTCACGGTCATTCCGGAATGGATCCGGAATGATTCCGACAGCCTGGAATAGCCCGTAATGAATTCGGATCCTAAAAGTGGTTTTCATGGCAAATCCGAAATCATTCCGAAAATTCCGGAATGAATCCGGATGCCAACAGAAACCTTTGCCTACAGGGAAGAACTAGCGTCGATCTTTTCTCATTCACCGAAATTGTCACCGCTTTGTGCTGGAAATAGGTGTACCTTAATACATGCAGCACACTGTAAGATTTCACTTATGTTGTTAACAAACACACAAAACCAAAGGGATTAAGAAATGTTCTTTCAGTCTCCCCCTTTTTGGTGTTTGACGACAACATAAGGATATGCAGGCATTTCATATAGAGAACAATAGAAATGATCTCCAAAAAAATAGACGGTCTCCCCCTAGATATGTGCACCGGTTGAGGCATACAACAACTAGGATTTGCTCCCCCTATGTTTTAGAAACCAAGCAATTTAAGCAAGTCCACAATAATAATTGCATAAGGGATAAACAAGATAAGCAAGCAAGCATATAGTTCTAAAGATAATAACTTAACACGGGGCAAGGGTGACACACATGAGTCACCAAGGTTCCACACGCATAAAGATTTTTTTTAACGAGAAATAAACTAGAGCACAAATCTACAAGATAAAATCGAAAAGGCAAGAAACATGTGCCCCAACCCTTGCAAATCCCGTGAAATCCTAAATAGAGAACTCCTTCTCCCCCTTTGGCATCAAGACGCCAAAAAGGAGAAAAAAGAGTTCAACTAGCGTCCCAATAGATCACCCGATTTCCTCTTCGTCATCTCCTTGCTCTTCATCCTACTCATCTTCATGATAATTTCCACCTTGGTTGCCAGCATCATCAAAGTCATCCTCATCGGCATACTCTTCATCATCATCCCCATCAGCCGGAGGCACCCCAAAGTAGAAGTCATCATCACAGATCTCAGGCATCTCAATGGGAACAAGATCAATAGCGGCAAGTGAGGGAGGATCGGCAGGCACATTGATCCCAACATTCCTCGTGTCAGTGTTCAGAATACGCCTATTTTTCCTTAGCTGGCTCCCTAGCCTCATGAGCAATAGCTCTAGTATCACTGCACATGTTGAACATCGCCTTGAAGAACTTGGCAATGCCACTAGAACACTGACGCTGAGTACCACCACTAGAGTAACCAAAAGGAGTGTGAGACATCTTGGCCTTAGCCTTTGCAAACTCTAGCATCTCCTGACCAGGGATAAGAGAGAGATTGAACTTATTTGGCCTAACAACTGGGTAGTGCTCCATGATTTCTTCACCAACCTTTGAGTTTATGAACCTCTGAATATAAGGACCATATGCCGACTTCCTCTTTTCCATAACTCCCATGCAAATCTCGCGATAGAGAAAGTCCATCACATCAATCTTCCGTTGGTTCTTGGTCTTGGTGATGACCATGAGGTTGACCATGAAAGCCCTGATAGCCGAGTTGTCTCCAGATTTGACCATAAGATTGGAGAGGAAGATCTTGGATAGCACATTATAGTATGGATACATCAGAGAGTTGAAGGGAATGTTCTTGTCCGGGAGGTCAGGAGGATAGCAAAACTCCAAGATTGAGGAATCAAACTCAGAAGCATCATGAACACGGTAACCATGGATTCCCCATGTTTCCTACCAAGAATAACCCAGAGCGGTAGGAAACTATGCCCGATTGCTACTAATCTTCTGATCACCAGTCATCCAAGTCATAGATCACACCGCATCACCCTTGTAGTGCACAGTGCATTAAAACTTAGCAATAAGAGGTGCAATGTTCATCTTGACCAAACACTCATGAACGTGAAGAAGATCTCCCGTCTTGTGCATATTATAGAAATCCATGTCAATTGGGCTTTGCACACAGACAAGAGGAGTGTGAGTGGAATAGAAATCTTCCCAAGCCTTGAGCTGAAGGTTGGTCCAAAATCTGGGATCCTCACGGGTGGACTCGGGAAAGCGATATGGGTTGTTCTTCTTCACTTGCTTCCACATAGCCACAGAGTATGTCTTCAGATCTCCCTCAGGCACATGCTCAACCAGACCATCATCATGAGCAGCAGTAGGACGGCCTCCCGAACCACGACCCCTCTGAGCATGAGAACCACCAGTGTAGTCTCGACGAGTGACAGTGGTCTTCCTCTTGCAAACCATACCACCACGAGAGCCTTCACCTGCGAACATATGACAGAAAAAGGAAGCAGGAGATAAGTGCATATGCCATAAGGAGATAACAACAACCCCAAGTTGGATGAAGTGCAAGTTTCAGTAAATTCTGGGCCCAGTTGGATTCAATCCTAAATTTACGGATTTATTCCGGAATGTCGGATTATTTCGGCTACCCGGAATGGTTCCGACGTTTCCAGAATGATTTAGTAAACTTCAAACTGAATCAGATCTGACACGAATTCATGAAAACTTGATTCAAAACTTCGCCAATCTAGGGTTTTGAAGGGGAGATCCTAAGAGGTGATGGTGACAATGACTATAATGTGAGGAACCACGAATTTTACCACAAGAATATTAGATCTAGATCATGGTTGCAAATGGGGGTCTAGATCTCTATGAACATGGAATTTCAACCAGTAGATAGATTGGCCATGGGTAACAAGATGGATTGAACTCGAAAACTAGATGAACCCTGGGTCAAGATGCATTTAGATTGAAATCCAACCAAAAAACAAGAGAGAGAGCGAGGGGGCAATCCAAAATACCTTCCATGGAGGGGGTACCTTGTCAAGGAGAGGACAAAAAATCCCTTCCTAGGTCAAGGAGGAGTCTTGGGGCAATTTTTGGTGGCTAGGGCCACAGAGGAGAGGAAGCGGGATGGAAAAAGTCCTCACCCGGCCGTGCAACTGTCTCTTATAGGCGAAAATCGTTATTTCAGGAATTCTCGGGAGCGAATCCGGTTGGCCCGGAATTATTCCAAAATTTTCGAAATGTATTCCGACTGAGTTGGAAATTTCTTGGAATTTACGGATTAGTTCCGTCCTACTCGGAATAATTACGATTCTTCCGTATTTGTTCTGAAATATGCCAGAAATAACATCGATGGACATCTTAGGAAGAAAAATGACTTGTGTGGAGTATGGCGTATGCTTTTAGATGAATAGACAAGACAGATAGGCAACATAGACACAAGAAGGGATAAAGTTCCTAGTCATACTCCTTGGAGAGAACAACTTCAAACAATCAAATAGCAACAAGGAGCATTGTTCGGAATAAGCCAAAGAAATCAAAGAGACATGAAAAACCAACTAAGACCCAAATCTTCATAAAGAAGTGGTTGGTGGCCAAGGCCACCATGTAAGAGATTACTGTATGACACCCCGAAGATATATGTTGGGTGCATTAAGAGTTCTCATCATTTTAGCTCACAATTCAACAATAGAAATAGAGAGATAACAATGAATTTTTTATTTTGGCATAATGGGGGGAGGGAGAACCCAATGTGTTAGGATAACACTCCCTTATGTCCATGCCTACACCTAAACCCAAACACATAGTCAACTATAGGCGTATGTGCAAGATCCTCCAGTCAAACTCCTTGAATCGATGATATTTAGCTCATTCCTCAATAACATGAATCTTGAATCATCTAGAGGATTTCTGAATATGTCCGCAAGATTATCCTTGGTTGGGACATAGGCTAGCTCAATATCACCTCTTTCCACATTATCCCGAACGAAATAATGACGAATCTAAGTATGGTTCGTCCTTGTGTGTTGCACGGGGTTGTAGGCGATCATGATGGCACTCTCATTGTCACATAAGAGCGGCACCATATCCAAATGAACATCATATTCTTTGAGGGTTTGCCTCATCCATAGCAATTGGGTGCAAGCACTAGCGGCCGCCACATACTCGGCTTCGGCGGTGGAGAGATATACAATTTTGCATCTTAGAAGACCAACTCACCAAAGACCTACCAAGGAATTGGCAAGCCCCGGAAGCCTATTTCCTATCATCTTGATCACCGGCCCAATCCGACTCTGTATACCTGACACGTCTCCAACGTATCTATAATTTCTGATGCTCCATGATCATACTATGTCAATTGCTACATATTTTCTCCCTTATTTATAGCATTTTTATACGTTTTCCGGGACTAACCTATTAACAAGATGCCAAGTGCCAGTTCCCTTTTTTCTGCAGTTTTTGGTTTCAGAAAAGTTGTTCTGGAAACATTCTCGGAATTGTACCTGTGACGCCCCGAGATCGAGCACTATGCAGATTTCAGCATTTCCGCCAAAATCCACATAATAACCGATTCCAGGTTGCCACTTGTGATAACATTACAACAGTTCACGAATAATCCACAACAACAACAGAGGAGGTATATACAAGACGACTCAAACGAGTCAAGGATACAACTGATACAATACAAAGATCCAAATGACAGCGGAAGAAACAACATAGCGTCCGACTACGGACAAGATACAAATTGGACTAAGAGTCCTGAAGATAACCGATGGCGTCCAATCCCTGCCCAGGCCAAGCCGGAGGGATTCCCAAGCTAACGTCGTCAGACTTCAAACCTGTTGACTGCAATGTGGAATATGCAGCCACGAACGGAGTCGTGGGTCAGTACTATTAAGTACTGGCAAGTGGATAAACCATACTCACAAGATACCAACGTAACCAATCATCACAAGATACAAATACTTTGGGTACAACGGAAGGAAGGGATTATTGCAACGAAGCGGCAGCGGGCTGCACTAACTAACTACAGAGACGCGCTACAACATCCGGCTAAAAGAAAGGGATAAGATAGCGCGACAAAATCAACTATAACTACTCACCAAGCAATACCCATCCAGTGTTACCCCCTACTAAGAAAGCAACCCGAGGAAACTCACACTGTTGATTAAGGTGACATTCATTTTTATGGTGCAGGTAATCTATATTACTAGTCAAGTTATCATCGTTAAGTGTAAGTTGTCTGAGTACTTGTTAGCCAGCACTTTCACCAAGTCATCCATAACCGCGGACAACACGGCTTCTCGAGAAGATTAACCCTGCAGGGATGCACCAATTTGGCCGTACACGTAAGAATGACCCGCCAGATGGAAATGCACTTCCACCAAGCGAGGCACTCAACACAACCCAACTCTTGTTCGCATCAAACCCAAAGAACCACGTGCAATTGAGCGCACGACTAATCAAGCCCCACGAAGAAAAGGGGACCCTCATAGCACTCTAAGAACGTGTCTCCCTAAATGCCGACTACAAAAGTTACCACCCTGGCGCCAAGGGTTCGCACCTGCATATGCATGCGGCAAATGGAAAACCCGAACTAAATGTGGCGATTTGGACGAGATGCGAATCGAATCAAAGTTGCGGGGGGCGCCCATACACGCTTCCCACATGCGGTTAGCGCGCTCATCATGGATCGGAGGACAAGACCCTTTTCCTAATTAAGGTCGACACTAGCAGGCCTCAAAACCACGCCGGGCCTCCTGCCGGTGCCTTATCATCAAATTGTTATTACCCCAAACATTAACATGAAGTTGATTGAATTGAAACCCAACTATCGACTAAACAGGTGATACGACAAAGGACAACAAGACTCGAGCCCAAACAAACCTAAGCATGCTACTACGACACATGCCAACAAGCAACAGGGTTATAGGTGTGGAGGTAAGGCAATATCGTGGCAGCAGGGTAAACATGTGATGGGATCGGAACACAAGCATCGAAAATACTAGGCTAGCATAAAGACAACGGAAAGAATCGGTAACAAGTGAGGAAAGACAACATAGGTAGCAAGTGAGTATACTTGCTTGAGATCCAGCAAGTAGAGGTACATCCGCAGAACTTGTCGTTGCTCACATCATCTCAACGTCCTATCCGCGAAGAAGCAACGAACTAGAACAAACACCGGATGCAACAATTACTACTACGGCAAAAGATCCAGCATGATCCTATTTTATATGCATGACATGCGAGAGGCAACGCAAAATTACAAGTTAGACAATTTAATCGGACCCGGAGTCCGGACAAAATAATTATTGGTTCAAGTTGTTTATCTAACCATCATATTAAATGTTGATTAACATGCAAAACAGTAAGTAGGTGAGCTAAACAATATTAAATGGAATAGGGCAATATTATTTAAATACCCCAACACATTACATATGTTGTTATTTAGTTGACATGCATAACGCAGGCTAAAATGCACAATACAAGATGCAAACATGAGCATGGATGGCATATTAACGTTCCTTGCATTTTTCTGGTTGGAAAACATATTTTACACATTAAATTTGAATTTAATTTGAATTAGTTATGATTTATGCAATTTTAACTGAATTAAATAAAGTACAGAAAATTGCACAAATTTTAACTAGTCAAAACATTAAAAAATTTGCATATTTGAAAAGTTTAGGAAATTTTGAATGGAAAACATATTTTACTTTTCAAATTTGGAGTTAAAATGAATTAGTTATGTGCATTTAAATATTGGGGTGTTATTTGGAAAAGGCAGGGACCTGTTCATGGTAGAAACAGAGAGTGGGAGGGCTCCGGTGCAAAAACGGAAAGGCCAGGGGCCTGGGTGCAAAAGTGCCAGATCCAGATCTGGATCTGGACTTTTCTCACCGTGGGCTGGGACAACCAGTGTGGCTGCCGCGCGGGCCCGAGGCCACGCGGCGCTGACTGGGCGTGGGTCGGCTGACGGGGCTACCACCGTCAATGACGGGTGGGCCCGTGGCTCTGCGCGCGCGGAAAAAGAATGGAAAAGGCTTGCGCCGGTCGAGATTTGAACCCGCGACCTGCGGCTGCACGCACGGGCCTCTGACCACTGGGCTGGTGCGGTGGGTTTTGAACACATACAGAACTGAACCTTTAAGAGATAACATCAACGCCTGTAATCTGACGAAACTGAAGGACAGGGCCGGTGCTTCACGGGACGGTGATCCAGTAGCGAACGACAACGGTGGCGCTCGATGGCGAGTACCCGGAGCAAAGGGAGAGAGGAAGAGGCATGTCCCGGAGGACGGGAGGCTCACTACGGGATTGTAGACGAAGGGGAGAGGCTCGGGGGCGACGAATACGGAGAGAGGACGACCTAGACGACACCGACGTGCACCTATCGACGGAGGAGGAAGAAGGTCCCCTCGGTGACGTCCCGGGCATCGTCCGCTTCCGATCTTCGGCTTGGAGGAAGAGGACGGGGAGGTGGTTCCATTCCCCACACCCGATGTCCTTCTCGGTGACCACGGTCTAGGCTCCGTGAGCTCCATCTCTGGCCATGGAGGTGGAGGTGATGGGGTGCAAGAAAAACCAGAGAAAGATCAAGGGGGCGGCGGCTGGATGGAGGGGGAGGGAGCTGCTAGGGTTGAGGATCCAGGAGGGGGGTTTTTATGGAGGAGGGGAAAGTGAGGAGGAGGCGGGGATGGTGGTGCACTGGTACGGTGGGAGAGGGTCATGCGTTTTGCATGACTCCTTCCAGGAAGACGACAAGGAACAGATGGAGGGGCGTACGTGGGTTGCCTGATTGGGCTGGGATGCCTACCTGGGCCGGATCTGGCCCAGTTCGGCCAAGGCTGCTCTCTCTCTCTCTCTCCTGAAAACTTTTTTTTGTTTGGTTACTTTCCAGAAATTGTTTAGGCAATAAGAAAAATAGATTTAAACATCAAATAAATTTTAGAAAACTTGATTTGATTAATTTAAATTAGTTTGCAAGTTTTAAATAGATGATGGTGCATGACGTTTTGTTTCCAAAAATTCAAATTGCAAACTTATTTGAAATTTGAATTTGAGTTCAATTTATTGTTTCTTATAAAACCAATTTTTAAAACCAACCAATTTTAGTATTTCCAATTCAAATATGAATTACAGCGTGAAATGATTTGTTTTGCAATTTTAATTGAAACCATTTGGAACATGTTTGAATTTTTAAATTGGTTTGAAATCAAAGGTGCATATGATGCATGAGGCAATGCATGCAAAAAAGAAAACAAGCAATTCTATTTGAGGGAAATCCCCCGGGTGTTACAGCCGACACCACTAACAAGGGATTGCGCCCTCGCAATCCGCTCCAAGCCGGTAAGAGAGAGGAGAAGTTGGAGCTATCGAGTCTTCATTCTTCAAGTTGATCTCCTCGACACCACTAACAAGCTTCTCGACACCACTAACAAGAGATTCTTGCTCGTTGTTGATGATGATGCTCTTCCAGTGAGAACATTCCGAAGTTCGAACCTATTAGGTTAAAAAGGCTAAGATAATGTCCAACCCACATAGGATCCTAACACTTTGAAAGATAGGTACGAGAGGAGACTCCAAAACAAATAAGATAGAAGGAGAAGTAGAATAGAGGAAAGGAATAAACAAGAATCCTATCGAGAGGTTTCCAAAACACGTTTTCGACAAATAGTTTTTTACACTCTAGAAACAACGACCGTTAGCGAGGTTATCCTACAGGCTTTGCGGACCCGTTGCTTCGATAACCATTCGTATCGAAACAACTTTGGGAATCGGAACCATGCTCTGATACCATTTGTGACGCCCCGAGATCGGGCACTATGTAGATTTCAGCATTTCCGCCAAAATCCACATAATAACCGATTCCAGGTTGCCACTTGTGATAACATTACAACAGTTCACGAATAATCCACAACAACAACAGAGGAGGTATATACAAGACGACTCAAACGAGTCAAGGATACAACTGATACAATACAAAGATCCAAATGACAGCAGAAGAAACAACATAGCGTCCGACTACGGACAAGATACAAATTGGACTAAGAGTCCTGAAGATAACCGATGGCGTCCAATCCCTGCCCAGGCCAAGCCGGAGGGATTCCCAAGCTAACGTCGTCAGACTTCAAACCTGTTGACTGCAATGTGGAATATGCAGCCACGAACGGAGTCGTGGGTCAGTACTATTAAGTACTGGCAAGTGGATAAACCATACTCACAAGATACCAACGTAACCAATCATCACAAGATACAAATACTTTGGGTACAACGGAAGGAAGGGATTATTGCAACGAAGCGGCAGCGGGCTGCACTAACTAACTACAGAGACGCGCTACAACATCCGGCTAAAAGAAAGGGATAAGATAGCGCGACAAAACCAACTATAACTACTCACCAAGCAATACCCATCCAGTGTTACCCCCTACTAAGAAAGCAACCCGAGGAAACTCACACTGTTGATTAAGGTGACATTCATTTTTATGGTGCAGGTAATCTATATTACTAGTCAAGTTATCATCGTTAAGTGTAAGTTGTCTGAGTACTTGTTAGCCAGCACTTTCACCAAGTCATCCATAACCGCGGACAACACGGCTTCTCGAGAAGATTAACCCTGCAGGGATGCACCAATTTGGCCGTACACGTAAGAATGACCCGCCAGATGGAAATGCACTTCCACCAAGCGAGGCACTCAACACAACCCAACTCTTCTTCGCATCAAACCCAAAGAACCACGTGCAATTGAGCGCACGACTAATCAAGCCCCACGAAGAAAAGGGGACCCTCATAGCACTCTAAGAACGTGTCTCCCTAAATGCCGACTACAAAAGTTACCACCCTGGCGCCAAGGGTTCGCACCTGCATATGCATGCAGCAAATGGAAAACCCGAACTAAATGTGGCGATTTGGACGAGATGCGAATCGAATCAAAGTTGCGAGGGGCGCCCATACACGCTTCCCACATGCGGTTAGCGCGCTCATCATGGATCGGAGGACAAGACCCTTTTCCTAATTAAGGTCGACACTAGCAGGCCTCAAAACCACGCCGGGCCTCCTGCCGGTGCCTTATCATCAAATTGTTATTACCCCAAACATTAACATGAAGTTGATTGAATTGAAACCCAACTATCGACTAAACAGGTGATACGACAAAGGACAACAAGACTCGAGCGCAAACAAACCTAAGCATGCTACTACGACACAGGCCAACAAGCAACAGGGTTATATGTGTGGAGGTAAGGCAATATCGTGGCAGCAGGGTAAACATGTGATGGGATCGGAACACAAGCATCGAAAATACTAGGCTAGCATAAAGACAACGGAAAGAATCGATAACAAGTGAGGAAAGGCAACATAGGTAGCAAGTGAGTATACTTGCTTGAGATCCAGCAAGTAGAGGTACATCCGCAGAACTTGTCGTTGCTCACATCATCTCAACGTCCTATCCGCGAAGAAGCAACGAACTAGAACAAACACCGGATGCAACAATTACTACTACGGCAAAAGATCCAGCATGATCCTATTTTATATGCATGACATGCAAGAGGCAACGCAAAATTACAACTTAGACAATTTAATCGGACCCGGAGTCCGGACAAAATAATTATTGGTTCAAGTTGTTTATCTAACCATCATATTAAATGTTGATTAACATGCAAAACAGTAAGTAGGTGAGCTAAACAATATTAAATGGAATAGGGCAATATTATTTAAATACCCCAACACATTCCATATGTTGTTATTTAGTTGACATGCATAACGCAGGCTAAAATGCACAATACAAGATGCAAACATGAGCATGGATGGCATATTAATGTTCCTTGCATTTTTCTGGTTGGAAAACATAATTTACACATTAAATTTGAATTTAATTTGAATTAGTTATGATTTATGCAATTTTAACTGAATTAAATAAAGTACAGAAAATTGCACAAATTTTAATTAGTCAAAACATTAAACAAATTGCATATTTGAAAAGTTTAGGAAATTTTAAATGGAAAACATATTTTACTTTTCAAATTTGGAGTTAAAATGAATTAGTTATGTGCATTTGAATATTGGGGTGTTATTTGGAAAAGGCAGGGACCTGTTCGTGGTAGAAACAGAGAGTGGGAGGGCTCCGGTGCAAAAACGGAAAGGCCAGGGGCCTGGGTGTCGTGGTGGTGTCACGGCAGATGCCATGGGATGGCTAAAGATGTGGGGACGAAGGACGCTGGAGGTGTCCGGGGAGGGATCACGCGACGAGTAGCCGCGTGTGGTGAGAACAGCACACTGCAAACAACACGATCTACCCAGGTTCAGGGCCCTCGTGAGGAGGTAAAACCCCTACTCCTGCCTCTCTGTATGTATTATGATGTTTCTCCGAGTAGCCACAGTACAAAGGATATCGCTACCGAGTAGCCACTCTCCTCTCTCCGAGTAGAGCTAGGTCAAGAACTTAGGGTTTCTAGGGTTTAATGTGAGCATGCCTCGCGCAGGAGGCGGCGAGGCACCTTATATACTTGGTGCCTAGCCGGATACGTCCAAATCTAGACAAGTGTCGAGATTGTGTGCACACCGTCCTTCTTCCGGGTTCCCGCTGACAGCTTTGGTTCCTAACCTTGGCTTCATCTGGAAAGTCGTTGGGCAAAACTAGGGGACAGACTGGTATCACTGTACCTAAGCACAGAGTAGGCCCCCCTTATCCTGCCACGGCCTGCTTCCATGCTGTCACTGTCAGGCAGGCCGGTCCCAGATGAACAGTGGTTCGAATGCTGCCAAGTACGGACCCAGGATACGCGGGATCCTGTGTCAGAACGGCTCCTTTGACTTTCTGGCCCGAGTAGGTTCCCGCCAATTGTTCCCGCCAATTGTACTCGGGCCAACTCTTCTACTCGAACGTAGAGAACTTGAATGATTCTTCCTTCCGGCCATCTTGAGGTGAGACCGAGTAGCAGTCTGCCGGGTAGCGGGTACCGGGTAGTCGGCTACTCGACCAAACCTCTCTTTTGTAAGACGCCTTTACCACTTGCCTTTACCCTACTCGGGGGTAACCCCCCGACAGCAGTCCCCGAAGCTGGTTGAGTCTTGCGAACTCGTTCACTAGGCTCTGCCAGCTTAAAATCGATCTTTGCCTCACAGCCCTTGAACCTCAAGATGCCGAGTAAACGACCTCCGAGTAGCACTCTGACAAGTATCTTCTGTCTCTTGTCTCCCGAGTAGCACTTGCTTTCTACTCTGTAACCGAGTAAAAAGACTTAGAGAATTTTCTTGAATTGAGCCGTTGCGGCGTAGGGCACTATCCAGCCGTCCGTGCCGCAGCCGGACGCGTGTCAAGCATCCACGACCATGTCGTTTCGCTGCCCACGACACATCGTGCCACGCGCCCAGTTTTCACGGGGCGGGCCCACCGGCTCGTTATGTCCCATCAATCGTAATAATAGGCCACGATCTGATCGTGGGATCTACTGTGGCCGTTACGCGCGCGTTCCGCGCTTACGTGCGTTTCTATTCGGCCACAGGCCCCACCACACAGCAATCATGGCCACGATTGATCCCACTACGCCGATGGTAACGGTAAAATCGCGGAGAGGGTATAAATACCCCCGCCGGTAACTTCCTTTTCCCCTTCCCTTGCTCTATTCCTCTTTCGTCCTCTGCTTTCCTCCGCCACCGAGCTCTCCGCCGCCGCGCAAGCTTTCGCGCCGCCGCGGATTCAATTCGCCCAACCGACTCCGTCCAATTTCTTCCACTCCTCCTACTCGCAACGATGGCTAAAGCCGGCTGGGCGGGCTCAACCGTCACCACTGAAGATTTCGCTTGGCTCGTGAATACCAGGCGAGTTCCTCCCGGCGTGGAGTGCCGGGCGCCTGACGATGAACTCGTGCCAACCCCACGGGAGGGTGAGCGCGTCGTGTTCATGGCGCATTTCGAGCGCGGCTTTGGACTGCCGGCCTCCGATTTCCTCCGTAAGTTTCTCGATCATTTCGGCCTTCAGATGCATCATCTGCCGCCCAACGCCGTCGTCTTCCTCGCCTACCACGCCGTGGTGTGCGAGGCCTTCCTCGGCATCCACCCGACGACGGATACCTGGCTGAGGTATTTCCACCTCCGCCAGCAAACCGTCGGGAAGAGGGAAACCGCAGGCGTGGCCGGCCGCGCAACCGACACCGGCTACACCATGATGGTGCAGCGCTCCCAGACGAACCATCCCCGTGTCAAAGGGCTGGACTCCGTCCGACTGTGGCAGAAGACGTTCTTCTACGTCAAGAACATCCCCGCCACCGAAGGAGCCGTGGTAAACGACAGGATCAATCTTCCCGCCTGGAGCCTCCGTGCTCCCACTCAGAAGAACTGGAAGGAGAAGCCCGCCAATGACGACAACGCCATCGAGATAGAGAACAGGCTTGGCTGGCTGATAGAGCAAGGCCTCAAGAATGATGATCCGGTGGCTTGCTGGATCCAGCGCCGAGTGCTGCCTTTGCAGGAGCGCTGCCATCTCATGTGCTACATGGGAGGCCCCCGCGACTGCACCAGGACAACAACCATCGAGATCGACAACATTGATGTTCCCGGGCACGCAAGGGCCATCTTGATGACGGGCCTCAACGACAATTGGCAGTACGGGTTCGTCCCGTATAGCCGCACGAAGCCGATTGAGCGGGTACGTCCTCCTTACTCTGTTTCTGCATATGCTTTCCGAGTAGATAAATCTTCTTCTTGCCGCGAGTAGCAATTGCCTTCTGCACCGAGTAGGATACTTAGCCGAATCGCCTAGGCGTAATGTGCTTTAGTGCTTGCACGCCTTGTCGGGTAGCCTACTCGGGAACAATTCTTAGGCTTAGTGTGCTTTGTGCCTGCACGCCTTGTCGGGTAGCTTACTCGGGAACAATTCCTAGGCTTAGTGTGCTTTGTGCCTGCACGCCTTTCCGGGTAGAAACAATTAGCGAGCTGTCTAGGCTTAATGTGCTTGGTGTCTGCACGCCTATCCGGGTAGAATTCCTTCCTGATACTCGGCTAATCTGTGATCCCTCTCTGTATTTTAGATCCTTACTCGCCAGAAAATTGAGAGCTGCGAGCGCTTCGATGGCAACTTCTCTGCCGATCGCGAGGAGGACGATGTGCCCTCCTCCGATGCTGCGGATCAGATCAATCTCCCACGCTCCCCAACGACGGAGAAACGCGAGGCCGGATCATCTCTCCGCGACTGGCCGGAGGACGAATCTGAAGGTAATTGCGCACTTGCTTTGCTTGTTCTCAAGAAACACCAATCCACCGATTATTGTTTCTGACTTGCTCCTTTTCTTTCCTCTGTCCCCAGATGATGTTGCTGACGAGAACGAGGATGAGGACGAAGACGAGAACGAGGACGATGCGGTCCTTGTCGTCAGACCTCTGTCCGTCGCAGCCCCCAACACCCGCAAGCGTACTGGCAGTGACGCCCAAGAGCCTCCCACCAAGAGGAAAAAGCCAGCCGAGAAGAAGAAGCCGACCAAGGCGGTCGCGAAGAAGCCGAGGCGGACGCTCCCTTCCACCACTGCGTAAGTTTTCTTCTCGGTCGTCTCTCCTCTCACGCTGTGCTGTTTTCCCCAATCTCCTTCTAATTTCTGATTCTTTCTTTCTCAGCAGACCTCCCATGGACGCGAATGCCGTTCTCGCGCCCGACCAGGCCAAGAAACCACTAGTACCTCTGATCAATCTCGACGATGAGGAGGATGACGCCACTAACACCCAAGGAGCAGAAGCAGAACAGCAGAACCGTGCATCGTCAGCAGCAAGGGGCACTGCTGCTCAAGAAGCAGATTCGGAGCAGCAGTCCCGTGCAGAGTCAGCAGCACAGGACACTGCTGCACATCAGGAAAGACCCCCTTCTCCTCCGGCCAGCAATGCCGAGGAGAATCAGGACCAGGAGATGCAGGACACCGCCGCCCTTGAGCGGCCAGAATCTGAGCAAGAGCAGCCCACCACAAGGGCTGCTGAACAAGAAAGTCCCGCTGCCGAGCAGCGAGTAGAGGACGCCACCACCACGGATGCCACTACAACAGATGTCTATCCACTGAGCGATGTGCAGCCAGGCGCCACACCGAGTAGTGCCCAGCCAGATGCCACGCAAGGTGATGGGTCCGTGGCACCACCTACTGTTCAAGGCACCACAGCGCCAGATTCTTCCTTGGCGCCGCAGACTCAGGCTACAGCCAGCCTCCCTGCTGGGAGAGTGACCAGGCAGCAGGCTCAGGCCCTTGATGCTCTGAAGGATGAAGTTAACAGAAGAGCAGCTGAGAAAGAAGCTGCTGAGAAAAACCCTTCCGAGAAGACGGAAACTGAGAAGGAAACTGCCGAGAAGGTAGCCGCCGAGAAGGCGAAGGCCAAGGCTGAGGGGAAGCAACCCGAGGATCCCGCGAAGCAGAAAGCCGAGAAAGAGAAGGCGAAGAAGCGGGCCAGAGATCAAAATCAAATGCCGCCGCCAGCCTCGGGTGGAGCACTGGTGATTCGCGCTCCCGGCCCGGTTGCTACTGCTACCTCCGCCGCTCTCGCTGCTGCTGGTCAACCCTGCTTCCCGGATTACATGGTTCAAGTTAGCCATCAAAACACAATCGGCTTCTCTCCCAAGGATAAGCAGCTAGCCCTTCTGAGGGGAAGAAAGGCCGTAGCCGTGAACTCCCCTCCCCCAGATCCAAATCAGAATCAGTCCGTCACTATTGCTTCTCGGGGAGTCCAAGATCCAACGATAAAATCCCGGAGCCTTGAGCAGGTACTCGACACCATTGGCTTCATCGACGCCAAGTGGGACAGCAAGGTTCTCGGCACGGACAACTGGCACGGCCTTGGACTGGGTTCAATCGACCACATGCGCGTCGACTGGATCTGGGATACAAGCCCATGACCGTCTCCACCCCCACCGCCACTCTCGCCGCCAAGATGTTCCTGCACCGTAAGAACGCCGAGGATATCGAGCAAGCGTATGCAGTAAGTCTCAGCTTGCCCTTCTCCGAGTTGAATTTTTCTTCTCTTCTATTCGCCTTTATCTTCCTTTACCATCACCCAGTCCCCGAGATTCTGGTCGAGTAGGCGGATACTCTCCGAGTAGCCTCCTACTCGGGTTGAATCTTTTCTGCTCTGTCTAACTTGTTTTCTTCTCGCTTCTCAGGATAGCGTCCTGAAGCGGACCAACTTATACCGCGTGCTTCTCTGGAACCATTCTATCGCCAGGAGGCGGATCGCTGCATTGGAGAAGGAAAAAACAGCTGCGGAGGCAGCGAACAAGAATGCCAGCGACAGCACTCAGCAGCTGGCTGAAGTGAAAGGTACGCTTTTAGCTATGCGGTTACTGCGTTTCCTGTTTACGCCCGCGTCTGCTTTCTTTTGCGCTAACCTTCCCTACCCTGCAGACAACCTGAAGAACTTAGCTGAGGAGCACGAGAAGTGCCGTGCGTTTGTGGAGAACGCCGAAGCCACCATCAAGAAATTAGAAGGTGAGTAGCCGTCTACTCGGCATCGTTCTTGTTCCTGTTTCTTCTCTGCTTCTCTGCTAACCTTGTCTGTCTCTCCGCAGAAGATCATAAATTGTTCGTTGAAGAGCACCAAGACTGCGTGAAACCTGAAGAAGTGGAGGTGCGACTAATAAGCCAGTCTGCAGCTCTGCAAAGCACACACACTACCGAGATGGAGACGCTGCAAATCCAACTGCGGGAGGCACTCCAGGATGCTGTTAATCTTGGTGACGAGAGGGACAGAGCCATCGCCGCGAAGGCAAAAACCGAGACAACCCTTAATGCCAAGATAAAGGCCCTCGAGCAGGAGCGCGAAACGCTGAGAAAGGCCAATGCTGGGTACTGCACTCAACTGGATACTTTGCGCCGGATCCAGGAGAAGCACATATCCAATGAAGAATCCTGGAAAACTCAGCTGCAGGCGCTGCACATCGAGCTTAAGAGTAAGCTTTCTCTTCTCTGCATCTTTCTCTTCTCGGTCGAATTTCTTCTCGGTTCTTCCTCTACCCGTTTCTTTTCTTCTCTGATTCTGAATTTCTTACTTGTTTTCCCAGAAATCTTTCCTGCCATTATTTCTTCCTGCGTGCCCGCTCTGGCTAAGGCCCAAGCAGCACGTGCTGCGAATGGCGAGCCAGAGGACACCAGGGCCGAAATTGAAGACAACATGCTGGTGATGCGAGGCCAGTTCGAACGCCTAGCCGGCGTTGGTAGAGACCTCGTGCGCGTGGGCTTTGAGCTTCACAAGCTCTTCTGGCCTGAGGATCCTGAGCCAACAACCATCCGGGGCCTCGCACTCAAGCTGCAGAATGTAAAGGCCGAGTTGAAGAAGTGGCGTGCTTCTGGAGCTCGGGCAGGCGCGGACTTGATGCTTCTTTGCATCGCCTCCTGGTACGAAAATCTTGACATGCAACTCATCCGCGGGAAGCGCAACAACTCCAAGTGGGAGACAGACCCCGACTGCGCAGCCGCGCGCAAATTGATCGCGTATGAAGTGGCGGAGTGCGCTGAGACGGAGATCTACATCGACGGTCCCCCCGAGCCCGACACCGAGGTGGAGGAGGACGAGGAGGAGGAAGATGAGGAGACAGACTCCGACCTGGAGTCGGGCTTCTTCGAGTCCCCCAGGAGCAAGGCCGGGAAGGGGAAGGCCACGGCCGTCGCGAGTAGCGATGAGGAGGCCGAGCACATCGACACCGCCCCACTCGACTTCGGCACCTCTTCAGGAGCCGCTCTTGACGACACGATGCCCGCCCCCAGCCGAGCCTCCGGTTCCTCTACAGTTCCAGGGCCCATCTCGGTGGCCACGGCCACTTCTGACCTGGCAGCCACCGAGCAGGACGTCGAGATGGACGAGTCCGCCACCGTCCAGTCGGAGGCGGATGCCACCCATGCCAGCGCCGAGGAGGATGCGGCAGCCAGGGCCACTACAGAAGATGCAGCAGCCAATGCCAGCACAGAAGATGCAGCAGCCAATGCCAGCACTGACAACATTGCCTCCTCCACATGATTTTACCTGCATACTTTTCACTTGCACATTTATCAGATCCCCGGGATGCCGGGAGCATATGTATCAGACTTATTTATGCTTGCTACGCAGTTTTTATCCCCTCTTTGTTTATTTCGAAATTAATCAATTTGAGCAACGCTGGCTCAATGCCGAGTTGCGTTTCCATGCGAGTCCCCGAGTTGCATTTCTTATTCACCCTATCTTTTCATCTCTGCTCTACCCGCAACTTGTTGCTTTTTTGGTATTCGAGTCACAAGAATCAAGGAGTAGGGCTGCAAATACTTAGCCGCTAGAAACAATCATGGTAACGCAGCCCACCACTTAGCCGAGAAGACGAAACAGGGAGCAAAAGTAACAAACAATCTACTCGGTTCCTGCACTTTTTCTTCCTTAGCGATTTTCTTGTGCTCAGTGACCTTTTGCTTGTTCTCTTGCTTGCCATGAAGCCGGGTTTCGGACAGCGGCAGAGTCGAAGAGTTGGCATATAGGTTTAGACACAGTACTTAATACGCTTATGAGTTTCGAAGTGAAGCAACCGAGTAGAAAAACAGTAAAGCCGAGTAAAAACACTTAGAACAATTTTGGACGAGGGCAGTCCCCGAGAACGATTTCAGATTGCAGAGTAGAATTTCAACTCGGATAAGAGGGTACATACACATCTTTGCTTACGAATGAAAACGACGGAGTAGAGCTACATTCCAAGGACGCTTGGTTTCCTCTCCAGCTTTATCTGCCCTGTTCGCCTGCGACGGGCGCACATCTACAAGGTAGTACGCATCATTGTGCAGCGCTTTGCTCAAAATGAAAGGCCCTTCCCATGGAGGAGACAACTTGTGCATCCCGGCTGTGCGCTGCACAAGCCTAAGGACCATGTCTCCTTCTCGGAATACCCTTGGGTTCACCTTTCGGCTATGATAACGCCGCAGGTTTTGCTGGTAGATAGCCGAACGTGACAGAGTCAGCTCTCTTGCTTCTTCAAGCAGGTCAACGTCGTCTTCTCGAGCTTCTCTCGCCTCCACCTCAGTGTAGAGGGCTACTCGGGGGGAGTCATGCTCTAAGTCTATTGGCAACACGGCCTCAGCACCGTATACCAAGAAGAATGGCGTGTAGCCGGTTGACCGGTTAGGGGTAGTCCTTAGACTCCACAACACCGCTGGCAACTCTTCTAGCCAACACCCAGGTGTTTTCAGCAACGGCTCAATCAGCCTTGGCTTTATGCCTGCCAGTACCATTCCATTTGCTCTCTCAACTTGCCCATTGGAGGCAGGGTGCGCGACTGACGCAACGTCTAGTCGGATATGCTTATCTCTGCAGAATCGCACCATTGCCCCCTCTGCAAAGTTGGTGCCGTTGTCGGTGATGATACTGTGCGGGTAGCCATATCTCATGATCACATCCTTCACGAACTTCACAGCTGTGACCCCATCGCACTTCCGAATAGGCTTCACTTCAATCCACTTGGTGAACTTGTCCACCATGACCAAGATATGTGTCATATTGCCTTTAGCCGGCTTGAAGGGGCCAACCATATCCAAGCACCAAACAGCAAACGGCCATGTGATAGGAATTGTTTTCAACTCGGAAGCAGGCATGTGAATCTTACTTGCGAACATCTGGCAGCCATTGCACTTTCTCACAATATCTTCAGCTTGCTGTAGTGCAGTGAGCCAGTAGAATCCATGCCGAAAAGCTTTCTTGACCAATGCCCGAGAAGAGGCGTGATGCCCGCATTCTCCTTGGTGTATCTCCACCAGAATTTCTTCTCCCTCTTCCGGGCTCACACAACGTTGCAGCACGCCAGTGGCACTTCTCTTGTGCAGCACATCTCTGACTATGGTGTAGCCCTTGGACCTTCTCTTTATCTGCCTCGCAGTCACCTCATCTTCAGGCAAAGTGCCGTCCCTTAGAAAGGATAATATGGGCATAGCCCAACTCGGTGTCTCTCGTATGGGAAACACTGGTTCGTCCAGTTCCATTGGGACGGGCTCTTGCGGTTGCACAGGAGGAGCAGGAGCGCTTCTTTGCAGCCCAGATCGATTGGCGAGAACTTCCTCAATAAATGCGACAACCTCTGAGTTGAGGGCGGCAGTCCCCGAGTAAGGAGTGGCAATCCCCGAGTAGGGAGCGGCAGTCCCCGAGTAGGGAGCGGCAGTCCCCGAGTAAGGAGTGGCAGTCCCCGAGTAGGGAGCGGCAGTCCCCGAGTAGGGAGCGGCAGTCCCCGAGTAAGGAGTGGCAGTCCCCGAGTAGGGATCGGCAGTCCCCGAGTAGGGAGCGGCAGTCCCCGAGTAGGGAGCGGCAGTCCCCGAGTAGAGGACGGCAGTCCCCGGGTTCCCTGCAGCACTCTCCCAGTCAATCTCCATTGGGTCAGATTCTTCACTTGGCAGAGAAGGGACAAATATAGACTCCGAGTTGGGAGAAGGCTTGATGGATGGCTTCCTCAAGTGCTCCAAGGCGATTCCCGCCGGGATGGACTGCCGAGAAGATCCCAACTTGGATAGCTCGTCTGCTGCTTCGTTCTCTGCTCGGTGAATGTGCTGAAACTCACAACCTTCGAAAAACCCAGTCATAGACTGCACCAGGAAGCGATACGATGCCATGTTGGCATCCAAAGCATCCCAAGTGCCCGAGACTTGCTGCACCACCAGATCTGAATCACCATAGCATATAATGCGCTGCACACCAACCTCCTTGGCTACTCGCAAGCCATGCACCACTGCCTCGTACTCTGCTACATTGTTGGATGCTTTGAAATGAATCTGCAACACATACTTGAGCTGGTCTCGCTTGGGTGAGGTAAGCACAACACCAGCGCCAAGGCCTTCTTTCACCTTCGAGCCATCAAAGTGCATCTTCCAGTAATTGGAAACTGGAGCAGGAGGTTCATATTGCACCTCGGCCCAGTCCACAAGAAATTCCGCCAGGATCTGCGACTTGATGGCTTCTCTTCTCGCATACGCGGGAGCGTACGCGGCTAGCTCAATCGCCCACTTGGCTACTCTGCCACTCGCCTCCTTGTTGCCCATGATATCCGAGATGGGAGCAGAACTTACGACAGTGATGGGGTGCTCCTGGAAATAATGTTTCAGCTTCCTGGCGCCCAGGTACACACCGTATGTCATCTTCTGATAATGCGGGTAGTTCTGCTTGGAGCTGGACAGCACCTCACTGAGATAGTATACCGGGCGCTGTACACTCTTGCCCTCTTCTTCTCGCTCCACCACTATCACCACGCTGACTACTCGGTTAGTCGCAGCAATGTACAACAGCATAGGCTCCTTGGGTAGCGGACTAGCCAAGACGGGAGCGCTAGCCAGCATTGCTTTCAGCTCATTGAATGCCACGTCCGCTTGCGGAGTCCAGACAAACTTGTCACTTTTCTTCATCAGCTGGTATAGAGGCAGGGCCTTCTCGCCCATTCGGCCCAGAAAACGGCTCAACGATGCCAAACAACCTGTGAACTTCTGCACATCTTTCAGTGATCTCGGTAAAGACATGCTCTCGATAGCTTTTATCTTAGAAGGATTGGCTTCAATGCCCCGACTAGAAACCAGAAAACCGAGTAGCTTTCCAGCCGGCACACCAAAGGTGCACTTACTCGGGTTCAGTTTCATTTTGTACTTGCGTAGGTTAGCAAAGGTTTCCTCCAGGTCGGCAAGCAGAGTATGTGTTTTATTCGTTTTGATGACAATGTCATCTACGTACACCTGCACATTCTTGCCGAGCTGGTCGTGCAAGCATTTCTGCATGCACCTCTGATAGGTTGCACCCGCATTCCTCAAGCCAAAACACATGACACGATAGCAATAAGCCCCGTACGGGGTAATGAAAGCAGTCTTTATTTGATCAGCGGGATTGAGTGCAATCTGGTGGAAACCAGAGTAGGCATCTATGAAGGACAACAGTTCACAACCAGCAGTGGAATCGATCACCTGATCGATGCGAGGTAGCGGGAAAGGATCCTTGGGGCATGCCTTGTTCAAGTCGGTGTAGTCGACGCACATGCGCCATGCGGTGGCAGCCTTGGGATCCTCCTTCTTCTTCTCGACCATGACCGGGTTGGCTAGCCAATCCGGATGCAGCACCTCCATGATGAAATTGCTTATCAGTAATTTGGTGATCTGGTCACCAATGGCCTTCCTTCTCTCATCCCCGAAACGGCGCATAGCCTGCTTCACTGGCTTGGCGTCAGGACGCACATGCAAAGAGTGCTCAACCAACTCCCTCGGGACTCCTGGTAGATCTTCATTGGTCCAGGCGAACACATCCCGATTCTCACGAAGGAAGTGGATGAGCGCGCTTTCCTATTTCTCCGCCAACCCGGAACCAATGATGGCTACGCGGTCGGGGAACTCGGGGTCGACCTGGACTGTCTTGGTCTCCTTGGCAGCTTGGAAGGCAGTACCATGCTGGGTACTCGGCACACCTTGTGCGCCAGCTTGTGCGGACTGAGCCATGGCCACCACCTCATACATCTTCTTCTTCTCGGCAGCAATCACCATCGATTCCGCCAGCTGGGAGCTAGCAGAGGCACACTCCATGGACTTCTTGTAATCTCCCGAGATGGTGATGATGCCATTGGGACCAGGGATCTTCATCTTCAGATAAGCCACATGTGTAGAGGCCATGAACTTGCTCAGAGCAGGCCTGCCGAGTAGAGCATGATATGGGCTCTGATGATCCACCACCTCGAACTGCAAGCGCTCTGTGCGGCAGTTCTCCCGGGTACCGAATAACACATCGATCCACACTCGGCCAATCGGGTTGCACGAGATCCCGGGCACAATGCCATGGAAGGTGGTCTTGCTAGGCAGCATCATGTTCTCGGCCAGGCCAAGCTTCTCGAGTGTGTCCTTGTACACAATGTTGATGCTGCTGCCGTTGTCGATTAGCACCTTGCTGAACCTCACATTTTTCTCGGGACCCAGGAAAGTAGGATCCAGCACCAAGGCATAGGTACCCGGGTTGGGCATCACCTTGGGATGATCTGCTCGGGTCCACCTGATCTCCTGATCACACCAATACATGTAGTGAGGAACAGCAGGAATCACTGCATTGACCTCCATGGCCCGCCTGTGCTGTGATTGCTTGTCGACTGCCTCAGAAGTGAAGATCATATAGCTCTCATGGTGCTCTTGGTACTGGTTGGAGCCATTGCCCCCATTGCTGCCATTGTTGTTGTTGCCCTGATAGTTGTTGTTGTTGCCTCTGTTGTTGTTGTTGCGGTTGTAGTTGTTGTTGTTGTTGCGGTATCTCTCGTTGTTGAAGTTCTGGTTGGCTCCCAAAGCCACTTGGTTCACATTCTCCCTTCTCGGGTACACTGGCGGCCGAGCTGCAGGTGCGCGAGTAGGCTGAACAGTAGCATTGGCGGCTGGCAGGGGAGGAGGAGGAGGCAAGCCATCACTCTTGATCACATCCCACCATTCGCATTGCCGAGTGGTATGGTTCGCAGGCCTTGAGGGGTGGTGAGTGTGAAAGCTGCATGGGCCATCCTTCATGTCGTCAAAGACAAACTTCTTCGGCTGCTCGGAGTTCCCGCTACCCGACTGCGTAGTACGGAACGGTTTCTTGTTGCCCTGGCCCTGGTTCTGGTTCTGCCCGTAGGCTCCAGCAGGTTTCTGCCTTTGGCCACCACCGCCTCCGACATTCACTGCATTCACCTCTTCAGGATCATACCGAGTATCTACTCGGCGCTTGTTGCGGAACTCATTGCGCTTGCTGCTGTTGAAGTTTCTTCTCGGCTCAGAGGAGTCCATCAGTGGCTGAGTAGGATCACCGAGTGCGTACTGATCCGCAATCTTGATGGTCTCGGCCAGGGTGTTCGGCATCTCTCTCTGCAATCTCTGCCAAAGCATGCTGCCATGTCGGCAACCCTGCGCAAACCAAGTGATGGCCTGTGCCTCATTCACACCCTCACAGGTGTTCCTCAAAGTGCTCCACCGAGTAAGGTACTCGCGGTCCGTCTCATCTTCTCGCTGCCTACAGGCTGACAGCTGCTGTGGCCTATTCGGTCTCTTGTATGTACTCGTGAAGTTGCTGATGAAGGCATCCGAGAAGTCCAGCCAGCAGTTGATGCTGTTCTTGGGCAAGTTGTTGAGCCAAGTGCGAGCTGGACCCTCTAGCATCTGCGGCACATAGCGCACCGCCCATCTCCTGTTGCCATTCGCGATGTGGACCGCGGTGACATAGTCATTGAGCCAATCTTCAGGCTTGGTGCTGCCATTGTAGCTCTTGGTGCCTCTTGCAAGCTGGAAGCCCTTCACGGAAGGCTCGTTCATGATGCGCGGGCCAAAGCACTCGGGGCCAGGAGGACCCGTGCTCTCAAGCCGCGCCGACAAGCTGATACGGTCCAGCTGGTGCCTCGCATCTCCTGGCGCCAACACGCGCTCACCAACACGGTCATGAATATCATAGCCAGCCATCTCCATAGCCGAGTAGCCATCATCATACCTGTCCACCTGCACAGCTGCAGGCTGCTCCACCGGGTTGGCGACTGGTGCCACTGGGCGCGGCTGCTGCCTCTGCCGAGTAGGCTGAGCTGCGGGTTGCCGAGAAGAACCTGGACGCGCGGCATCTCGGGCACGGCTTTGAGCTTGATGGGCTTGAGAGCCTGCTCTTGCAGTGTTGTGTTCCCGCCCGGGCTGCTGCGGCACAGCAACCTGTTTCGCGGCAGCAGCCGGGTCATACACCTGCATTTGCCTGTCTCTACCCGAGCGCCCGCTGCGGCTCTTCTCGCGGCTAGGATGCGGAGATGAGGCTTGATCGTTAGATCTAGCCGCGTGCGAGTGAACCACCTGCGAAGCTCCAGCACCCGGGTTGGCCTTCCGGAACTCCTCGTTCTGCCTAGCGGCCTCCAGCACCAACTCGTTGAGCCTCTCCTGCTGCCTGAGGCGCGCCTCTCCATCCAAGCGCGGCAACTCGGCTGCCACGGCCTCTGCAGCCCTGAGCGTCTTGGCGGGTGTGCTGTACCTTGGCCTTGTGAAGGTGTTCGCAGTGGCGGACTGAGCGGGCACCTCCGCAACCGTTGCCATCTCAACACCCAAGTTACGCCGCGTAGCGCCTACTCTGCTAGGCCTCCTGGCGACCGGCGTGAAGCCGTGAGCCTTGTTGTACTCGAGCTGGTCTAGACACAGCTCAAGCCTGATCTTTTCCAACTCCGCCTGCTCGGCAAGCAGCTCCTGGCGTTGCCGCTCGAGCTGCTCCCTCGTGGCTAGGAGCTCGACGTCGGTGGGAGTGGGCATTCCGGCTCGCGCAGCAGACGCGGGGATGACCGTAGACGTGGAAGGCGGCAAGTTGTTCTCCCTCTCGTAGGGCCGGTGAGTCCTGCCACCAGCAGGCGGTTCGTCAACCTCCTCGACGACGGCCGCAGCGCCAGTAGCAGCTGCGCCAGTGTTTGCCGCCAAACCCGTCACCATCACCTCAGCGCAGCTCGCAGAGCTGCATGCGGACCTTCCGCGAGCAGCAATTACCGCGGGAGGATCCTCCGCGTCATGCACCAGCTCGGGGTACGCGCTGTTGGCGACGGTGGCGAGGTAGACGAGATGAGAGCCGAAGGAGATCACCGTGCCGCCCTCAGGCATGGCCATGCCGCCGAAACATCCGGCGTTGTCGGTGACGAAGTCGAAGGAGCCGAATCTGTGGACAAGGCCACAGACCACGCGCTCCGCTGAAGAAGATCCCGTCCGAACAGAAACTCCAGCCAGCGCCGCTGGTTGCCCCACGGTGGGCGCCAACTGTCGTGGTGGTGTCACGGCAGATGCCATGGGATGGCTAAAGATGTGGGGACGAAGGACGCTGGAGGTGTCCGGGGAGGGATCACGCGACGAGTAGCCGCGTGTGGTGAGAACAGCACACTGCAAACAACACGATCTACCCAGGTTCAGGGCCCTCGTGAGGAGGTAAAACCCCTACTCCTGCCTCTCTGTATGTATTATGATGTTTCTCCGAGTAGCCACAGTACAAAGGATATCGCTACCGAGTAGCCACTCTCCTCTCTCCGAGTAGAGCTAGGTCAAGAACTTAGGGTTTCTAGGGTTTAATGTGAGCATGCCTCGCGCAGGAGGCGGCGGGGCACCTTATATACTTGGTGCCCAGCCGGATACGTCCAAATCTAGACAAGTGTCGACATTGTGTGCACACCGTCCTTCTTCCGGGTTCCCGCTGACAGCTTTGGTTCCTAACCTTGGCTTCATCTGGAAAGTCGTTGGGCAAAACTAGGGGACAGACTGGTATCACTGTACCTAAGCATAGAGTAGGCCCCCTTATCCTGCCACGGCCTGCTTCCATGCTGTCACTGTCAGGCAGGCCGGTCCCAGATGAACAGTGGTTCGAATGCTGCCAAGTACGGACCCAGGATACGCGGGATCCTGTGTCAGAACGGCTCCTTTGACTTTCTGGCCCGAGTAGGTTCCCGCCAATTGTTCCCGCCAATTGTACTCGGGCCAACTCTTCTACTCGAACGTAGAGAACTTGAATGATTCTTCCTTCCGGCCATCTTGAGGTGAGACCGAGTAGCAGTCTGCCGGGTAGCGGGTACCGGGTAGTCGGCTACTCGACCAAACCTCTCTTTTGTAAGACGCCTTTACCACTTGCCTTTACCCTACTCGGGGGTAACCCCCCGACAGCAGTCCCCGAAGCTGGTTGAGTCTTGCGAACTCGTTCACTAGGCTCTGCCAGCTTAAAATCGATCTTTGCCTCACAGCCCTTGAACCTCAAGATGCCGAGTAAACGGCCTCCGAGTAGCACTCTGACAAGTATCTTCTGTCTCTTGTCTCCCGAGTAGCACTTGCTTTCTACTCTGTAACCGAGTAAAAAGACTTAGAGAATTTTCTTGAATTGAGCCGTTGCGGCGTAGGGCACTATCCAGCCGTCCGTGCCGCAGCCGGACGCGTGTCAAGCATCCACGACCATGTCGTTTCGCTGCCCACGACACATCGTGCCACGCGCCCAGTTTTCACGGGGCGGGCCCACCGGCTCGTTATGTCCCATCAATCGTAATAATAGGCCACGATCTGATCGTGGGATCTACTGTGGCCGTTACGCGCGCGTTCCGCGCTTACGTGCGTTTCTATTCGGCCACAGGCCCCACCACACAGCAATCATGGCCACGATTGATCCCACTACGCCGATGGTAACGGTAAAATCGCGGAGAGGGTATAAATACCCCCGCCGGTAACTTCCTTTTCCCCTTCCCTTGCTCTATTCCTCTTTCGTCCTCTGCTTTCCTCCGCCACCGAGCTCTCCGCCGCCGCGCAAGCTTTCGCGCCGCCGCGGATTCAATTCGCCCAACCGACTCCGTCCAATTTCTTCCACTCCTCCTACTCGCAACGATGGCTAAAGCCGGCTGGGCGGGCTCAACCGTCACCACTGAAGATTTCGCTTGGCTCGTGAATACCAGGCGCTTCCTCCCCTCTTTGTTTATCTGGATCTGGACTTTTCTCACCGTGGGCTGGGACAGCCAGTGTGGCTGCCGCGCGGGCCCGAGGCCACGCGGCGCTGACTGGGCGTGGGTCGGCTGACGGGGCTACCACCGTCAATGACGGGTGGTCCCGTGGCTCTGCGCGCGCGGAAAAAGAATGGAAAAGGCTTGCGCCGGCCGGGATTCGAACCCGCGACCTGCGGCTGCACGCACGGGCCTCTGACCACTGGGCTGGTGCGGTGGGTTTTGAACACATACAGAACTGAACCTTTAAGAGATAACAGCAACGCCTTTAATCTGACGAAACTGAAGGACAGGGCCGATGCTTCACGGGACGGTGATCCAGTAGCGATCGACAACGGTGGCGCTCGATGGCGAGTACCCAGAGCAAAGGGAGAGAGGAAGAGGCATGTCCCGGAGGACGGGAGGCTCACCACGGGATTGTAGACGAAGGGGAGAGGCTCGGGGGCGACGAATACGGAGAGAGGACGACCTAGACGACACCGATGTGCACCTATCGACGGAGGAGGAAGAAGGTCCCGTCGGTGATGTCCCGGGCATCGTCCGCTTCCGATCTTCGGCTTGGAGGAAGAGGACGGGGAGATGGTTCCATTCCCCACACTCGATGTCATTCTCGGTGACCACGGTCTAGGCTCCGGGAGCTCCATCTCTGGCCATGGAGGTGGAGGTGATGGGGTGCAAGAAAAACCAGAGAAAGATCGAGGGGGCGGCGGCTGGATGGAGGGGGAGGGAGCTGATAGGGTTGAGGAGCCAGGAGGGGTTTTTTTATGGAGGAGGGGAAAGTGAGGAGGAGGCGGGGATGGTGGTGCACTGGTACGGTGGGAGAGGGTCATGCGTTCTGCATGACTCCTTCCAGGAAGACGACAAGGAACATATGGAGGGGCGTATGTGGGTTGCCTGATTGGGCTAGGATGCCTACCTGGGCCGGATCAGGCCCAGTTCGGCCAAGGCTGCTCTCTCTCTCTCCTGAAAACTTTTTTTTTGTTTGGTTACTTTCCAGAAATTGTTTAGGCAATAAGAAAAATAGATTTAAACATCAAATAAATGTTAGTAAATTTTAGAAAACTTGATTTGATTAATTTAAATTAGTTTGCAACTTTTATATAGATGATGGTGCATGACGTTTTGTTTCCAAAAATTCAAATTGCACAACATATTTGAAATTTGAATTTGAGTTCAATTTATTGTTTCTTATAAAACAATTTTTAAAACCAACCAATTTTAGTATTTCCAATTCAAATATGAATTACAGCGTGAAATGATTTGTTTTACAATTTTAATTGAAACCATTTGGAACATGTTTGAATTTTTAAATTGGTTTGAAAACAAAGGTGAATATGATGCATGAGGCAATGCATGCAAAAAGAAAACAAGCAATTCTATTTGAGGGAAATCCCCCGGGTGTTACAGGACCCCACAAAGCCCGAAGTGCCTATTTTCCTCGGAAGTATCCAGAAGACCGAAGGAGAGTCAAAAACGGGCACCAGGGGGCCACACCATAGGGTGGCGCGCCCACCTCGCCGCACCAGCTATGGGTGTGGGGCCCCTGGGGCTCCACCGCCTTTTTCCTTTCGCTTATTTAATCCCCCGGGATGGAAAACCCTAGGCACCTGGTAAAAAATCCCTAAAAAGTTCCGCAGCCGCCGTCACCGTCAACCCTAGATCAGGGGGGGTTCTGAAGCTGTCTCCGGCACCCTGTCGGAGAGGAAATCATCACCGGAGACTTCTACATCACCATGCCTGCCTCCGGAGTGATGCGTGAGTAGTTCATCCTTGGACTACGGGTGCGTAGCTGTAGCTAGATGGTTGTCTTCTCCTCATACGCCTCCATGTTTAGATCTCGAGAGCTTCCTATCATGATCAAGATTGATCTTATGTAATTCTATATGTTGTGTTTGCTGGGATCCGATGAATATTGAACTTATGCCAAGTTGATTATAGTCTTATTTGCATATGTTATTTGTGATCTTGCATGCTTTCCGTTGCTAGTGGTTGCTCTGGCCAAGTAGTTGCTAGTGACTCCAAGAGGGAGTATTTATGCTTGATAATGAGTTCATTCCTCCTCACCGCCTTTCTCGAGTGACAGAAACGTGAAGGGGGAGGATGTGTTGTTGCCATTAGGGAGAAAAAGCGGTGAGAGTGCCCGCGTGCATAATCATTGCTTACATTACACACTTTGTTTAATCAGTTATCTATTGCTTGCAACTTAATACCTAAGGGGGTTCGTATGATAACCTGAGGGTGGATTATTAGTCATAGATGCAGATGGATTTCGGTCTATGTATGTGGTTGTAATGCCTGCACTAAATATTATAGTAGTCATCATGTTATAATGTGCACTACGGTGCAACCTCTATTTGTCAATTGCCCAGCTGTAATTTGTTCACCCAACATGTTATCTTTATGGAGAGACACCACTAGTGAACCTATGAACCCCGGTCCATTTTTCCACACTGTTAAACAAACCACAACAATTTCCTGCTTTCTTTACTTACTGCAAGCATACATCATTTTCTACACTATACGTCTAATCTTTGTTTTCAGCAAGACCGGTGAGATTTACAACCTCACTGTACCGTTGGGACAAAGTATTTTGGTTGTGTTGTGTGCAAGTTCCACGTTGTTGCTGACACCGGTGAGGCGCCATCATCACCTTCAGTGGCATCAACCTTCCCGAGATCCTCTTCCTCCTACTGGATTTATAACCTTGGTTCTTAACTGAGGGAAATTCTTGCCGCTTGCTCATCACACCCTCCTCTTGGGGTTTCCAACACAAAGCAGTCAAGGAATTTCTGGCGCCGTTGTCGGGGAGAAAGAAGTCTTCTGGCAACGGGAGTCTCTCACTCTCAACCTCTTTATTTTGTTTATTGTCTTGTTCTTATTTTTGTCTTGTTTTGCTTCTCTTTATTAAAAACACACAAAAATAGTCTACTTCATAGCTGTTATTTACTTGCTTACTATTATTCTGCTAAAATGAGTTCCTCTGAGAATAGTAAGTTGTGTGACTTCACTAGCACAGACAACAATGATTTTATTTGTACACCTATTGCTCCACCTGCTCCTGCTGCTGCTTTCTATGAGATTAAACCTGCTTTATTAAATATTGTTATGAAAGAGCAATTTTCTGGTATTAGTACTGATGCTGCTGCTGCCCACCTTAATACTTTTGTTGAACTATGTGAGATGCAAAAATATAAAGATGTGGATGGAGATATTATTAAACTGAAATTATTTCCTTTCTCTTTGAGAGGAAGAGCTAAACAATGGTTGCTATCTTTTCCTAGAAATAGTATTGATTCTTGGACTAAGTGTAAAGATGCTTTCATTGGAAAATATTATCCTCCTACTAAGATTATATCCCCGAGAAGTGACATAATGAATTTTAAACAATTTTATAATGAACATGTTGCTAAAGCTTGGGAAAGAATGAAAACTACGGTGAAGAATTGTCCCACTCATGGACTGACTACTTGGATGATTATACAAACTTTTTATGCAAGACTGAATTTCTCTTCAAAGAACCTATTGGATTCAGCTGTTGGAGGTACCTTTATGTCCATCACTTTGGGCAATGCAACAAAGCTTCTTGATCATATGATGATAAATTATTCAGAGTGGCACACTGAGAGAGATCCACAAGGTAAGAAGGTAATTCTGTTGAGGAAACCTCCTCTTTGAGTGAAAGGCTTGATGCTATTATGTCTATGCTTGTTAATAGTAACGCTCAAGTTGATCCAAATAATGTTCCTTTAGCCTCTTTGGTTGCTCAAGAAGAGCATGTTTATGTGAACTTTATTCGAAATAATAATTTTAACAACAATGCTTATAGAAATAATTTGGTGGAAACAATTATAAACCCTATCCTCCTAATAATGGTTATGGTAGTTCTTATGGCAATTCCTACAATAGCAATAAAAGCTCTACCTCTGATCTTGAAAACATGCTTAGAGAATTTATTAGCACACAAACTGCTTTTAATAAATATGTTGAGGAAAAGCTTGGTAAAATAGATGTTCTTGCCTCTAAAGTAGATAGCCTTGCCATTGATGTTCATTTTCTAAAACTGAAGGTTTTTCCATAATATGTTAAAGAAACTAAAACTTTGAATGACATCCAAGTTTGAATTGATAATAATGTTAGGTTGATGGATGAATTACGTGCTAGGTGGGAAAGAGAAGATGAATTGGCTAAAGTTTGCACTATCACCACCACTAGTAAAACTGAAGCTCCAAGTGCTAGTAAACCTCCTACTATCAATGGTAAAGTAGTTGGTGTTAACAAAGTCTCCACCCCTTCGGTGAAACGTGCTAAATTGCATCAAACTGATTTTGATATGGGAGATAATGGTCCCATTACTTTTGATGATAATAATATTGATTTTGATGATTGCAATATCTCTGAAGTTATTATGTTCCTACAAAATCTTGCTAGAAGTCCCAATGCTAGTGCCATGAATATGGCCTCTACAAAACATATTACCAATGCTCTCATGAAAGTTAGGGAAGAAAAGTTGAAACTTGAAACATCTATCCCTAGGAAATTAGTTGATGGTTGGGAGTATATCATTAAGATAAAAGTAAATGATTTTGTTTACAATTCTTTTTGTGATCTTGGTGCTAGTATCTCTGTTATGCCTCAAAAGCTTTATGATATGCTTGATCTACCTCCGTTGGAACACCGTTATTTGGATGTTCATCTTGTTGATAATGCTAAGAAGAAACCTCTTGGTAGAGTTGATGATGTTCTTATTATGGTTAACAATAACCTTGCCCCTGTTGATTTTGTTGTTATGAACATTGAATACAATGCTTCTTGTCCTATTGTTTTGGGAAGACCTTTTCTTAGAACTGTTGGTGCTATTATTGATATGAAAGAGGGGAGTATTAAATATCAATTCCCTCTCAAGAAAGGTTTGGAACACTTTCTTAGAAAGAATATGAAGCCACCTTTTGACTCTATTATTAGATCAAGATATGATGTTGATGCTTCTTCACTTGAAAATACTTGAGTTGCCCTTTTATGCCTAGCTGAAAGGCGTTAAAGAAAAGCGCTACCGGGAGACAACCCGTTTTATTTCGCTGTTTTCAACCCGTTTTCTTTGGTGTGCTTTGCACCTGGGTGTTGTCTATTTCCTTAGCAACCCCTCTGTACCTTTTCTTTTGACTTTTTTTTAGCCAAGTAAAGCCTCTAGTGGAAAGTTGAGGCTATATTTCGGATTTCTACGCAGGAAACAAATTTCTTCTGTCCACTGTTTATTCCATAAAAAGTCACAGAAAATTCAAAATAACCTGAGTTTTTTTGTGCGTAATCCTGAGCTATATACACAACTTTTCTTAGTTGACCACTTTTTGATTTGAGCAACAGAAGATGTTTTTAAATATCGATCTTTACCTACTGTTCTGTTTTGACAGATTTCTGCCATTTATTGCATTTGCATCTTAACCTCTTTCTTTTGGTGTTATTTTGAGAAAAAGAGTTTTAAAAGAAGTTTTGACAGTAGATAATGTGTTTTTTAGTGTTACACTTGTATTGAAACTGAACCATGTGAATTTATTATTTTGATCGCACTAAAGTTGCTAATGAAGATTGTGAAAAATTTGGTGTGAAGGAAGTTTTCAAGTGTCAAGAGAAGAGGATGATATGATGTGATCAAGAAGAATTTAAAGCCTAAGATTGGGGATTCCCCGGTGGTACATCCCAGCAAATTCCAAGAAGACTCAAGGGTCTAAGCTTGGGGATGCCCAAGGCATCCCCTTCTTCATCAACAAATTATCAGGTCACTTCTAGTGAAACTATATTTTTATTCGGTCACATCTTATGTACTTTACTTGGAGCGTCTTTTATTTTTGTTTTCAATTTATTTTTGTTTTTGCTTTCAGTTTGTTTTTACTTTTTCAATAATATTGGCTGGACCCCAGCATTCTTTTATTGGAGAGTGACACGCTCCGCTTTTTCATGAGAATACTTTGTATTCTTAATCTCTGTCTAGCTGCTGCATTTATTTAGCTCCTATTTTGCATGCATCTCTTATTAGAGCTGTTAGTTTTAGTAGTGTTATGTGAGTACTCTAATGTTTGCTTGCTGTATCATAAAGAGTATATTTGTTAAAGCATTTTTTGTATGGTGCTTGTTGGGAGAAGAAAACTATTGCTTAAAGTAGAATTTATAACAGTGCTAGTAGAAGCTTGTATAGACTGTGGCTAGAACTTTTTCATGCCATGATAAATGTTATTTTAGTTTTAAAGCCTTGTGGTTATTGAGTAGCATGAATAGCCTCAAATAGACGAGAGTGTTTAATATGTCTTGAAAGATTCATGAGTTGTTCTTGTCATAGTTAAGCATCAATATATGGTATTCTCTTTCGAATGTTTTATTTGGTTGACTTGGCGCATGCTCACACCATGTTTATGGCTACAAACCAGTCATGAATAGCCTCCATGACCACTTAGTTTTTGAACTTGTGATACTGTTTATGTTTTAATTAATGATGCTTATGTCGCTATGCATGATTATGGCTCTTATGCTTTATTGATTTGTCGCTCCCAGTCTTTTGCTAGCCTCCACCTGTACTGTGTATGAGCTCTACTTGTGCATCCAAAATCCTTAAACCAAATTTTCCCCATTGTGTACACCATACCTACCTACATGTGGTATTTAACTTCCACTCCAAGTAAATTTCTCATGTGTTAACTTTAAAACCTTCAAAATTATTCATGTTTTGTGTTCTTGTTTTTGCTCATGAGGACGTCAATAGAGAATCTTTATCTCACTTGTTGATTGGATTTCACACCCTGGACTAGTGGCTTCATCCGCTTATCCAAATGATAGAAGAGCTGGCAGCGGGGTTCCCAGCCCCAAATTAATACACACAAAATCTCTTCACTATTTTTGCCCCTGATTTATCAGTCAAAGCGTAATTATGTAAACAAAAGAGAAAGAGGGATGACCTTTTACACCAGTTGCGTCCTTCACCATGGGGGGCGCTCTTGTGAATCCAGTTGGCTTGTAACGTACTGTATTTTCTGTTTACCATTCGTTGACATTAGCATACATCTCCCAAAATATAGACACTCAGTGTCAAACTTTTAATAGCTCTGTTTAATAAAATAAAAGCTCTAGCACATGAGTGATCCCTGCTTCCCTCTGCGAAGGGCCTTTCTTTTACTTTTATGTTGAGTCTCCATCTTCTAACTTTATGCACACTTGAGAGAGAATTTTTGCCATTCTGAGTTCTATGTGCATTTGTCCCATAAACATCAATAATTACTTCATAATGTGATATTATTTGTTCTTAAATTATTTTCTCTAGTCTTCCTCATGAACTTTGAAGGTGTCCTGGCATTTATGTTTTGCCCCACTCTTAAGGACTAGCAAAATATCACGTTGCCATGCTTTCTCTATACCTGAAACAAACGTCTACCTTTCTTTGCATTATTATTCATGATCCTTTATTTGAGATACTCTTCGCGACGCAAAGTAATTACTATGCTTTATTATTAAAGTTCTATTTATCATGTTTTTGTTTGAAGTTCTATGATCTCAGCGTGCATATGCTTTTACATTAGATTGATCAAGTTTATGGTAGTAGCATGTCACCTCAGAAATTATTGTGTTTTATCGTTTACCTACTCGAGGACGAGTAGGAACTAAGCTTGGGGATGCTTGATACGTCTCCAACGTATCTATAATTTCTGATGCTCCATGATCATATTATGTCAATTGCTACATGTTTTCTCCCTTATTTATAGCATTTTTATACGTTTTCCGGGACTAACCTATTAACAAGATGCCAAGTACCAGTTCCCTGTTTTCTGTTGTTTTTGGTTTCAGAAAAGTTGTTCTGGAAACATTCTCGGAATTGGACCCACAAAGCCCGAAGTGCCTATTTTCCCCGGAAGCATCCAGAAGACCGAAGGAGAGTCGAAGAAGGGCACCAGGGGGTCACACCATAGGGTGGCGCGGCCCCCCTGGCCGCGCTAGCTATGGGTGTGGGGCCCCTGGATCTCCACCTCCTTTGCCCTTTCTCCTATTTAATCCCCCGGATGGAAAACCCTAGGCACCTGATCAAAAATCCCCAAAAAGTTCCACAGCCGCCGTCACCGTCAACCCTAGATCAGGGGGGTTCTGAAGCTGTCTCCGGTAGGTTCTGAAGCTGTCTCCGGCACCCTGCCGGAGAGGAAATCATCACCGAAGGCTTCTACATCACCATGCCCGCCTCCGGAGTGATGCGTGAGTAGTTCATCCTTGGACTACGGGTTCGTAGCTGTAGCTAGATGGTTGTCTTCTCCTCGTATGCCTCCATGTTTAGATCTCGTGAGCTGCCTATCATGATCGAGATTGATCTTATGTAATTCTATATGTTGTGTTTGCTGGGATCTTATGAATATTGAACTTATGCCAAGTTGATTATATTCTTATTTTCATATGTTATTTGTGATCTTGCATGCTTTCCGTTGCTAGTGGTTGCTCTGGCCAAGTAGTTGCTAGTGACTCCAAGAGGGAGTATTTATGCTTGATAGTGGGTTCATGCCTCCTCACCGCCTTGCTCGAGCGATAGAAACGTGAAGGGGGAGGATGTGCTGTTTGTTGGAATATGCCCTAGAGGCAATCTTGTATGATGTAATTCCTAATGTATTCATAAAGTCACTAAGTCGTCCTTGTTTTGAACATCTGATATATGTCATTGAATATGTGATTCGATTGTGGAACTATGTATTCATGTTGTTCATACTAAATTGTCCTTGGTCATCAAGGTTGTGCTGGACACACACCCTAGACTAATGTGAGTGTTGGCTGATGACTCGGTTCCACTTGTCATGGGCATGGCGATGCCATTCCAACGTTCACAAACTTGGCTAAAGAGTTTAGCAAGTCGGACTGACCCATATTGAGATGCAACGAGTAAGTCGTCATTTGCATGTCTCAATCAATGTAATCCTTAGACCTGAGGTTGTCGCACAATCCGAGTTGTGGATCACCGACTTAGGTTCTGTCAAACGTTGTTCTGTGACAAGGCAGTTATAAAGGCAGAGTTCGTGTCGAATGAGAAGCAAGCTGCATGATGTGGATAATCAAGATGGGATTTTGCCCCTCCGAATGGAGAGATATTCTTTGGGCCCTCTCGAGTGATATGATTCCAGAAGCATGGCCATGCGTGACTCAGTTAAGTGTTAACCGGATCTACTGACTAAGAGTTAGTCAGATGAATCATATATCACGGACCGAGAAGAGAGTTGAGCTATTAAGGGATGACGATAATTCGCCTATAGTTCGACAAGGTATATCGTGAGGCAAAAGGGACTAAGATGAAAGTCACATTGGAAGGTATGTCGTCATGACTCTATGGTACTTGGGAGTCGGCACGTTCTGCTAGGAGCCGCTACCGATTGATCGACTGAGAGTTGGACTCTAATCGTGTCCAAGTCGCCATAAACCTGCAGGGTCGCACATTTAAGAGCGGGAGCAAGTGTATTGGTCGGGTTGGACCCGAACCGGAAATGGACTGAGTTTGTGAGTCGGACTCATAGAGGGAATGGGCCACAAGCGTTGTGAAGCCCACTACACTCGCTATATAAAGAGGGGCGCAGGTTGCCCAGCGGGCACGTTACTGCTGTAACATCCCAAGTATGAAAAACAACCTTTAGAATGTTTTCTTTTTGTTAAATTATGTTTTGCATCATGGCATCTTAAGTTTTGCATTTATTTTCCTTTGTTTTCCCTTTGTTTTTCTATTTGAATTTCAAACCAAATTTCAAGTTTTGTTTCATACTTGTTCTGTTACAATTTTTCAAATGAAAATTTCAAACCCAAACATCAATTTGTTTCCATTAAAGTTGGAAGATCAAACCATTAACTTGCTTAAGTTAAATAATCTAATTAATTCAAATTTCATTCAAAACTCAATTAAATACAAACAGCAACCAAAAAATTCAAATTTTGAAAAAAAAAAACTTGGCACAGTTGGGTTTTGTAAATAACAAGATATAAAAATTTATCACCAAATTTTAAACCCCTAAAAACCTTCCTTTTCTTCCTTCTCTATTTCTGCAAAAAAAAACAGTTTCATTAAACAGAAAAAAAAAACAGAGGGGAGAGGCAGGCCAGTGGGCTGAGCCCAGCCCACCAGCCCCCTTACCTCTTCGTCCCCCTGTACGGCGACCATCCGCGCTGCCCACGTCGGCAGTACGGCGGATGGGACGGCCGGGAGACGCTCTCCTCCTCCTTTTAAGCTCGAGCCCGAGCCCTCCCTCTGCCCTAATCTCTCCTCCCTCCTTTCTCCCTCTCGCCGCCGTCGTTTCTCCTCTCCTCCCACCTCCATTCTTCTCTGTTCTGCACCACCACCGAGCGCCACCGCACTGAACCTCCGGCGATCACCGTCGACATGGTCTCCCTCCACGCAGGCTAGGTACGGGAATCGATTCCCCGTACTCCCCTCTTCCTCCTCGACACCTCCTCGGTGGCTGAGAGCCACCGGATCATCGCCGCCATCCCGGTCGCTGTCGCCGCCGTCGACAGTCGCCGTCGAGCCTCTGCTTCCTCTTCCACGGTGGTGAGCACGACGTCCTCCACCGTTCTCTCTCTCTCCTCTCTGCACGCGCACGCACGCATCCCTCCACCACATCCACGACGAGCAACCACGCCGCAGCAGCTCGCGAGTCACCGCCGGCGGCCTCTGTCAGGTTGCAGCTAACTGAATTTATTCAGTTCAGTTAACATCCACGTACTAAACCTCATACCCCCTTAGCCCCCTATACTGACAAGAAACGTTTCAGTAGCGCAGTGGCAGTGCACTGCGCACGCGCGCCCGCGGCCAGGGATTGATCCCTCGCCTCGCGGGATAAAAATCCCCACTTTTTTTGCCTTTGCCACGCGGGCTGCGCAGGCCCACCTGCCAGTGGCCGTGGTGGCCACGTAGGCCCACACCCGCGTGCCACGCAGCGCCAGCTGGGCACTGGCCCACAGGCCAGTGACCCAGGGGTTTTTCTGCTGCGTAGAAAACGTTTCCAGGGGCCGTTCTGTGATTTCTTTTTCGCAGCTAAGCCCCTGGACCAAATCTGTATGTTTTAAAATTGCAAAATAGCCCCTGAATTTAAAATTTGAATATCTTTTGCAAATCAAATCCAAATAACATAAATAAAATATGTATTCTGTACCAAATTTAATTCTCTACATGTTTAAATCATTTGTTTTCTGTTTTGAACATTTCAAATTGTTTCAAAAATTCAAATTCAAACTACTATTACAAATTTGGTTAAATTCATAACTAATTCAAATTTAATTCAAATGTCACATATAAAATATGTTTTCCATGCCAAATTAAACCACCATTTCAAATATAAACTTTGTTTCATGTTTTGAATAATTAAAATGGGTTAAATAATTTAAACCTTGTTTAAATCATTTAAAAATTGCTAAATTCATAACTTGGTCAAATTAAATTCTTTTTGAACATATAAAATATGTTTTCAAACCAGAAAAGTATAATCTTTTCAAATATGAATTTTATTAAATGTTTTGAACAAATAAAATTCAAATAAATTCAAACTTGAATTAAATTCATTTAAATCTAGTTTAAACTTGTTTAACTCATAATTAATTCATTTTAAATCCTTTTTCAACAAATGAAACATGTATTCCACCTAAAATTTTGTGTTCTTTCTAAATATGGAATTTGTTATTTATTTTGAACAATTAAAATTGGTGAAAACAACAAATGCTTGTGTAACTCATTTAAGAAGCCAAATTTCATAACTTAATAAATAAAATTCCAAACTTGGTAAAACACCTTTTCAAATTGAAGCTATTGTTGTTTTCTCATTGTTTTCCTCATCCACGCATCATTCTAATCAACTTTCACATGATGGTTATTTGTAGATCATTTAATTCAACATTAATTCATGGGCTTTTCCATATGCAATCCAAATTGAATATGGGCCCATTTAAATATGTTTACCATGTCAACTAGTTTATCTTTGATGCATCCTTAAACTTGTCATGCATCCATATCTTGATCATGCTGGATCTTTTGCCGTAGAAGTAATTGTTGCATCCGGTGTTTGTTCGAGGTTCGTTGCTTCTTCGCGGATAGGACGTTGAGATGATGTGAGCAATGACAAGTTCTTCGGATGTACCTCTACTTGCTGGATTCCAGGCAAGTATACTCACTTGCTACCTATGGCTGCCTTTCATCACTTGTTACCGATTATTTCTGTTGTTCTTATGCTAGCCTTATGATTCGATGCTTGTGTCTCGATCCTATCATATGTTTACCTTGCAGCCATGATATAGCCTTCCTTCCACTTCCTATTACCTGTTGCTTGTTTACCTTGTTGGCCCTCGTGTCGTAGTTGCATGCTTAGTGTTGTTTGTGCTCAAGTCTTGTTGTCCGTCTTATCACCTGTTAGTTGATAGTTGGGCTTGTCTTCATCAAGAACATGTTAATGTTTTGGGTAATAATAATTTGATGATAAGGCACCGGCAGTAGGCCCGGCGTGGTTTTGAGGCCTGCTAGTGTCGAACTTAATTAGGAAAAGGGTCTTGTCCTCCGATCCATGATGAGCGCGCTAACCGCATGTGGGAAGCGTGTATGGGCGCCCCCCCGCAACTTTGATTCGATTCACATCTCGTCCAAATCGCCACACTTAGTTCGGGTTTTCCATTTGCCGCATGCATATGCATGTGCGAACCCTTGGCGCCAGGGTGGAACTTTTGTAGTCGGCATTTAGGGAGACACGTTCTTAGAGTGCTATGAGGGTCCCCTTTTCTTCGTGGGCTTGATTAGTCGTGCGCTCAATTGCACGTGGTTCTTTGGACTTGATGCGAAGAAGAGTTGGGTTGTGTTGAGTGCCTCGCTTGGTGGAAGTGCATTTCCATCTGGCGGGTCATTCTTACGTGTACGGCGAAATTGGTGCATCCCTGCAGGGTTAATCTTCTCGAGAAGCCGTGTTGTCCGCGGTTATGGATGACTTGGTGAAAGTGCTGGCTAACAAGTACTTAGACAACCTACACTTAACGATGATAACTTGACTAGTAATATAGATTACCTCCACCATGAAAATGAATGTCACCTTAATCAATAGTGTGAGTTTCCTTGGGTTGCTTCCTTAGTAGGGGGTAACGATTGATGGGTATTGTTTGGTTAGTAGTTATAGTTGGTTTTGTCGCGCTATCTTATCCCTTTCTTTTAGTCGGATGTTGTAGCGCGTCTCTGTAGTTTGTTAGTGCAGCCCGCTGCCGCTTCGTTGCTATAATCCCTTCCTTTCCGTAGTACCCAAAGTATTTGTATCTTGTGATGATTGGTTACGCTGGTATCTTGTGAGTATGGTTTATCCACTTGCCAGTACTTAATAGTACTGACCCACGAATCCATTTCGTGGCTGCATATTCCACATTGCAGTCAACAGGTTTGAAGTCTGACGACGTTAGCTTGGGAATCCCTCCGGCTTGGCCTGGGCAGGGATTGGACGCCATCGGTTATCTTCAGGACTCTTAGTCCAATTTGTATCTTGTCCGTAGTCGGACACTATGTTGTTTCTTCCGCTGTCATTTGGATCTTTGTATTGTATCAGTTGTATCCTTGACTCGTTTGAGTCGTCTTGTATATACCTCCTCTGTTGTTGTTGTGGATTATTCGTGAACTGTTGTAATGTTATCACAAGTGGCAACCTGGAATCGGTTATTATGTGGATTTTGGCGGAAATACTGAAATCTGCATAGTGCCCGATCCCGGGGCGTCACAAATGGTATCAAAGCCTGTCTGCCTATAGGATCCCTTTTACTGGTCGCAGTTGAGTCTAGAAACTATTTTGTAGCTATATAGGAAAAATGAAACGTGAGAGTAGGAATTCTGTTCTTTTATTTCTTTCCCCACCCACCCTCCCTTTTCTGGTAAGGAAGTGCAACGTTGTTTTCTCTTCTCATCTAAACTTTCAAGTTAGGATTTCACGTATTCTGGTTTCTCTAGGATGGTTATATCTACTAGACCATAGGAATGGAGGTGGTTGTGACATGATTTATCATGTTGCCTACTCACGATTGAGAACGGAGGCGTGTAAGCCCCGGAAGCAGATCCTCTATTCCTTAAGCAGTAGATATTGATCCTTTAGAAGCCCGGATGGGTTCCGTAGTACCTCAGGAGTTTTTGGTCTCGTGTTTCCCCAATGTTGCTTCGATATCCTGTTCTTCTCAACATCCTTTTCGTCCGTTGAAACCTTGTTGTTGCTTGCAACTTCAGTTCTTCTACCGGAGTCTAATCAAAACTTCCCCGATCATCTGCAGATGGATCTCAGGTTCTACCCGCAGGTGGTTCGTATGACTCGTTGCGAGAGCACTGCCGGTTATCCGGAGATGCTGAGAGACATGGTAACTTTTCTGGGGTTCCGTTGGGCACCAGAGTACCAGGTCTACGAGCAGCAGCGAGAGTTTGACCAGACCTACTACCAGGCTATCGTCTACATTCTGTCAGATGATGGCACGAGCGTAGTCCACCGCTACGAGGCAGTAGGTTCCACAGTGGATATGGCTGTGCAGCAGGCAGCTTATGTGAGTCTCACCGTCCTTCGTGCTGACTACTGGGGATTTGACGATTCTATCTATCGTAACATCCCCCGTGGTTACATCACTTCGGATGGGAGCTCACTTCACTCTCTACGACAACTTGGATGTTTATGAGCATGATAACTCCAGGCTGCACACCACCGCTCAGTTTGTGAGGCACAGTGACGCAGTTGCCAGCACATATCTCAGGAGTTGGCTTCAGTCAGAGAGCAGCTCTACCTTGCTTTGACTCGTCTGGCGACGTACACCAGAGATTTTTTTGGAGACGAGCGCTTTGCACGTTTCGATCAGCCAGTTGGTCGTCGCCTGCCAGATGCTGGAGGTTACGAGCCGATCAGAGGCCCACTCCTCAACCTCGGTGCTGGTTACACTGGGATTCCACGCTTTGGAGCACAGGGAGTCGACGCTATGTACTTCACCACACCTAGAGTCGCTCTCAGACCACGTCAGATCTACGTGGATCATCGTTCTACCTACTTTCGTGGGCGTTCTCCTCACCGTACCTCTCGCCGTACTCCTAGTCGCCGTCCTGCGTGATGAGCATGGGAGTACCGATGTATCCATTCTTAGCTATGTTTAGTTATCCTTTGGCATTCGAACCATTTGTGGTATGTTGGATATTCTGATGTATTTGAACATGTGATGATGTACCTGTTGGTTATCTATTCATGCGTCGGAATAATCTCTCTTTCGGTTTCCAAGTCTATCCTTTTCTATTGTTGTTATAAAATGCATTTCCATTCAGGATGCCGCCAACAAGGAACAACCCGCCTGAGCCACCGCCAATCACGGAGCTGTTGACTCAGATGACCCAAGTCATGGCGCAGATGGCCCAGTTTCAGACTAATCAGCACAACAACCAGACGGCTCCACGAGTCAGCATCAAGGAGTTCCTCAGTCTGGGCCCGAGAGCTTTCGTGGCCACACGCGAGCCTATGGACGCTGATGACTGGATCCGTGAGATAGCTAAGGCTCTGGAGATTGCTCACGTTGCTGAGGAAGACAAGGTCAAGAATGCGTCCTATCTGCTGAAGGGTCAGGCAGCTACTTGGTGGGAAAACTACCAGGCCATGAGAGCTGGCTTTCCAATCACGTGGGGTTGTTTCAAGGAAGCCTTCCTGAAGCACCACATTCCAAATGGTCTCGTGGAAAGGATGCGTGAAGAGTTTTGCTCACTCAAGCAGGGCAAGTTGGACGTCATCGGCTATCAGAGTGAGTTCAATCGCCTCGCTCGTTACGCTGGTGATGAGGTGTCCACTGAAGCTAAGAAGATGGCAAGGTTCCGCAGAGGTTTTAACCCGGAACTCAAGTACGCCCTCACCAATATCAAGGCCAACAACTTCGAGGAGCTCGTTAACACCGCGCTCAATGAAGAAAATGGGCGCAAGGCGTTCGAGGAGTCTCGCAAGCACTCGCGTGAGGGTGGTTCCTCCTCCAACATGACCACCCCTCCGCAGAAGCGCCTCATATGGGTACCAAATGGTGCTGTCACTCGGGCTCCATACGCCCAAACTTCTCCAGGCTTCGCTCCCCGCCCACCCAACCCTGCTCAGATGCATGATCAGAGGGCTTCGATGGGGCAGCCAAGGCCAGGGCCTCCTCGTGTCGTCACTTGCTACAAGTGCAAGCAGACGGGGCACTACGCTGACAAGTGCACGCAGAGGCAGCTACCTCCACCACCACCTCGTCCCAACACAAACCAGGCAATGGTGCGCGCTCCCCCGCCTAAAGCCTTCAACTCCAACAACAGGCCTGTCGGGAGGACCGCAAGGGTGAATCATGTCAAGATCGACAAAGCTGAGGAAGCTCCTGACGTCGTTCTCGGTATATTACCCGTAAACTCTTTTCCAGCTAAAGTGTTGTTTGATACCGGAGCATCGCTTTCTTTTGTGTCAAAGATTTTTGCCACAACAAACAACCTAATGGTGGTTCCACATAGCAATCAAATCACTGTTCACTCTCCGGGATCTCAAATGCTGACCTCCAAGATAAGCAAGGATAATCAAATCCTAATTGGAGGCCACATTTTCCTTGCCTCTCTCATGTTGCTGGGATGTTCTGACATTGATGTCATTCTTGGTATGGATTGGCTGAAAGCTAATAAAGCAAGGATTGACTGTGCTCAAAAGTCAATAACTCTGTTCCACCCTTCTGGCCAGATAGTCTATTCTCCAAATGAATCAAGTTCCATTCAGCTGTGCAACCTCGATGCAAAACCTCTACCTTCACTTGAAAATGTTCCGGTGGTTTGCGAATTCCCTGACGTCTTTCCAGAAGAGTTGCCAGGGATGCCTCCGGACAGAGCTGTTGAGTTCGTGATCGAGCTTGAGCCAGGTACTGCTCCAACCTCTAAGCATCCCTACAAGATAGGAACTCCCGAGCTGAAGTTGTTAAAGGAACAAATTGATATGTACATGGAAAAAGGTTACATACAACCTAGTTCCTCGGCTTGGGGTTGCCCAACTCTGTTCGTTGCGAAGAAGGATCACACAAAGAGACTCGTTGTTGACTATCGTCCTCTTAACGAGAAAACCATCTAAAACAAGTACCCAATTCCTCGTATTGATGATCTTTTTGATCAACTTGCTGGAGCCTCAATATTCTCAAAGTTGGACTTGAGAATGGGTTACCATCAAATAAAGATCAGAAAAGAGGATATTCCAAAGACAGCCTTCATCACTCGCTACGGTCTATATGAATTCACCGTCATGTCCTTTGGTCTCACCAATGCACCGGCGACATTCTCTGGACTCATGAATTCTGTCTTCCATGAATACCTCGACAAGTTCGTTGTGGTATATCTCGATGACATTCTTGTCTACTCAAAATCCGAGGAAGAGCATGAAGAACATCTTTGTCTCACTCTCATGAAGCTTCGCGAGCATCGTCTTTATGCCAAGTTCTCCAAATGTGAGTTCTGGATTTCAGAAGTTGCTTAACTTGGTCATGTCATCTCTGCCAAGGGCATAGCCATTGATCCAGAAAAGGTTAAGGCAATTGTTGATTGGAAACCTCCAAAGACGGTGAAGCAAGTAAGAAGTTTTCTTGGCTTGGCTAGCTATTGCTATCGCTTCGTCCAAAACTTCTCCAAGATTGCCAAACCTCTCACTGACCTCACAAAGAAGGACAAGAAGTTCGTTTGGTCTCCACAATGTGATGAAAGTTTCAATCTCCTGAAGACTAAACTTACTTCTACACCAGTTCTGGTTGGCCCAGATCCTTCAAAACCTTTCCAGATATTCTGTGATGCTTCTCTCCAAGGTCTAGGTGCAGTTCTTATGCAAGAACGTCAAGTTGTGGCTTATGCTTCACGTCAGTTGAACGCACATGAGCTTAATTATCCCACTCATGACCTTGAACTTGCAGCAGTTGTGTTTGCCCTCAAGAAATGGAGACAATACTTGTTGGGTAATCGCACTGAAATCTTTTCCGATCATAAGAGTCTGAAGTATATCTTCACTCAACCAGATCTAAACCTCAGGCAAAGGAGATGGATTGAAAAGATCAAAGACTTTGATCTTACCATTTCTTACAATCCAGGCAAGGCTAATGTTATGGCCGATGCTCTCAGTCGCAAGTCGTATTGCAATAATCTCATGATCATGGAAAGTCAACCTCCACTTCATGAAGAATTCTAGAAGCTGAACCTTGGTCTTGTTCCTCAAGGCTATCTTGCAAACTTGACAGCCAGTCCAACTCTCGAGGACAAGATTCGTTATGAACAACTTCGTGATGCTGAAATCAAGAAGATGGTAGAACACATCAAAGAAGGCAAGGAGAAATTTAAGTCCTTCTCAATTGATGACAAGGGAACTGTGTTCTTCGAAGGACGCATTGCAGTTCCTCAAGTTCAAAGTCTCAAAGATGTCATTCTCAAGGAGGCTCATGAAAATCCTCTCTCCATACACCCTGGAAGTACAAAGATGTACCAGGATCTCAAGACACTGTATTGGTGGCCTGGCATGAAACGTGAAATTGCTCAATACGTTTCTGAATGCGACGTTTGTCAACGTGTTAAGGCAGTTCATCAGAAAACAGCCGGTCTTCTCCAACCTATGAAAATCCCTGAGTGGAAGTGGGACATGATTGAAATGGACTTCGTCACTGGTTTTCCAAAGTCCAAGAGGGGCAACGATGCAATCTTCGTTGTCATTGATCGTCTCACTAAAGTAGCTCACTTCTTTGCTGTCAAAGAAACAGTCTCAGCTAGCCAGTTAGCAGAGCTCTACACAGCAAAGATTGTTCCTCTTCATGGTGTTCCATTGGAAATAAGCTCAGACCGTGGAAGCATATTCACTTCTCATTTCTGGAAAAGCTTTCAAGAAGCTTTAGGCACCAAACTTCTGTTCAGCACAGCTTACCACCCTCAGTCTCAAGGGCAAGTCGAAAGAGTCAATCAGATTCTCGAGGATATGCTCAGGGCATGTGGTATCTCCCTTGGCATGAAATGGGAGGAATGTCTTTCATATGCTGAATTCTCCTACAACAACAGCTTCCAGGCAAGCCTAGGCATGGCACCATTTGAGGCTCTCTATGGCCGCAGATGCAGGAGTCCAATCAATTGGTCTGGAGCTGGTGAACGTTCACTCTTAGGCCCTGACATTGTTAAGGAAGCCGAAGAGAAAGTTCACATCATCTGTGACAATCTCAAGATTGCTCAGTCTCGTCAGAAAAGCTACTATGACAGCAAGCACAGGGATATGATCTATGCACCTGGTGACAAAGCATATCTCCGTGTAACTCCCCTCAGAGGCACTCATCGTTTTGGTGTCAAAGGAAAGCTTGCACCGAGATACATTGGTCCTTTCAACATTCTCTCGAGGCGTGCGGAAAATGCCTATCGTCTTGAACTTCCAGAAAAGCTATCCAAGGTGCACGATGTGTTTCACGTGTCATAGCTCAAGAGGTGTTTCAAAGATCCAGATCGTGCAGTTGATCATGATTCCATTGAACTGCAAGAACATCTATCTTATGAGGAGCACCCTATTCGAATCCTCGATGAGACCGAGCGTAAAACTCGCAACAAGAGCACCAAGTTCTTGAAAGTGCAGTGGTCTCATCATTCCGATAAAGAGGCAACGTGGGAGACCGAAGAGGATCTTCGCAAGAAGTATCCGGACCTTTTCTCTTCTCAGTAGGAATCTCGGGGCGCGATTCCTTCAAGGGGGGGCGTTTTGTAACATCCCAAGTATGAAAAACAACCTTTAGAATGTTTGCTTTTTGTTAAATTATGTTTTACATCATGGCATCTTAAGTTTTGCATTTGTTTTCCTTTGTTTTCCCTTGTTTTTCTATTTGAATTTCAAACCAAATTTCAACTTTTGTTTCATACTTGTTCTGTTACAATTTTTCAAATGAAAATTTCAAACCCAAACATCAATTTGTTTCCATTAAAGTTGGAAGATCAAACCATTAACTTGCTTAAGTTAAATAATCTAATTAATTCAAATTTCATTCAAAACTCAATTAAATTACAAACAGCAACCAAAAAATTCAAATTTTGAAAAAAAAAAAAACTTGGCACAGTTGGGTTTTGTAAATAACAAGATATAAAAATTTATCACCAAATTTTAAACCCCTAAAAACCTTCCTTTTCTTCCTTTTCTATTTCTGCAAAAAAAAAACAGTTTCATTAAACAGAAAAAACAAAAAATAAATAAAACAGAGGGGAGAGGCAGGCCAGTGGGCTGAGCCCAGCCCACCAGCCCCCTTACCTCTTCGTCCCCCTGTACGGCGACCATCTGCGCTGCCCACGTCGGCAGTACGGCGGATGGGACGGCCGGGAGACGCTCTCCTCCTCCTTTTAAGCTCGAGCCTGAGCCCTCCCTCTGCCCTAATCTCTCCTCCCTCCTTTCTCCCTCTCGCCGCCGTCGTTTCTCCTCTCCTCCCACCTCCATTCTGCTCTGTTCTGCACCACCACAGAGCGCCACCGCACTGAACCTCCGGCGATCACCGTCGACATGGTCTCCCTCCACGCAGGCTAGGTACGAGAATCGATTCCCCGTACTCCCCTCTTCCTCCTCGACACCTCCTCGGTGGCTGAGAGCCACCGGATCGTCGCCGCCATCCCGGTCGCTGTCGCCGCCGTCGACAGTCACCGTCGAGCCTCTGCTTCCTCTTCCACGGTGGTGAGCACGACGTCCTCCACCGTTCTCTCTCTCTCTCTCCTCTCTGCACGCGCACGCACGCATCCCTCCACCACATCCACCGCGAGCAACCACGCCGCAGCAGCTCGCGAGTCGCCGCCGGCGGCCTCTGTCAGGTTGCAGCTAACTGAATTTATTCAGTTCAGTTAACATCCACGGACTGAACCTCATACCCCCTTAGCGCCCTATACTGACAAGAAACGTTTCAGTAGCGCAGTGGCAGTGCACTACGCACGCGCGCCCGCGGCCAGGGATCGATCCCTCGCCTCGCGGGATAAAAATCCCCACTTTTTTTGCCTTTGCCACGCGGGCTGCGCAGGCCCACCTGCCAGTGGCCGTGGTAGCCACGTAGGCCCACACCCGCGTGCCACGCAGCGCCAGCTGGGCACTGACCCACAGGCCAGTGACCCACGGGTCTTTCTGCTGCGTAGAAAACGTTTCCAGGGGCCGTTCTGTGATTTCTTTTTCGCAGCTAAGCCCCTGGACCAAATCTGTATGTTTTAAAATTGCAAAATAGCCCCTGAATTTAAAATTTGAATATCTTTTGCAAATCAAATCCAAATAACATAAATAAAATATGTATTCTGTACCAAATTTAATTCTCTACATGTTTAAATCATTTTTTTTTCTGTTTTGAACATTTCAAATTGTTTCAAAAATTCAAATTCAAACTACTATTACAAATTTGGTTAAATTCATAACTAATTCAAATTTAATTCAAATGTCACATATAAAATATGTTTTCCATGCCAGATTAAACCACCATTTCAAATATAAACTTTGTTTCATGTTTTGAATAATTAAAATGGGTTAAATAATTTAAACCTTGTTTAAATCATTTAAAAATTGCTAAATTCATAACTTGGTCAAATTAAATTCTTTTTGAACATATAAAATATGTTTTCAAACCAGAAAAGTATAATATTTTCAAATATGAATTTTATTAAATGTTTTGAACAAATAAAAATTCAAATAAATTCAAACTTGAATTAAATTCATTTAAATCTAGTTTAAACTTGTTTAACTCATAATTAATTCATTTTAAATCCTTTTCCAACAAATGAAACATGTATTCCACCTAAAATTTTGTGTTCTTTCTAAATATGGAGTTTGTTATTTATTTTGAACAATTAAATTGGTGAAAACAACAAATGCTTGTGTAACTCATTTAAGAAGCCAAATTTCATAACTTAATAAATAAAATTCCAAACTTGGTAAAACACCTTTTCAAATTGAAGCTATTGTTTCTCATTGTTTTCCTCATCCATGTATCATTCTAATCAACTTTCACATGATGGTTATTTGTAGATCATTTAATTCAACATTAATTCATGGGCTTTTCCATATGCAATCCAAATTGCATATGGGCCCATTTAAATATGTTTACCATGTCAACTAGTTTATCTTTGATGCATCCTTAAACTTGTCATGCATCCATATCTTGATCATGCTGGATCTTTTGCCGTAGAAGTAATTGTTGCATCCGGTGTTTGTTCGAGGTTCGTTGCTTCTTCGCGGATAGGACGTTGAGATGATGTGAGCAACGACAAGTTCTTCGGATGTACCTCTACTTGTTGGATTCCAGGCAAGTATACTCACTTGCTGCCTATGGCTGCCTTTCATCACTTGTTACCGATTCTTTCCGTTGTTCTTATGCTAGCCTTATGATTCGATGCTTGTGTTTCGATCCTATCATATGTTTACCTTGCAGCCATGATATAGCCTTCCTTCCACTTCCTATTACCTGTTGCTTGTTTACCTTGTTGGCCCCCGTGTCGTAGTTGCATGCTTAGTGTTGTTTGTGCTCAAGTCTTGTTGTCCGTCTTATCACCTGTTAGTTGATAGTTGGGCTTGTCTTAATCAACAACATGTTAATGTTTTGGGTAATAATAATATGATCATAAGGCACCGGCAGTAGGCCCGGCGTGGTTTTGAGGCCTGCTAGTGTTGAACTTAATTAGGAAAAGGGTCTTATCCTCCGATCCATGATGAGCGCGCTAACCGCATGTGGGAAGCGTGTATGGGCGCCCCCCCGCAACTTTGATTCGATTCGCATCTCATCCAAATCGCCACACTTAGTTCGGGTTTTCCATTTGCCGCATGCATATGCAGGTGCGAACCCTTGGCGCCAGGGTGGAACTTTTGTAGTCGGCATTTAGGGAGACACGTTCTTAGAGTGCTATGAGGGTCCCCTTTTCTTCCTGGGCTTGATTAGTTGTGCGCTCAATTGCACGTGGTTCTTTGGACTTGATGCGAAGAAGAGTTGGGTTGTGTTGAGTGCCTCGCTTGGTGGAAGTGCATTTCCATCTGGCGGGTCATTCTTACGTGTACGGCCAAATTGGTGCATCCCTGCAGGGTTAATCTTCTCGAGAAGCCGTGTTGTCCGCGGTTATGGTTGACTTGGTGAAAGTTCTGGCTAACAAGTACTCAGACAACTTACACTTAACGATGATAACTTGACTAGTAAGATAGATTACCTCCACCATGAAAATGAATGTCACCTTAATCAACAGTGTGAGTTTCCTTGGGTTGCTTCCTTAGTAGGGGGTAACACTGGATGGGTATTGTTTGGTGAGTAGTTATAGTTGGTTTTGTCGCGCTATCTTATCCCTTTCTTTTAGCCGGATGTTGTAGCGCGTCTCTGTAGTTAGTTAGTGCAGCCCGCTGCCGCTTCGTTGCTGTAATCCCTTCCTTTCCGTAGTACCCAAAGTATTTGTATCTTGTGATGATTGGTTACGCTGGTATCTTGTAGTATGGTTTATCCACTTGCCAGTACTTAATAGTACTGACCCACGAATCCATTTCGTGGCTGCATATTCCACATTGCAGTCAACAGGTTTGAAGTCTGACGATGTTAGCTTGGGAATCCCTCCGGCTTGGCCTGGGCAGGGATTGGACGCCATCGGTTATCTTCAGGACTCTTAGTCCAATTTGTATCTTGTCCGTAGTCGGACACTATGTTGTTTCTTCCGCTGTCATTTGGATCTTTGTATTGTATCAGTTGTATCCTTGACTCGTTTGAGTCGTCTTGTATATACCTCCTCTGTTGTTGTTGTGGATTATTTGTGAACTGTTGTAATGTTATCACAAGTGGCAACCTGGAATCGGTTATTATGTGGATTTTGGCGGAAATGCTGAAATCTGCATAGTGCCCGATCCCAGGGCGTCACAACTGCACTCCCATGCGTTGGGAACCCTAGCCCCACTCAGTCCAGCCGTCGCACTGGACCTAGCAGTCCGCCGTCGGAGCTCCTCCTCGCACGTGTGGATACCGGGAGAGGTGCTGTACGTTCAGGACTTCGACGTTCGTGGGATTGGATCGGCTGGATCGGATCGTGGGACTACACTGCATCGACGCGCTGCATCGATAATCCGCACCTGCGCGTCTAGTGGTAATCCTCGTGGCCTTCTACCTCGGCTAGATCTTGGAAGTACCGCGTAGAAAAGTTTTTGTTTATCTCTATGCGTTCCAACACTGTTGCCATTAGGGAGAAAACAGCGGTGAGAGGCCCGCGTGCATAATCATTGCTTACATTACACACTTTGTTTAATGCAGTTATCTGTTGCTTGCAACTTAATACCTAAGGTGGTTCGGATGATAACCCGAGGGTGGATTATTAGTCATAGATGCAGATGGATTTCGGTCTATGTATATTGTCGTAATGCCCGCACTAAATATCATAGTAGTCATCATGTTATAATGTGCACTATGTTGCAACCTCTATTTGTCAATTGCCCAGCTGTAATTTGTTCACCCAACATGTTATCTTTATGGAGAGACACCACTAGTGAACCTATGAACCCCGGTCCATTTTTCCACACTGTTAAACAAACCACAACAATTTCCTGGTTTTTTTACTTACTGCAAGCATACATCATTTTCTACACTGTACGTCTAATCTTTGTTTTCAGCAAGACCGGTGAGATTGACAACCTCACTGTATCGTTGGGACAAAGTATTTTGGTTGTGTTGTGTGCAGGTTCCATGTTGTTGCTGACACCGGTGAGGCGCCATAATCATCGTCAGTGGCATCAACCTTCCCGAGATCCTCTTCCTCCTACTGGATTGATAACCTTGGTTCTTAACTGAGGGAAATTCTTGCCGCTTGCTCATCACACCCTCCTCTTTGGGTTTCCAACACAAAGCAGTCAGTACCCTTAGAGAGAAAATTGTGCCCCCTTTGGGTAGCACAAACCAAACCTTGAGGTATGAACCAAATACCGAAAGATCCCATGGACCACCATCAAATGGCTTTCCTTAGGAGCCGCTTGATACCTTGCACACACTCCTACACTCAACACAATATCATGCCTAGATGCACAAAAGTAAAGCAAAGAAACAATGATAGAATGATACAACTTTTAGTCCACATCTTTACCGCCCGAGTTGCGCTTGAGATGGCATTTGACTTGCATCGGAGAGACCTTCTCTTTAGCACCTTGGAAATTAAACCTCTTGAGCATGTATTGAGTGTACTTGGCTTGAGATATGAAAGTTCCTCTAGCCAATTGCTTGATCTCAAAGCCAAGAAATAGAATCAACTCTCCCATCATAGACATCTCAAATCTATGAGTCATAAGCTTTGAGAATTCATGATTAAAAGATTGATTAGTTGATCCAAAGATAACATCATCCATGTAGAGTTGGCATATGAAGAGCTCCCCTTTTACCCTGTTTGTGAAAAGGGTGGGGTCAATTTTCCGAACTTCATATCCACGGTCATGCAATAACACTCTAAGGTGCTCATACCACACACGTGGTGCTTGGTTAAGTCCATAGAGCGCCTTATCAAGCTTGTATAGATTGTTAGGGAAGTTGGGGTTCTCAAACCCCGGAGGTTTCTTAGCAAATACCTCCTCTTTTAATGGACCATTTAAAAATGCACTTTTCACATCCATTTGTTGGAATTTAAAGTTATGCGAATATGCATATTCAAGAAGGATACGAATGGACTTAAGGCGAGCCACGTGAGCGTAGGTTTCATCAAAGTCAATGCCTTCCACTTGAGTGTAACCTTGATCCACCAATATTGCCTTGTTCCTTATGACAAAGCTATGCTCATCTTGCTTATTCTTGAATATCCACTTGGTGCCAGTAACATTGTGGAAATCTTTTGCCTTCTGAACTAGCTTCCAAACCTTTTTGCGCTCAAAGTTATTGAGTTCTTCATGCATAACTTCCAACCAATCCGAATCCTCAAGAGCCTCAAACACTTTATTTGGTTCCAACATGGATACGTGAGCTTGATGCTCACTAAAGCTTTCCAATTGTGCTCTTGTGGACCTTCTTGCTTGAACATCACTCAACACCTTCTCATCGGAGGCATCAATTTGTTTCAAGGCTCTAGCAATCCTTTTGGCACGATCGTCTTCGATCTTCTTATTTTTGTGAGGAGGAATCACTTGATCATCTTGATCATTTGGGTCCCCGTGTTGACCGAAATGTTGGCCCTTATCATCATCTTGACTTTCTTCAACAAGAGGTGAAGAAGATGAAGAAGGTTGATCTTGGCCTTGACCTTGGCTAGCATGAATGATAGGAGTGCTTGGATCTTGCATAGCTACTTGGTCAACAAGAGGAGGGACATGAACTTGTTCTTGGGTCGGTGCATCACCTGCTTCCTTGGCATGTTATTCTATTGTAGACAAGGGATCCACTTGAATAGAACATAATTCTTCTCGATCCACCACAAGGTGTCCCTCAATGGGGCGGAAAAATCCCACGCCCATTCTTCCTATGACTTCTTGAGGCATTTCAACATCTAAATTAGAAACATGAAATCGCGCCACTTGGGAGCCATCACTTTCCTCGAAAACCACACTATAAGATTTTATGACAATCCGAGAGGACTTATCAAAGACTCTATAAGTGTGGGATTCGGCGCCGTAACCAACAAATGTACCCTCGATAGATTTAGATTGGAATTTAGACAAATGAACACCTTTTTACCAAATAGAAACACTTACTACCGAAGACACGGAAGTATGAGATGTTTGGTTTGTTGCCAGTGAGAATCTCATATGGAGTTTTCAATAAGCCCTTGCGAATGTAGAGCCGGTTAGAGGAGTGGCAAGCCGTAGAAATGGCTTCGTCCCATAAATATTGGGGAGAAGTATACTCCTCCAACATGATCCTAGCCATATCCAAGAGAGTCTGATTCTTCCTTTTTGTCTGCACCATTTTGTTGAGGGTATATGCAGCGAAATATTGATGACGAATACCCTCTTCACTAAGAAATTCATTGAGGGTGTAGTTCTTGAATCAGAGTCATTGTGTTGACGTTGCACTTGGTTGGAGAAGTCAATGATGGTTTGTTGGGTCTCACTCTTAAACTTGAATAAATAAACCCAAGTATATCTTGAATAATCATCAACAATAACCAAGCAATACTTCTTGCCTCCAAGACTTGCCTCGGACACGACACCAAAGAGATCAACATGGAGAAGCTCCAAGATCCTCTTTGATGAGATAATGGTCTTGCTTTTTATGGGAGGCATCATGCATCTTTCCTTCAACACAATCCCTACAAACATGATCTTTGGCAAAGGAAAAAATTTCTTTTAGTCCGAGGATGAGGCCACCTTTGTGAAAACTTTACAAAGTTCTCATGATGACATGGGATAGACGGCGATGCCACAACCATCCCACATCCGCCTTTCCGAAAAAACACATCGCTTGAGAATTGGTAGACTCTGAAAAGTTTACCACATACAACTCATTTTCGACATATCCCACGTATGCGACGTTTCGAGTCTTGCTCCACAAAAGAACCACGATGTCAGGTTCAAAGAAGACGGAAAATCCTATCTTGCCTAAAGCGCGAACTGAAAGTAAATTGAAACCAAGAGATTCGACAAGCATGACATCAACAATAGTGATGTCATGAGAAACAACCACATTTCCAAACCCCATTACCTTAGACTTTGTCGCACCCGGACTTCTAAAGGATACTCGCCGTTCCGTTGAACAGTAGTAGATTGGATTACGGGGATTACCGGCACCCGCGTCCTCTTACGAGTAGGCCAACACACGTATGTGTGACAACCAACCCCTATCTGTTCAGCGTCGACGTAAACTATCCCATAGAAATCAGGATACTACCATTGACGTACTTCATACCATACACACATGGTACATCAACGGTTTGTAACAGAATGATAGCACAACATATCTCTAAGACACAAAAGATCGAAATAAGTTGCAAATGGCCCTCACTAGGGCAGAGATAGCAAATACAATCATCCAGAGGACACATGTCCCAACATAACATCATTACATCTCAGCGGAAGCATTCAAAGGGTTTGAGTACAGACAAATCCAAATAGGCTTAGGAAGCCGGGAATGAAAGGAAAACGGAGCCCATCCACGATGTCTTGGATCCTGCCCGGGTCCGCTAACTACTCGTCAGCAGCCTCGTCAAACTCCACGTAGTAGCCGTCACCTGGATCCTCATAGGCGTAGTCTGCGGAAACCACAGCCCCAAAGGGGGTCAGTACATAGACGTACTGGCAAGCAAGACTCACAGTTCACCAAAGTGTAGCCCGTCAACACCAAGCACGGATGCCTTGGGTTCAACGGAAGAAAGGGGGATATAACAGATGCTGCAACTGGCTGCGCTAACCAACTACAGAGATTCTATCACTTCCGGCTAACAGAAAGGAGATAAGATCGAGTATCGTAACCAACTGGAAGATAACATCAAACAAACCCATCCTGGATCTCGCCCCTTATCCAAAGAAGCAATCCGAGGATAACTCACACAGTTGGATTAAAGATGAATCAAGTTATTGTGTCAATAATCCTATTACTAGTCAAGTTGTTAACCATTGGGTGTGAGATTGTGAATCATTAGGTTTAAGTTGTCCTGAGTACTTGTTAGCCAGTACTTTCACCAAGTTAACCATAACCGCGGAAAACACGGCTTCTCGAGAAGATTATCCCTGCAGGGTTGCACCAATTTGGCCGTACACGTATGAATAACCCGCCAGATGGGATGCCTCCCACCAAGCGGGGCACTCAACACAACTCAACTCTTCTTCGCATCAAGCCCAAAGCACCTTGGGCGCACGGCTAATCGAGCCCAGAAGAAAATGGACCCTCATAGCACTCTAAGAACGTGTCCCCCTATATGCCGACTACAAAAGTTCCACCCTGCGCTGGGCTCGCAAAAACATGCATGCGGCAAATGGAAAACACGAACTAAATGAGATGATTTGGACGAGATGCGAATCGAATCAAATTGAGGGGGGCGCCCATACTCGCTTCCCACATGCGGGTAGTGCGCTCATCATGGATCAGTAGACAAGACCCTTTTCCTATTAGGGTCGACACTAGCAGGCCTCAAAACCACACAGGGCCTCCTGCCGGTGCCTTATCATCAAATTATTATTAACAATAACATTAGCATGATTGATTGATTAAACATCGAGCCCCCAGAACATAATAAAGATATAGTAACTGAAAGTAACGGGTAACAGACTCGAGCAAAACAACCTAAGCATGCTAGTAAGACACTGGCTCAATCAATAGGGTGTAGGAGTGGTGGTGAGGCAATATCAGGGTTAAAGGATTCATGTGATAGGTTCGTAACAGAAACAACTACTACTAAGGCTAGCAGAAATAGACAACGGAAAGTATCGGTAACTAGGGTTGAAAGGAACACAATGGTTCATGTGAGTGATAACTTGCCTGCAAACTCGGCAGCCGGGTACTGAGCTAGATCCTCAGAGGGGGTGCTGTAAAGATCGTCTGTCTCAACGTCGTCGTCTATTCGAGAAGAAGCAAACAAACAAGACAGAAATATAAACAATCAATACCATGGCATAGTGCACAAGCATTGGATGATGCATGTCAATTTAATAGATGCATCAAAATAAACTAAGTGACATGGTAACACAATTTAAATGGACCCATATGCAATTTTGAGTTGCATATGAAAAAGGTCCATGAATTAAGTGGAAACAATTGATCTACAATTTATTACCATGTGAAAGTTTGCTTAGCATGATGCATGCATGATGACAACAACAAAATAACAATAATAGATGCAAGTGGTAAAAGAATAAAACAAGTTTGGAAGTTATTTGTTAAGTTTGGAAAGTTTGGTTACTTAAACATGTCACACAAACAATGGTTGTTTTCATCAAATTAAAGTGTTCAAAACAATTAACAAAATTTATATTTGAAAAGAACATCAAATTTTAGTTGGATTACATGTTTCAAATTTTGAAATAGGAGTTAGGATGAATTTATTATGACTTAAACAATATTAAACAAGTTTTAATTAAATTTAAAACAAGTTTGAATATTATTTGAATTTTATTTATTCAAAACATAATTTCAAACTCACATTTGAAAAGTTCACACTTTGATGGTTTGAAAACATATTTTGCATGTTCAAAAATATTTTATATTGAGCAAGTTATGATTTTATCAAATTTAAATGAATTAAACAAGTATTAAATTATTTAGGCAATTTAAATTATTCAAACCATGACACAAAATTTATATTTGAATAGGTTATTCAAAATGGTATGGAAAACATATTTTATTTGCATTTATTGGATTAATAATGAATTAGTTATTGAATTTAGCGAATTGCATTTGAATTATTTGAATTCAAATTTGAATTGCATTTTGAAAATTCAAAACAGGAAACAAATGGTACCAATGGGTAGAGAATTAAATTTAGACTAGCACACATATTTTATTTTCATTTATTGGAGTTATAAAACTAAAGTTATTGCCAAAATAATTTGAGGGACCAATCTGTTAAAATAAAGGACTAGTTTTTTAAAAACAGAAACTGTTAAAACTTTTGTTACCGTGTGGAAGCACACCCTAGCCACTGCCAAGGGGGGCCCAGGGGACCGTGCGCTTGCGTGGCTACTGGGTGGCTGACAGGGGGCCCTCCCTGTCAGCGCGTGGGAGAAAAAAGGGTGGGATTTTATCCCAGGGAGCCAGGGATCGAACCCAGCACCCCTCGCTCGCGCTGCGTTAGACTGAACCAGTGCGGTGTGTGCGCTTCGTTGTCAGTCTACCGTGCGCAGTGAGGATAACGTTACAAGGTGCTAACTGAATTTAGTTGCTGTTTCTGCAAAATGGTTTGAATTGGGATAAATTGCAAATTAATTGATTAATATTTGAAACAACAACTTTAATAGGGGAAACCCTATTAATTAAATTTGATTAAGTGATTATAAATGTGTGGTGATTTTCATATATACAAATTGGGTGCTGATTTGAATATTTGATTTGAGTTTGAAAATGATTTGGAATTAATTGATTGAATTAATGGTTTGATTAAAACCAACAATTTAATAAGTGATCACTATGGAGTTAAATGAAAACAATTGAGGTTTTGATTTGCATTTCTTTATTTGGAAAAGATTGTAACATGACAAGTATGAAATAACCATTTGAAAATTGTTTGAGTTTCATCATGAAAACAAAGGTAAAACAGATGCAAACAAATAGTAAACAAATGCAAACAATGAAATAAACATGATGACATGATGCAATGCTTTGATTAAACAAGAAACAAAACACTCTAAGGGATATTTTCATACTTGGGATGTTACAAAACGCCCCCCTTGAAGGAATCGCGCCCCAAGATTCCTTACTGAGAAGTGAAAAGGTCCGGATACTTCTTTCGAAGATCCTCTTCGGTCTCCCACGTTGCTTCTTTATCGGAATGATGAGACCACTGCACTTTCAAGAACTTGGTGCTCTTGTTGCGAGTCTTACGCTCGGTCTCATCGAGAATACGAATAGGGTGCTCCTCATAAGATAGATCATCTTGCAGTTCAATGGAATCATGATCAACTGCACGATCTGGATCTTTGAAACACTTCTTGAGCTGTGACACGTGGAACACATCGTGCACCTTGGATAGTTTTTCTGGAAGTTCAAGACGATAAGCATTTTCTGCCCGCCTTGAGAGAATGTTGAAAGGACCAATGTATCTTGGTGCAAGCTTTCCTTTCACACCAAAACGATGAGTGCCTCTGAGGGGAGTTACACGGAGATATGCCTTGTCACCAGGTGCATAGATCATATCCATGTGCTTGCTATCATAGTAGCTTTTCTGACGAGACTGTGCAATCTTGAGATTGTCACGAATGATACGAACTTTCTCCTCGGCTTCCTTAACAATGTCAGGGCCTAAGAGTGAACGTTCACCAGCTCCAGACCAATTGATTGGACTCCTGCATCTGCGGCCATAGAGTGCTTCAAATGGTGCCATGCCTAGGCTTGCCCGGAAGCTGTTGTTGTAGGAGAATTCGGCATATGGAAGGCAATCCTCCCATTTCATGCCAAAGGAGAGACCACATGCTCTGAGCATATCCTCGAGAATCTGATTGACTCTTTCGACTTGCCCCTGAGACTGAGGGTGATAAGCTGTGCTGAACAGAAGTTTAGTGCCCAATGCCTCTTGGAAACTCTTCCAGAAATGAGAAGTGAATATGCTTCCACGGTCTGAGCTTATTTCCAATGGAACACCATGAAGCGGAACAACCTTTGCTGTGTAGAGCTCTGCTAACTGGCTAGCTGAGATAGTTTCCTTGACAGCAAAGAAGTGAGCTACCTTAGTGAGACGATCAATAACAACGAAGATTGCATCCTTGCCCTTTTTGGACTTTGGAAACCCAGTAACGAAGTCCATTTCAATCATGTCCCACTTCCATTCAGGAATTTTCAGAGGTTGGAGTAGACCTGCTGTTTTCTGATGGACTGCCTTAACACGTTGACAAACGTCGCATTCAGAAACGTATTGAGCAATTTCACGTTTCATGCCAGGCCACCAATACAGAGTCTTGAGATCCTGGTACATCTTTGTACTTCCAGGGTGGATGGAGAGAGGAGTTTCATGAGCCTCCTTGAGAATGACATCTTTGAGACTTTGATTCTGAGGAACTGCAATGCGTCCTTCAAAGAACACAGTTCCCTTGTCATCAATTGAAAAGGACTTGAACTTATCATTGCCTTCCTTGATGTGCTCTACAATCTTCTTGATTTCAGTATCACGAAGTTGTTCAGAACGAATCTTGTCCTCGAGAGTTGGACTGGCTGTCAAGCTAGCAAGGTAACCTTGAGGGACAAGACCAAGGTTCAGCTTCTGGAATTCTTCATGAAGTGGAGGTTGGCTTTCCATGATCATGAGATTATTGCAATATGACTTGCGACTGAGAGCGTCGGCCATAACATTAGCCTTGCCTGGAGTGTAAGAAATGGTGAGATCAAAGTCTTTAATCTTTTCAATACATCTCCTTTGCCTGAGGTTTAGATCTGGTTGAGTGAAGATGTATTTCAGACTCTTATGATCGGAAAAGATTTCAGTTTTGTTACCCAACAAGTATTGTCTCCATTTCTTGAGGGCAAACACAACTGCTGCAAGTTCAAGATCATGTGTGGGATAGTTTTGCTCATGTGCATTCAACTGACGTGAAGCATAAGCCACAACTTGACGTTCTTGCATAAGAACTGCACCTAGACCTTGGAGAGATGCATCGCAGAATATCTGGAAAGGTTTGGTAGTATCTGGGCCAACCAGAACAGGTGTGGAAGTGTGTTTAGTCTTCAGGAGATTGAAACTTTCATCACACTGTGGAGTCCAAACGAACTTCTTGTCCTTCTTTGTGAGATCAGTGAGAGGTTTGGCAATCTTGGAAAAGTTTTGGACGAAACAACGGCAATAGCTAGCCAAGCCAAGAAAACTCCTGACTTGCTTCACCGTCTTAGGAGGTTTCCAATCAACAATTGCCTTAACCTTTTCCGGGTCAATGGCTATGCCTTTGGCAGAGATGATATGACCAAGGTAAGCAACTTCTGGAATCCAGAACTCACATTTGGAGAATTTGGCATACAGACGATGTTCGCGAAGTTTCATGAGAGTGAGACGAAGGTGTTCTCCATGCTCTTCCTCAGATTTGGAGTAGACTAGAATGTCATCGAGATATACCACAACGAACTTGTCGAGGTATTCATGGAAGACAGAATTCATGAGTCTTGAGAATGTTGCCGGTGCATTGGTGAGACCAAAGGACATGACGGTGTATTCATATAGACCGTACCGAGTGGTGAAAGCTGTCTTAGGAATATCTTCCTTTCTGATCTTTATTTGATGGTAACCCATCCTCAAGTCCAACTTTGATAATATTGAGGCTCCAGCAAGTTGATCAAAAAGATCATCGATACGAGGAATTGGATACTTGTTCTTGATGGTTTTCTCGTTGAGAGGACGATAGTCAACCACGAGTCTTTTTGTTTGATCCTTCTTGGCAACAAACAGAGTTGGGCAACCCCAAGCGGATGAACTAGGCTGAATGTAACCTTTCTCCATGTACATATCGATTTGCTCCTTTAACAATTTCAGTTCAGGAGGAGCTATCTTGTATGGATGCTTAGATATTGGAGCAGTACCTGGCTCGAGCTCGATCACGAACTCAACTGCTCTGTCCGGAGGCATCCCTGGCAATTCTTCTGGAAAGACGTCAGGGAATTCACAAACCACCAGAACATTTTCAATTGCAGGAAGAGGTTTAGCATCTAGGTTGAACAGCTGAACAGAACTTGATCCATATGGAGAATAGACTATCTGGCCCGAAGGGTGAGAGAGAGTTATTGACTTTTGAGCACAGTCAATTTTTGCTTTGTGGGTCTTCAACCAATCCATACCCAGAATGACATCAATGTCAGAATTTCCCAGCAACATGAGTGAAGCAAGGAATATGCGACCTCCAATTAGGATCTGATTGTCCATACTTATCTTGGAAGTCAACATTTGCGGTCCCGGAGAGTGAACAGTCATTTGATTGCTTAGCGGAACCAGAACTAGGTTGTATGCTTTTGCAAAAATCTTTGACACAAAAGAATGCGATGCTCCGGTATCAAACAACACTTTAGCTGGAATAGAGTTTACGGGTAATATACCGAGAACGACGTCAGCAGCTTCCTCAGCTTTGTCGGCCTTGATATGATTCACCCTCGCGGTCCTCCCGACAGGCCTGTTGTTGGAGTTGAAGGCTTTAGCCGGGGGAGCACGAACCATTGCCTGGTTGGTGTTGGGGCGAGGAGGTGGAGGTAGCTGCCTCTGAGTGCACTTATTAGCATAGTGTCCAGTATCCTTGCACTTGTAGCAAGTGACGACACGAGGAGGACCTGGCCTTGGCTGCCCCATTGGAACCCTCCGACTCTGCATCTGAGCTGGGTTGGGTGGGCGGGGAGCAAAGCCTGGAGAAGCTTGGGCATATGGAGCCCTAGTGACAGCAGCATTTGGCACCCAGATGCGGCGCTTCTGCGGAGGGGTGGTCATGTTGGAGGAGGAACCACCCTCACGCGAGTGCTTTCGGGACTCCTCGAACGCCTTGCGCCCATTCTCCTCATTGAGCGCGGTGTTCACGAGCTCCTCGAAGTCCTTGCACTTGATGTTGGTGAGAGCGTACTTCAGTTCCGGGTTAAAACCTCGGCGGAACCTTGCCATCTTCTTGGCTTCAGTGGATACCTCATCACCAGCGTATCGAGCGAGACGATTGAACTCGTTCTGGTAGCCAATGACGTCCAGCTTGCCCTGCCTGAGAGAGCAAAATTCCTCACGCATCCTTTCCATGAGACCATCTGGGATGTGGTGCTTCAGGAAGGCATCCTTGAAACATCCCCAGGTGATAGGATAGCCAGCTCTCATGGTCTGGTAGTTCTCCCACCAGGTAGCTGTCTGACCCTTCAGTAGGTAGGTGGCATACTTGACTTGATCCTCCTCAGCAACGTGAGCAATGTCCAGAGCCCTGGCCATCTCCCTGATCCAGTCATCAGCATCTAGAGGCTTACGTGTTGCCACGAAAGCTCTCGGACCCATACTCAGAAACTCCTTGATGCTGACTCGCGGAGCATTCTGGTTGTTGTGCTGGTTAGCCTGGATCTGGGCCATCTGAGCCACAACCTGAGTCATCTGAGTCAACAGCTCCGTGAGCGGAGGTGGTTCAGGCGGGTTGCTCCTTGTTGGCGGCATCCTGAATAGACATGCATTTTAGCACAACAATAGAAAAGGATAGACTTGGTAACCGAAAGATAGATTATTCCGACGCATGAATAGATAACCAACAGGTACATCATCACATGTTCAAATACATTAGAATATCCAACACACCACAAATGGTTCGAAAAGCAAAGGATAACTAAACATAGCTAGGAATGGATACATCGGTACTCCCATGCTCATCACGCAGGACGGCGGTGAGTAGTACGACGAGAGATACGGTGAGGAGGAATCCCACGGAAGTAGGTAGAACGACGATCCACGTAGATCGGGACTGCTCTGAGAGCAACTGTCGGTGTGGTGAAGTAGAAAGCGTCGTCTCCCTGTGCTCCAAAGCGTGGAATCCCAGTGTAACCAGCTCCGAGGTTGAGGAGTGGACCTCTGATCGGCTCGTAACCTCCAGCATCTGGCAGACTACGTCCAACTGTCTGATGGAAACGTGCAAAGCGCTCATCTCCAACAAAGTCTGTGGTGTACGTAGCCAGACGAGTCAAAGCAAGGTAGAGCTGCTCCCTGACTGAGGCCAACTCCTGAGAAAGTGTGGTGGCAACAGGGTCACTGTGCCTCACAAACTGAGCGGTGGTGTGCAGCCTGGTGTTATCATGCTCGTAGACATCCAGGTTGTCGTAGAGGGTGAAGTGAGCTCCCGCTGAAGTGATGTAACCACGGGGGATGTGGCGATAGATAGAATCGTCAAACCCCCAGTAGTCAGCACGGAGGACGGTGAGACTCACATAAGCTGCCTGCTGCACGGCCATATCCACTGTGGAACCTACTGCCTCGTAGCGGTGGACAACGCTCATGCCATCATCTGACAGAATGTAGACGATAGCCTGGTAGTAGGTCTGGTCAAACTCTCGCTGCTGCTCGTAGACCTGGTACTCTGGTGCCCAATGGAACCCCAGATAAGTGACCATGTCTCTCAGCATCTCCGGATAACCGGCGGTGCTCTCACAACGAGTCATCCGAACCACCTGCGGGTAGAACCTGAGATCCATCTGCAGATGATCGGGGAAGTTTTGATTAGACGCCGGTAGAGAACTGAAGTGGAAAGCAACAACAAGGTTCAACGGACGATAAGGATGTTGAAAAGAACAGGATATTGAAGCAACATCGGGAAACACGAGACCAAAAACTCCTGAGGTACTACGGAGAACCCAAAACACGTGAAATCCTAACTTGAAAGTTTAGGTGAGAAGAGAAAACAACGTTGCACTTCCTTACCAGAAAAGGGTGGGTGGGTGGGGAAAGAAGAAAAATGGCAGAATTCCTACTCTCACGTTTCATTTTTCCTATATAGCTACAAAATAGTTTCTAGACTCAACTGCGACCAGTAAAAAGGGATCTTACAGGCAGACAGACTCTGATACCATTTGTCGCACCCGGACTTCTAAAGGATACTCGCCGTTCCGTTGAACAGTAGTAGATTGGATTACGGGGCTTACCGGCACCCGCGTCCTCTTACGAGTAGGCCAACACACGTATGTGTGACAACCAACCCCTATCTGTTCAGCGTCGACGTAAACTATCCCATAGAAATCAGGATACTACCATTGACGTACTTCATACCATACACACATGGTACGTCAACGGTTTGTAACAGAATGATAGCACAACATATCTCTAAGACACAAAAGATCGAAATAAGTTGCAAATGGCCCTCACTAGGGCAGAGATAGCAAATACAATCATCCAGAGGACACATGTCCCAACATAACATCATTACATCTCAGCGGAAGCATTCAAAGGGTCTGAGTACAGACAAATCCAAATAGGCTTAGGAAGCCGGGAATGAAAGGAAAACGGAGCCCATCCACGATGTCTCGGATCCTGCCCGGGTCCGCTAACTACTCGTCAGCAGCCTCGTCAAACTCCACGTAGTAGCCGTCACCTGGATCCTCGTAGGCGTAGTCTGCGGAAACCACAGCCCCAAAGGGGGTCAGTACATAGACGTACTGGCAAGCAAGACTCACAGTTCACCAAAGTGTAGCCCGTCAACACCAAGCACGGATGCCTTGGGTTCAACGGAAGAAAGGGGGATATAACAGATGCTGCAACTGGCTGCGCTAACCAACTACAGAGATTCTATCACTTCCGGCTAACAGAAAGGAGATAAGATCGAGTATCGTAACCAACTGGAAGATAACATCAAACAAACCCATCCTGGATCTCGCCCCTTATCCAAAGAAGCAATCCGAGGATAACTCACACAGTTGGATTAAAGATGAATCAAGTTATTGTGTCAATAATCCTATTACTAGTCAAGTTGTTAACCATTGGGTGTGAGATTGTGAATCATTAGGTTTAAGTTGTCCTGAGTACTTGTTAGCCAGTACTTTCACCAAGTTAACCATAACCGCGGAAAACACGGCTTCTCGAGAAGATTATCCCTGCAGGGTTGCACCAATTTGGCCGTACACGTATGAATAACCCGCCAGATGGGATGCCTCCCACCAAGCGGGGCACTCAACACAACTCAACTCTTCTTCGCATCAAGCCCAAAGCACCTTGGGCGCACGGCTAATCGAGCCCAGAAGAAAATGGACCCTCATAGCACTCTAAGAACGTGTCCCCCTATATGCCGACTACAAAAGTTCCACCCTGCGCTGGGCTCGCAAAAACATGCATGCGGCAAATGGAAAACACGAACTAAATGAGATGATTTGGACGAGATGCGAATCGAATCAAATTGAGGGGGGCGCCCATACTCGCTTCCCACATGCGGGTAGTGCGCTCATCATGGATCAGTAGACAAGACCCTTTTCCTATTAGGGTCGACACTAGCAGGCCTCAAAACCACACAGGGCCTCCTGCCGGTGCCTTATCATCAAATTATTATTAACAATAACATTAGCATGATTGATTGATTAAACATCGAGCCCCCAGAACATAATAAAGATATAGTAACTGAAAGTAACGGGTAACAGACTCGAGCAAAACAACCTAAGCATGCTAGTAAGACACTGGCTCAATCAATAGGGTGTAGGAGTGGTGGTGAGGCAATATCAGGGTTAAAGGATTCATGTGATAGGTTCGTAACAGAAACAACTACTACTAAGGCTAGCAGAAATAGACAACGGAAAGTATCGGTAACTAGGGTTGAAAGGAACACAATGGTTCATGTGAGTGATAACTTGCCTGCAAACTCACCAGCCGGGTACTGAGCTAGATCCTCAGAGGGGGTGCTGTAAAGATCGTCTGTCTCAACGTCGTCGTCTATTCGAGAAGAAGCAAACAAACAAGACAGAAATATAAACAATCAATACCATGGCATAGTGCACAAGCATTGGATGATGCATGTCAATTTAATAGATGCATCAAAATAAACTAAGTGACATGGTAACACAATTTAAATGGACCCATATGCAATTTTGAGTTGCATATGAAAAAGGTCCATGAATTAAGTGGAAACAATTGATCTACAATTTATTACCATGTGAAAGTTTGCTTAGCATGATGCATGCATGATGACAACAACAAAATAACAATAATAGATGCAAGTGGTAAAAGAATTAAACAAGTTTGGAAGTTATTTGTTAAGTTGGAAAGTTTGGTTACTTAAACATGTCACACAAACAATGGTTGTTTTCATCAAATTAAAGTGTTCAAAACAATTAACAAAATTTATATTTGAAAAGAACATCAAATTTTAGTTGGATTACATGTTTCAAATTTTGAAATAGGAGTTAGGATGAATTTATTATGACTTAAACAATATTAAACAATTTTTAATTGAATTTAAAACAAGTTTGAATATTATTTGAATTTTATTTATTCAAAACATAATTTCAAACTCACATTTGAAAAGTTCACACTTTGATGGTTTGAAAACATATTTTGCATGTTCAAAAATATTTTATATTGAGCAAGTTATGATTTTATCAAATTTAAATGAATTAAACAAGTATTAAATTATTTAGGCAATTTAAATTATTCAAACCATGACACAAAATTTATATTTGAATAGGTTATTCAAAATGGTATGGAAAACATATTTTATTTGCATTTATTGGATTAATAATGAATTAGTTATTGAATTTAGCAAATTGCATTTGAATTATTTGAATTCAAATTTGAATTGCATTTTGAAAATTCAAAACAGGAAACAAACGGTACCAATGGGTAGAGAATTAAATTTAGACTAGCACACATATTTTATTTTCATTTATTGGAGTTATAAAACTAAAGTTATTGCCAAAATAATTTGAGGGACCAATCTGTTAAAATAAAGGACTAGTTTTTTAAAAAACAGAAACTGTTAAAACTTTTGTTACCGTGTGGAAGCACACCCTAGCCACTGCCAAGGGGGGCCCAGGGGACCGTGCGCTTGCGTGGCTACTGGGTGGCTGACAGGGGGCCCTCCCTGTCAGCGCGTGGGAGAAAAAAAAGGGTGGGATTTTATCCCAGGGAGCCAGGGATCGAACCCAGCACCCCTCGCTCGCGCTGCGTTAGACTGAACCAGTGCGGTGTGTGCGCTTCGTTGTCAGTCTACCGTGCGCAGTGAGGATAACGTTACAAGGTGCTAACTGAATTTTCTGACGAACAGAAACATCCGCGACTGCAACCTTACGGTGATCATCGACGGCTGCCGGCGACGAGCTAGGCGCGTGGAAGGACACGGTGCGTGCACGGATGAGTGGGCAGTGCTGCGAGCAAGAGGCAGAGAGGAGGAGGGGATCTCGGTGGCTGCTCACCGCGGTGCGTCGTGGAAGCAGAGGCCTGGGGTAGCTCCCGCGGCGGCGACGGCGATGCAGCAGTTGGCGGCGGGGATCCACGTCGTGCACGGGCCCGTTGTGGTGTCCAACCGGAAGAGGAGAAGATGGGGTACTGGTTTCTGGGTTTAGGAGGGCAAAGGGTGCGTTGCAGCGGTGGATGCCATGGCGGGTTCAGAGGGGCACGTCTCCGGCGAGGTTCAGACGGTGGGGATCGCGGCGAGGAGAGGGAAAACCGGCGGCGGTGTCGAGGGGAGAGGGGCAGCTAGGGTTAGGGCACCTGCCCGGGGGGTCTAGGGATCTTATAGCGCCCGCGGGTGGCTCCTGGCCGTCGGAGCGGCGCCACTGCCGCCGTGGCAGCTCTGGATGAGCTGCCGTACCGCGGAACGACGAGGGCAGCTCGACGAAGGGGTACCGGGCCAAAACCTGGGCCGCGCGGGAGGTAGATAGATAGGTGGGCCGGGTAGGTTAGGTGCCGCACGGCAGTTTTATTTTTCTATTTGTTTTTCCTTTTTTTTTGCAGCAAAGGGAAAAGGAAGAATTTGATAGGGTTTTTAGTTTTAAAATTTTTGGAAAAAATCAGGTGAGTTTGTTAGGTCAATATCTACCACTTTACAACTTAAGTTTTTGGAAATTCAAATTTAGTTGCTGTTTCTGCAAAATGGTTTGAATTGGGATAAATTGCAAATTAATTGATTAATATTTGAAACAACAACTTTAATAGGGGAAACCCTATTAATTAAATTTGATTAAGTGATTATAAATGTGTGGTGATTTTCATATATATAAATTGGGTGCTGATTTGAATATTTGATTTGAGTTTGAAAATGATTTGGAATTAATTGATTAAATTAATGGTTTGATTAAAACCAACAATTTAATAAGTGATCACTATGGAGTTAAATGAAAACAATTGAGGTTTTGATTTGCATTTCTTTATTTGGAAAAGATTGTAACATGACAAGTATGAAATAACCATTTGAAAATTGTTTGAGTTTCATCATGAAAACAAAGGTAAAACAGATGCAAACAAATAGTAAACAAATGCAAACAATGAAATAAACATGATGACATGATGCTTTGATTAAACAAGAAACAAAACATTCTAAGGGATATTTTCATACTTGGGATGTTACAGACTTGGACTTATCTTCATAAGTGACGGTTGCTTGATTTATATTTGGTCGCTACTCCTTCATAAGCTATTTGCTTCCGGCCATATGAATTGTACATCCACAGTCAATTATCCATTTAGACCCACTAGAAGCATAGTCCTACAAGAAATCATTGACTTGAGTTAGGACCCGAGGAGGGTCCCCTCACGTTAGCAACAAGGGTCTTTGGAACCCAAATAGAGTAATCAATTAAACCTTCACTAGGACCAATATATTTAGCTTGCACAACACCATAATAGTCAACAAATAAGAAATTGTGTGGATTGTTAGTTCCCATGGAGTTTCTATGAGTAGTGTTGTCCCTAATGACAATACCACTCGCACCAACATTCTTCTTTGATCGTGCGGGTTTGGCCTTGTTCTTCTTCTTCTTCTTCTTCTTCTTCTTCTTCTTTATCTTGGCAACACAGCCAAGACCTTGCTTTCCATTTTGTGGCCTAGAAGCAACCACTTGTGGCTTAGAAGCCACAACCTTCTCAACACTGGGGCTCTTTCCCTTGATTCTTGCTAGCTCTTCCTTTAACCTAGCATTCTCCTCAATAACATTTGCATGATCACAAGAATAAGTATAAGTACTAGGAAAATTTAATTGATCAAGTTGAGTTTGAAGTTGCTTACGAGACTTGTTGACGGTAGAGTGTTTGCTCCCAAGGCCTTGTGAGCCTTGGTGATCTTTTGTAGATCATCGGTTAGTTTTTCACTACAAAAAAATAACGCGCTAATTCGCCATTTAAACGCCGCTATAGCATTTTTGGAGACACGACGCTATCTTTAGCCAAAACTGACCGCTACAGCGCTAATCGCGTTTTATACGCGCTAACCCACGCTAAACATGATAACGTATAGCGACGCTATACAACTTTTCTGGATAATACGGGAGCCCATCGGCCCAAGCCAAAATCCAACAGGTCTATCCTCACTCGGTCGGGGACTCTCCACGTCTAACCTAACCAAATCCCCATCTTAGTTGTTCTCGGGCGATGGCGGCGGCGGCGTCAGGTCAAGTTGCAATGTCGGCGGCCGTGTCAGGTCGAGTTGAAGCGGCATTGGCAGCAGGTCGAGTTGTAGCTGCAGCGGCGGCAACATCTGGTTGACCTGCAGCGGCTGCGGCGTTCGGCTCAAGCGTGTCCTTCACCGGCGTTTCCCTCCGGATCGAGTTCTTCCTCCTAGTCGACTAGCAGCAGCGACGTCGTCTTCCTAGTCTTCCTACAAATCGACTGGCGGTGGTAGGTGCCTAGGCGGTTGCTTCCTTCAGCTTACCATCGGAGGCTGCTTCCGCGCACCAGGTACCGGAAGAGCCACTATGTTCCTAGTATCTACTTGCTAGCTGTAACTGTGGAAGTGTAATTCTTTGAGTAGTTCCTATGTTCCTTCAGGCTCACTCAGTGTATCTTCCTCACTTTGTAGATGTACTGAGATTTGGTTATGTATGTATTACTCTGGGAAAAAAATGCTGCTAGAATCCTTAGTATATTATGATATACATGTTATTTTTTTAATTGTTTTGAAAAATAGCGCGCTATTAACATGCGATAATTTGCATAGCTTCTGGAGAAAGGCCACGCTATTTCTTTTAGCGCACTATTTTTTGTGTGTAGGTTTTTCATGACCAACCCCAAACTCAACCTTCTTCTTTTTAGCCCTTTTGTTTTTAGCAATTGCATGATCACGTTCTTTAGTGAGTTTATAAATTAATTCATTATGTGACTCTTCAATAGTTTCAATTTCCTCCTCAAGAGAGACTCGAACCTCATGCTCTTCCTCAAGTGACATAGTGAGAGATACTTTTTCAATAGCATCACTTCTTTCAGTCTCATCTTTCTTCTCAAGAGCCTATTGGGCCTCTCCCAATTGGATCATGAGGATATCAAAGTATCTCTTGGTCTCACCTGGCACGTTAGACATAAAACGACTGAAGGAAGCAATTTCATCTTCTACCCTAAGACTATCAAGGTTATTCTTTTCATTTGGAGTCTTCGAGATGATAGATGATGATACCTCCGAGGCCTTAGCCATGAAGCACTTGGCGGAGGATTGAGAAATATTCTCATTGGGGGATTCAAAGAGTAATGGAGATGATTATGATGTGCAATAGCAATAGTGGCCACTTAACTTGTGGTTTCTTCTTCTTCATTATCACCGGAATCATACTCTTCTCGAGTCACTAGCACAAACCTTCAAGCTGATTTCTTGTTGAAATATTTCTTCTTGAAGAGAGGTTTCTTGTGAGAGATCTTTGACCTATCCTTGGGGATAAGTCTCCCTCCTTGACTTTCTCTGTTCTCAAACGGGCACTCGGCAGCAAAATGATGCTTTCCTTGACAATTGTAACAAGCCCTCACTTTTTGAGTCCCTTCCTTTCCATAACTTGACTAGGTCTTCTCCTCAACATATGCCTTGGCCTTGGGAGTATTCTTACAAAACTTTTGCACGGCAAAAGAAACGAAGTTCTTAAGCACGAGATCATACTCTTGATCTTTCAATGGGGCCCAGTCTTCAATAGATTCCAACGCTTCATGATGGTCCACCATCTTGTTCACGAACTTCGCCTTCAAAGCAATAGAGGATCCTTTGTGCATTCCAATAGCACGAGTGTTAAGAGCATTATTTGTTTGAACTTGGAAAGAGCACATCTCTTGCATCACCTAGGTTGAGGACATGAGGTGATAGTGGTGTCTTTCTTGCAGGCTTTTCAAGTCCACGGGCTCAAATGGCATGAGAGAACAGACATACTTTCTCTTGATCCAAGCATCATCAATATGAGTGGCACCAACACCATTAAACGCAGTGGCAAGGGTCTTGAGTCTCTAGTACATGTCCTCATGGTTCTCACCATCATGCATATAGAAACCTTCAACCTCATTGCTCAAGGTATTATACCTATTCCTCTTCATGCTTTCATTTCACTCAAACATGGAGATAAGAGCATCCCATGTTTCTTTGGCGGTGGAGTATTGTTGAAGGTGAGGCATGTGGTTTGGACCCACGGCTTGCTGAATCATCGACAAAACGATGTAGTTGAGTTGGCAATCTACCACTTCTTTTCAAGTTCATGGGATCATGAGGCTTGTATCCATATTGAACAACCCTCCAAAGCTCAATACAAGAAGATTTTAAGTTATTTTTCATGTAATATTGCCATTGACTAAAATAATGTGCATCAATTTTAGGAGGATCGCCCCTTGTGTTAATATGAGGATGTGGGATAGGAGGATCGGGAGAGTACCGTCCTTTGACATTGTGGTAATCTTCCTTTCCATCCTTTCCCTTAGAAGATTTGTCCTTAGAGGAGGAAACTTCATTTTTAGTTTCCCCACCCTTATCCTCATCACCCATGTCATTCAGAATGACTTCGGTTGAACCGATGATGCGGATGCCAGGGCTTTGGCTTTCAAGAGTTGCGCCATTAACTCACGCAACTCCTTCATTTGGGACTCCATGGATAAGGTCAAGGAAGTTTGCAATTCCTTGAGATCGTCCATGATGGCCGGTGCCGCGGCCCCCGAGGCTTCCTCACTGACGGCCATATTAAACTCTTAAGCGGTTAAGCCCGAAATAAGAGCCGAGGCTGTGATACCAATTGAACGGATAGCATGGGCACCTATAGGGGGAGGGTTGAATAGGTGCTACTTCCAAATTTTAGTACTTTTTTATTAAGGCTTAACACAAAGGTAAATTCTATAGATAATGCAACTAAGGTGAATTTATCTACATGTAAAGGGCTACACTAAGCAAGATACAAACACAGAGTAAAGGACAGAGAACAAGGTAATCTATATCGGAAGCACGCAGAGACAAAGATGTATTCCCGAGTTCCTCCTTGTTAGGGGAGTACATCTAGTTGGAGGGGTGTGAGTTTATCCACAAAGGCGTACTCAACGCCATAAAGGCCTCACCCTATTCTCCGATGAACCTCGCCACAAAGGCTTAGTTCACGTTCCACTATTGATTCCCTCCGAGGAGGAAATTAGTGCCTTTACAATGAGCTTGAGGCACACACCCACAACCGAATTGGGGGTTCCCAAGAATCACCAACAATGTTGCTACAATCACAAGTGAGCACACTGGAGTCAAGTATTTCCACAAGGAAAACCTAGACTTGAATCCCTCCAGTGAATGAGGGGGGAATACAGAACGGGTTGGTGAAGATGTATATCCGGGCATTCTCCTTCAATCCTCCAAGAATCAATGAGTTTGGGTGGAGGAAATGGGATAAATCTATAATTTGGTGAGCTCCATTAATGGGGACTTGAATTCTCTACGAGCTAACACTTTGGAGAAGAAGGGGTCTTCTATTTATAGGTCCACACAAAAACTAGCCGTTTCCTGCAGCTCGCGAGCAATCCGGCCATCCAAAATATTCCGGGGCATTCCGGATGCCAATAGAGGTTTTGACGGTCATTTCGGAGTGGACCCGGAATGACTCCGACAACCCGGAATAGCTCGGAATGAATTCGGATCCTAACAGAGGTTTTCACGGCAAGTCCAGAATCATTCTGGAAATTCTAGAATGAATTCTAGGAAGAACTGGCCTCGATCTTTTTCTCCTTCACCGAAATTGGCACCGCTTTGTGCTAAAAATAGGTGTACCTTAATACATGCAACACACGATAAGATTTCACTTATGTTGTTAACAAACACACAAAACCAAAGAGGTTAAGAAATGTTCTTTCAAACACTATTATCATATATGTCTAATCATGTTGATTAGATCTACAACTAAAACTATGTTGAAAGGTTGTTCTCTCTTCAGTAACACCAAGTCTTGGACGACGGATCACTAGAGGGTTGACGCAAGTGGATGCGTGGATACTATAAAATGGATCACACATGTGATCCTTGACAGTCACGTTGGACGCAAAATTTTAAATTCTGCAATGTACACTGATGCTGACGTGATCACACGCTCGTTGGGAGATCCCAAGCGGAAGGTATGATGTAGTCTAGCGGAAATGTTCCCCCAGTTAAGGAACCAAGTTTTATCGAACCAGTAGGAATTTGTAGTCTTGGAGAAGTTTGATTGTTGTCTGGCGCGTCAACAAACGTGGAACCTGCACACAAACACAAACCCTCGCTTGCCCCAACTTTCCGAAGGGTTGCCCATCTTCCGATCTTGCTGAAAAGAGGAGTTAAACGTATAGAGTCTTGAAAAGTAATAAAAGTAAAAACAGAACAGCAAGGAAACAATTATGAAAGTGCTTTAAAGAAGGTTGGAAATATGAGGAAAATAGGACCGAGGGCCATAGGTTCACTAGTGGTGTCTCTCAAAATAAAACAAACATGTTGGGTGAACAAATTACAGCTGGGCAATTGACGAATCATGAACATATAATAATAGTATTATGATGAGATATAGTTCGCGGGTTCTAACATTGTAGGCATTACGTCAAGGCATATGGACTGATATCTAGCTTGCATCCATATCTAAAAGTCCACCTCAAGAAAGTTATCCAGCAAATCTCTCTGGTATTAAGTTGTAGCAACGAAGTTATTGCTTTGTGTGCAACAGACAAATGCATTAATAACAATACGTAATGTAAGTAGTGATCCTCATCCTTAGACAAGAGCACCATTGTTTTATCCCTAGTAGCAACAACACATCTCCCATCCATCATGTTTCTGTCACTCGAGCACAGATGTAAGGGAGGGCATGAACTTACCATCTAGCATATAGACCCTCTCTTGAAGGTGAAAACAACTACGTGGCCAAGGTAATCATAAATACCGAAGAGCATTACAAGACAAGGTTAAAACTCTCTACGAATATAAGTGAAGCATCTCAAATTGAAATGAACAAAATAATCATAATCTCATGGTTCATCGGATCCCAGCAAAAACAACATGCATAATTACTTAACGGTGGTATCGATCATGTGAGGAAGCTCACGGGACTCTAAACATGGAGGCATAGGAAAGATAACAACCATTTAGCTATTTCTATGGACCCGTAGTCCCGAGATGAACTACTCATGCATATGTCCGGATGCGATCATGGCGATAAAGAGGTCTCCGATGACAATACCCCCCTCCGGCAGGGTGCCGGAATAGGGCTGCAGAAGCCCTAGATTGGAATTTCAAGGTGAGATCGCCTCTCTATATGTTTTGTAGCAAATAACCCTGTCCCCGATGTTTCTAGGGTTAAGGGCATCTTATAGGCGAAGAGGCGGCATGAGGCGGTGGCCAGGGCATCCAGGGGCCCACCAGACACGACCTAGGGTGGGGTCGTGCCTGGCACCCCTCTATCTCTTCTTTGGACTCCGTCTTTGTTCCAGGTAAAAATCGATCTCTGTGAATTTTCGGCCCTTTCCGAGAATATTTTCTGCAGAACTTTTCTGAAATAGAAAAACAACAAAAAAAACAAGAACTGACCTAGGGCATCTTATCAATAGGTTAGTATCTGAAATCATCCAGAAAACGAAGTAAAACATGTGAAAGCGTGATAATAACATAAGGGCATTGGATAAAAAACAAGCATGAAGTATCAAAAATTATAGATACGTTTGCAACGTATTATACACCAGCAGTGGTATCAGAACCATAATATGCGTAGATACGGTCTGATCTAGAGTATAATTTTGTGCGGGTATTGCATAATCTTGTGCAAGTCTATGAGAAAATTCTCTGATATTCAGTTTATTTTTTTTGCTTTCCAATAAGTTGTGTTTGTCTTGTTTACACCTAGGATGTTTGAGTTGCCCTTGTTACGCAAGGATCAAACCAACAATTTCAAGCACATAAGTACGACTTGTATGATTTGCGGATCCACTATCTAAAGGCTTACCACCAGAGGGGATGAGTAGGATATCGATGACCTCCACTTTGGCTGCTTCCACTACATCGATAATACTTCATCGCTCGTAAGTCTACCCCTAATACCTCTGCTAGTGTTAGTCTGGTGCACTAACTGGTGATCAACTTAAGTCAATAACAACAAGCAATCCTTTCAGTCCTAAACAACTTGGGGTAGGTTAGATTTGAAACCCATAAGATCTCGAAACCAAGTCATGGTTCTGGAACGTGGATAGCTAACATCAACGCACCTCTGTCCATGGCTAATTCTTTAATGATACTCCAAACCTTAATATCTATCTTAACGGACTCCTCCCATGTCAAGTTTGGTATACCACGACCCGTCTTAACATTCTTAGCACACTTTATCCGTCCTGTCGAGACATCGTAGTAGAGTTCATAGATGGGGGCGCCATGAGCCTACGGGTAGAGACGTGGGGGGACGTGGTAGAACAACAACCAGGAACACCAATTTTACCCAGGTTCGGTACGTCGCAACTAGGCGGCATTCCTACTCCTGCAATCTCACTAAATTAGGGCTGAATCCTGAAGTATAGAAAGTACAATGTGAGTAGGGTTTCGCTAACTCGGCGAAGATCATCTTCCCGCCGAGTTGGCTTCTAGCTAATTGCCCCCCTATTCTTCTCTCCCATACGGCTTTATATAACAGCCGGGTTAGGGCTTACAGAAAGGAAACCTAGCAGACTACGGAAAGTAACTAACTTGGAAAGTAGGAATCCGCCTTCTACTCCAAGCCGCACCACTTTGGGCCGTGGTCCGGGTTCTTCTAGAATCTGGCTTCTGCGCATTAGCTTACTGGGCCGCCTAATGGACTATAATCTATTACCAATCAGGCCACCCTGGTAATCCGGCTCTTTAGGACAGTGTCGGATATACCCCTATTCGGTATATATCCGACAGTAGCCCCCAAGAAGGATTGAGACTTCATCATGCCACCTTTCGTCAATTCGCATTCTGCTCCGAGAAATGTTGGCGATTTGTCTTGATTCTTCTTTTTCCCAAAACTTCATAACGCATATCTCGAATTTCTTAAAAATCCGGCTTTCTCTTCCACGAGCCTTCATGGAGAAGGATTTTGTTGACATGTAACTCAAAACTCCGATTTACCAGAATCCGGCTTTTCTTCCACGAGCCTTCGTGGAGAAGGAACTTCGTGACGTCAGCGATAAAAGCGTGCTGATATCACGAATGTTTGGGTTCAGTCAAATCCAGAAAACGTATCTCTGACAGATTCTCGCGGGAAACAAGGAGATAACACTTATCACTCCGCCTCCTTATTTCCCGGGTTTTCTGGTGCGTGACACGCGTCGAAGATCTAACGGTCAAAAGAGCTGTTGCGCGTATCTCAACATTTTTCCGGCTATAAATAGCCGCCCTTGGGGCCTCCGGTTTCCCTTCAGCTCTCACTCCAGCTTCCAGCCCTCAAGCGCCATTGCTCCCGAGCCCAAGCTTCAAGTGTGAGCAGAGCCCGTGCGTCTCGCACCGTCCCCGGAAACACATCATCGGAGGTTCGGGATCTTCCCCGCGCCGCCCAAAAATGGCTACCGGCGATTCACACCGCGCCGCGGAGGAGAACACCATCGCCCACAACATCGACGACATCATCAACGACATCGATCCCCTGCTCGATTCCCCGAGCCGAGCCGCGCCGCCGCGAACGCGCCGGAGGACACTGCTGGTGGCCTGGCCCACGAGGATCCTCCTCTCGCGGCCGAAAACTTGGCGGCATCATCTTCCGCGCCGCCTCCGCCATTCGCCCCCGAGACAGCGGAAGAAAAGATCACCCTCGTTGGTGAGGAGCTCGCTGCCGCGGCCGCCGCCAGAGCGGAGGACGAAGGCGAGATGTCCGGGAATTGGAGCCATTGCAACTTGGTTCCTTCCCTCCTTCTGACTATGGAGAAGGAAGGGTTGATTCTGAGAGGCAAATGGCAGCATGAGGAGGATGACACCGAGCCCACGCCAAAAGCCGGGGAAAGGGTTCTCCTTACCTTGCACATCTGCCGAGGTATGGGGTTTCCACCTTCTGCCTTTTTCCTCCATGTCTTAAACCACTACAACATTCATCACCACAACCTTCCTCCCAACTCCATACTATATCTAGATGGGTTCTAGGTCCTCTTTGAAGGGTATCTAGGATTAGAACCTAGGTTAGACTTTTGGCAGTATTGTTTCGGGGTTAAGCGAAACCCTTCTGAGGGCGCACTCCCGACTTGCGGAACCATTTCCTTCACCCTACGTTGATTTAGGGAGGATTAGTTCCCCAAGATTAAAACCTCGGAATCCGTCAAGTTTTGGACGGGTTGCTTCTTCTACCACCAAGATGTCCCGTTTCCTGGAAAGGAAACGGGAATTCCACCTTTTGTCAACTGCGTTGCTGCTCCCCAAAATAACTGTGCAGTAGACGTAGTTCAAACTTTGCCGCCGGATCTTCTAAGGATCAAACGGCGCATCGCCAAGCTCGTTTCCGCGTCTCCTCCTCTCACCGGCATGGATACAGTCCTATGCTGGTTAGAAAGGCGGGTTCATCCTCTGGCTCACCACAGTCCCCGGCTCTTGTGTGAGTACTTGGGACCCGAAGACGCAATGCGGACAACGAAAAAGTCTTTGACGGCCAAAGACTTGAGGAAACACGTCAACCAATTGGTCGCAACTCGCGACCAATATGAGGAAAGTCGGCCGATGTACACGACGACAAACCCGGCTCCAAAGGTATGGTTCTTCCTTTTAGGTTTTGGTTTTGCATTCCTTCTTTCTCGGACATTTTGTTTTAACCCGTACTTTGTCTCTTTTGACAGATTGTCGATCTTCCTGAGGCGGGTCTTGCAACCGATGCCGAATTGGATGCAATGCGTGCCAATTTTGCAGGCGGACGGAAACGCAAGAAGCCTTCCGCTACTCCAGAAATAATCGATCTTGACGGAGTTCCCGTTGCTACTTCCAGGTAAATCATCCGGGTTGCTTTTTTCTCTGCTTTTTGTCGCAGGAGTTCTATTCTTTTCTCGGAATTCTAACATCTCGGATTTTAACTTTCTAGCCTGGCCCCGACAACATTGAAGCCAAAAGGCCGGAAGAAAATAAAGTCTGTGGCCCGGAGAGGATCACAGCCTTCTCCTGCTTCTGCTCCCGACACTCCGGTCACAAATGTGGAGGAAAACACTGCTGCCAGGGAGGAAGAAACCCAGCAAACCAGCCAGCCTTTTGCGTCCGAGTCGGACGTGAGGGAAAGGGCGGTTCCAGAGGTGGGTGGCCCCTCTCGTATAGCTGAGGAGGAGCCCATTCTGACTTTCGACAAGGAATTCAAGGTAAAAGAGGAGCCTTTGACGTACACGGGTTTATCAAACCGTGGGCGACAAAACACTTCGCTCCTGCTCCCGTAATCCGTCCTTGGCCAAAAGGCGGGTTTGTTGTAAGGAATAACTTCGTATTTTCACATCGGCATGTCATCCAGGACAACCTTTGCCACGTCGGGATTCTTTTTGTAGAGTATCTAAAATAATTCAACGGAAACTTGTCGGGTCTGCAACGGATGAGCCAGGTAATATCTCTAGCCCCCAAGCATTTTGTCAAAAGCATACTTTTTTGACTTAATGCCTTTTCCATTACCTTGCTTGATTTCTGACTTAAGTGCCTTGTTTCTTTTCCTTGTTTCAGCAAACTGCTGAAACCATTAACATGGAGATTTTCAGCAAGCTTGACAGGGGGATGCTAACCCGGTAGGCCAAGCTCCAAGGAATAACCCGGCTCAAGGAATGATGTGCAGGATCCGGCCAAGGATAGGGAAACTTGTGAAGGCCCAAGCTTGTAGGCCCAATGACCCGGATTGTGGGTTACTGTAAAGGCAAGTTAGGGTTAGTGCGCCGTGTCCGGGTAGGATTCAGGGTACGCCTTGTAGGACAAGCCAGGGGGTACGGGTGCTTTATAAACCGACCCCCGGAGGTAGTTTAGACAGAGATCTAAGAACCCTAGCAATATCGTGTGATATCGAGTATCCAGTGTAAACCCTAAATCGAGTTATTGTATCGAGAATAGAGATCCGGCGACTTCGATTGCCGGCTGTCAGATCAAGTTGTACCATGTCTTCTCTTGAGCTAAACCCTCTCCCGAACGCCTGTGTCGACTTGCCCCAAGATCAGTTACCCCTGGTAACATCTGCCGTGATTATCCCACGACAGTTGGCGCCCACCGTGGGGCCTGCGTCCAAAGGTGTCTATATCACGGGAGAAGCTCGGAAGGGCATGGAGAATCTTGTCATCGGCGAGATCTACATCGACCACGAAGGAGAAAAGGTGGTGGACGATTCCGGCTGGGGGCCGGAGTCGGATCACCTCGAAACCGGATCCGTCGTGACAATCGGCCGGATCAGCGTCTTCATCGGTATGGTATGTGCTTCCAATTCGGTCCCTGACAACGTTGGATCTGATTCTATGCCAGGAAAAGCCACGTCTATCCGATCAGATGATGAAGAATCAACGGGAACGACATATCCGGCAGAAGAACCCATCGCGGAGTGGGAACAGCCGGAGGAGCCGGCATGGACCCCACGCGACCGGGTCCAAGGAGAAGATGACACCGGGTCTATCCTGGATCTACTGGAAAACCGGTATGAGGAGAACGGTGAGGAGGAACAGCCTGAATTTACACCGGATATCGCGCGCCGAGTTGCAGTCTACGCAGCCCCCGCGGCTAACCAAGGAAACACAGCCGCGGCATCAGTTGGGGCGGCTCAGGCAGTGGCCCAGCAACAGGGCGCGGTTAACGGAGACCCGGTCTTGACCCGGGTCGATGGAGAGTCAGCATCGGTCACCAGTCGCGCAGCAGATGAGGAGCAACATGCCAACATGTTCGGGTTTCAAGCCAACCGGACACCAGGGGCGGGTCCCTCGAATCCGCGTCACCCGGCCCTGTTCGATAATAATTTGATTTTGGATCCTACAGTCCTTGCCACGGTTATCACCCCAGAAAACGCGGCAGAGCGTGTTAGAGATCTGGACGTGGCTCGTCGTGCATTGGAACAGCAAAGAAGGCAAGTGGAAGCAGATAGACAGGGGATGGCCACCCGACGGCGCGAACTAGACGCGTTGGAAACCCGGCTTCGAGAGGAAACGTCCAGGATACATCAAAGGCACCACACCAGGTTGCCAGCAACGGGCGGGGTTATTAATCCGGCTAATTTATTCGTCACGCCTCAGGACCAACCGATACCAGTGGTGAACCAGGGAACCGCACCCCAACAGACGACAGCAGCGACACATCCGGCGAATGAACGGACCGGGTTACCCCCACCGCAAACTAGAGTCACAACCGGCAACGATCTACTGCCGCCGCCACCATCACGATTCCGCACGCCAGCCGGCCACTACAACAATCCTATGGACAACGTATATGCGGCGACACTCGCATTGAATCAAATACCTGTGGGAGAGTCGCCCCATGCAGAGAAGACTCGGCAAGCCATCGAGCTGTTGCACACTGCGGTGGCACAGCAAGCCAATTACCCGGATCACAGAAGCGGTATGCACGGGACGCCATACGTCAGCCATCAGCAAGGGAATTTACAAACGAGTTCAGCGCGGCGGAGGGAAGAGCAGCAGCAAATGCCGCCTCCTCCCCGCGCTCAGGCAGCATCAGCAGCACAGGCCGTCGTGGACAGTTCTAGGGCTCGGAGGGCCGCGGCCGGGTCTGCAGCGCATGGACCTCCCGCAGCACCGCGCCCAGACGCGCCCCCCGCGGCATCACACGTTTCTAGAGCAAGGCCGGCTTCAATCATTCTTGCGGGACCCAAGTGTCTCTCGGACAATATTAGAGCTGAACCTTACCCGGAAAAGTTCAAAGAGCCAGGGAAAGTAGTGAATTATGAGCCAACCATGGATCCCGAAACATGGCTAAGCAGTTACGAGATGGCAATGTCAATCCGCAACGCGTCCGAGAACCTCCAAGCCAAGTTCATGTATCTGATGATGTCGGAAGGAGCAGCAAAATTGTTGTTCACCAATCTACCAGAGGGATCGATCAAGTCTTGGGAGGAATTGAAGACCGCGTTTATCAAGCACTTTCACGGGACCTGCAGGAAATTATTCACTATTGATGATCTAGAGCGATGCGTCCAGAAGAAGGGAGAATCGGCGCGCAGTTGGGTGCGCCGGGTTATGGAGATACTTCACTCATCCACGGATATCCAGCCCAAGGATGCACTACAGGCCATGGCAAAAACATGCAAGTATATACCTTTAGTGCAAAAGTTAACTCGCATGAAGTCCAGTCAAAATGCGTCGGAAGTCACAATGGGAGAATTGATGGATGCGTGCAACAAACACGCTGCGACAGATACTACAGAAGAAGAAGCTGATGACAAGAAGACAAAAGCAAACACAAGCGGTAATGGAAGAACCGGCAACGGAACAGCGTCAGGAAACAATGGAAATAGCCAGAACAAGCGTCCCTTCGAAGGAGGCTCCGAGTTTGTCGCCAACACCGAAGCCGGGTCTTCAAGGCCAAGAGCAGAAGGAAATTTCAACGGAGGTAACCACCATGGAGGAAACTATCAAGGTCCACCAAGGCCGGGTAACAATTGGGACATATTCAGGATGGCATGTCCGAAGCACAGCAGGAATGGCAGGCCAGCTAACCACTCCCTAGAACAGTGCGCCGATTTACAAAGATGGAAAAATGAGGAAGTGCACAGAGCTATGCGAGGTGCAGGGCGGGGAGGAGGACCAGGTCCAGGGGCAAACCCGGGCAACGGCCCACCCCCAGCTGGTAACCCGGCGGCTGGAAATCAAGGTAATAACCAAGGGGGGGCAGGAGGCTTCCAGGCTAACCCCAAACAATTGGGTCAATATCATGTGCATACCACAGGAGGATCTAACAAGGACAAAAATATACTGAAGCAAGCAGTCAACTCAGTTTCGTTAGCCGTTCCGAGATACTTGAGATGGTCAGAACAGGAGGTAACATGGAGCAGAAGGGATCACCCGGAAAGAGTGGAACACCCAGGAGTCTTGGCACTAGTAGTCGCACCGCAAGTTAATGGGTACGAACTAAAGAAGGTTTTAATGGATGGTGGAAGCAGCATCAATATACTGTATTGGGAAACCTTCCTACGCATGGGTCTCAAGGAATCTCAACTGCAAAAAAGCTCGACAGTTTTTCATGGGATAGTGCCGGGTCATTCAGCATGCCCCGAGGGAAAAATCGCATTGGAGGTAGCTTTCGGAGAATCAAAGGATAACTATCGAATTGAGTGGCTCACCTTTGAGGTAGTGAAATTACGCAGCCCCTATCACGCGCTGTTTGGAAGGCCGGCTTATGCCAAATTCATGGCTAGGCCGTGTTACGTATATCTACAGCTAAAAATCCCGGGTCCCAAGAAGACCATTACCATACATGGAAATCGAGATATAGCAGCTGAATGTGACGAAGGAGACGCAGCAATGGCCGAGCAGGCCTGTAGAAAAGAAGAACTCAAGCACTACCGATCTCAAGCAGACCCGGAGGATATAGCCACATCAAAAAGGCCGAGTACTGAAGGCGAAAGAACAAAATCCAAGGCAACGCAAGATGCTAAAATGGTGGCCTTAATCGAGGATAATTCCCCCAAGCGGCCCGCTGTAAAGGAAGAAGCCACACGGCCGCTTACAACCAGCCAGGTCATTGGAACACCCCACCCGGGTTGGCTAGCAAACCCGGTACTCATCAGGAAAAGATCCAACATATGGAGAATGTGCATTGGTCAAGCCAGACCGGGACCAGCGCTTATGAGGAACTAAACAATGTAACGGGCAGCAGGTTTCAGACGCGCTCTTTTCCTACCCAGGGTACCTAAGGGGACTGGAAGGTTTTTAATGAGGCGGCCTGCTGATCCAAAATTTCTAGTATCAATAAAGAGATGGTTATCAAGTCCTATATCATTACACCCTGATTACAAGTAAGTAGTATCCCTGCGACATCGATAATTCAGTATCATCAAAAGCATCGATTGCATGTAGGTCTTGGGGGTTGGTTGCCCAGGTAACCAACCACTAACCCGAATGACCCGGCATAGATAGCTATAAGTTATAAGGGCCGATTACTCGCAAACGAGCACGGCTGCAATCTTATGACTAGGCAAAGAAGCCAGCTTTTCTTGACTTATCTTACTTAAGCTTGATGTGACTCGCACTAAAGTGGCATGATTCGTTCGCTTACGATTACAATCAGCCATGGAGCCCAATGGGACTTGCCTGACACTGTTCTCGTATGGATGTAACAACATGGTATCCACGCGAAAGCCGGCTTACAGTACAAGATAGTTAAAAGGGTCATCTAAACCACAAGTTTATGCAGAGTACAAGGCTAAAAGCCGGAAACTCAACAATTATCAAGCATAACTTCAGTACTTACACGGAATGGCTTTAGGTTTGCGACTCGGTAAAAAATAATTTGTTCTCTCAGAAAGGCCACACCCCCATTACTCGAACTTTGGGTCATGGGGGCTGGGGGACTTCGAAACAGAAACAAACTACTTGGCTATCGCAGTTCGAAAAACCTCACCATCCGAGTCTTGGGGACTTAAAGAAAAAGCCCACGTATTAAAACTCCTGGTCTCGGAAAACCGAGTCTTACAAAGGGAGGTAAAAAGAAAGCTGGGTATCAAGAACAAGTTCAAAAGAACAGACAAAATAGCACGATTATCAAAGGGCAGGGAAAGCCGCAAAAATATGTCACCGAATAGAAGTACATTAAAAGTTATGGCATCGGTATCAGAAGTGCACAAGCGCACCATTGGCAGAATAAATAGTTCAAATGAAAAGGTCCCACGTGATTAAGGTATTATGACATCATCACCCTACTCGGCCTCCTGAGTGCGGTCTTCCGGGTCTTGCTCCTGGGCCTGCTGCTTAGCTTTCCTGGCAGAACCACCCGGACTCACCGCGCCAGGGCGGATGGGTGGAAGGACGGACGGTGTAGAGGCGGATGTCCCTGATTTTAACTCGGCCTCCCTCTTCGCGGTTGCCTCCTTCTTTTTGGCCGAGTGATCAGCCCACTTCTCCAAGAGGTCCAAGGGCGGGGGTGCTTCCTCTGTGATAACTTTGCCATCGGCGTCATACGCCATTAGCGTATTCAGGTCCAAGCTATCGGCTAAAGAGGTAGCCGAGGGTCGCACTGCTGACTGAATGGCCTTGAAGTCCTTAGGCGTAAATTTGGCACCATCCGCCTTAAACTCGGGAAACCCGGATATTATCTTCGCCGGGTCAAGCTTCGGAAAGTAGGCTTTGGCCAAGGTCAATGCCCGGGTTATTCCAATTCGGCAGGACGAACGTTTCCAAAGTTCAATCCAGCCAGGCACAGTGGAGCAGGCTTGGACAAGATTCTCTTCACCCGGATAGGCTTCTGTGGGCCAATGTATGGCGTCCAATATAAATTTTGTGCCGGCAAAGAAAGTCCGGAGCACAGTCTTCAGGGTCCTAGCTTTGGCAATAGTATCTTCCTCTGGAGGTGCAAGGTTGGCACCTGCAGTTGAAACAGAAGCAAGAAGGCATCAGTAACCCAGAGTGGTGCATAACAAGAAGCATGAAGTTAGTCGGCAGACAAAAACTTACTCAGTAAGATCTGGTAAGTGTCGGTGATTTGATCCGATAAATTCTTCAAGTCGGTCCGAGCGGTGTGGCACTTCTTCTTATATTTGGAAACATCCTTCTTCAAAGCTTCCATGTCATCCTCAAGGATTTCCCGTCGTTTTATCTCGGCAAGAAGACGTTGTTCGGTCTTCAGTAAAGTTTCATCAGACCGAGTTATCTGTGCCTATAAGTAGAAAGGAGGGCAAGCATTAGTGGGATGTTATGATAAGATAAATTTGGCGTGAAGTACCAAGCATAACTTTTGCAAGTCATACTCGGAACTTGGGGACTAGATATGCAATATGAGATGACAAGCGCTTTTACCTGGTGCTCTGCAGCCATGCGCTCTAAAATATCGCCCTCTGAAGCCTTCATGGTGAGGAGCGTGTTCATCAATTGATCAAAAGTGTCTTTACCCGTATCAGAAGACCCGGGGCCTTGGGAATTCCGAGAAGAGGTTTTCTTCTTAGAAGGAGGCGGAACCCGGGTCATTTGTGCATTGGAATCCGACACTCCTTTGGCACCCAAGGTTGTGGCTTTCTTCTTCTTGCTCGCATGGGAAGCAATTGGATACTCGGTTTCTTGGGCGTCCGGTTTAATCGGCGAGGTTTGCTTTTCATCGCCAGACACGACAGTAGTCTTATCGGCCGGGCTCCCCTGACCCGGGCCCTCGTCTTCCATGCCCTCTTGGTCGCTAACGACGACCGTGGCCCTGTAAATGTTATCAAGAAACAGTTAAAATACGCGGTCAGGAAAGGGTGGTGAAGTGTGGAAGAGCGTCCGGAAGGGGATCTTACCCGGTGTTCACCGCGAAGTCACAAGGAAACCCGTCATCAGACTCGGGAGAGGCTGAAAATTGTCAGGTTAGATGTCATATAAGAATAGTTCAAGGGGAATGTGCCGGCCGAGAAAAGATAGAATAATTACCAGCTCGCCGAATGGGGGTCGAAGAAATACCCGGGTTGATGACGTTGTCACCCGGGTTATTTCGAGTTGACCTACGCTTGATCATGGGAGACTCCTTCAAGAATGGCCAGTGGAATAATGTCAAAATAACTCAGGTATATCATTAAGGTGACGCGAATTGAATGCGAGGAGGGGATATGAAACCTTGGAAGGGGCCTCTTGAGCTTTTCTTTTGGATCCGGCTTTGGTCGCCGGTTCCGGTTCGTCCTCGTCGCTGGCAGATTCTACCTTGCCATCCGAGTTTTCTTCCTCATCATCCTCTTGTTCTGAAATATCATCAAAGTTATGGTTGAAAATGAAGGGGTTATGACGAGTTCAAAGGAACCAAATAGAATTCGAAGAGTACCTTCATCCGAGTGAACGGCCTCTTGCTCCTCTGGACTTTCGGAGCTAGGGGAGGCGTTGATTTTCCAAAAGTTGTCATTAGCCTGAAAGGTGTTAATACACAGGTTACCAACTGTATCAAGTGGAAAGAATGAAAGTAAGGGCGTTAGAGTCGGACTTTTACCTCAGGGGAGGGGTTTTCAAGCGTGAAGGGCTCTAACCCGGATATGTTCCGGATTACCTCGAGCTTTTCCGTCAAAAAACCTTTGATGGTTTTATGGGTGTCGCCAGGTGCGAAGATGTTATCGGAGTATCGGAGCGGATCGGAAGGTTCTCCTGAATACTCGCACATCAACTTGGTGCGGATGGAGTTGGGCTGAATCCTAAAATCGACCCAGGTCTTTACTAGATTGAGCCCGATGAGGCCCTGGGCTGTAAGAGTAGCAATTTTGGCTAGCAAGGGTTGAATTGCCTCCCTATCCGAGTTAGGGGCGAAGGCGCTAAACTTATCGGAAATATCAAGAAGACCCTCCGAGTAACCCGGCAGTTTCTTTTGGCCGGGTGGGGAAGTGTCCTGGCAGTAGAAGTACGAGAGCTGCCAATGCTTGACATGGGAATTGAGGGTGAGGGGTGGCATTAGAGAGTTTTTGCGGCGTTGGATCGAAACCCCGCCGCAAGTGAGAAGCGCCCCATCACCGCTTTCGCGGCATGGTTTGCATTGAAAAAGCTCAATGAAAAGAGCTAGACTTGGCGGAGTGCACAAGTAGGATTCGGAGAGGACAATAAAATGGGAAATATTTAGCACAGAGTTGGGTCCGATGTCAAAGACACGAATGCCGTAGTGGCTAAGTATGTCACGGAAAAAGGGGTGACCCGGTGGTCGAAAACCCCGGGTCACGTGATCCACGAAACAGATTACCTCATCTTTGGTAGGGGTGGGCCGGGTCTCCTTACCCGGTACCCTCCATTGGATATTTTCCTGAGGAGGAAGAATTCCCAGTTCCACCAGCTCCTCCAACTTGGCCTTTGTGACCATAGACCGCGCCCAGTTGGCGGAAATGGTGTTGGTGGCTTTGGCCTTGGTTGGGGTCTTCCCCTGTTTCTTGGGAGCCATATGGCTGACCTGCAGAGCACAAGGTAAGAAGGAAATTAAGACGTGAAAGTTGCGAGCCGGCTAAGTATAGGCCGGACAGCATTGAGGTATGAAAAGTTACGGGAGATCCGGGTGTTAGCATGCGGAGCAAAGTTTGAAAGTTTCCGGGTATCAGGCATTGTGGTGAAATTTATGGGATCTAAATGTTGAAGGAGCCTTTTGGATACAATGGATGGCGGCTTAAGTTCCAGACGTGAATAAAAGTAACTGAAAAGGAATGGTCTAGCCGGGTGATTGATGCGAAGGCGGAAAATTTGGGTGGTTCGAGCCTAGATTGGAAGTTTCATTTTTGGATTTGTGGCAAGAATAATGATTGTGGGTAGTAGGGGAGCGGATTGGAGCATGCGCTTTGTCTTGAGTGCGAGCTAGAAGAGTTTATGGGTATTCTAATTCGGCCTAGTCAAGAAATCCGAGGCGGACCGATCTGGATCTAATCTGAGGGAAAAATCAAAGGTTGAGAGGGCAAATTGATAGGTGCAAAAGATTTACCGGAGGAGATCTGAGGGAAGCCTTGCGGAGGCAGATGGCGCAGGCTTGATGTCCCTTCGCGGTTCTTGGTGGGCCGGATGAGGATTCGCCGGCGGATCTTGGCGGCGGCGCGGGGCGAATGGTGGCGGAGCGTAATCTCCGGGCGATGGGTTCCGGTGACGAGCGCGGGATTTCCGTGGTGGCGCTCAGGGAGAAGGAGAGCTCAGAGGGAGAAAGGAATGGAATGGAGGAAATGAGCCGTTAGGGTTCGGGTCACTCCTAAGGGGCTTTTTTATAGTGCAAATGGATAAGCTCGGTTTGGTGAGTGGAAGCCGAGAATGGAGGGGGTAAACGGCTATTTATTTAAAGTTTCTGCGAGATGTGCGCCAAGTATTGAGCAAAGCATCCGGATAAAAGGAAGAAGGGGATTCGTCCCGTGATGACGGGATTGGTTATCGAGCATAGGATCTTGGAGTTATTATTATGGTTTGGACCCAGAAGTTTAAACCAAGGTGTTTGGAGGGAAAGCTGAGGTTATTGCATGGCCGCCAAGGAGCAAGGCCTAGCTGAATATTAAAACATCTTAACCCGATCTTCATATACCCGTATGATCGATATCTTTGCAGGGAATAGCAAGCGCTTCAAGGAGATCCGTGAAGCCCAGGCTATTCTGGGGACTACTGACAGGGGGATGCTAACCCGGTAGGCCAAGCTCCAAGGAATAACCCGGCTCAAGGAATGATGTGCAGGATCCGGCCAAGGATAGGGAAACTTGTGAAGGCCCAAGCTTGTAGGCCCAATGACCCGGATTGTGGGTTACTGTAAAGGCAAGTTAGGGTTAGTGCGCCGTGTCCGGGTAGGATTCAGGGTACGCCTTGTAGGACAAGCCAGGGGGTACGGGTGCTTTATAAACCGACCCCCGGAGGTAGTTTAGACAGAGATCTAAGAACCCTAGCAATATCGTGTGATATCGAGTATCCAGTGTAAACCCTAAATCGAGTTATTGTATCGAGAATAGAGATCCGGCGACTTCGATTGCCGGCTGTCAGATCAAGTTGTACCATGTCTTCTCTTGAGCTAAACCCTCTCCCGAACGCCTGTGTCGACTTGCCCCAAGATCAGTTACCCCTGGTAACATCTGCCGTGATTATCCCACGACAAAGCTCACCATCAAGAATAAGGAGGTGAAAACCCTTCTTACTATTCTTGAAGATAAAGAATCTGAGCTGGCCTCCGTTCAGCAAAAGCTGGATGAATCAGCAGGTAAATTTTTCACTGCTTTTGCTTGGAGATATTTCTAAGTACTTTTCCGAGTTTCTAACTCTTCTTTTACTTGCTTTTTAACTTCTTTGGCGAAAGCCAAACAAATTGCTGAAGATGCCGGCAATGCGGAGAACCTCCACAAAGAAAACATGGAGCTTCACAAAATCACTGTGAAGCTCCAGAAAGACCTGGAGGCCAGCCAACTGGCTTTCGACATTGCCGAGTCCAAGGCCTCCAACCAGGGAGAGAAGGACAAAGCCACCATCAGGGACCTGGAGAACGCCCTGAACCAGCGCCTGGAGGAAGGCACGAAGATGGATCGCATCCTCGGTAAGTATTTTGACTTTTACCGGGTTTTGATTTTTTTTCCGTTCTTCTGGTTTCCTTAACTTTCTTTTGTTGATGGAAACAGAAGGTAGCCCCCAGCTAACCCGGATCGAAAGAATCCGGGCTTTCGAGAAGGTCTTCACCGTGCTCAAAGCTGCGGGGATGTTACTTATTAATAAGTACATTCCCGAAAAACCAGGGGAGTTCTCGGAAGTTAGCAAACTTCCGGAGGCTATCGTGGAGGTGGCGAACCGCAAGGAATCCTGGTTCCGTTCCGCGGCTCGTGGTGGTGCGCGCATGGCCCTTGGGCTTATGCGTATGCATTACCCCACTGCCAAATATTGGCGCGTGGCGTACGACATCCCTCAAGGATACACGGATGCTCAGCGGACCAGCATCTTTGATGAAATCAAAGGTCACGCCACCAAGATCGCCAATATGGTGAACATCTCCACCTTCTACCCCGAGGAGGAAATCCCGACAACTCCCGAGGAATCCAGCAGCGAAGATGAAGACTCAGATGCCTGAAGAAGCTGCTTGGTCCTGGGTAGAAGATAGGAAAATAGAAGCATTATTGTTCTTACAATGTAACACTTATTGTAATGCTATCTATTCTTTTGTATAAACAAGTACTCCGCTTTTGCAGTTAAATTATTAAGTCTTTGCAAGTTTTCCGGGTTTTTAATTCCTTATTCTTCTAAGTTCTCTGTTTTGTATGTCTTAACTGTCCTTAGTGTTTGAAATGGCTCGATAATACATAATCTTCATGCCAAGTGACTGTGTATAACCGATCAGTCAGAACTCGGAAACATGGATCGTACTAAAGGCATTTTTACTTACTAATTTAAGTGACCCAACACATAAACAATCATATAATACTTAGAGAAAGTTAGCAATTTTGAAAAAAAGTATGAAACTCAGTCACACTAGCATAATCTGGGTTTTTTTAAGCCTCCTTAGGCTGAGTAGCATTCAGTTTTATAACTCCGAGCACGCAGGCACAATTCGGGTTAACATTGAGTATTTTGAAAGATCATTGGGAAATAGATAAGGCAGACTTATGCTTTGTATGAAAACAGATAAAACAGTAATGCATGAATTCCGACAACTTTATTTCATGATCTCAAAGATGTTTAACATAGAAATTGAACTAAGTGTAGAAGTGACGTAACTGCTGGATGCTCCAAGGCCTTTTTCTCTCTCCTAGTTCAACATCTATCTTCCTCTTTCTTTTGCGATTCGGACGCTTGGGATCATCTTCTGTGTCTCGAATATCTACAAGATAATACGATCCATTTTTCATAGCCTTGCTAATGACAAATGGTCCCTCCCAGACTGGGGCTAACTTGTGCTTCTTTTCTTGCACCAATCTTAGCACTAGGTCACCTTCTTTGAAAGATCAATGCCTGATTTTCTGACTATGGTAGTGTCTCAATCCTTGCTGATAAATGGCGGATCTTTGAAGCACAAGGTCTCGTTCTTCTTCTAAAAGATCGACGGCATCCTGTCGTGCGCATTCGGCATCCGATTCATCGTAAGCCTGCACTCTTGGGCTATCATGGAGCATGTCCGTTGGAAGCATTGCTTCTGTGCCATAGACCAAGAAAAACGGGGTATGCCCTGTTGATCTATTTGGCGTCGTTCGAATACTCCAAAGCACAGAAGGTAGTTCTTCTACCCATGCTCCAGCTGCTCTATGAAGAGGAGATTCGAGTCTGGGGCGTATTCCTTGCAGGATTGAGCTATTCATTCTTCCAACCTACCCATTGGATTGTGGATGAGCCACAGATGCAAGATCTAGGCGTATTCCCGTTTGTCGGCAGTATTTTGTCAACTCTCCAATAGAGAAATTTGTCCCGTTGTCGGTGATTATACTGTGTGGAACGCCGTATCTCATGACTACATCAATGATGAAGTTTCTGGCAGTCACACGGTCAAGTTTCTTGATGGGTTTCGCCTCCACCCACTTGGTGTACTTATCTACTGCAACGAGTAGATGTGTAAGTCCGCCTCTTGCAGTTTTGAATGGTCCTATCATATCTAGCCCCCAGACCGCGAACGGCCATGTTATAGGGATAGTTTTGAGTGCTTGAGCTGGCATATTCACCTGATTGGCGTAATACTGGCATCCGGCACATCTGTTTACTATATGTTCGGCATCTGCCTTGGCTGTGAGGCAGAAAAACCCTGTACGGAATGATTTTTTGACTATGCTTTTTGATTGAGCATGATGTCCGCAATCTCCTGCATGGATTTCTTGCAAAATTTCTCGTCCTTCCTCTAGCGAAATACATCGCTAAAAAATTCCGATAGTGTTGCGCTTATACAGGCAACTATTAATTACCGTGTATCCTCTGCATCGGCGCTGTATCTGCCTTTGAAAGACCTCGTCTGCTCCATCCGGGAACTTCTGATCAACTAAGAAGTTTAAGTATGGAATTGTCCAATCCGGGTTAATGAGCAGAACTTCAATTGACCCGGAAACGAGAGGATAATCAACATCTCCACCTTTGATTGATGGCTCGAGCAAATGCTGGACAAACACCCCAAGTGGTAGGGTTCTCACTCTTTCCGACCCCATGCGGGCTAATGCATCCGCGTTCCAATTTTCTTCCCTTTTGATGTGAAGTACTTCAAATCCAAGGGAACAAATGGCAAACTCGTCCACCGTTCTCCGATATTCGGCCATGATGGGGCTTTTGGCGTCCCATGTTTGGTTTAGCTGATGTTGTACCAAATCTGAGTCTCCATAACATAGTATGCGCTTGACGTCTATTTCTTTTGTAAATATGCAAGCCATGAAGCAATGCGTCGTATTCTTCCACGTTATTACTGGCGTTGAAGTGTATCTGTAATACATACTCCATAATGTCACATTTTGGGGATTTCAGCACTACACCAGCTCCAGCACCTTCTTTCATCTTGGATCCATCAAAGTGCATGATCCAGTATTCCGACTCTTGCATTGGTGTGTTCTCCATTGCTTCTGTCCAATCAGCGACAAAATCTGCCAACACCTGGGATTTAATTGTCGTCCGGGGTTGGTACTTAATGTCAAATGCGGCTAGCTCAATGTCCCATTTGGCTACTCGTCCTGTTGCATCCGCATTGTTAATGATATCCCCTAGTGGTGCTTTGCTTACCACTGTTATGGAATGTCCTTGAAAATAATGACGGAGTTTTCTAGATGCGAAAAACACGCCATATGCCAGCTTTTGATAATGTGGATACCTTTTCTTTGACTCGGAGAAAACTTCGCTAACATAGTGTACTGGATGCTGATCCGGTATACTTTGTTCTTCTTTCCGCCTTTCCACATTCATCACAGCGCTAATAATCCTGTTTGTTGTTGTAAGATACATCAACATAGGTTATTCGTCTTTTGGCGATGCCAAAATCGGTGCTTTCATCAAGGTTTCTTTCAGCTGGGTTAATACTTTGTCCGACTCTTCTTTCCACTCAAATTTGTCGGATTTCTTCAACAATTTGTATAATGGCAGAGCTTTATCTCCTAGCCGGCTTATAAACCTGCTGTCTGCGGATGCAGAACCCGTCAATCTTTGTACATCCTTTAAACATGTAGGTTTTCTGATGTTCAAGATTTCCTTGATCTTTTCAGGGTTTACTTCTATTCCTCTGTGAGAAACGATAAAACCCAGAAGCTTTCCAGAGGGAACCCCGAATACGCACTTTAATGGATTCAACTTCATTTTGTAAGTGCACAAATTTTCGAAGGTTTCTCGTAGATCTTCAAGGAGTGTGTCCTTTTTAGTTGGAAACTACGGCAATATCGTCCACGTAAACGTGAACATTTTTGCCGATCTGACTATGCAAGCAACGTTCCATGCAACGTTGGTATGTAGCACCTGCATTCTTCAGACCAAAGAGCATGGTTATATAATAGTATGTTCCATACGGGGGGGTTATGAAGGAATTTTTTATTTGATCTTCCTCCTTCATACGTATTTGATGGTACCCGGAGTAAGCATCTAAAAAGCATAAAATCTCAGAGCCAGCAGTGGCATCTATTATATGATCGATTCGTGGTAATGCGAACCTATCTTTTGGACACAATTTGTTCAATCCGGTGTAATCTATACACATCCTAAGAATAGTACTATCTTTCTTCGGGAGTAATACTGGGTTAGCAGACCAGTCAGTATGTATAACTTCCCGGAAAAAATCAGCTGCTAAAAGCCGGATAATTTCCTTGCGAATAGCCTTCCGTCTTCTTCCGTCAAATTGACGGAGACCTTATTTGACGGGTTTAGATCCTGGAATCACTTTGAGTTGATGCTCAGCAAGCTCCCTGGGTACACCTGGCATATCCGCAGGACACCAAGAAAAAAATATTCCATTTCTCACGGAGGAACTTGATGAGCGCACTTTCCTATTTGTCGGTCATCCCTGTCCCCACTACGACAAATTTTATCGGATATTTGGGGTCTAGGATAACCTGTCTTGTATTCTCGGAAGCTTTGAAGCTATCTGCCAGCTTCCAATTTTCTTTTCCTTCCGTCATTTCCATCGGCGATACTTCCTTTGCAAGCTCCTTTAATTCTTACTTTACTATTACTTTTTTGGCGCAAAGGGTGTTTCCTTTTTCCAGCTTGTACGCCAATTTGAAGTCTCTCGATATGGTGATTACTCCTCCTTTTGGCCCTGGCATCTTCAGCTTGTTATAAATATAACATGATCTTGCATGAATTTGGAGAAAACTGGACGTCCGAGTATTACATGGTATACACTTTCGAACGGCACCACCTCAAATGAGATTTTTTCCTGTCGGAAATGTTCTCTATCTCCGAAGGTTACATCTAGGGAAAATTCTCCTGGGGAATGTGCTTGTCTGCCAGGAACGATGCCGTGGAAACGTATATTGCTATGTTTGAGTTGGGTCTCGGATATTCGCAAATGCTTCAGTGTATCCAGGTACATAATATTGATACTGGATCATCCATCCATCAACACTCTTTTTAGCCTAGTGTTTTGAACAATAGGGCTTACAATTACAGCTTGTGTGCCCGGTTCTGGGATATTTCCGGGATGATCTGACTGATCCCAGGTAATTGGCGTATTGGAATACTTCAAGAATTTGGGCGTTGGTGGAACAACCGCGTTTATTTCTCGAAGTTTCCTCTTTGCCACCTTTGTAGAGGGAGTTGTCATGAAAGTTAAATTGCATTCTCTATCAACTCTCGGGAATTTTGGTTCACCTTTTCGTTGCTGTTCTTGGATTTTTTCGTCAGTGTCCGATTCACTGTCTTACTTTTCAGCTTCTGGCTTTTGCTTGGAGAATTTCCTCTTGGAGTTCTTTCCTTTATTCCCGGATCCTGCAGTGCCCTTCATATACTTATTGAGGTGACACATCGCATTTGTATGGGTAGGTGTCGAGACATCGTAGTAGTTTTCATAGACTGGGGTGCCATGAGACTACGGTAGAGACGTGGGGTAACGGGATAGCGTAGTAACACGGAACACGGGATTTTACCAAGGTTCGGTACGCCGCGACAGTACGGCGTACCTACTCCTGCACTTCTCACTAATTGGGACTAAAGCCCGTATAACAGGGTTACAGTGTGAGGGAATAGATCTAGCTACTCGACGAGGATGAGCTTCTCGGCGAGTTGCGTAGAGCTTTAGCTTGTGAAACTTGAACCTATCTAATCTATCTCCCGTCCGGCTTTATATAATAGCCGGATTAGGGCTTACAGAACAAGAAACCTAGAAGACTACGTTTAACTTGTAACTTGGAAAGTAAGGAATCCGTCTTCTCCTCCAAGCCAGATCACGTGGGCCGTGATCCGGGTTCTTCTAGAATCCGGCTTCTGCGCGTCGGACTACTGGGCCGCCCAATGGACCTAAGCCCATTACCATGTAGGCCACCCTGGTAGCCCGGCTCTTTTGTCTACCATCTTCTATACCCCTATTCAGTATATATCCGACAGTAGCCCCCAGGAAGGATCAAAACTCTGATACTCCGCCTTTCGTCAAATACATTTTGTCCGGGAAAACTTGATTCAGCAGTCTTGATTCTTTCTTCTTTCCTTTTGAAGGAGATGGTAACATAAAACTCGGAACCATGAAAATCCGGCTTTTCTTCTCGCGATCCTCCGCGGAAAAGGAACTTATGACATCAGCGCCTTAATCATGCTGACGCAAGCGCCGCTTGGTTTCACGCGGGAAACCCTGCAACGTATCTCTGACAGATTCTCACGAGAAACGAGGAGATAGCCATCATTCCCCTGTCGTTTCGTTTCCCGGATTTTCCGGCGAGCGACACGCGTCGATCATCCAACGGTCAAAAGAGCCGTTGGCACGTATCTAAACGGATATCTGGCTATAAATAGCCATCATCGTCCTCCTCCGAAACTTTCCTCACTCCCACACTGCCCACGCCATTGACGCGAGCTCGAGAGCAAGTTTCCTGCCCCAAGCGCACTTAGCTTCCAAGCACGCAGAACGCACCAAAACGCACCACCAAAGGATGGCATCCTCGCCGCCTTCACCGACCCGCGCCGCCATCGACGAGCTCGTCAACGACCTAGATCCGCAATCGGGAGCGCAAAAGCCCACCGGCGGTGAGCCGGAGAAGACCACGGCTTCCGCGGCGGGCGGAGAGAACACTTCCGCCGCCGCGGACATAGCATCATCAAGCGCCGCAACAACCCCACCGTTTGCACCCGAAACGGTGGAGGAAAAGATTGAGCTCCTCGGCGACGAGCTCGCCGCCGCGGAGGCTGCCGCCGCCGCCACCGCCGGAGCGGAGGAGGAAGCTGAATCTGCAGGCAACTGGATTGCCTGCAGTATTCCTCCGGCTCTCCTTCCAAACCTGGAGAAGGAGGGCCTGGTACTTAAGAAGAAATGGCGGCTTCCGGAGGAAGAGACCGAGCCAACGCCGCAGAACGGCGAACGGGTACTTCTCACTTCCCACCTCCTGCGAGGTATGGGGCTTCCGCCTTCTTCTTTCTTCCTCCAAATTCTTTCCCATTACGACATCCAGCCCCACAATCTTCCCCCCAATTCTATTCTTTACATGGCCGGCTTCCAGGCCCTGTTTGAAGGCTACTTAGGGATAGAACCTAGGCTAGACTTCTGGATGTACTGCTTTGGGGTTAAGCGGAACTCTTCGGAGGGCGCACTCCCAACTTGCGGGACCATATCCTTTACTCTTTGGAGATTCCGAGAGGATTGGTTCCCCAAGATTAAGACCTCAGAATCCGTCAAATTTTGAACGGGTTCTTTCTTCTATCATCCCGACGTGCCTTTTCCTAAAAAGGCCGTCGGGGTTCCACCTTTTGTGAACTCTGCCGCCGTTCCCCAGGATAACTGGGGAACAGAAGCCGTCCAAGTTCTGCCGCCAGATCTGTTAAGGATCAAGAGGCGCATCGCCAAGCTCACCTCCTCCAAACCTCCTTTGACCGGTATGGATACGGTCTTTTGCTGGCTGGATAGGCGGATCCAGCCATTAGCAAACCACGGAGGCCGCCTTCTGTGCGAGTATACGGGAGCCAAAGATCCTATGCGGACAACCGACAAGGATTGGCCTCAAAAGGAGCTTCGACGGCGCATCAACCAGTTGGTCGCATCTCGCGACCAATATGAAGCTAGTCGGCCAATGTACACGGCCGACAACCCAGCTCCCAAGGTAAGTTTTCTGTCATTTGGGTACAATCTCAATTCTCGGATAATCTACCTTTTTGATTCTGATTGGTTCTTCCGACAGCTTGCGGATCTTCCAGACTCGGAGTTAGCCTCCGAGGCCGAGCTGGATGCGCTACGCACCGCCGCTACAGGTGGGCGCAAGCGCAAGAAGATAATTTCCTCGGATGAAATTATCGATCTTGACGGAATCCCCGTCGCCACTTCCAGGTTATTTTCTTCTGGGTTTTTCTTTTACGGGATCTTTTTCGTCCATCTTTGGTGTTTTAACCTTTTCCGGGTTTTGGTTTTTAGCCTGCCCCCCTCCAGCCTGAAGCCGAAGAAGCTGAAGAAACTCAAGGTTTCTTCCAGCCGAGGCAGCCAACCTTCTCCTGCCGTCGCCCCTGACACGCCAAGCACGAGGGCAAAAGAGCCTACTGCAGCCCCCACCACCAAGCCCCCTGAGCCCAGCCAGCCCATTGTGTCCGACCCGGACACGAGGGAAAGGGCGGCCCCAGAGGTGGAAAAATTAACTCGGACTTTCGACGAGGAAATTCCCACCTTTGACAAGGATTTCAAAGCTATCAATGACGGCTTGGACGCAGCCGGAAATCTCTTCGCGGAATACGCGAAAGAATTCAAAGAAAACTTGGCAGGTTTGCAGCGCATGAGCCAGGTATATAACTCTAGCCCCCAAGCATTAATTAAAATGCGTTCTTTTTGCTTTGATGCTTTTTGTACTCACTCTTCTCCTTGCCATGTTTCAGCAAACCTCGGAAGCCATCAACAGGGAAGTTTTCCGGAAGCTTACCATCAAGAATAAAGAAGTTAGAAGTCTTCTCTCTATTCTTGAAGAAAGGGAAGCAGAGCTGGAATCAGCTAAGCTCGCATTGTCGGAAACACAAGGTGAACATTTTCCTTTTGAAATTTCCGATTCAATCATTTGCCTAAGTTTTTTCCGAGAAGCTAGCTAACTCGGATTTTTCCCTTGCTTTTCAGCTGCATTAGCTGAGGCTAAACAAGCAGCAGAAGATTCTGGCAATGCCGAAATTCTCCGCAAGGAGAATGTTGAGCTTCACAAGAACCTTGTGAAAGCTCAACAAGACTTGGAAGCCAGCAACCTGGCCCTTGGAGTTTCCAATTCCAAGGCTTCCGAGCAGGCGGAGAAGGACAAATCCACCATCCGGGATTTGACCGATGCTCTGAACCTTCGCCTGGAGGAAGTTTCCGAGATCGACAAGCTCATTGGTAAATTTCTAACTTATGTACCATTTTTCCATGTTTTACTTTCTCTGGTTTTCTGTCTAACCCTTTTGGGTGTTTTATTGTAAAAAACCAGGAGATACCCCAGATGGCACTCGGGCTGCAAGCATCCGAGCTTTCGGGGAGACATGGAATTTGATGAAGGCTGCTGCAACGCAGCTAGTAGACAAGTTTCTTCCCGAGAAATCTGGGGAGTGCTCGGAGGTTGAAAAGCTTCCGGGTGCCATCATGGAGGTCGCGGAGTCTAAGGAATCTTTCCTTCGCTCCGCTGCACGGGGTGGTGCACGCATGGCTCTTGGCCTCATGCGCATGCACTACCCTAGTGCTAAATCCTGGCGCGTGGCGTCCGGTGTCCCTCAAGGATACACGGATATGCAGCGAAACACCATCTTTGGTGAAGTCAAGGGCCACGCCACCCAGATTGCCTCCATGGTAAACATTTCCATCAACTATCCAGAAGCAGAGATTCCTCCAATCCCTCAAGACGAAAGCAGCGAGGAGGAGTCAGATGCTTGAAGGGTCACCTGGAACCTGGATAGAAAAAGTAGACAATAGGAGCATTACTATTCTCTCAATGTAATCCAAAATGTAATGCTTCTTTTTATATGAATGAAACTTCCATCTTTTGCAGTTTAAATTATGAAAATCTTTGCAAGTTTTTTGGGTTTTATCATTCCTTTATCTTCTAGGTTATCTGGTGTGTATGCTTTAATTGTCCTTAGTGTTTGAAATGGCTCAAATAGCAATATGAATCTTCATGCCGAGTAACTGGGGACGAACCAAGCAGTTTTTAAAACTCGGAAACATGGATCATGCTAAAGGCATTTTTACTAACTAGTTCCAATAACCCAACACACACAATCAGATAAGACTTAGAGAATTTAAGGAAAGTTTTTTAAGTGAAACTTGGGCACACAGGCAATTCAAGTTTCCCTTAGCCGTTAACAGGCTGAAAAATCATTCAGTTTTGTAACGCCGAGTACGCAAGCACAATTCGGGTTAACGTTGAGAAATTTGTAAGATCATTGGGAAATAGATCAGGCGGAAACACTTTGCACTTATAAATAATATGGATGACAGCATTCCGACAACTTTATTTCATGATCTCAAAAGATGTTTACATAGAAATTGAACTAAGTACGGAAAGGTACATAACTTTCTATACGTTCCCAGGCTTCCGCAATCCACTTGACTTTGTCGAATTTTTTCAGCATCTTGTAAAGTGGTAAGGTTTTAGCCCCCAGCCAACTGATGAATCTGCTGATGGCTGTGGCAGAACCCGTCAATCTTTGGACATCTTTTACACATGTAGGCTTTGAGATATTCAAGATTGCCTTGATCTTTTCCGGGTTAACTTCTATTCCTCTGTGAGAAACGATGAAACCCAGAAGTTTTCCTGAGGGAACCCCGAATACGCACTTAGATGGATTTAACTTCATCTTGTAAGTGCGCAAGTTTTCGAAGGTTTCTCGCAAATCCTCAAGGAGTGTATCTTTTTCCTTGGTTACGACAGCGATATCGTCCACGTAAACATGGACGTTTCTGCCAATTTGACTATGCAAACAACGTTGCATGCAACGCTGGTAGGTTGCACCTGCGTTCTTCAGGCCAAAAGGCATGGTTACGTAATAGTACGTCCCATACGGGGTTATAAAAGAAGTCTTGATTTGATCTTCCTTTTTCATGCGTATTTGGTGGTACCCGGAGTATGCATCCAAAAAGCATAAAAGCTCAGAGCCTGCAGTGGCGTCTATTATTTGATCGATTCGCGGTAACGCAAACCTATCTTTCGGACACAACTTGTTCAATCCTGTGTAATCTATACACATTCTAAGAGCAGTGGTGTCTTTCTTCGGCACTAATACCGGATTTGCGGACCAATCAGTATGGATTACTTCCTTGATGAAATCCGCTGCTAAAAGCCGGATAATTTCCTTGCCAATAGCCTTCCGTCTTCTTCCGTCAAACCGACGGAGACCTTGTTTGACGGGTTTTGATCCGGGAATAACCTTGAGTTGGTGCTCAGCAAGTTCCCTGGGTACGCCTGGCATGTCAGCTGGACACCAGGCGAAAATATCCCAGTTCTCACGGAGGAACTTGATGAGCTCGCCTTCCTATTTGTCGGTCATCCCAGTCCCTACGACGACAAATTTTGTCGGATCTTTGGGATCTAGGATTACCTGTCTTGTATTCTCGGACGCCTTGAAGCTATCTGTTGGCTTCCGAGTTTCTTTTCCTGCCGGCATTTCTTTCGGCGATACCTCCTTGGCTAATTCCTTCAGTTCCTCCCTTGCTATAACTCTCTGAGCGCAAAGGGCGTTTTCTTTCTCCAACTCGTTTGCCAGCTTGAAATCACCGGCAATGGTGATTACTCCTCCTTTGGGTCCTGGCATCTTCAGCTTGTTGTAGATATAGCAAGATCTTGCCATAAATTTGGCGAAAGCCGGACGTCCGAGTATTGCGTGATACACGCTTTCGAACGGCACTACTTCGAAGGATACTTTTTCCTGCCGGAAGTGATCTTTATCTCCGAAGGTGACATCTAGGGAAATTTCTCCTAGGGTTCGTGCTTGCCTGCCAGGAACAATGCCGTGGAAGTGTATATTGCTGTAATTGAGCTGGGACTCGGAGATCTTCAAGTGCTTCAGTGTATCCAGGTACATTATGTTGATGCTGGATCCTCCGTCCATCAGCACTCTTCTTAGCCTAGTGTTTTGAACAATAGGGCTTACAACAAGAGCTTGTGTGCCGGGTTCAGGGATATTTCCGGGATGATCTGACTGATCCCAGATTATCGGTGTGTTGGAGTACTTCAAGAATTTTGGGGTCGCAGGAACAACCGCGTTTATTTCTCGAAGTGTCCTTTTGGCCACCTTTGCTGACGGGGTTGCTAGGAAAGTTAACATTGCTTCTCCGTCAACTCTCGGAAATTTGGGTTCGCCTTTTCGCTGCTGTTCCTGGATTTTGTCATCAGTGTCCGATTCACTGTCTTCTTTTTCAACTTCTGGCTTTTGTTTGGCAGGTTTCCTTTTGGAACCCTTCCCTTTATTTCCGGATCCTGCATTGCCTTTCATATGCTTGTTTAGCCGGCATTGCGCGTTTGTGTGGGTTGGTTTCCCAAACTGAGAGTGGTGGACGCAGGGTTCCGACTTAATTCTCTCCCATTCTTCGGGAGTGTAATTGATTGGATCTGGACTGCGGCCTTTCCACTTGTTCACCTTTTCTCCTCCAAAGGCTATGTTGACCTCCTTGGGCTTTGTTGTTGACTCCGGAGTTCCTTTTTTATCAGAACGAGGTGTTTTCTTGGCCAGTATCAGTGACTCAATATTGCCTCCTCTTGCTCTAATATCATCTTCGGCTGCAGCATGCTCATTAGCGGTTGTAAGCATAGATCCGAGATCTTTGTGCTTTTTAGAACCAACCATGAACGGTACAAGTCCGGGTTTTAGGCCATTGACGAAAGCATGCATTGCTTGTACGTCAGTTACTCCAGAGCAACTATTCTTCATTGCAGTCCATCTGGAGATGAAATCCACGTATGGTTCGTCTTCAAATTGGGTGCAACGGTTCAGCTGGTTGATGCTATTTGGGCGTTTGTATGTTCCCCGAAAATGCTGAGTGAATACTCTCGCCATATCGTCCCAACTGTCCACAGTTCTTGATGGTAAACCATTGATCCAATCTCTGGCTCCGTCTAGCAACATTAGGGGAAGAAACTTGACAGCTTCCAGGTCTGTCCCATTGTTGATTTGGACGGCAGTATAATAATCTCAGAGCCAGGTATCCGGGTTTGTACTGCCGGTATACTTTTGGTAGGTTGGACCAACTTTGGCGAAGCCAGAATGCAGGGTTATCCTTCGGATCCTGTCAGTAAAACATTTAGGACCAAAGTATAGATCATCCTTTTCCGCTCTATCAATGTGTGCAGAATATCTCCCGGCTGAATGGACAGAAGGGGATCTGCTCCTTTCTTTTCCATTGTTGCGCGGACGCGCTTTTCCGAGGTTATCTCTATCTCTTCCGTTGTCACGCCCCCTGGGATTAGGTGGAGTCCTGCTCCTGTACCTTTCCTTATCTTTAGGGGGTGTCCGAGATCTTTCACGTCTGTGAGGTGTATCGTATCTTCCAGCTTTTTCAGCTGGGTTTCTCGGAGGTGGCATTATTTTGCCGTCATTCCGGTGTTTGTCTTCCCGATCGTGTGGTTTATATCCATCTTTCGGGAGATGAGGTCCGGTTCTAGACGCTGCGTCCCGGTTGTCGGGGTTTTTCTTGTCTTTTCTCGGATCCTCTTTTTTATCCGAATCTCCGGGTTCTTCCGGTCCAGGTGCTCCAGCAGCGCAAGTAACTGTTTTGCAGAGGGCGGAATTATCATGCAGCCTCCCTGATCGCTCTTGGCCTCGCTGTTGCTGCTGTAATGCTTTTCCTAGGAAAGCATACACCCCTTGGAGTTTTTCCCCGTTGGAGTACAGATCGTTGTTTAGGATGGCGAACGCTGCTTCCGCGTTTTCCGCTGCGGTTTTGTATATTGGTTCGCCCTTGGCATCTTTGCCGTTTAACTGCTTTTGCCAAGATGGGTTATAAAACCTTTCTTTTGGCGGCATTTCTTCCGGTTTTGCGATTCCGGGTAACCTAGTAGGTTTTAAGGCAGATCTATGCTTTCTCTCGTACTCCTCTATTTCTTCCTTCATGACTTTGATGTCATTATGAGTTTGTTGGAGATGTTGCCGAGATCTAAGCAGATGTTGCTGTTGCCGTTGGAAAGCTTGTCTCCTGGCTTCCAGCATCTCAGGGGGTTCATCTGGTCCCACTGGTGTTTGTAATAGTTCTTGCTCTTCCAGTTCTGTCATTGGCGGAGCAGTGATTTCCTTAGATTTCTTTTCCGCGGGCTTTGTGCCACTAATATCTCCAACTTCCAGGTTTTCATCAGCGAGATCAGCTGACTTTTTCTTCCGGAGTTTGTACTGGAGTTTTTTAGAAGCACGGTGCTTTTTCTTGGAAGAAGGAGGTTTTTTGACAGGTTCATCTTCTGTCATCTCCTTGACATTAGGGAATATCGGAGAAGTTTCTCCGTCTTCTCTCTCTTCCACTGGCGGAGGAGTTTTAGGGCTTTCCTGGCTATCGGCACCCGTTGTATCAGCTGGTTTTGCCATTAGCACTTCATGGAATCCCTCTTGAAAGGACTTAACTTTTCTTACGAATGCATCATCGTCTTCGTCTTCGGAGTCGAAGTTATCCGATCCGGTTTCCGACTCCAATCTCGCCTCAATGGCGGCAAGCACGGACTCTGCTTCCGAGTTCATCGTCTGGTTGACGGATGTCGGATCTTCCGTCTCTGTGACGGGTATTGGTTCTTCCGTCTCTATGACGGGTAGGTTGTTATCTGCCTCTTGCACGGGATTTCCGTCATCCGTGTTTTCAACGATTTCGGATTGCACCATGCCGATAAAGTGCGTATCACTGTTTTGTCGGCGACCTGAGCAGAATCCGGCATCATAGTCGTCTTCGACTGGGTATAGGGCGGGTGGGATAAATTTGCTTCCACCGCAAAACCCCATTGCCTCTGCAGTTAGTCCGATAAAGATGTTAGCAGATCCAATCGGTAACACGCAGACACTTACCAGGTGGTTTTGCGCCGGTATGTAGGATCCGTTGTCGAGGAAACGCCCGACGTCGTCGTCGAATTCCAGGCTTCCGACAGTGATCGATCTTCCAATTCCGCCGAGTATCCCAGATCGGAATTTCACGCCTGACGTCGTTTGCCCCACGGTGGGCGCCAACTGTCGAGACATCGTAGTAGTTTTCATAGACTGGGGTGCCATGAGACTACGGTAGAGACGTGGGGTAACGGGATAGCGTAGTAACACGGAACACGGGATTTTACCCAGGTTCGGTACGCCGCGACTGTACGGCGTACCTACTCCTGCACTTCTCACTAATTGGGACTAAAGCCCGTATAACAGGGTTACAGTGTGAGGGAATAGATCTAGCTACTCGACGAGGATGAGCTTCTCGGCGAGTTGCGTAGAGCTTTAGCTTGTGAAACTTGAACCTATCTAATCTATCTCCCGTCCGGCTTTATATAATAGCCGGATTAGGGCTTACAGAACAAGAAACCTAGAAGACTACGTTTAACTTGTAACTTGGAAAGTAAGGAATCCGTCTTCTCCTCCAAGCCAGATCACGTGGGCCGTGATCCGGGTTCTTCTAGAATCCGGCTTCTGCGCGTCGGACTACTGGGCCGCCCAATGGACCTAAGCCCATTACCATGTAGGCCACCCTGGTAGCCCGGCTCTTTTGTCTACCATCTTCTATACCCCTATTCAGTATATATCCGACAGTAGGCTTCCCAAATTGGGAATGGTGGACACAGTTCTCCGACTTAATTTTTTCCCACTCTTCCTTAGAATAGGAGATAGGTTCCGTGCTTCTTCCTTTCCATTTGCCGCCAGTATCCTTTCCAAAGGTTAAATTTACTTCTTTGGGTTTCGTCTATGCTTCTGGAGTGGTCTTCTTTTCAGAACGAGGCGTCTTTTTGGCCTGAACCAAAGCATCAATACTTCCACCTCTCGCTCTAATGTCGTCTTCAGCCGCTGCGTGTTCATTGGCGGTAGTAAGCATAGATTCGAGATCTTTGTGCTCCTTTGAACCAACCATGAACGGTACGAGGCCGGGTTTTAATCCATTGATAAAAGCATGCATTGCTTGTACATCACTTACTCCAGAGCTGCTGTTTTTCATTGCTTTCCATCTTGATATAAAGTCGACATACGACTCATCTTCAAATTGCACACAACGATTTAGCTAGCTGATACTCTTAGGGCGTTTGTACGTACCCCGGAAGTGCTGAGCGAATACTCTAGCCATACCATCCCAGATATCCACTGGTCTTGATGGAAGCCCGTTAATCCAATCTCTGGCTCCATCCAGCAACATTAGGGGGAGGAATTTTACTTCTTCTAGGTCCGTTCCCTTGTTGATCTGAACGACAGTATAGTAATCTGAAATCCATGTATCCGGGTTTGTACTTCCGGTATACTTTTGGTAAGTTGGACCAACCTTGGCAAAGCCAGAATGTAGAGTTATTCTTCGGATCCTGTCAGTGAAACACTTAAGTCCAATGTATATATCATCTCTTTTCGCCTTATTGGCGTGTGCGAAATATATGCCGGCTGAATGGACAAAAGGGAATCTGCTCCTTTCTGGCCCATTGTTGCGCGAATGCGCTCTTCCAGGATTATCCCTGTTTCGTCCGTTATCGTGTCCTTTGGAATGAGACGGAGTTCTACTACTTGGCATTTCTTTATTCCTAGGAGGAGTACGGGACCTCCTACGCATGTGAAGATTTTCATGTCTTCCGGATTTTTCACCAGGGCGTCTCGGAGGCGGCATCATTTTTCCGTCTTTCCGGTTTTGTTCCTCCCGGTCTTTATGACCGCGGGGTATATTTCCGCCTTTCGGCATGTGGGATCCCGTTCTGGACGCTTCATCCCTATTGTCCGGGATTTTCTTGTCCTTTTTAGGGTCTCCCTTTTTGTCCTTAGAATTGCCTGAATTTCCAGGTTCTCCGGGTCCAGGTGCTCTAGCGGCGTAAGTGGCAGTTTTGCATAGGGCCGAGTCGTCATGCAACTTCCCTGATCTTGCCTGACCTCGCTGTTGCTGTTCCAGTGCTTTACCCAGGAAAGCATACACTCCTTGCAACTTTTCTTCTTTGGAGTACAGATCGTCATTAAGGATGGCGAACGCGGCTTCCGCGTTTTCAGCTGCGGTCTTATAGATGCGTTCGCCCTTAGCGTTTATGTCGTCAACCTTTCATTGCCAGGAAGGGTTTTGCAACCATTCTTTTGCTGGCAGTACATCCGGCCTTGCGATTCCGGGTAATCTCGTGGGTTTTATCCCGGACATATTCCGTCTTTCGAATTCTTCAATTTCCTCTTGCTTTGCTTTTACAGTAGCTTGGGCTTTGAGGAGATTTTCTTGCGATCGGAATAGTTGTTGCTGTTGCCACATAATGGATTGCCTTCTGGCATCCAGCACTTCCGGTGGCTTGAAAGGTCCGACCGGGGTTTGGATCAGATTGATCTCATCATGTTCCGACAATTTGGGAACAGGGATTTCTTTCTTTTTTTCTCCACAGGTGTGACCCCGCTTGCTCCTCCGGCTTCCAGGTTTTGGTTAGCATTATCTGCCAATGTTTTCTTCTGGAGTTTGTACTGGAGTTTCTTGGCAGTCCTCTTTTTCTTCTTGGAAGAGGGAGGTTTTTTACCAGGTTCTTCCTCTGTCAATTCCTTGACATCGGGGTAAATAGGGCTGGTTTCGCCATCCTCTCTTTCCTCATCTGGCGGAGGTGTTTTGGTTCTTCATCATCTTCAGCATCCGAGCTATCAATCGGTTTTGCATAAGTACTTCATGGAAGCCCCCAGTCATAGATTTAACATTTCTTTCGAAAGCGTCTTCATCTTTCTGAATCTATATCTTCAGATCTAGGTTTCGACTCCAATCTTGCCTCTATGGCAGCTAGTACAGAGTCGGCTTCCGAATTCACCATTTCATTGGCGGATGTCGGATCTTCCACTGGCTCTGTGGGATTGTTGTTGTCTTCTTCTTCCACGGGATTACTTACTTCCGTGTTTTCGGCGACCTTGAATTGTACCATGCCAATGAAGTGAGATCTGATTGCAGGCATCTCCGAAGAGGCAGCGAATTCTGAGTTTTGGCGATCTGAGCAAAATCCGGTATCATAATTTTCTTCAACTAGGTATAGGGCGGGTGGGATAATTTTACTTCCTCCATAGAATCCCATTGCTTCTGCAGTTAATCCGATAAAGATATTTGCATATCCAATCGATAAAACGCAGGCACTTACCAGATGATTCCGTGCTGGCATGTACGATCCGTTGTCGAGAAAGCGCCCAACGTCATTGTCGAATTCCAAGCTTCCGACAGTTATGGTACTGCCGATTCCGCCGAGTATCCCCGATCGAAACTTAACGTCTGACGTTGCTGGCCCCACAGTGGGCGCCAATTGTTGAGACATCGTAGTAGAGTTCATAGACGGGAGTGCCATGAGCCTACGGGTAGAGACGTGGGGGACGTGGTAGCACAACAACCAGGAACACCAATTTTATCCAGGTTCGGTACGTCGCAACTAGGCGGCGTTCCTACTCCTGCAATCTCACTAAATCAGGGCTCAAGCCTGAAGTATACAGAGTACACTATGAGTAGGGTTTCGCTAACTCGGTGAGGATCAACTTCCCATTGAGTTGGCTTCTAGCTAATTATCCCCCTGTTCTTCTCTCCCATCCGGCTTTATATAATAGCCGGGTTAGGACTTACAGAAAGGAAACCTAGAAGACTACGGAAAGTATCTAACTTGGAAAGCAGGAATCCTCCTTCTACTCCAAGCCGCACCACTCTGGGCCGTGGTCCGTGTTCTTCTAGAATTCGGCTTCTGCGCGTCAGCTTACTGGGCCGCCTAATGGACTATAATCTATTACCAATCAGGTCACCTTGGTAATCCGGCTCTTTAGGACAATGCCAGTTATACCCCTATTCGGTATATATCCGACACGTCCACTATGCACCGACGCTTGTGGAGGCCTCCGTTGAATATGTCCAAACCATCTTAGACAATGTTGGACAAGCTTTTCTGCAATCAGTGCTACCCAACTCTCTCCCGTATATCGTCATTTTGGACTTAGTCATTTATTGTGTGGACACATATCCATATCAACACGTGCATATCTACTACACCTAACTGTTGGATATGTCGTCTCTTGGTTGGCCAACATTCTGCGCCATACAACATGACAGGTCGGAGAGCTATCCTGTAAAACCTGCCTTTTAGCTTTTGTGGCACTCTCTTGTCACAAAGGACACCAGAAGCTTGCAGCCACTTCATTCAACATGTCTTGATTCGTTGTCCCACATCTTCATCGATATCACCATCCTTCTACAACATAGACCTCAAATACCGAAACATGTCTCTCTCCAGTAACACCTGCCCACCAAGGCTAACCTCTCCCTCCTCATCCCTAGTAGCACTGAAACTGCGCCTCATATACCCACTTTTAGTTCTACCAAATCTAAAACCTATCGATTCTAGAGTCCACCTCCACAATTCTATCTTTCTACTAACCCTCGTTCGGCTATCATTGATCAACTTATGTCAATGGGCCATCAAATTAAAAAATTAATTCTAACAGGACGATCCCTTCGCAAACCTCCTCGCGCGGTTCTATCGCCATGAAGTTGCATGCCCACTTATTTTTTTAGACCACAGACTCGAGGGTAGTCCTGCTTTAACTTAATAAAGCCACCAATGGCATAGTCATACAAAGGTCGGTAAAATACTCGTGGTACGCCACGACGATAAATGATGAGTGGCCTAGGCGCCATAACGACATAATGATACAAAGGAATGCTCTATCGATTCCTTATGGAGATAAGGAGGGTGCGGATCTTGTCAATCGCCTCCTCCACCGCTGCCGGATCCTTTCTCGTAGCCACGCCTTTCCAAACCTGCAGATATGAACGCATTTTGTACAAGACATGAGAAGACCGGCTCTGGAAGATACCCTCTACCGCAAATTTGTTTCTAGTAGTCCATAGTGACCAATAGAGGGCCGCCACACACATCCAAATTATCCTATTTGATTGGCCTTTATGGCGAGAAATAACCCTGTAAACCTCGACGTGAAAATACGGGTCCCAATTAGAGGAGAGCAGCTCCATAACTATGCTCCACATAAAACAAGCTAAATGACAGCGAAAAAATATATGGTTTGTGTCCTCATGATCCCTGCACAATCCACAACGACCATTACTCGGTCCACTCCTACGGTGGATATTTTATTTCCGAAAGGGAGACGTTTCCGTGTAAGTTTCCACAGGAAGACACAAATTTTTAGAGGGATAGTAATTGACATATGGCGGTGAAGTAAACTAGGTTCATACCCTCACACATTTTCCGGTACATGGACTTACCGAGAACCACACCGACAGTTTTACGGTCCAAGCTACGACGTCATGTACATGGGACATGGAAACCCCTTCCAAACATCCGGACAAGTTATGCAATTTCAAGGTCTCCTGGTGGCCTAAATTCCCGCGCAGGTGAATCTCCCACTCACCCTCCCTCAAAGCCTCTCCCACTGAGATCTACGGATCCTCGACAATGGCGAAGATGGCGGGGAATCGGTCTTTGAGAGGGGAATTCCCCTGCCAAAGATCCACCCAAAGTCGAGCTGACTTTCCATCTCTGATATCATGTCTCGCCCCCAAAGAAAAACATGTTTGAATGTTTCTGAAGAGAGTTCCAGAATTGCGAACTAGGGCGGTGCGAATCAGCCAACACATCCTTAGATTGGGAGGTATTTGGCTCGCAAGATGGCCCCCCAATGACCTCTTTCACGCGACAGGATTTTCGAAGTTCATTTGACCAGCATACAGATGTTCATAGTTTTCGTGTTTATGATCCCAAGTCCCCCAAGACTCTTAGGTTTGCATACCACGTCCCATTTGAACCATATGATACTTCCTTTTGTCCCAGAGCCCCCCCCCCCCTCCCCAAGAAAAAGCACGACATGTGTTTATCTAACACGTTGTGTACTCCATCTCGAAGCATGCAAACACGCATTGCATGAAATGGCATGTTGGAGAGACATTCATCGGTGAGGGTAAGTCTGTCCGCTGACGACATCTGCTTCCCGGCCCAAGGATCCGTTTTTTCACACACGTGGTTAGGGGTTAGCAATTATCGGTCGTAATGGCCCCGACCCCAATAGGTAGCCCAAGGTACGTAAGCGGGAACTTGCCCACCTTGCAATTTAGCAAATTCGCAATCCCAAGTCCCCCAAGACTCTTAGGTTTGCATACCACGTCCCATTTGAACCATATGATACTTCCTTTTGTCCCAGAGCCCCCCCCCCCTCCCCAAGAAAAAGCACGACATGTGTTTATCTAACACGTTGTGTACTCCATCTCGAAGCATGCAAACACGCATTGCATGAAATGGCATGTTGGAGAGACATTCATCGGTGAGGGTAAGTCTGTCCGCTGACGACATCTGCTTCCCGGCCCAAGGATCCGTTTTTTCACACACGTGGTTAGGGGTTAGCAATTATCGGTCGTAATGGCCCCGACCCCAATAGGTAGCCCAAGGTACGTAAGCGGGAACTTGCCCACCTTGCAATTTAGCAAATTCGCAATCCCAAGTCCCCCAAGACTCTTAGGTTTGCATACCACGTCCCATTTGAACCATATGATACTTCCTTTTGTCCCAGAGCCCCCCCCCTCCCCAAGAAAAAGCACGACATGTGTTTATCTAACACGTTGTGTACTCCATCTCGAAGCATGCAAACACGCATTGCATGAAATGGCATGTTGGAGAGACATTCATCGGTGAGGGTAAGTCTGTCCGCTGACGACATCTGCTTCCCGGCCCAAGGATCCGTTTTTTCACACACGTGGTTAGGGGTTAGCAATTATCGGTCGTAATGGCCCCGACCCCAATAGGTAGCCCAAGGTACGTAAGCGGGAACTTGCCCACCTTGCAATTTAGCAAATTCGCAATCCAGACTTGCTCCTCTGGTGTAGCCCTCAAAACTAACACCTCGCCCTTATGAAAGTTTATCCAGAGACCCGACATGCAAAGGAGCAGGAGTTTTTTATAGGCAATTCCGGGATCATCAGGTTCGAACATAAGAATCGAGTCGTCCGCTTACTGAAGGTGGAAGATCCCTCCAGGGACAAGGCGGGGAATCAATTCTCTCATGTGGTTCGCCTCCTTAGCTTTGCAAAGGGATCGCATCCAATGCGTCGACAATATAGTCGAAAAGGAGATGCGACAACGGGTCACCTTGACAGACACCTCTTCCATTAGGAAAATAGTTACCCGGCCCAACGGTCTTGTGCGACAACCTCTACCACGACGAGGGAGAGGGGGAAGTATTTAAATGAGAATCTTTATTTGACGATGTGTTTCCAGTTTCTACTTGTGACTGATTATTCGCAAATACTTACTCTATATTAAACTATTTTAGACCCGCGGCGGCAGCGTGCCTAGTTTTCTCTAAAAATACGATCTTAACAAAAATTTCCAAGAAATCATGCTGTTCTACTGAAATATCTTCACATGCTGGTAGGAGCACAAACCTGATTAAAGAAAAACAAAGTAGTGTTGCCTTTGTCCAGATTCCCCGGTACAAAATAGTTGATCAATTGAACAAGCAACATTGGTTGTTATGCTACCCCTCCAACCCCAACTGTTCTTGCATACCCACCGCCTCCTAACCTTGCCAACCTGAAGCAACCTCCCCGTTCCTATATAAACACTTGGCCGCAACCCCGTCTCTTCAAAACACACAAACCCCACTCTGCCTTCTCTGTTTTTCTCCATCGTCAATCTTTTGCTTCTCTCTCGACATGGTGAGTGTGCAACGCCATCTTAACTGCTCCGTGTTGATCACATATAGGCGTGCATGTATATGTGCTGTGGTATTTGGTCGTTGCTTCACGTTGTGCGTGCGTGCGTACGTGCAGGTTGCGGAGGCAAAGCGTAACGGCGTGGCCATGGCCATGGCGGACGGCAAGGCGCAGCTGCTGTCGGTGAAGCGCGGGGAGCCGACGCTGGTGCCGCCGGCGGAGGCGACGCCGACGGGGGAGCAGTACTACCTGTCGAACCTGGACCAGAACATCGCGGTGATCGTGCAGACCGTGTACTGCTTCAAGTGCCCGTCGGGCCGCGGCCACGAGGGCGCCGCGGACGCGCTCCGCGCCGCGCTGGCCCGCGTGCTCGTGCACTACCACCCGCTCGCGGGCCGCCTGGGCATCAGCGCGGAGATGAAGCTCACCGTGGAGTGCACCGGCGAGGGCGCCCCGTTCGTGGAGGCCGACGCCGGCTGCGACCTGGCCGACGTCGGCGACCTCTCCACCCCGGACCCCGCCGCGCTGGGCCAGCTCGTGTACTCCGTCCCCGGCGCCAAGAACATCCTCGAGATGCCGCCCATGACGGCGCAGGTACGCCACGCCGGCCACACCACACACGCATTCACTGCGCCTGAGCGTCGCCCTCCATGACACGTTGCATCCTTTTGGTGCGCTTTCCTGTGCCCGAGGCGGCTTTGCCGAGGGCCGTTTGGGGTTGCCCTGAGCTCCGCGTTTAATTGCGGCCTGGTGCATCGCGCCGTTTTGGTGAAAGGGAGAAGATAAAGTTTGAGGATGCACGTCGGAGTACTGTATTCCCTCCACCGGTCACTGCTTCCACTAGCCTGCAACGCTCGTGCGTCCAATAACTGAAGTGGGGGGCATTGGTTCGGGGGCAGTTAAGAGTCAGGGAATTGACCGGGGTTTGGAAAATGAATTCAATGCGGCAGCTATTCCTACGGTTTTGCTAAATCTCAGTTGACGGAGATTTTTTTAAGCCTCAGTCATTTTTTAGAAAAGTGTAACCGCAGTTAAAAAAAAGGTGCAATTGCACTTTTCTTGACAAAAAAAATGCAACGGGTTCGGTTGTATATTTTTGCTCAGAAAAGTACAATTGCATTTTTCTTTAAACTATAGTTGCACTTTTTTGAACTGACTGAGACTTAAGAAAAAATCAGTAGACCGAGACATAGGTAGTCCCATATTCCTAGCACTGGTAACAGTTTCAACACGTTCATCGTGTAATTTGATAACCATGGGAGAATTTTTAAAATCTGAATTGTTTTATTCCTTCGTAGTTAGCCCAACTACTTCTACCTATAAATCAACCAAACCATCCAATTTTCTTCATAGTTAATAGAGCACGAGCATGACAACTGCGTGTCATTTGCCAAGTAATCTAATCATCCGGCATGTAGTACCAGTAGCTAGGGTCCAAATTTCACACCAAGATCAATTGTGCACCAAATTAGTACTCCGTAGTAGTTAACCTCGATACATCGAGCTTTCAAATTAGTCAAAACACACCTGCTGAGAATTTAATGAACTTGAACTGTGTACGACTTGGAGTAAGCACCACTGTAGTAACTCGGGAAAGCAATTTGATTTACTGCTGGTCAATTCAACTCGCAGGTGACCAGGTTCAAGTGTGGCGGCTTCAGCCTCGGCCTGGCCATGAACCACTGCATGTTCGACGGCCTAGGCGCCATGGAGTTCGTCAACTCCTGGGCCGAGATGGCGCGCGGCGCCGCGGAGCTCACCGTGCCCCCGTTCATGGACCGCACCTTGCTCCGCGCGCGTGACCCTCCGACCATCTCCTTCCCGCACCGCGAGTTCGACGAGATCGCCGACGTCTCGGGAATGGCAGCGCTGTACGGCGGGCAGGAGCTGGTGTACCGTTCCTTCTGCTTCGACCCGGACAGGCTGGAGCGCGTCCGCGCCCTCGCCCTCGCCGGCGGCGACCTCGAGCGCTGCACCACCTTCGAGGCGCTCTCCGGCCTCGTCTGGCGCGCGCGCACCGCCGCGCTGGGGCTCGCGCCGGAGCAGCAGACGAAGCTGCTGTTCGCCGTGGACGGGCGCCGCCGCTTCGTGCCCCCGCTCCCCAAGGGCTACTTTGGGAACGGCATCGTGCTGACGAACGCGATGGCGGCCGCTGGCGACCTGCTGGCGGCACCGGTCTCGCGCGCCGCGGGGATGGTGCAGGAGGCCGTGCGGATGGTCACGGACGAGTACATGCGGTCGGCGGTGGACTACTTCGAGGCGACGCGCGCGCGGCCGTCGCTGGCATCGACGCTGCTCATCACGACGTGGTCGAGGCTCGCGTTCGACGGCGCCGACTTCGGTTGGGGAGAGCCGGCCATGTCCGGGCCCGTCATGCTGCCCGAGAAGGAGGTCATACTGTTCCTAGCGCACGGCAAGGAGAGGAAGAGCATTAACGTCCTGCTCGGCCTGCCGGCCTCCGCCATGGACGCCTTCAAAGAGCTCATGGACGAGATATGATGCTCCCACCCTGCTGCAACTCCCACTCCGTCACGTGTGCTTGCCGCCGGCCGTGTACTCGCCCATGTCCGATGCACATGCACGGCTGCTGTGTCCGTGCCGTGGAATATACGTTGGTGTTTGGGGCTCTGTTTCTGTTTTAGTGGATTTGTGTAATACCGGTTCATGATTTTCCAACATTGCTTGTGGAATTTATTATAGTCATATAAATATGGTACTCCCTCCGTCCACTTTTATAAGGCTCACTTCTTAGCATTCAATAGTAAGAAATGAGCCTTATAAAAGTGGACGGAGGGAGTACTAAGACTTTTAATAGACATACATACTCTATTTGTATAATTTGACCTGTAGTAATCTATCCTCTAATGACCAGAGATTTTTTACTCGGGGATCCTGCTATTTCAAAAAAAAATAAAAAAAATCATATCTATGTGTTTAAGAAAATCTACCCCTCCCACTTAGTATAAAGTTTGTACTACTAACTTAGTATATTATGTGCGACACATTTTATGGATCGGAGATAGTAGAAAATACGATTGTAGCTAATAGTGTATCCCATAAATGTGTAAAAATCAGTTTCAAATAATTTATATTCTGACATACATAAAAAGACAAAAGCCTGGATTTGAGTATATTTATTTTTAAACCTCTAAATTTTGTGATATTTTATCATTTTTGTGTAGCTCATAATACTCCGCAGTTGAACATGAAAATTTTACACGTTTGTGGGATACACTATTGGATACATCCAGTTTTTTTTTCAAATCATAAATATATTTTTATTTATTTAAATGTAGGGAATACTGGTGCTCGGAAGTTAAAGACACTTTCCGATACTCTATTGCAATAAAAAGTCGCTCATTCTGTTTTCCCGCACCCATTTTTTTTTTCATAAGGTCGTGTGTAGCATTGTTAAAAGGTCAGCGTCGAAATTTTTTGGACATGTCTAAACGCTGTAGACTTCGTGCTAAGATTTTTGTTTTTGCTAGCTAGCTGTTGTTCCATTACTAGATACTCGAGACTCAAATAGGTCTAAAACCTGTCCCAATGGGGGTTTCTTAGCGCGGGTTCATAGACGTTTTGCTTATGTGACACACTACTTAATGATGAGAGAGTGAGGTTGTATCTTAGCTAAAATACAACATTGACACGCTATCATAGGAAAAAATGGTTAATAGCCCAATCAAATCCATGCATGAGCACCAAATCATTAAATTTAGAGACAACCTCTAAAAAACAATGCATTGGACCAATAGTCTCTTAAATTATTAATGCACCTATGGTAACGTGGTAAGAAACGATGCATTGGGACAGGCCTAAGATTCTTAGCATCGAGTCTATGAATAAAATCTTAGCATCAAGTCTATGAATAAAATCTTAGCATCAAGTCTACGACGTTCACACATGGGTCTAAGATTTCTTGGACGCTGGTTTTGACCAACGTGCACACTCCTAAATATTTGAATTTGAGCAAATATAACACTTATTAGGTTTTTTATAAATATCATTTTCTTGCTAATTGAGACCGCTAAACGAAACAATCTTATTTCGAAATTGTTCCCTTTGACGTGCTCTAGAAAATGTTTCATCATCCTATCTTAACCATATTTTTATGATATTAGTACATTTCTAAACCTGTTTAGCCCACTTAGATTTGAAATCGTGCTTCTTATGAACATGTCACCTTGATCGTGGGATGGATAAATAATCGAGACTCGCATCGTCTATTTACATCCTAGATTAATAGTTGCATCGTCCCTTAATAGTCATTTTTAGAACAATCGGCTCGACATATTATATTACAATAATTAGGGGATACATAATTCATCCGAAGAAGCATCAAGCCACACAAGGCGGCTTGGATCTAAAGAGGTAGAAATACAAGCCAAATCATGCGCCTCAACATTCAAGGCTCTATTTTCATGGCCAACACCGAGGCAGCAAACTGAAGGGAATATGCCCGAGAGGCAATAATAAAGTGTTTATTATGTTATTCCTTGTTTATGATAGATGTTTATTTCTCATGCTAGAATTGTATTAACTGGAAATGCTGATACATGTGTGATTAATAAACAAATCAACGTTCCTAGTGAAGTCTCTCTTTTAACTAGCTCGTTGATTAACAGATTATCAAGGTTTTCTGATCATTGACATTGGATGTTGTTAATAACGGGATCATGTCATTAGGAGAATGACATGATGAACTTAGACCCTAACTAAGTATAACAATACGATCAAGTCATTTAGTTTTGTTGTTATGTCTTACATTCGGAGTAACATTGTTCCTTAGACCATGAGATCATGCTAATCACTAATACCGAAAGAATACTTTGATGACATCAAACGTCACACCGTAACAGGGTGACTATAAAGATGGCATTAGGTATTCGGAAAGTGTTAGTTGAACCTCATGGATCAAGAATGGGATTTGTCCATCCAATATAACGGAGAGATATACTCAGGGCCCTCTCGGTGATATCACATCGACACCGCTTGCAAGCACGTGATATGATCACAAGGATGTTATATCACGAGAACGAGAAACGAGTACTTGTCGGATAACGAGATCGAACAAGGTATGGTGGATACCGATGATCGGATCTCGGACAAGTAAAATATCGCGAGACAAAGGGAAATCGTTACGACGTTGAAAGGTTCACATGATCACGAGAGTCATCGTTGAATATATAGGATTCATCACGGATCTCCAGATCCCACTGTTGATTATTGATCGGAGAGGAGTCTCGGTCATGTATATATTATTCGCGAACTGTATGGTGACACACTTAAGGTTCGACGAAGCATTAGAGAGGATACGGAATGCCGAAGAATATTTTGGGCAGCTCCGAAAAATTGTTTCGGGGGAATCGAAATAGTTCAAGGGGTTTTTCATCGAATGGTTGTTAATAGAATTAATAAATGATTCGAGATGCTGCATGCAAATGTTTGTTATAGGAATTAACAAATATAAATAAAGAAACAAAAATGTTTTATTTATTTATTAAAGAAAAACCTTTGGATTTTCTAAGTGGAAAATTAAGTGAGTATGAGTGGGTGTGAGTGGGGCTTCCACTCACATGAAGAGAGGAAGGGGTGGGGGCACCCATGGCTGGCCGCACCCCCCCTTGGGCTGCCTCCCCCTCCCCTATAAAAGGTGGGTGAGAGCTCCCTCTTATCCACACACTTGCCCACTCCCTTTTCCCTCCACCCGCTGCTCCATTCCATAGTCTCCGGCCTGGCGAAGCCCTGACCGTGGGATTCTTCACCACCACCACGCCGTCGTGTTGCTAGAGTTCCGCGGGGATCCTCTACTTCCGCTACCCGCTGGATCGAGGGAACGGAAGTCTTCATCGAGCTGAACGTGTGACCGATTACGGAGGCACCGCCAGATTGCGGTGCACTTCTTCTCGTTCGAGATCGGCGTGAGTACGACTACGCCAACAACGAGATTTTATCTCGTACCACTTTGAGTCTTCGAGGGTATGTTATCTCAAGAATCTCTTTATCCCCGTTGTCTTTCATCTCATAGATTAGATCTTGGCCATTCGGGTTTATCGCCCAGGAATTTTTTTGTTTTCTATGCAGCGTACCCTTAACAAACATTCACTTCCTTCGGTATGTGACCGAATTTACTAGGTTAGTATTGTGCAACCCGTTGATTACTTAAAGGGAATCATACGGATTAGAGATTCTTACGAGATTAAAATCCATTGAGAATCAGCACACTTATAATAAGATCTGAAAAATACGCACCAAAATCAAAATATTACTTTAACACCACTAATGCACTAACTCGAAGGATCGTTGCTCGGTCGGAAGGAAACATATATGATGCAACCAACATATGTAGATACTAGGTTCATCCCAAATTTAGGATAAGTCCTAGGTGTAAACAACAGCTAAGTAGTACAAGTACTAGATACTCTTAGCCAAAAATGCAGCTGCGAGTATTAACACAAAGACGCCAGATTTTACGTGAAAAAACCCCACAACTTGAGAAGAAAACCATGGGTTGAAGCCACCTAGATATTTTTTTTCATTATTATCAAACGTGAGATAAAACTTGTCCTTTTGTAGAGCACTATAGGATCTTATTCGTCAAGATTTCATAGATCGTGGATGCAACAACAAGATTTGGGTCATAAGAGTTAGTGATTGGAATAATCTTTCCAAATATGGTGGAATCATAGATTGAAGGATATAAGGTAATGGATCTAAAATTCACTACCTCATGGATAACGCGCAATGCTTGGTCTCAATTTCTTTTTCCTTCAAAACCATCTCATTCCTTTCTCTCTTGTCTTGTTTCTTTCTTCTCCAAAGGAGACTCACACCAGATTTTCACCTCCCCACTAGGGGTGGATATCGAGCCAACTTGAGTCAACTCGACCCAACTCGTAAATACTCATTAGTTAACGAGTTTGCTCGACTCAACTCGTTAACTTAACGAGCAAAAAACTCTAGCTTGGCTCGACTCAATAAATACTCGAGTTGACTCGATAAGCTTGATAAGCTCATTAAGAAAGTGAAAAACATAATCAATTCATTGTGGAGCAAGGTTACAAGAAGGCTGATTAATTGTTGGTGCCTTCCCAGATAGATTTGGAGACTTTTCTCTGAATGCTCATGTATTTTTAACATAAAGATGTTGGATTTTATCTAGTGTTGACATATCAACGTAAGGACATGAACGAACTTATCGAGTACTCGCAACTTGACTCGTTAGACTTGTTTTATTAACAAGCTATAAAATCCAAGTCGGATTGGCTCACTGGTGTCAAAGTTCGAGCCGAGTTTTCGAGTACTCCTTCAGATCACGAGTTTCGGGTTTTATTTCCACCCCTACTCCCCACCTAGTGGTGGATGTATGGGAGGCTTAGCATCACCCTTTACTCATGTAAAAAGTACAAATGACCATGAGTCCTAATGGTTAGTGGGATTCTACGCCTATTTGGGCCGACTGAAAGGCTTCAAATGGTACAAAAAAAAATCCGCCGCATGAGGGGATCACCGTCATACCCGCTGCCTTGAAACATGCATGTAGCTTCTCAGGTTGTACCAACTTAGAATTCACAACATCTCGATTCGAGTGATACATCACATCAATATGGTTGGTTCCAGAGTGTAAGTGTAAATTCTTGGAAAGATAGATAGAGCTACTATGACTATCACAAAACAAATTGTATTTTGTTTTGCTTCATGCCCAACTCTTGCAAGAGGTTCTTCATCCACAACACTTCACCGCAAGCATCAACTGCGGCTATGTACTCAACATGGCTGACATTGATACACATTTCTGCAACCTTGATTGCCATGACACTACTCCACCGCAATGGTCATTAGGTATTCATAAGTAAACTTTCTGGAATTCTCATCGCCATCACAATCTGCATCTATAGATGCTTGCAATACCGTATCACTGCTTTCAAAACATAAGCTTGATCTATAAGTACCTTTGAGATACCTGAGAATCCACTTCACTGCATTCCGGTGAGATTCACATAGATTTTTCGTGAACTGGCTAACAAATCCAATACTTAGATAATAACAGGCCTAGTGCACACCATGGAATTAATACAACAAACAACTCACTATAGATTGGCACAACACTTTATATTGGGCTATGTAGTATAATTTTAAAAATTTCGTCCTACGTAACACACATGATCTACTAGGAAGATGAAGTCGTGGAAAGATCTGATTTGTTACCGACACAAAGCGTGAAACGGGTGTCGATTACGATGTTGGTGATGCCTGATGAAGATTCTCGCGGCTAAGCGTAGCGTTGGGACGGTTGCCGATTCCCCATATCCCACTTTCTGGATCCAGCTGAGTGAGGGTATCACGTGTTACCCCACTGAGAGCTCGCACACATATGTCTGTTAAAGTCCTACATCGCTTCTCTGTGTAGAACTAGGCACCGCAGGTTCATATTGAGGTGGAGAAATCCCAACACATGGGAAACCGAGGGAGAGATATTAGAGCTAGGTCTAAATGAGAGATGATCATCCTCTCCCCGTTAGAAGAATCCCTAAACCAGTTAGAGGGACTGTAATCAAAAGGTCTAATACAATTAGAAATGTTCTAATTAGAGGATCTAACCAATTAGAGAGGTTCTGAATAGAGCCTCTAATTCAATTAGAGGGTCTCTAATTAGAGTCTCTACTTCTACGAGAGAGAGAGAGAGAGAGAGAGAGAGGCTTGGGAGCCAATCGGATGTCCTCCCAATGAGGGAGGGGGTGGGATTATATAGTGGGATGAGAAGGAGGCTATCTAAACGAGGGAGAGGTCAGTTTCGATGCCCTAAGGCAATCTGCACCAAGCCTCCTAGGAGGAGTCAGACTGGACTCCGATTGGAGTCCACCACCTCCTTTCCTTTTGCCATTTTCGCTCAAACCAATTATGAAATAAATGTGGGAGGATTTATGCGCCACACCTAGGAGACCTGGGGTGTAACATCCCAAATTTTGCTAACAAAAGGGTTGTGGTGTTGTGTTCATCTCATACAAGCATGAAACAAAAATTTAATCATGTTTGAAACAATTTAAATTGTGAATTTAAATGGTTTGAGAAAATTTCCACAAATACTACTTAATGTGGTTTTAAAAATTTTGAACTATAAAATATTTCAGTTTCACCAAAGCAAAACATGGTGAGGTTGGAAATTTTGTGAGGTTTCCAAAAAGTATTTTTGCCAAATTTTCTGTTTACAAAAAGGTCCTCAAAACAAGGTTTATGTTCCGTTTTATAAAAGAAAAGGACATTGTTGCAATTTTTGAAAGCTCCAGGTTTTTTCATACAAAGCCCTTTTAACTTCTTCTTCCTCCGGCCAGAAGGATAGAAGCCCATCGACGGTGTCATGCCACCTCCCGCCTCTGGCCTCGCTCGCGGATAAGACCACGAGGGAAGGCGCTGTGACCCTCTTTCTCTTCTCCTCACTCGCTGCTCTTCTCTCCCTCTCGCTCTCTGTACCGCACGCGCGAGGACGGAACCCTAACTCGCCGGAATTCGCTCCGCGCCGCTGCTACGCACTGTCCCGCGACGAACCGAGGTCCTCTGAAGCTCCGTCGTCCTCCTATGCCGCTCATAGCCACCGGAATCGATCCACGATGGACAAAATCGCCGCCGACATCCATGTCTTCCTCGTCTCCGGCCGAACCTCGTCGCTGTTAGATCTCCTCCACCATGCCCCTTCCGGCATCACCGACAGCTCCTCTGCGCTCATGGTGAGCTTGCGACTCTCCTCGACCCTCTCACTTACCCCCGGGACGCTCTGTAGTGCCGCCCGTAGTCCACCGGAGCTCGCCACCGCGCGGATGGTCACCGGCGTTGCTCTCGGCGACCATTTGGTTCCGAGCCGCCGCCACTCGAACCGTCGCGTCCAGGCACGTCGTTTAAGCCCTTCCGCGCGTGCCAATTCAATCTGGGTCACCGCCGGCGACCACGACCGTGCTCCTCCGGCCATGTGCTGACGTCGTGATGACGTGAGCACGACGTCAATAGGCCCCACCTGTCAGACATGGTTTTTAATTTGAATTATTCTCTGAAAAGAAAACAGTCACTGACAGTGGGCCCCACCCCTTTAATAATTAGAGAAAATAGTTTATTTTTGTAAATTCAATAACTATTGTTTTATGACTCAGAAAAATAAAATAAAAATATAGAAATGTTTAGAAAAATAAACTCTATATGAATATGTCATTTTCATACATGTTTGACAAAATTTAATTATGAGCATTATATTAATGTTGTTTAATTCATTTAAAAATAGAGAAAATAAGTTTTTTATTCAATAAAATTAAAAAATACAAGTTATATACCAAAATGCTCAAAATGACAAATGCAATCCATTTATGTTGTTTTCAAACCCATTTGAGCAATGAAAATTGTACACACTTTCAGAATTGCCTGAAGTGCCCCTCCGGAGTCCATTTCAGGATAATTTCAATAAAAATGCATATTTGCCATACGAAGCCTAGCAACCAATCGATCATGTTTAGCACTTTATTTCAGTGCATTAAATCGCTCATGCATACGTATTGCGCATTGCATCGATGCCATGGTTGATTGTTGTTCTTTTTTTCGGTGTTGTTTCCCCCTCGGTAGAATGCGACCCCGAAGAGAAGGCCAACAATGCCATGACGAATACTTGATCCTAACCGACAAGTCAAGCACTTATTCCTAAAGCCTCTATCTGGTTTTCTTAACCAAGGCAAGCATAACCTCTTATCTTCTCATATATGGTTTTCGAAGTGTTTTTGAATCTCGTATATCGCATGCGGTTCAAAATATTTATGGTCTTAGATAGAGTTCTCCTATACCTGTTGCATCGCCTAAATATCCTGATCCACTGCTCCTAGCAGCTATAGGTTTGTTTGTACGCGCCTCGTTAAAGCCTGTGAGTCTTGCTTAGCCATGCCTAGTTGTGATCTGATCCATCCGGTTGATGAATCTAGTCAATGCGTGAATCTACTTTGTCAGGTTGTTGTGGTTTGATTTATCTTTGATAACTTGACTAATAACGACATGGATGTGAGGCCATAATGGGTTGTGGTGTTTTATCCTGTTCATGCCCCTAGGAGTGAGTTCTCGCCTTCGAAGCCAAGACTGAGCGTGCAACCACACGCGCGAGCTAATGAACCTCGCCCGACTAACTAACTTGTTTGGCCACATCCATGAGTCACGTAGTTTGATCTTTCTATCTGCGTGTGAGTCAGAAAAAGATTTGGAGAAAACTTAGGGCGTGACCGAGACAAGTGATGGACGTACACGGATCTTGATCCCGACTCACAGAACAGGTGCCGTCAGGAGGTGTCCAACTCCCTGTTGACGGGGTGGTCCTGTTTGGGTTGACTCATGGATAGGGTTACGCAAGGTAAAGGTCGAAGCCAGCCACTCTCTGTCGCGCTCCATGGAAGACCGTACATGTGGCGCTAAGAATCGGAGGGTACGTGTGTGTAAAGTGTACCCCCTGCAGGGATAAATCTCCTCGAGAAGTCGTGTCCATGGTTATGGACGACTTGGCAACGGATTCTGTGATCATAGATAACTTAAACGGAATGACTAAAATTTGTTGATAATGAATCAAGGGTGCCTCCTCGGAGATGCCGAGAGGGGTGATCCTTGTAGCATATGAGATGCTGGGAAATGATGTTGGTGGGTGAAAAGACGATGATTTCAGTAGTTGAATAGTCTTCTCATCTGTTTCAAAAACACTCCATGAGACGTGCTATTCTTCCTTGACTTGGAAAACAAAGATTGCTTTATGCAAAATAGCCTTCATAAAACCCTTTCTGAAGATAGCAGATATATAATAGGTGAACTAAGCCTTGTTGAATACCTTTCATACTCAGGTTTGCTTAATTTTGGTTCAGGTGAAGATCTCACATCGGTGGTGTTTCAACATGGACATCGACGAGTAGTTTGTGGTTCCTAGGTAGCAGCCTGGAATCTATGGGCTGGGACATCGCCTTATATTGCGGCCTCTTAGGCCTTTTTGGTTCTTGTTCATTAGCAACATAATCTGTCTTCCATTGTCTGGTGTAATGTTGGGTCGTGTGACCTCTGTTTGTAAAGCTACTCTAGTAATACCTGTTTAATACAACTTCCATGTCTAGAGTGCTGCTTTGATCGGTTGTTGGTTTCGAGTTCATTGTTATACAGTTTTGGCTATTCCTGCATAGTTGTCACAGTCGAGGGGTTGTGGAGCCGATGATCTATTTCCGAGCACGCCTGCCGATGTGATTCAGCCTGGGGCTTGGTAACCCCAGTAACCCTCGATTGTTGTTGCACTTTCTGGACACATAGCATCTCTGTATAGCTTTGGTCCTGTTCCTTCAGTTTCATATGACTCTTGGCCGCTTTGATATGTATAGTTGGTTATGACTAGCATGGACACAAGGATTAGTAGTACCGTGGTGATCCGGCCTGCGTGCCGATGATTCCGGTCTGCCTGCCGTTGTTTGTTGCGACCGGGTGAAAGTAAAGTATGGGCACCTAGAGGGGGGGTGAATAGGTGCTACGGCAAATTTTAATTTTTCTCAAATTTAGGCTTGACAAGAAAGGTAAATTCTCTAGATAGTGCAACTAGTGGTGAATTTACCTATATGACAAGACAAGCAATCAAAGCAACAAGTACAAGTAAGTAAAGAGAGGGAGGAACGAGGTAACCGATGGAAGCACACGGAGACACGATGTATTTCCGAGTTCCTCCTTTTTAGGGGAGTACGTCTCGTTGGAGGGGTGTGAGCTCGCCACAAAGGCCTACTCAACGCCACTATGGCTTCACCCTATTCTCCGATGAACTTCGCCACAAAGGCCTAGTTCACCTTCCACTATAGAACCCCTTTGAGGCGGGGATCAACTCCTTTACAAACACCTTGGGGCACACACCCACAACTTAATTGGGGGCTCCCAACAACTCTTGAATCACGAACAAGAAACAAGATGCCTAGGTTCTCCACAAGAGGAAACCCTAGGCAAGATCCCTCTAGCTAGAGAGGGGGAAATGAAGAACGGGTCGGTGAAGATGTAGATCGGGGCCTTCTCCTTCAATCCTCCAAAGATCTTCAAGATTGGGTGGAGGGATTGGGAGTTATGAGGGATTTGGTGAGTTCTTAAATGCTCATCAATGCTAAGGGGAAGAACTAGATCTTGAGGAAGAAGAGGAGGGGTATTTATAGTCCCTCCTCACAACTAGTCGTTGTGCAGGAAAAAAGGTACCGGAATATCCGGTTCAAGTTTGGACCGGAATATCCGGTCAGTTTGCTCCACGCAGATCTGCAGTGCTGGACCGGATTATCCGGTTGATCTGAAATAATCCGGTACAAATAATCCGGTAGATGCCAGTACGCAAATCTTCTAGTCCTTAGCCATTTTTCCACTTCTTCAACTGCAACCGGAATATCCGGTATAGATATGAAATATCCGGTACAAATAATCCGGTTGACTCCAGTAGCTCAAAACTTCCAGTCCTTAGCAGTTTTTCACAGCAACCGGAATATCCGGTCCAGGATGAATAATCCGGACCAAATAATCCGGTTAACTCCAGTAGCTCAAAACTTCCAGTCCTTAGCAGTTTTCCGCAGCAACCGGAATATCCGGTCCAGGATGAATAATCCGGACCAAATAATCCGGTTAACTCCAGTAGCTCAAAACTTCCAGTCCTTAGCAGTTTTTCGCAGCAACCGGAATATCCGGTCCAGGATGAATAATCCGGACCAAATAATCCGGTTAACTCCAGTATGCGAAACTCTCAGTCCTTAGCCATTTTTGTGCTCCTTTCTCAGCAACCGGAATATCCGGTCCAGGATGAATAATCCGGTCCGAATAATCCGGTTGAGTTCTGTCCCAAAAACCTCAGGCCAAACTTCACCGACTTTTCGGTGATCGATGCCGATGTTAAGTATAACACCTGCACACTAAACACCTCGATAAATAGTGTACTTAGTATTGTTAACTAACACACAAAACAATGGGAAAACGAAATGCACTTTCAATCTCCCCCTTTTTGGTGTTAGATGACAATACTAAGATTTGCAATAAACCTTGACAGTAATCATGCTTGAAACAAGATGAAAATCTCTCCCCCTATCTCTATGCATATCTTTTGTTTGCCTCAAACGCAAATGGATGCAATGATGTATAGGGAGAAATTTTCAACAAGTAGCAAACATGACAAAGAGACAACATCACCAATATGTTGAGTGTAAAGAAGTATATACCTTGTGCGAGAATGATATATCCAAGAATAACCAAGCACAACCATAGATAATCTCCTCAACATATACGATAGATAACCATCACACCATAAATAGATAAACCATGATAATATCCAGATAACCAACATAGTCACACACATAATAGCACACATAGTTTTAAACGACAATAAACGACAAGTTCACAAGCACGACAAGTGAAGATAAAATGGACACAAGCTCTCAAAGGAAGGATAAAAGCAAATGCTTGTGCCCGAACCCATGCAAATCCCGTAGTCTATAATAGCTACTTCTCCCCCTTTGGCACCGAGACACCAAAAAGGAGGGAAATAGCTAAACTAACGCCCCAGACACGGTCTAAGCATCCGACTCCTCCTCATCATCAGACTCCTCCTCATCAGCAGCCGCATCATGAGCTCGAGTAGCAGTCTCCTGAGTAGACCTGAGTGCCGCCTCAATGCTCTCCCAAGGAGTGGAATCCCCAGCAGACCAAGCAGAATAGGACTGAGCAGTAAGAGGAGCAGGTACATCACCAGTGCCACCACTCATGTGATGGATAATCTGCCGCTGAGAGCTAGCCAAGTCAGTGTCCCTGCGATATGCCTTGTACTGTTCCTTGTGAATGTCCACCTTCATGCAGAGCACGTTGCGCTGAAACCAGGAGAGCTTCCTGACGTGGCGCAAGGTGGTGACATCAGACACAGGCGCCCTGGGAGCAGACTGAGAGCCAGAAGGACCACCCATAGAGGAACCACCCTCAAATGGAGCACTCTGAGAAGCAGCCGCAGTCTTCAGCTTCCTCTTGACATACAGCTTCCTGACCTTGTGCTCAACCATGGGTAACTCGGTGTACTCCTTCCTCATCTCATACTTGATAAGCATCATGATATAGGGAGCATAGGGAATGGTGTAGCCACCAATCATAGCAGCATAGAGCTCGTGAAAGATGATGTCCATCACATCCACAGTATAGGAGACAGCCGGGTCCTCTTCCTCCATACACTCCTTAGCCAGAATCAGAAGGTTGCACAGAGGAGTGGTGAGAGCATCGTTGTTACCTCCACTCGGCACAAGGAAAGCTCTGAAGATACGCACCAGCTGATCATAAAGTGGAAGAAGTCCCTCAAGTCCCCCAACAGTGAAACCAGGGGCATATAGCTCAGCCATGGACACCTCCCTCCTCGGCCTATCAACCTCATGGACGCGGCGACCAAGAGGAGGGTGCTCGCTGTAAGAGTAGCCAAGACGCCGAGCAAGCCTCTCAAAAGATGCCTCACAAGGTGTGTCCTCAGACATCCACTTGAGATGGGTCACAATATCACCAGTGGAGAACACAAGGGTGGACATAAACTGCATCACAAGCTGCGTGTTGTAGTTGCACTGAGTCTCCATGAGCTTCACCAGACCGAAACGCTCAACAATACTGGCTGCATCAGCAAATTCCTCCTTGGCCTTGAGAGCGGCATGGTCAAACGGATGCATAGGGCGGCACGGATAGCGGTAGTCACAATAGATGTCAGCATAAATATAGGACTGCTCCAGATTCCAGAAACGAGAATCAATATTTGCAACCCTCGGAGAAAGATAGGCATCCTACTTTCTGAGCTCATTGAAATCCTGAGTGGGAATATCGGTCTTATAGTTGAGCCGAGGTTTCCTCTTGTTACGGGTAGAAACTTGCTTCTTGTGCTTCGGAACACTCCTTTCATGGTCACCATCTGTGAAACAAGATAGTATAGGAAAAGCACAAGATGAGTACACTAGTGTCATACAACGGATACAATCATGCATAGAAACGATAGTGGAGATTACAGGAAACAATCGAGGTAGAAATCTGGGAAAGATCAATTTGGGGCTGCCTTAAAACAGTACTGGACATAGCCGGATATTCCGGTTCAAAACTGAACCGGATATTCCGGTTACCCGGATATTCCGGTTCAGTCGTGGACCGGATATTCCGGTAAGTTGCGGAACAGCACAAAATCAACCTAGATCTCAGATTTCCACAAGGATTGCAAACAAGTAATCTAGTCTATGGTTTCTAGCATGTATGGGTGGTCCTCTTCGGAACGAAATCTACCAAGCAAAGCCAACAAAACGCAAATCCATGGAAGGTAAGGTTATAGCACCAAGATTCAAGAGATTTGAACATTACCGGGATCCATGGAGAAAAAAGCTTGGGTAGAAACGTTCCAAAACGCGAGGAGATCAAGATCCGGGCCAAAGCTCCAAGATCTCGCGGAGGAAACGGCCCGGGAGGCCAAGAATCACGGCGGCGGCGATTTGGTGGAGAGGAGCGGACGGGAAAAGGGCAAGAACTGCCCCTCCCCGTCGGGCTCCAGGCTTTATGGATTTCGCCGAACCGGATATTCCGGTTCAAGTTTGAACCGGATATTCCGGTACAGCCGGATATTCCGGTTCAAAACGGAACCGGAAATTCCGACTGCCTCCTGATTCGAAATTTCCTCGTTTTCAACGGACGACACTAGTGCTTAGAAAGAAAGGCTTTTTGAGAGAAAGGCTTAGGATAGATTTACCAAACTGAGACTAGTACTTATCCCTCTCAAGAGCAAGAAACAACCAACTAAAATACCAATTGAGTGGTGTCGGATATATACCGAATAGGGGTATAGAAGATGGTAGACAAAAGAGCTGGACTACCAGGGTGGCCTGCAAGGTAATGGACTTAGGTCCATTGGGCGGCCCAGTAGTCCGACGCGTAGAAGCCGGATTCTAGAAGAACCCGGATCACGGCCCGCGTGATCTGGCTTGGAGGAGAAGACGGATTCCTTACTTTCCAAGTTACAAGTTAAACGTAGTCCTCTAGGTTTCTGGTTCTGTAAGCCCTAATCCGGCTATTATATAAAGCCGGACGGGAGATAGATTTCATAAGTTCAATAAGTTCCTTTAGTCCAAGGTTCTAGGTTCTAGCTTAAGCCTTGCGCAACTCGCCGGGAAGTTCATCCTCGTCGAGTAGCTAGATCTATTCCCTTACATTGTAACCTTATTATACGGGCTTTAGTCCCTCATAGTGAGAAGTGCAGGAGTAGGTACGCCGTACTGTCGCGACGTACCGAACCTGGGTAAATCCCGTGTTCTGTGTTTACTACGCAATCCCGTTACCCCACGTCTCTACCGTAGTCTCATGGCACCCCAGTCTATGAAAACTACTACGATGTCTCGACAGTTGGCGCCCACCGTGGGGCAAACGACGTCAGGCGTGAAGTTCCGATCTGGGATTTTAGGCGGAATCGGAAGATCGATCACTGTCGGAAGCTTGGAATTCGACAACGACGTCGGGCGCTTCCTCGACAACGGATCCTACATCCCGGCGCAAAACCATCTGGTAAGTGCCTGCGTTTTACCGATTGGATCTGCTAATATCTTTATCGGACTAACCGCGGAAGCAATGGGGTTTTGCGGTGAAAGCAATTATCTCCCACCCGCCCTATACCCAGTCGAAGACGACTATGATGCCGGATTTTGCTCAGATCGCCGACAAAACAGTGATACGCACTTTATCGGCATGGTGCAATCCGAGATCGCCGAAAACACGGATGACGGAAATCCCGTGCAAGAGGCAGACAACGATACACCCGTCACAGAGACGGAAGAACCAATACCCGTCACAGAGACGGAAGATCCGACATCCGTCAACCAGACGATGAACTCGGAAACAGAATCCGTGCTTGCCGCCATTGAGGCGAGATTGGAGTCGGAAACCGGATCGGATAACTTCTCCGAAGACGAAGATGATGATGCCTTCGTAAGAAAAGTTAAGTCTTTTCAAGAGGGATTCCATGAAGTGCTAATGGCAAAACCAGCCGATGCAACGGGTGCCGATAGCCAGGAAAGCCCTAAAACCCCTCCGCCAGCAGAGGAGAGGGAAGACGGAGAAACTTCTCCGATATTTCCTAATGTCAAGGAGATGACAGAGGATGAACCTGTCAAAAAACCTCCCTCTTCCAAGAAAAAGCACCGTGCTTCTAAAAAACTCCAGTACAAACTCCGGAAGAAAAAGTCAGCTGATCTCGCTGATGAAAACCTGGAAGTTGGAGATGTTAGTGGCACAAAGCCTACGGAAAAGAAATCTAAGGAAATCACTGCTCCGCCAATGACAGAACTGGAAGAGCAGGAACTATTACAAACTCCAGTGGGACCCAATGAACCCCCTGAGATGCTGGAAGCCAGGAGACAAGCTTTCCAACGGCAACAGCAACAACTGCTTAGATCTCGGCAACACCTCCAACAAACCCATAATGACATCAAAATTATGAAGGAGGAAATTGAGGAGTACGAGAGAAAGCACAGATCTGTCTTAAAACCTACAAGGTTACCCGGAATTACAAAACCGGAAGAACTGCCGCCGAAAGAAAGGTTCCATAACCCATCTTGGCAAAAGCAGTTAAACGGCAAAGATGCCAAGGGCGAACCAATATACAAAACCGCAGCTGAAAACGCGGAAGCAGCGTTCGCCATCTTGAACAACGATCTGTACTCCAACGGGGAAAAACTCCAAGGGGTGTATGCTTTCCTAGGAAAAGCATTACAGCAGCAACAGCGAGGACAAGAGCGATCAGGGAGGCTGCATGATAATTCCGCCCTCTGCAAAACTGTTACTTGCGCTGCTGGAGCACCTGGACCGGAAGAACCCGGAGATTCGGACAAAAAAGAGGATCCGAGAAAAGACAAGAAAAACCCCGACAACCGGGACGCAGCGTCTAGAACCGGACCTCATCTCCCGAAAGATGGATATAAACCACACGATCGGGAGGACAAACACCGGAATGACGGCAAAATAATGCCACCTCCGAGAAACCCAGCTGAAAAAGCTGGAAGATACGATACACCTCACAGGCGTGAAAGATCTCGGACACCGCCCAAAGATAAGGAAAGGTACAGGAGCAGGACTCCACCTAATCCCAGAGGGCGTGACAACGGAAGAGATAGAGATAACCTCGGAAAAACGCGTCCGCGTAACAATGGAAAAGAAAGGAGTAGATCCCCTTCTGTCCATTCAGCCGGGAGATATTCTGCGCATATTGACAGAGCAGAAAAGGATGATCTATACTTTGGTCCTAAGTGTTTCACTGACAGGATCCGAAGGATAACCCTGCATTCTGGCTTTGCCAAAGTTGGTCCAACCTACCAAAAATATACCGGCAGTACAAACCCGGATACCTGGCTTTCAGATTATTACACAGCCGTCCAGATCAACAACGGGACAGACCTGGAAGCTGTTAAGTTTCTTCCCCTAATGTTGCTAGACGGAGCCAGAGATTGGATTAATGGTTTACCATCAAGAACTGTCGACAGTTGGGATGATATGGCGAGAGTATTTACTCAGCATTTTCGAGGAACATACAAACGCCCAAATAGCATCAACCAGCTGAACCGTTGCACCCAATTTGAAGACGAACCATACGTGGATTTCATCTCCAGATGGACTGCAATGAAGAATAGTTGCTCTGGGGTAACTGACGTACAAGCAATGCATGCTTTCGTCAATGGCCTAAAACCCGGACTTGTACCGTTCATGGTTGGCTCCAAAAAGCACAAAGATCTCGGATCTATGCTTACAACCGCTAATGAGCATGCTGCAGCCGAAGACGATATCAGAGCAAGAGGAGGCAATATTGAGTCACTGATACTGGCCAAGAAAACACCTCGTTCTGATAAAAAAGGAACTCCGGAGTCAACAACAAAGCCCAAGGAGGTTAACTTAGCCTTTGGAGGAGAAAAAGGGAACAAGTGGAAAGGCCGCAGTCCGGATCCCATCAATTACACTCCTGAAGAATGGGAGAGAATAAAGTCGGAACCCTGCGTCCACCACTCTCAGTTTGGGAAACCAACCCACACCAACGCGCAATGCCGGCTAAACAAGCATATGAAAGGCAATGCAGGATCCGGAAGTAAAGGGAAGGGTTCCAAGAGGAAACCTGCCAAACAAAAGCCAGAAGCTGAAAAAGAAGACAGTGAATCGGACACTGATGACAAAATCCAGGAACAACAGCGAAAAGGCGAACCTAAATTTCCGAGAGTTGACGGAGAAGCAATGCTAACTTTCCTAGCAACCCCGTCAGCAAAGGTGGCCAAAAGGACACTTCGAGAAATAAACGCGGTTGTTCCTGCAACCCCAAAATTCTTGAAGTACTCCAACACACCGATAATCTGGGATCAGTCTGATCATCCCGGAAATATCCCTGAACCCGGCACACAAGCTCTTGTTGTAAGCCCTATTGTTCAAAACACTAGGCTAAGAAGAGTGCTGATGGACGGAGGATCCAGCATCAACATAATGTACCTGGATACACTGAAGCACTTGAAGATTTCCGAGTCCCAGCTCAACTACAGCAATATACGCTTCCATGGCATCGTTCCTGGCAGGCAAGCACGATCCCTAGGAGAAATTTCCCTAGATGTCACCTTCGGAGATAAAGATCACTTCCGGCAGGAAAAAGTATCCTTCGAAGTTGTGCCGTTCGAGAGCGTGTATCACGCAATACTCGGACGTCCGGCTTTCGCCAAGTTTATGGCAAGATCTTGCTATATCTACAACAAGCTGAAGATGCCAGGACCCAAAGGAGGAGTAATCACCATTGCCGGTGATTTCAAGCTGGCAAACGAGTTGGAGAAGCAAAACGCCCTTTGCGCTCAAAGAGTTATAGCTCAGGAAGAACTAAAGGAGTTAGCCAAGGAGGTATCGCCGAAAGAAATGCCGGCAGGAAAAGAAACTCGGAAGCCAACAGATAGCTTCAAGGCATCCGAGAATACAAGACAGGTAATCCTAGACCCCAAAGATCCGACAAAATTCGTCGTTGTAGGGACCGGGATGACCGACAAATAGGAAGGCGAGCTCATCAAGTTCCTCCGTGAGAACTGGGACATTTTTGCTTGGTGTCCAGCTGACATGCCAGGCGTACCCAGGGAACTTGCTGAGCACCAACTCAAGGTTATTCCCGGATCAAAACCCGTCAAACAAGGTCTCCGTCGATTTGACGGAAGAAGACGGAAGGCTATTGGCAAGGAAATTATCCGGCTTTTAGCAGCGGATTTCATCAAGGAGGTAATCCATACTGACTGGTCCGCAAATCCGGTATTAGTACCGAAGAAAGACACAACTGCACTCAGAATGTGTATAGATTACACAGGATTGAACAAGTTATGTCCGAAAGATAGGTTTGCGCTGCCGCGAATCGATCAAATAATAGATGCCACTGCAGGCTCTGAGCTTTTATGCTTTTTGGATGCATACTCCGGGTACCACCAAATACGCATGAAAAAGGAAGATCAAATCAAGACTTCTTTTATAACCCCGTACGGGACGTATTACTACGTAACCATGCCTTTTGGCCTGAAGAACGCAGGTGCAACATACCAGCGTTGCATGCAACGTTGTTTGCATAGTCAGATTGGAAAAAACGTCCATGTTTACGTGGACGATATTGCTGTCGTAACCAAGGAAAAAGATACACTCCTTGAGGACTTGCGAGAAACCTTCGAAAACTTGCGCACTTACAAGATGAAGTTGAATCCATCTAAGTGCGTATTCGGGGTCCCCTCAGGAAAACTTCTAGGTTTCATCGTTTCTCACAGAGGAATAGAAATTAACCCGGAAAAGATAAAGGCAATCTCGAGCATCTCAGAACTTACGTGTGAAAAAGATGTCCCAGAATTGCCGGGTTCCGCCACAGCCATAAAAAGATTTCTCAGTTGGCTGGGGGCTAAAACCTTACCATTTCGCAAAATGCTGGAAAAATTTGACAAGGTCAAGTGGATTGCGGAAGCCTGGGAACACCTAGCAAGTTATGTCCCCTTCTGTACTTAGTTCAAATCTATGTAAACATCTTTTGAGATCATGAAATAAAGTTGTCGGAATGCTGTCATCCATGTTTCTTATAAGTGCAAAGTGTTTCCGTCTCATCTATTTCCCAATGATCTTACAAATTTCTCAATGTTAACCCGAATTGTGCTTGCGTACTCGGCGTTACATAACTGAATGATTTTTCAGCCTTTTAACGGCTAAAGGAAACTTGAATTGCCTGCGTGCCCAAGTTTCACTTAAAACTTTCCTTGTTTCTCTAAGTCTTATCTGATCGTGCGTATGCTGGGTTACTGGAACTAGTTAGTAAAAATGCCTTTAGCATGATTCATGTTTTCGAGTTTCAAAACTGTTTGGTTCGTCCCCAGTTACTCGGCATAACGATTCATAATGCTATTTGAGCCATTTCAAACACTAAGGACAGTTAAAGCATATACACCAGAGAACTTAGAAGATAAAGGAATGGTAAAATTCAAACAACTTGCAAAGTAATTTCATAGTTTAAACTGCACAAGGCGGAATTTTCATTAATACATAAGAAGCATTACATTTTGGATTACAAATGAAAGAACAGTAATGCTCCTATTGTCTAAATCTTCTATCCAGGTTCCAGGTAACCCTTCAAGAATCCGACTCCTCCTCGCTGCTTTCTTCATCGGGAATCGGAGGAGCTTCTTCTTCTGGATAGTGGACGCCGACATTTACCATGGCGGCAATCTGGGTGGCGTGGCCCTTAACTTCACCAAAGATGGTGGATCGTTGTGCATCCGTGTATCCCTGAGGGACACCGGTGGCCACACGCCAGGATTTGGCACTAGGGTAGTGCATGCGCATAAGGCCTAAGGCCATACGCGCACCACCCCGTGCAGCGGAGCGGAGAACGGACTCCTTGGACTCCGCCACCTCCATGATGATACCCGGAAGTTTTTCAACTTCCGAGCACTCCCCAGATTTTTCGGGAAGAAACTTGCCTACCAACTGCGTTGCAGCAGCCTTCATCAAGTTCCATGTTTCCCCGAAAGCTCGGATGCCTGCAGCCCGAGCGCCATCTGGGGTGTCTCCTGTTTGATCCGATAAAGCATACAAAAGGTTAAGGAGACAAACAGAGAAAGCAAAACATGGAAAGATGAAGACAAGGGTAAAAATTTACCGATGAGTTTATCGATTTCCGAAACTTCCTCCAGGCGAAGGTTCAGAGCTTCAGTCAAATCCTGGATAGCGGATTTGTCTTTCTCCGCCTGCTCGGAAGCCTTGGAGTTAGCCACTCCAAGGGCCAGATTGCTGGCTTCCAGGTCTTTTTGAGCCTTCACAAGATTCTTGTGAAGCTCAATATTCTCATTACGGAGAATCTCGGCGTTGCCGGAATCTTCCGCTGCTTGTTTAGCTTCAGCTAAAGCAGCTGAAAAAGCAAAGGGCAAATCCGAGTTGATCAATTTCCTCGAGAAGAAAACCACAACAAAGTTTTAAGTCGGAAATTTCAAAACGAAAAAGCCTACCTTTCGTTTCCGTCAAAGCAAGCTGAGACGATTCCAGCTCCGCCTCTCTCTCCTCAAGAATAGAAAGAAGACTTCGAACTTCTTTATTCTTGATAGTGAGCTTCCTGAAAACTTCCAGGTTTATGGCCTCGGAGGTTTGCTGAAACACAGCAAGGAAAAGTATGATTAATAAAAAACATCAAAGCAAAAAAAAGCATGCATTTTGTTTAATGCTTGGGGGCTAGAGTTACATACCTGGCTCATGCGTTGCAAACCTGCTAAGTTTTCCCGGAATTCCTTCGCGTATTCCGCGAAATGACTTTCGGCCGCGTTCAAGCCATCATTTATAGCTTTAAAATCCTTGTCAAAGGTGGGGATTTCCTCGTCGAATGTCCGAGGAGATTTCCCCACCTCTGGAGCCGCCCTTTCCCTCGTGTCCGACTCGGGCACAACGGGCTGGCTGGGCTCTGGGGGCTTGGTGGTGGTGGTGGCAGTAAGTTCTTCCGCCATTGACTGCGGCGTATCCGGGGCGACGGCGGGAGATGGTTGGCTGCCTCGGTTGGAAGCAGCTTTGAGCTTTTTCAACTTCCTCGGCTTCAAGGTGGAGGGGGGCAAGCTAAAAACCGAAAACCCGGAAAATGTTAAAATACCGAAGATGGACGAAAAGGATCCCATAAAAGAAAAAACCCGGAAGAAAATAACCTGGACGTGGCGACGGGGATTCCGTCAAGGTCGATAATTTCATCCGAAGAAATTATCTTCTTGCGTTTGCGCCCACCAGTGGTGGCGGTACGCAGCGCATCCAGCTCGGCCTCGGAGGCTAACTCCGAGTCTGGAAGATCCACAAGCTGTTGAAAAAAAACCAATCAGAATCGAAAGGTAGATTTTCCAGGAAGTGATATTATACCTAAATAACGGGAAATTTACCTTAGGCGCGGGATTGTCGGCCGTGTACATTGGCCGACTCTCCGTGTATTGATCGCGTGAAGCGACCAACTGGTTGATGCGCCGCCTGAGCTCCTTTGCGGGCCAATCCTTGTCGGATGTCCGCATTGGATCCTTGGCTCCTGTGTATTCACACAGGAGACGGCCTCCGTGATTTGCCAGTGGCTGAATCCGCCTATTCAGCCAGCAAAAGACCGTGTCCATTCCGGTCAAAGGGGGTTTGGAGGAAGTGAGTTTGGCGATGCGCCTCTTGATCCTTAGTAGATCTGGAGGCAGAACCTGGACGGCCTCTGTAACCCAGTTATCCTGGGGAACAGCGGCGGAGTTCACAAAAGGTGGAACCCCGACGGCTTTTTTAGGAAAAGGCACGTCGGGGTGATAAAAGAAGGAACCCGTCCAGAATTTGACGGATTCCGAGGTTTTTATTTTGGGGAACCAATCCTCTCGGAATCTCCGAAGAGTAAAGGAAATGGTTCCGCAATTTGGGAGTGCGCCCTCCGAAGAGTTACGCTTAACCCCAAAGCAGTACAACCAAAAATCTAACCTAGGCTCTATTCCTAGGTAACCCTCGAATAAGGCCTGGAAGCCGGCCATATACAGAATGGAATTAGGAGGGAGATTATGAGGTTGGATGCTGTAGTGAGCTAGAACTTGGAGGAAGAAAGAAGAAGGGGGAAGCCCCATACCTCGCAGAAGGTGGGAGGCGAGAAGCACCCTTTCGCCTTCTTGTGGCGCGGGCTCGGTCTCCTCTTCCGGGAGCCGCCATTTCTTCTTCAAAACCAGGCCTTCCTTCTCCAAGTTGGGAAGAAGAGCCGGGGGAAGACTGCAGGCAATCCAGTTGCCTGCAGTCTCCTCTTCTTCATCTCCTCCAGCGGCGGCGGTGGTGGCGGCCTTCGCGGCGGCGAGCTGCTCGTCGAGGAGCTCCACCTCCTCCTCCGCCGTTTCGGGAGCGAACGGCGGGGTTGATGCGGTCCTTGGTCCCGCAGCATCCGTGTTGGCGGAGATGTTCCCTCCGCCCGCTGTGGACGCCGAAGTTTTTTCCGGCTCGCCGCCGGCGCGCTTGGGCGACCCAAGTTGGGGGTCTAGATCGTTCAGGAGCTCGTCGACGGAGGCGCGAACGGGCGATGATTGCGGAGACGCCATCTTTCTCGGTGGCGTTGGTGCGTTCCGGCGTGGGAAGGGCTCGTCGGGGCAGGGAATTGTTCTCGCTCTCGAGCTCGTGTTCGCACCAATGGTGAAGGCAGTGAGGGAGTGAAGAAGGTTGATGAGGAGGAAGGAGACGGCTATTTATAGCCTGAAAACCCTCTAGATACGCGCCAACGGCTCTTTTGACCGTTGGATGTTTGACGCGTGTCGCTCGCCGGAAAATCCGGGAAACGGAACGACAGAGGAATGATGGCTATCTCCTCGTTTCTCGTGAGAATCTGTCAGAGATACGTTGCAGGGTTTCCCGCGTGAAACCAAGCGGCGATTGCGTCAGCATGATTAAAGCGCTGATGTCACGTGTTCCTTTTCCGCGAAGGATCGCGAGAAGAAAAGCCGGATTTTCATAGTTCCGAGTTTTATGTTACCATCTCCTTTGAAAGGAAAGAAGAAAGAATCAAGACTGCTGAATCAAGTTTCCCGGGCAAAATGTATTTGACGGAAGGCGGAGTTTCAGAGTTTTGATCCTTCCTGGGGGCTACTGTCGGATATATACCGAATAGGGGTATAGAAGATGGTAGACAAAAGAGCTGGACTACCAGGGTGGCCTGCAAGGTAATGGACTTAGGTCCATTGGGCGGCCCAGTAGTCCGACGCGTAGAAGCCGGATTCTAGAAGAACCCGGATCACGGCCCGCGTGATCTGGCTTGGAGGAGAAGACGGATTCCTTACTTTCCAAGTTACAAGTTAAACGTAGTCCTCTAGGTTTCTGGTTCTGTAAGCCCTAATCCGGCTATTATATAAAGCCGGACGGGAGATAGATTTCATAAGTTCAATAAGTTCCTTTAGTCCAAGGTTCTAGGTTCTAGCTTAAGCCTTGCGCAACTCGCCGGGAAGTTCATCCTCGTCGAGTAGCTAGATCTATTCCCTTACATTGTAACCTTATTATACGGGCTTTAGTCCCTCATAGTGAGAAGTGCAGGAGTAGGTACGCCGTACTGTCGCGACGTACCGAACCTGGGTAAATCCCGTGTTCTGTGTTTACTACGCTATCCCGTTACCCCACGTCTCTACCGTAGTCTCATGGCACCCCAGTCTATGAAAACTACTACGATGTCTCGACAAGTGGGATTTTCCTAGGAAGAACCACTTAGCCGGGAAAAACACACGAAATGCAATGAAATGACAAGTAGAAAAACCCAACTAAGATCCAACTCTTCGAAATGAAGAGGTTGGTGGCCGAAGCCACCATGTAAGAGTTCTTGGTATGCAACCGCGAAGATATATCTTGGGGGCATTGCCAAAACTCAACATTGAAGCTCACAATTCAACATTAGAAAAAGAGAGATCACAATGAATTTTTTGCTATGGGCATAATGGGGGGAGGGAGAACCCAATGTGTTAGGATAGCACTCCCCCTATGTCCATGCCTACATCTAAGCTCGAACACGTTTCATCTATAGGGGTGTGCGCAAGATAGTCAAGCCAAACTCCTTGAATCAATCACATTTAGCTCATTCCTCAAGAACATGAACCTTGCATCATCAAGTGGCTTCGTGAAAATATCCGCAAGATTGTCCTTGGTGGGCACATAACCGAGTGCAATGTCTCCTCTCGCCACGTGATCACGGATGAAGTGGTGGCGAATCTCAATGTGCTTCGTCCTTGTGTGTTGCACCGGATTGTATGCAATCTTGATAGCACTTTCATTGTCACATAGAAGAGGTACTTTGTCCAAATGAACTCCATATTCCTTGAGAGTTTGCCTCATCCATAGCAATTGGGTGCATGCACTTGCGGCGGCAACATATTCGGCTTCGGCGGTGGAGAGAGATGCAATTTTGTTTCTTCGAGGACCAACTTACAAGGGACCTACCAAGAAATTGGCAAGCCCCCGAAGTTGACTTCCTATCATCTTGATCACCCGCCCAATCGGAATCCGTATATCCATTGAGAGAAAATTGTGCCCCCTTTGGGTACCACAAACCAAATCTTGAGGTATGAACCAAATAACGAAAGATCCTATGAACCGCCATTAGATGGCAATCCTTAGGAGCCGCTTGATACCTTGCACACACACCTACACTCAAAACGATATCGGGCCTAGATGCACAAAGATAGAGCAAAGAACCAATCATAGAACGATAAAGCTTTTGGTCCACATCCTTACTCCCTTTTGGATTACGAGAGAGATGACACTTGACTTGCATAGGAGATGTCTTGATCTTAGCATCTTGGAAGTTGAACCTCTTGATCATATCTTGGGTATACTTGGCTTGAGAAATGAAAGTCCCACGAGCCAATTGCTTGATCTCAAAGCCAAGGAAGAATTTAAGCTCACCCATCATAGACATCTCGAACCTGTCAGTCATAAGCTTAGAGAACTCATTATTGAAAGCTTGGTTAGTTGAGCCAAAGATGATATCGTCCACATAGAGTTGGCATATGAAAAGCTCTCCCTTTACTCTCTTGGTGAAGAGAGTGGGGTCAATCTTCCCAACTTCGAAACCACGATCATCTAACAATTCCCTAAGATGCTCATACCAAGCACGAGGTGCTTGTTTGAGACCATAGAGAGCCTTGTCAAGTTTGTAAACGTGGTTAGGAAAGTTGAGATTCTCGAACCCCGGAGGTTGCTTAACATATACCTCCTCTTTTAGTGGACCATTCAAGAAAGCACTTTTCACATCCATTTGTTGCAACTTGAAATTATGTGAGGATGCATAAGCAAGGAGGATACGGATGGACTCAAGGCGAGCCACGGGCGCATAAGTTTCATCAAAGTCAATGCCTTCAACTTGGGTGTAACCTTGAGCGACCAATCTTGCCTTGTTCCTAATGACAATGCCATTCTCATCTTGCTTGTTCTTGAATATCCACTTGGTGCCAATAACATTGTGGCAATCCTTGGGTTTCTCAACCAATCTCCAAACCTTGTTGCGCTCAAAGTTATTGAGCTCATCATGCATAGCTTCAACCCAATCGGAGTCCTCAAGAGCTTCATACACTTTCTTAGGCTCCACCATAGAGATATGAGCTTGATGCTCACAAAAATGAGCCAATTGCCTTCTAGTGGATCTTCTAGCTTGAACATCCTCCAAGACCTTGTCATCTTGGGCATCAATTTGCTTCAAAGCTCTTCTTATCCTTTTGATGCGACGGGCTTCGATCTCCTCATTATTGCGAGGAGGAATCACTTGATCATCTTGATCATTTGGGTCCCCATCTTGACCAACATGGCCTTGATCATCAACATTGTCATCAACAATATCTTCAATACTAGCTTCATCTTGAGAAGAGGATGACGAGGATGAATGATCTTGGCCTTGATCTTGACTCCCATTAGTGAGAGGAGTGGGTACGACTTGCGGAGTCACTTGATCAATGAGAGGAGGGTCTTGAATATGTTCTCGGTTAGGTGTAGTAGTTGGCTCCTTGGCTTGATCTTCAAATGTAGAGGAGGGCTCCACTTGGGTAGAGCATAGTCCTTCTCGAGTCGCCATAAGGTGTCCCTCGATGGGGCGGAAGAATCCCACACCCATCCTTCCTATGGCTTCTTGAGGCATTTCAACATCTACATTTGAAACATGAAATTGCGCCACTTGGGAGCCGTCATTTTCCTCGAACACCACACTACAAGATTCTATGACAATCCGTGAGGCTTTGTCATAGACTCTATAAGTGTGGGATTCGGCACCGTAACCAACAAAAATACCCTCAATGGTTTTGGATTGAAATTTCGACAACCTAATACCCTTGATCAAATAAAAGCACTTACAACCGAATACGCGGAAGTAGGATACGTTGGGCTTGTTGCCGGTGAGGATCTCATATGGGGTCTTGCTCAAGCCTTTGCGGATGTAGAGGCGGTTGGAGGAGTGGCATGCGGTGGATACGGCCTCGGCCCATAAATATTGGGGAGAAGAGTACTCCGCCAACATGGTCCTTGCCATATCCAAGAGAGTGCGATTCTTCCTTTCGGCAACACCATTTTGTTGAGGAGTGTAAGTGGCGGAGTATTGGTGACGAATGCCTTCTTCACTAAGAAATTCATTCAATGTATAGTTCTTGAACTCCGACCCATTATCACTCCTAATAGCCATGATTTGCACATTGTGTTGACGTTGCACTTCGTTGGAGAAGTCGATGATGGTTTGTTGGGTCTCACTCTTGCACTTGAAGAAGTAAACCCAAGTGTATCTTGAATAATCATCGACAATCACCAAGCAATACTTCTTGCCGCCAAGACTTGCCTCGGGCACGGCACCAAAGAGATCAACATGAAGAAGCTCCAAGATTCTCTTTGATGAGATAATAGTCTTGGCCTTGTGCACAATGTCATGCATCTTCCCTTCAACACACGACCTACAAACGCGATCCTTTGCAAAGGAAACATTTTCTTTTAGTCCAACAATAAGGCCACTTTTGTGAAGACTTTGCAAAGTTCTCATGTTGACATGGGATAGCCGGCGATGCCATAACCATCCCAAGTCCGCCTTCCCGAAAAGACACATTGCTTGAGTGTTGGTTGACTTCGAAAAGTCTACCACATACAACTCATTTTCAACATGTCCCACGTGAGCGACGTCAAGAGTCTTGCTCCTCAAAAGGACCACAATATCACCATCAAAGAAGATGGAGAACCCCATCTTACTAAGAGAGCGGACAGAAAGTAAATTGTAACCAAGGGATTCGACAAGCATGACGTTCACGATAGTGATATCGGGAGCCACCACAACCTTGCCAAACCCGGATACCTTAGACTTGGACGAGTCCCCATAAGTGACGGTTGCTTGGATGTCATTTGGTCGCAACTCCGTCACTAGTTCTTTGCTTCCGGTCATATGATTAGTGCATCCACTATCAAGAATCCATTTAGTCCCACCGGAAGCATAGTCCTGCAAGAGATCATTGACTAGAGTTAGGACCCGAGTTGGGTCCCTTCATGTTAGCAACAAGGGTCTTTGGAACCCATATAGTGTAGTCAATAAAACCCTCAATAGGACCAACATATTTAGCTTGCACAACACCATAATAATCAACATATAAGAAATGGTGAGGGTTGTTAGTTCCCGCGGAGGAGCTACGAGTAGTGTTGTCCCTCATGACAATACCACCCGAAGCACCATGTTTGTTCTTCTTCTTGTTCTTCTTCTTCTTGTTCCTTTTCTTGGCTACATAGCCAAGACCTTGCTTGCCCACTTGTTGCCTTGGAGCACTCACTTGTGGTCTAGAAATGATCGCATTAGTGCTTGAGGCAACCACTTGTGGGGTGGCAAGCACCACCTTTTCAACTTGAGTGCTTTTGCCCTTGAGCCTTGCTAGCTCATCCTTCAACCTAGCATTTTCTTCAATAATATTTGCATGATCACAAGAAGAAGTAGAAGTGCTAGGATGGTTAGATTGAGTAAGTTGAGTTTGAAGTATTTCATGCAACTCTCTGAGGGATGAGTGTTGGCTTTCCAAAGCTTTGTGAGCAATGGTTAGCTTTTCAAACTCCTCGGTTAGTTTACCATGACCAACCCCAAACTCTACTTTATCCTTTTTAGCCTTTTTATATTTAGCAATTGCAAGATCACGTTCCTTAATGATTTTAGAGACAAGTTCATTATGAGTAGTTTCAATAGTTTCAAGTTCATCCTCTAGAGAAACTCTACCATCATGCTCTTCTTCAAGAGTCATTGAGAGAGATGCAATTTCATCCGCATCCCTTCTCTCAATCTCACCTTTCTTCTCAAGGGCCTCTTGGGCCTCTCCCAATTGCCTCATGAGATGCTCAAAGTACTTCTTGGTCTCCCCTTGCATGTTAGACATAAAACGGTCCAAGGAGGCTCTTTCCTCTTCTTCTCTAAGACAAGCAATATGTTCTAGTTCACTAGGGGTCTTAGAGTTAGGAGAAGATGATACCTCCGTGGCCTTAGCCATGAAGCACTTGGCATCGCGTTGAGGAAGATTTTCATTGGGGGATTCAAAGAGAGATGACGAAGATGGAGTGGAAGCAATAGCTAGAGCGACCACTTCACTTGTTGTTTCTTCTTCTTCATCACTCCCGGAATCATACTCCTCTTGAGTCAAGAGCACAAACTTGGTAGGAGTCTTCTTGTTGAAAGGTTTCTTCTTGAAATGAGGTTTCTTGTATTCAACCTTGGACTTGTCCTTGCGGATGAGCTTGCCGCTATGGTTTTCTCTATTCTCATATGGGCATTCCGCAATGAAGTGGTACTTGTCTTGGCAATTGAAGCAAGATCTCACTTTTTGAGCCCCATCATTACCATAACGAGACTTGGTCTTCTCCTCAACAAACTTCTTGCCTTTTGGGGGATTGTTCCAAAACTTTTGCACGGTGAGAGCTATTAGATCCTTTAGGACGGGATCATATTCTTGTTCCTTCAATGGAGGCAATGCTTCTTCACCATCTTCATCATTCTCAACTTCTCTTGCCAACACCTTGGCCTTCAAAGCAACGGAAGCTCCTTGATGCATCCCAATGGCCCTAGCACGGTTGTCAAGAGCATTCTTGGTTTGCACTTTGTAGGAGCTCAACTCTTGCATGACTTGGGTAGAGGTCATGGTGGAGAAATCATGTCTCCCATGAATGCTCTTCATATCCGTGCCCTCAAAAGGCATCACGGCAATTATGAACTTCCTCTTGATCCAAGCATCATCAATATGTGTTGCACCCGCATTAGAGAAAGCGGTGGCAAGAGATTTGAGCCTCCGATACATGTCAACGTGATCTTCTCCATCACGCATGAAAAATCCTTCGGCCTCATTGGTCAAGGTGTCATAGCGATTTCTCTGCATGCTTTCATTCCCAACAAACATGACGACAAGTGCATCCCATGTCTCTTTGGCGGTGGAGAAGTGTTGAAGATGCGGCATGTGATTGGGGCCCACGGCTTGATGAAGGATGGACAAAGCGGTGTAATTGAGTTGGCAATCTACAACCTCTCTTCTTGTGAGATTCTTGGGATCATATGGCTTGTATCCATCACGAGTGATTCTCCAAAGATCTATACAAGAAGAGTTCAAGTGAGTCTCCATGTAGTATTGCCATTCACGAAAAGAATATGCATCAATTTTAGGTGGATCTCCCCTAGGAATTATATGAGGAAAAGGGATGGGAGGATCGGGAGAATATTGCCCTTCAACGGCATGATATCCTTCCTTTCCCCCCGCACCTTTCTTAGCGGATTGTTCGGCGGAAGCAGTTTTAAGTGGTTCACCATCAACCCCTTTCTTGGCACCCTCCGTTTCCGGAGGGGATGAGTCGGACACCTCCGGTCCTTTGTCTTTGAGGAATTGTGCCATGAATTGACGCAACTCATCAAATTTTGTGTCTATGGATGAGGTCAATGAAGTTCTCAATTCATTGAGATCATCCATGGTCACATTGACATCGGACGGAGTGTCAATCACATCATCTCCCATACTCAAACTCTTAGGCGGTTAAGCCCGATAGAAGAGCCGAGGCTCTGATACCAATTGAAAGTAAAGTATGGGCACCTAGAGGGGGGGTGAATAGGTGCTACGGCAAATTTTAATTTTTCTCAAATTTAGGCTTGACAAGAAAGGTAAATTCTCTAGATAGTGCAACTAGTGGTGAATGTACCTATATGACAAGACAAGCAATCAAAGCAACAAGTACAAGTAAGTAAAGAGAGGGAGGAACGAGGTAACCGATGGAAGCACACGGAGACACGATGTATTTCCGAGTTCCTCCTTTTTAGGGGAGTACGTCTCGTTGGAGGGGTGTGAGCTCACCACAAAGGCCTACTCAACGCCACTAAGGCTTCACCCTATTCTCCGATGAACTTCGCCACAAAGGCCTAGTTCACCTTCCCCTATAGAACCCCTTTGAGGCGGGGATCAACTCCTTTACAAACACCTTGGGGCACACACCCACAACTTAATTGGGGGCTCCCAACAACTCTTGAATCACCAACAAGAAACAAGATGCCTAGGTTCTCCACAAGAGGAAACCCTAGGCAAGATCCCTCTAGCTAGAGAGGGGGAAATGAAGAACGGGTCGGTGAAGATGTAGATCGGGGCCTTCTCCTTCAATCCTCCAAAGATCTTCAAGATTGGGTGGAGGGATTGGGAGTTATGAGGGATTTGGTGAGTTCTTAAATGCTCATCAATGCTAAGGGGAAGAACTAGATCTTGAGGAAGAAGAGGAGGGGTATTTATAGTCCCTCATCACAACTAGTCGTTGTGCAGGAAAAAAGGTACCGGAATATCCGGTTCAAGTTTGGACCGGAATATCCGGTCAGTTTGCTCCACGCAGATCTGCAGTGCTGGACCGGATTATCCGGTTGATCTAAAATAATCCGGTACAAATAATCCGGTAGATGCCAGTACGCAAATCTTCTAGTCCTTAGCCATTTTTCCACTTCTTCAACTGCAACCGGAATATCCGGTATAGATATGAAATATCCGGTACAAATAATCCGGTTGACTCCAGTAGCTCAAAACTTCCAGTCCTTAGCAGTTTTTCACAGCAACCGGAATATCCGGTCCAGGATGAATAATCCGGACCAAATAATCCGGTTAACTCCAGTAGCTCAAAACTTCCAGTCCTTAGCAGTTTTCCGCAGCAACCGGAATATCCGGTCCAGGATGAATAATCCGGACCAAATAATCCGGTTAACTCCAGTAGCTCAAAACTTCCAGTCCTTAGCAGTTTTTCGCAGCAACCGGAATATCCGGTCCAGGATGAATAATCCGGACCAAATAATCCGGTTAACTCCAGTATGCGAAACTCTCAGTCCTTAGCCATTTTTGTGCTCCTTTCTCAGCAACCGGAATATCCGGTCCAGGATGAATAATCCGGTCCGAATAATCCGGTTGAGTTCTGTCCCAAAAACCTCAGGCCAAACTTCACCGACTTTTCGGTGATCGATGCCGATGTTAAGTATAACACCTGCACACTAAACACCTCGATAAATAGTGTACTTAGTATTGTTAACTAACACACAAAACAATGGGAAAACGAAATGCACTTTCACCGGGGTTGGTAACCCTGAAGCCCTTGTGGGTCCATGACTAGGAGCGCATAACAGTATGTATACCTTTATGTCCGGGGTCGTGACATGGGGCCCACCTGCCAGCCCCCACATGGTGGGTGCGGCCATGGGAGCAATTCTACCCCCTCCAGCACTCTCCCTATCGGTTTTTGCCCAAAACTCTTCCGAAACCATATAATCCCTATAGATAAAATCATCGACTCTATCTGACGATGCTATAGATGTATTATAAGATCTTCGAGTCATCTCATGCCCCCTGCACTTACTTCATAAAGCGTGCAAAGTATTTCTCTCTCATAGTAACTTCACCGAAACGGCTTCGATTGACACCGGGCTTGTTTCTATGATATCGTAATGACATCGACCCTTAACTATTGATGTCAGAAACATACTTCCAAACTTTCGGGACATCCCATGTCCTCCATTGTCTCTCTTGAATATTAATTATATCACGTCGAAATTACCCGAATGATACCCGCTCTCCTCCGGACGAACCAATGTAAACAACAAACTTTGACGCCTTAAGTATGTAAACCCTAAATGTTCGATAACTAGTAGACATAATTGGAAAACCATTTTCCTAATCAATAATCAACATCAGGACCATGGATTTCCATATTGACTTCTATAAGTTATACAAAAAAACTGTTGAACCTATTGGTTGTTATGTAAGTTTCTGTTACTTCATGATACCAATCAATACCTCGAGACAAGATGAATTATAAGACCGTGAGTAAACTCTTTAATCACTATCACATTATTCTCGATATACGGTATGATTCCGTTTACTCGTTACCGTCTTATAGTATCACCATGACTAGTGTCATGTCTTTGTCTTGCCTCTAAAGTAGATAGCCTTGCTATTAATGTTGATTTTCTAAAACTGAAGGTTTTTCCACAAGATATTAAACAAAATAAATCTTTGAATGCCATCCAAGTTCAAATAGATGATAATGTTAGCTTGATGGCTGAATTACGTGCTAGGTGGGAAAGAGAAGATGAATTCGCTAAAAAGAATAATATTGCTAGAGTTTGTACTATCACAACCACTAGTAAAACTGAAGTTCCTAGTGCTATTAAACCTCCTACTATCAATGGTAAAGTAGTTGGTGTTAATAAAGTCCCTACTCCTTTGGTGAAACGTGGTAAATTGTCTCAAACTGCTGAAATTGCTTCTAATAAAAGTGCTGAAATTTTTAGAGATGTGGGAGATAATGGTTCCATTACTTTTGATGATAATAATATTGATTTTGATGATTGCAATATCTCTTAATTTATTATGTTTCTACAAAAGCTTGCTAGAAGTCCCAATGCTAGTGCCATGAATATGGCCTTTACTAAACATATTACCAATGCTCTCATGAAAGTTAGGGAAGAAAAGTTGAAACTTGAGACATCTATCCCTAGTAAATTAGATGATGGTTGGGAGCCTATATTTAAGATAAAAGTAAATTATTTTGAATTCAATGATTTGTGTGATCTTGGTGCTAGTATCTCTATTATGCCTCAAAAGCTTTATAATATGCTTGATTTACCACCGATGGAACACTGTTATTTGGATGTTCATCTTGCTGATAATGCTAAGAAGAAACATCTTGGTAGAATTGATGATGTTCTTATTATGGTTAATAATAACCTTGCCCCTGTTGATTTTGTTGTTATGAACATTGAATGCAATGCTTCTTGTCTTATTGTTTTGGGAAGACCTTTTCTTAGAACTGTTGGTGCTATTATTGATATGAAAGAGGGGAGTATTAAATATAAACTTCCCCTCAAGAAAGGTTTGGAACAATTTCCTAGAAAGAAGATGAAGCTACCCTTTGACTCTATTATTAGAGAAAAATATGATGTTGATGCTGCTTTATTTGAAAATACTTGAGTTAATTTTCTATGCCTAGCTGAAAGGCTTTAAAGAAAAGCGCTACCGGGAGACAACCCGTTTTATTTCGCTGTTTTCAACCCGTTTTCTTTGGTGTTCTTTGCACCTGGGTGTTGTCTATTTCCTTAGCAACCCCACTGTATCTTTTATTTTGAGTTTTTGTTGAGCCAAGTAAAGCCTCTAGTGGAAAGTTGAGCCTATATTTCGGATTTCTACGCAGGAAACAGATTTCTGCTGTCCAGTGTTAATTCCGTTAAAATTCACAGAAAATTCAAAATGACCTGAGATTTTTTTGATTAATCCTAAATTATATACGCAACGTTTCTTAGAAGAACACTTTTTTATTTGAGCAACAGAAGATTTTTAAAAAATCGATCTTTACCCGCTGTTCTGTTTTGACAGATTTCTGACATTTATCGCATTTGCATCTTAATCTCTTTCTTTTGGTGTTCTTTTGAGAAAAAGAGTTTCGAAAGAAGTTGTGACAGTACGTAATGTGTTTTTGAGTGTTATATTTGTGTTCAAACTGAACCATGTGAATTTATTATTTCAATTGCACTGACGTTGCTAATGAAGATTGTGAGAATTTTGATGTGAAGGAAGTTTTCAAGGGTCAAGAGAAGATTTGATATGATGTGATCAAGAAGAGTGAAAAGCCTAAGCTTGGGGATGCCCCGGTGGTACATCCAAGCAAATTCCAAGAAGACGCAAGCGTCTAAGGTTTGGGATGCCGAAGCCATCCCCTTCTTCATCAACAAATTATCACGTCACTTCTAGTGAAACTATATTTTTATTCGGTCGCATCTTATGTGCTTTGCTTGGAGCGTCTTTTATTTTTGTTTTCAGTTTGATTTTGATTTTTATTTCATTTTGTTTTTACTTTCATAATAATATTGGTTGGACCCCAACATTCTTTTATTGGGGAGTGACACGCTCCGCTTTTTCTTGAGAATACGTTGTATTCTTAGTCTCTGTTTGGCAGCTGCATTTATTCAGCTCCTGTTTTGCATGCATCTCTTATTAGAGTTGTTAGTTTTAGTAGTATTATTTGAGTACTCTCATGTTTGCTTGTTGTATCATAAAGAGTATTTTTGTTAAAGCATGTTTTGTATGGTGCTTGTTGGGAGAAACAAAAAACTGCTGCTTGAAGTAGAATTTATAACAGTACTAGTAGAAGCTTGTATAGACTGTGGCTAGGACTTTTTCATACCATGCTAAATGTTATTTTAGTTTTAAAGCCTTGTGGTTATTGAGTAGCATGATTAGCCTCAAATAGCTGATAGTGTTTAATATGTATTGAAAGATTCATGAGTTGTTCTTGTCATAGTAAATCATCAATATATGGTTTTCTCTTTCGAATGTTTTATTTGGTTGACTTGGCGCATGCTCACACCATGTTTATGACTACAAACCAGTCACGAATAGCCTCCATGACCACTTAGTTTTTGAACTTGTCATACTGTTTATGTTTTAATTAATGATGCTTATGTCGCTATGCATGATTATGGCTCTTATGCTCTCTTGATTTGTCGCTCCCAGTCTTTTGCTAGCCTCCACCTGTACTGAGTATAAGCTCTACTCGTGCATACAAACTCCCTTAAACCAAAGTTTTTCCCATTGTGTCCACCATACCTACCTACATGTGGTATTTAACTGCCATTCCAAAGTAAATTGCTCATGTGTTACCTTTAAAACCTTCAAAATTACTCCTGCTTTATGTTCCTGTTTTTGCTCATGAGGATGTAAATAGAGAATCTTTATCTCAATTGTTGATTGGATTTCACACCCTGGACTAGTGGCTTCATCTGCTTATCCAAATGATAGAAAAACTGGCAGCGGGGTGCCTAGCCCCAAATTAATACAAACAAATTCTCTTCACTATTTTTTCCCCTGATTTATGAGTCAAAGCATAATTGTGTGAACAAAAGAGAAAGAGGGATGACCTTCTACACCAGTTGCGTCCTTCACCATGGGAGCCGCTCTTGTGAATCCAGTTGACTCGTGACGTACTGTATTTTCTGTTTACCATTCGTTGACATTAGCATACATCTCCTAAAATATAGACACCCCTCCATGGTATGTGATTGTTGGCAGGCACCCGAGGATTTGGTTAGCCATGGTTTGTGAAAGATGGATGGGAGGAGTGTCAAACTTTTAATACCTCTGTTTAATGAAACAAAAGCTCTAGCACATGAGTGATCCCTGCTTCCCTCTGCGAAGGGCCTTTCTTTTACTCTTATGTTGAGTCTCCATCTTCTAGCTTTATGCACAGTTGAGAGAGCATTTTTGCCATTCCGAGTTCTATGTGCATTTGTCCCATAAGCATCAATAATTACTTCATGATGTGTTATTATTTGTTCTAGTCTTCCTCTTGAACTTTAAAGGTGTCCTGGCATTTATGTTTTGCCCCACTCTTAAGGACTATCGAAATATCACTTTGCCATGCTTTCTCTATACTTGAAACAAACGTCTACCTTTATTTGCATTAGTATTGATGATACTTTATTTGAGTTACTCTTCGTGATGCAAAGTAATTGCTATGCTTTATTATTAAAGTTTTATTTATCATGCATGTGTTTAAAGTTTTATGATCTTAGCGTGCATATGATTTTACATTAGATTTATCAAGTTTGTGTTAGTAGCATATCACCTCGGAAATTATTGTTTTATCGTTTACCTACTCGAGGACGAGTAGGAACTAAGCTTGGGGATGCTTGATACGTCATAAACGTATCCCTAATTTCTGATGCTCCATGATGATATTATGCCAATTGCTACATGTTTTCTCCCTTCTTAATGTCATTTTTATCGATTTTCCAGACTAACCTATTGACAAGATGCCATAAAGCCAGTTCCATGTTTTCTGTTGTTTTTAGTTTCAGAAAAGCTGTTCTAGAAATATTCTCGGAATTGGAAAATTCGAAGCCCGTAAATCCTATTTTCCACGGAAGCATCCAGAAGACCGAAGAGGGGTAGCAGGGGGGCCACACCATAGGGTGGCGCGCCCCCTGGCCGCGCCATCTATGGGTGTGGGCCCCCCGGACTCCACCGCCTTTTCCCTTTTGCCTATTTAAGCCCCCCCGATGGAAAACCCTAGGCACCTGATCAAAATCCCCGAAAAAGTTCCGCAGCCGCCGTCACCGTCAACCCTAGATCAGGGGGGGTCTGAAGCTGTTTCCGGCACCCTTCCGGAGAGGAGATCATCACCGGAGGCTTCTACATCACCATGCCTGCCTCCGGAGTGATGCGTGAGTAGTTCATCCTTGGACTACGGATTCGTAGCTGTAGCTAGATGGTTGTCTTCTCCTCATATGCCTCGATGTTTAGATCTCGTGAGCTGCCTATCATGATCGAGATTGATCTTATGTAATTCTATGTGCTGTGTTTGCTGGGATCCGATGAATATTGACCTTATGCCAAGTTGATTATAGTCTTTATTTGCATATGTTATTTGTGATCTTGCATGCTCTCCGTTGCTAGTGGTTATTCTAGCCAAGTAGTTGCTAGTGACTCCAAGAGGGAGTATTTATGCTCGATAGTGGGTTCAAGCCTCCTTGTTGCCTTGCTCGAGTGACAGAAACGTGAAGGGGGAGGATGTGCTGTTGCCATTAGGGAGAAAAAAGCGGTGAGAGTGCCCGCGTGCATAATCATTGCTTACATTACACACTTTGTTTAATGCAATTATCTGTTGCTTGCAACTTAATACCTAAGGGGGTTCAGATGATAACCTTAGGGTGGATTATTAGTCATAGATGCAGATGGATGTCGGTCTATGTATCTTGTTGTAATGCCCGCACTAAATAGCATAGTAGTCTTCATGTCATATTGTGCACTATAGTGCAACCTTTATTTGTCAATTACCCAACTGTAATTTGTTCACCCATCATGCTATCTTTTATGGAGAGACACCACTAGTGAAACTATGAACCCCGGTCCATTTTTCCACACTGTTAAACAAACCACAACAATTTCCTACTTTCTTTACTTTCTGCAAGCATACAATGTTTTTCCACACTATACGTCTAATCTTTGTTTTCAGCAAGACCGGTGAGATTGACAACCTCAATGTACCGTTGGGTCAAAGTATTTTGGTTGATTTGTGTGTAGGTTCCACGTTGTTGCTGACACCAGTGAAACGCCAATACCACCGTCAGTGGCATCAACCTTCCGAAGGTCCTCTTTCTCCTACTGGATTGATAACCTTGGTTCTTAACTAAGGGGAAAACTCCTACCGTTGTGCTCATCACACCCTCCTCTTGGGGGTAACCCAACGAGTGCAAGATCTGCACCATCAGTAGTCATGCTAATAAAAACTCAAATCAAAGGTATCTTGATAACTGGAGACAATACTACTTAGGTCGAGGATAAGTTTGAGACCTAGCCCTCAAGTTCAAGACCTACCGTCCAGGTTCGGGACGCCCTTAGAAGCCTACCCAAGTCGACCAGATCAAGGAGAGGTCGTTCCTCCAGGTCAAAAATGCCTTAGAACTAACACTCAAGGCACGTGAAAGTCATCGAGCCTATCAGACAAGGTTCGATCAGGAGAAAAGGAATTTTTGTCAAGCACGTCAGGACACTTACCACCTTATTAATGGCACTAACCAGGGGCTTCTTGGAGATAAGTGGGTTTAGTCCACAATGCTATGGACCTGCACTACTTCCATCCTACAATGTTTGACGTGGGGTTACCACGGCAATACCCATCAATGATGGACTAGGGTCTTGAGATGAGGGAAACGAGTGCGTGATGCCGACGTGATCACGTGCTCGTTGAGAGACCCCAAGCGGAAGGTATAATGTAGTATAGAGTAAGTTTTCCCCTAGTATGGAACCAGGGTTATCGAACCAGTAGGACTTCATAGTCTTGAAGAAGGTTACTTTATCAATGGCGCTAGAAAATTACTGGTGTGTAGTTGACGAAGCATGGGACCTGCACATAAACACAAACTCTCTCTTGCCCGAACTTTCCAGAAGGTTGTCAATCTTCCGTTCTTGCTGAAAACAGGAGGATTAAACATATATAGTCTCGGAAAACAATAAAGTAAAACGGAACAACGAGGAAACACTGATTATAATTAATTAAAAGAAGGTTTGCAATATGTGGAAAATAGGACCAGGGGCCATAGATTCACTAGTGGTGTCTCTACAAAGAAACCAAACATCTTGGGTGAACAAATTACAACTGGGAAATTGACAAATCATGAACATATAACAATACTATTATAACGAGATAAAGTTCACAGGTTCTAACATTGTAGGCATTACGTCAAGGCATATAGACCGCTATCAAGCATGCATCCATATTTCAAATTCCACCTCAAGAAAGCTATCCAGCAAATCCCTTAGTATTAAGTTGCAACAACGAAGTGATTGCTATGTGTGCAACAGACAAATGCATTAAGAACAATACATAATGTAAGCAGTGGTTCCCATCCGTAGACAAGAGCACCGCTGTTTTCTCCCTAGTGGCAACAACACATCCTCACCCCGCACGTTTCTGTCACTCGAGCGCAGGCAACAAGGAGGCATGAACCCGCTATCTAGCATATAAACCCTCTCTTGGAGGTGAAAACAACTACGTGGCCAAGGTAATCATAAACACCGGAGTGCATTGCAATACAAGGTTAAAACTCTCTACAAATATAAGTGAAGCATCTCAGATTGACATGAACAAAATAATCATAATCTCATGGTTCATCGGATCCCAGCAAACAAAACATGCACAATTACATAACGGTGGTCTTGATCATGTGAGGCATCTTACGAGACTCTAAACATGGAGTCATAGGGTAGAGAACAACCATCTAGCTACTGCTATGGACCCGTAGTCCCGAGAAGAACTACTCATGTATCTGTCCGGAGGCAATCATGGCGATATAGAGGCCTCCGGTGACGATCCCCCTCTCCGACAGGGTGCCGGAGCAGGACTCCAAAATACCTAGATTGGACTTTCGAGGCGACAACGCCTCTCTGTATGTCGCGTGAAAAAATAAATCTATCCCCTTGATTTTTAGGGTTGAAGACAATTTATGAGCGAAGAGGGGACGTGAGGTGGTGCCCGGGGCTCCTAGGGGCCCGGCGTGGCCTAGGGGGGTGCCTGGCACCCTCTGGTGCCCCTGGCTTCCCTCCATATCTCCTTTTGACCGTGTCTTCATTCCGGGTAAAAATTGATCTCCGTAGATTTTCAGCACTTTCCGAGAATATTTCCTTAAGAACTTTTCTGAAATAGAAAAGCAACAGAAAATAGCAACTGGTCTGGGGCATCTTGTTAATAGGTTAGTCTGTGAAAACATCCGAAAAACGATAGAAAACATGTGGAAAATAAATAGTACGGGATAGAAAACAAGCATGGATCATCAAAAATTATAGATACGTTTGCAACTTATCAGCATCCCAAGCTTAACTCTGCTCGTCCTCGAGTAGGTAAGTGATAATTTTTTTTGAGGTGACATGAAGCCAACACAAATCTTGATCAATGTTATGTAAAAACATTGCAAGCTGAGATCAAAATACTTTAACAAAAGCATGATAAATATTATCTCAAGTATGTAAACTTAGTAACTATGTTGTACATGAAAAGTACATAGTTACCTTCCCCATCTCCCCAATAATAATGGTTGCAAGGTTTATTCCCCATCTAAACAGAAATCAAATGACATATCAATGGACGGATTCGGCATTGCAGTCCAAGCAAACAGAAAATGACTCACACAAAATTAGTCCAAGATCGATACTTTGCGATGATTAGGACACTTGTAGAACACACGTCCAGGATCAGAAGCTGATCTGGACACAAGCCGAACCGTGTGACGAACTTGACAGCACGGTCAACAGACCAACGACAACGGCGAAAGAAAGGCTATTGTCGCCGGTGCAGCTACCGGAGGCGAGGCCTGCGACGAGGACGCCTTGCTCTTCATTCGCTTCCCAACTACCGAGCTTCCAGAGTGAGACATAGCGGCAACATCGGGGGAGAGTCACATGATAGATATGGAGAAGACCTAGGGACTAGGCACTGAGAAGACCGGTGGTTATAAGGGTTCATTTGCATATCCCAATGGCCAGTCACGGGAAATCTTGCGCCCTCCTCTCCCCACTACCGATGTGGTGATGGTCAATGCTAGTCAGACCAGAAAAGGACCTGGCGTGAACGACTCGCGGAATATTTATGATCCAAATGTGCATTTCCATAAATTTAGGACCTACTTGAAGGTTCGCGGAGAGTTTTAGTACCGCGTGTGCATTTTACTACTCTTTTTTTTTTTAGGGTTGTGCATTTTACTACTCAATAAACGTGGGTATGACATTTTGTTTCATGGGCTACGCCCACTCGGCCCGTGTTTGTAACTAGCCGGGTCCATTCTCATGGGGCAGCCGGAAGCCCACGGCTACCAATTCCCTTTCCAGGATAAAAAAATCTGTCCGACCATCCTCCGTCTCCTCTCCGTCCACGCATCATCACCAGGCCAAGCCAGCACCACGCCAGTTGCTGCTTCTTCTTCGAGAAATTCCATCGAACACCTCGCCCGCGACATCGGTTCCGTGCAGCCCGTGGTCTGGTCCGACCGAATGGAGGTAACGAACTGAGCAAGGAGACGGGTCGTAGCTCCCATGGCGTCTCTCCCCGCCTTATCCTCTTCCGCTGCCTCCCTCCCGCGGCCCCACGGCTGCTACAGGTTCAGGAAACCCGCTTCCTCGTGGAGCTGCTTCGCTGAGAGCAATGGCTGCTGCGGCGGAGTGCTTGACGCGAGTCTGCGGCTGCGGTGGAGGGGCCCGGTCCGCGCCAAGGTCGGCGAGGCGGACAAGGACGCCGATTTGGGGCTCCGCGTGGACCAACGCAAGAGCCTGCAGCGGCGCCTGCGGCTCAGGCCTCGGCTGCGTGTGCTCCGGTGGCGACTCCAGCGGCTCTCCTCGCCGCGGGAGCTCGCGGGCGACGCCGCGGCCGCGTTGCGGCGGTCCCTCCGCCGCGTGCCGCTGCCTGCTGCCGCGTCTATCGTCCTGGGGGCTCTCCTCTTCGCCGCGCGGCTCACGCTGCCCAAAAACCCCGCCCGGGAGGTGGCATACGCGGACCTCCTGGCGGGGCTTCGCGCGGGTGCCGTGACCGCCGCTGCGTTCGAGGAGGACTCGCGCCGCATCTACTTCAGCAAGACCGAGGACGTCGGTAGCGGCGACGAAGAGCGCGAAACTGGTAGAGACAGCGCCCCCGCGGTGAAGTGGCCGTACTATGCAAGGAGGGTGCCGCACGACGAGGGTTTCCTGCTGGGGCTGATGCGGGAGGGTGGGGTGGACTACCGGTCTGCTCCAAGGCCGGCGGGCAGGCTGCTGGTGGACATGCTGACCACGCTGCTCACGCTGTGGTTCTCGCTGCTGCCCATGATGTGGTTCTTACAGAGGCAGATGTCGTCTGGGGGCAGTGCGGACAAGCGGCGCCGGCCCAGGAAGCAGCGAGTGGGATTTGAAGATGTTCAGGGCGTGGATGAAGCCAAGGAGGAGCTTGTCGAGGTGAATATGGCTTCTCTACTAATTACTCATGATTTGTTTTCTGTGTAGACAGTATACATTGAGTGGAGTAGGAAAGGATGGAGTATTAGAGGACATTGCCTTAGCAAGTTCTGAAAATCTCAATCAAGTAGCAGGTTTAATATTCAACACAAGTGTGCATAGGGTCTCAGTCGATTGCTTGGCGATTTAGCCACTGGATGTTGATTCGATGGTTTTAAAAGGAATGAAAAAATAATTCAATTATTTAATTTATACCTATATAGAAATAAAACCTAGCATTGATCTTAGAGCAAGGTTCATTGTCTAAATTCGTCGACTTGGTAAACCTCGACTGACTAAGAGTCTAAGAATTAGCAATTCTGTTGTGCATTTGTCAAATACACTAATTTTAGCCAAATAAACTTCGTTTGACTTAACTTGGCGTTCTATTGAAAATGCAAATTGCAAGGGTGTGAGGAGGAACTTCGGAAAATGAGAAATTCCACAATGAGATGTGATCAAAATTTCTTTCAGCAACACTTAAGACTGCTTACCTTATTGAATTGTTGTGGAAGTACAATGTGGTTCCTATATTTAGTCGTATGTTTGCTTCACTTCTACTCCCTCCGTATCAAAATATAAGATGTTTTAGCATTTTCTAGACAACATGTATCTAGACATATTTTAGTGTGTAGATTCATGTGTATCTTGCACTCAAATATGTCTAGGTACGTTTTGTATAGAAAATGTTAAAACATCTTATATTTCGATACGGAGGGAGTAATTTATAAAGCCTCATTTCATGAAAATACCAGGAGCATGCCTGGAATATGAATACATATATGATAGGTACTGGAAGTCTAGGATAAGCATAATAATCAGTACTTCAATCTATCAATTCTGCAGTATTGCTGCTGAAGTTTGCTGATACTAGAAATTATATTTGTTTGCCAGTCTCTTGTTTCTTATTTTTCATACGAGAGGTAGCTATGTACTTTTGTTGACTGAATATCAATACACAACCCATAAACTTTTGTACAATGTAACAACTTCCTAATGCAGATAGTGAGCTGCTTGCGTGGTTCACTGAACTACAAGAAGCTGGGAGCGAGATTACCCAGAGGTGTTCTCCTTGCTGGCCCTCCGGGAACTGGGAAAACTCTGCTGGCCAAGGCAGTTGCAGGGGAGGCTGGAATCCCATTCTTCTCTGTTTCAGCTAGTGAATTTGTTGAAATGTTTGTTGGAAGAGGAGCTGCTCGTGTCAGGGATTTGTTCAAGGAAGCCAAAGAAGCTGCTCCGTCAATCATCTTTATTGATGAACTTGATGCTGTGGGTGGAAGCAGAGGTAGAAGTTTTAATGATGAAAGGGACCAAACCCTAAATCAGGTTTGATTTAGCTCTGCTACTATCTTTATTTTCTTTGTCAAACCATATTAACTGATGAAGGCATTGTTGCTTTGTCTATGAGCAGCTGCTTACTGAAATGGATGGTTTTGACTCGGACGTAAAAGTTATTGTCATGGCTGCTACTAATAGACCTAAAGCTCTGGATTCTGCTCTTTGTCGGCCTGGTCGCTTCTCAAGAAAGGTGTTTGTTGGTGTGCCTGATTTGGATGGCCGCAGAAAGATTTTAGCCGTTCATCTCAGAGAAGTTCCTTTGGAAGAGGATTCTGAAATTATTTGTGATCTGGTTGCTAATTTGACCCCAGGATTGGTTGGTGCAGATCTAGCGAATATTGTTAATGAGGCTGCTCTACTAGCTGCTCGAAGAGGCAAGTTAAACTCATCTCTATATCATCAGATAAATAAAACTACATAGCAAGTCAATTGGCCTCATGCTTATTATATGATATTTAATGCAAGCGGACTTAAATAATCACTTTAAGAAATACTTGGAGTTTCAAAGTGTAAAACCTGCAATTTAATGGTCAGTTTTCAGCAGTAAAGGGCAATATTTGTTGTTCATTAGTAGAAACTAAAAACCGCAATTGCATTTCCTGTCACTATCAGTGCCTTGATTCCACTATGTTAGAAATCGTTACTGGGAAGAGACATTTTATTTTGAGATGGTTAAGTTGATGAAATGTATGTATTATAAGTTTTTTTTTTTTGACAAAAACACCTAGGGTATTTTATGCTGTCTTGCAAGAATCTGAGAATGATCGTGATCTGTCCAGGTGGCGACACTGTGGCTCGGGAGGATGTTATGGATGCCATTGAGAGGGAGAAATATGGGGTCAATGGTAGACAAAAGGGTCCTGATTCTGAAAGACAAGGCCTTACCAAATTATTTCCATGGTTACCTAAACCTGGAAATAAACCACCAAACCCAGATGATTTTCAAGGACTTATGGGTTATCATACATTAAGCTAACTGAGTTTTTTCAAGGTATACTCAGATTTGTCCCTTTTGTTGATTTTTAATTCTATAAGTAGCTTCACAAACTGATCACCTTTGGACTGAAATGATACATATATGTGCTGTTTCATTTTGTTGTCCTGCCTGCTGTATGTCATGGTAAACAAAAACATAAATGGAATTTTAATCCTCCGTTGTCTAAAAAGGACCATGGAGCTATTATTTGTTTATCTTGAGTGCTGAACTTTAGAGGACCTATTCTTTGATGCTGACTTGTGAAATGGAAGTTTTGAATTAATTAATAGTTGTACGTTTCATTATTTTATACACCAATAAACTTATCCTTTCAATTATTTATTCTGTATATGTAAAAATTCCAATGGACTAAGTATGTGTACATTACCAACATGCACCTACTATCCAAAAGCTTATATATCATGCACTCATCTGATCTGTTCATGAAACCTCTCATGGTATTGAAAGAGATTCTCAGTTTGAAATAAATCTGGCACTTTTTTCCAGGGAAATGATTTATTTTGCTAGAGGTAAGGTATTGTGTTGAGATCCGGAGGCAAGGAGGTTTCCTTGCCCAATGTCAAGTGCACTGTAGGGTCTAGCTGAGCCTATTAGTGAGGATGGTATGAATTATGAAATACGAGTTCTCACCTCAACACCTAAAGCTTTTGACATAGTTTTCGCCTGCAACTCAACATGATTTCAGAATTGTTGGCATGCCAAAGTGAAATAGTTTGTAGCAATTTCTCCAGATATCCTGTCTAGTGCACGCCTCTTAATTCTTTTAAAACGTGGGACCTGTAATCATTTTAGCTATTGAGATATTGTAAGGAACTGCACCGTCATGATATTTGCTAAACCAAGGCATTCAAGTTTGCAACAAGTTGCTGTAAAAAAAAAAGTTTGCAACAAGTCAAATGTTCCTGCAAACTTTGTACCAATATAGAAACAAATGATGTTTCATTGTATTTTTTTTCCATTCAAATACTAATGCTATTCTTAGAGTAGTTTATATTCATGTGTATTTTTCCCGTTGTATAAGGGGTGTTCTGCATATTCACTACACACATACTTGTATATATATAGTAGCCCTTGGCCTCTAGGAAATACAAGTTGCATATTTCCTAACATGGTACCAGAGCCCATCTAAGTATTTTTTTCAACCACACACATGCGACTCGCTCTCTCCCGATTGATTCTACTATCAATCTAAAATTCGAACGCCTGATCCATCATTTCCCAATCATCTTTACCTTTTCACCACACTCGCCGTCCACGAGTTCAGGATGCTTCTGATCCAGCGTCCCCTCCTGATATGCCATCTTCTTCTGATGCACCGTCTACTTCTTGTGTTGCATCTTCTTCTCTGCTTGCTGACCGATACAGTGTCGGTGGCACTGTTTTTCTTGAGCTGTCTTATCATGATGACATTATTCATCCAGAATGGCAACATGCGATGGTGAGGAGATTGCTGGCCTTCAGCACACCGGCATGTGGGATCTGTTTCTCTCCTCCCCATGTTCGTCTGTCTCTCAGCTTGATGTCAAGAATGTCTTTATTAATGGCGAGTTGCGTGAGGAAGTTTATATGCACCCACCAGCTGGGTATTATGTTCCAATTATACGTCACAAAACTACAGAGAGACAATTTCACGTTACCAGTTTAGGGACCTATAATACTCCCTCCGTCTCAAAATAATTGTCTCAAAGTTGGACAAAAGTGGATGTATCTAGACATATTCTAGTGCAAGATACATCTACTTTTGTCCAATGTTGAGACAATTATTTTGAGACGGAGGGAGTATCAAAACTACAGGTTTGTGAATTGTGATGCATTTTCACAAAACCTGGGGCCACGTAGCATACTCACAATTTGTTTTTCTAAAATACTCAAAAATTGCTGAGCCTATAGTTCTGTGATATGATTGATCACACAATCTGTAGTTCTGTGAAAGCATATGTAGTTTTCTGGTATTTTCTACATTAAGATTCTGCTTAATTGAAATTGCAATATAATTATTTCCCCTTTTTGTTTCTGTTTTGCTGATACAGATAGGAGTTAAGCATCAACTGATATGGTATACATTAAAATTCTGCTTAATTGAAATTGCAATATAATTATTCCCCCCCTTTGTTTCTGTTTTGCTGACACAGATAGGAGTTAAGCATCAATTGACATGGTGTCAAAATCGTTCATGTACCATCCATTGGGTACAATTGCAAGGCAGCAAATATACATGCAGCTCAACTATACTACGAATGAGACTGTACTGTGCTCTCAGTGGGACAGGGACTGCGGCGCATTACTCGGTGAATTTTGATGCAAGTCGGTCAGGAGAAAACTGCTACAGATTACAATAGCTTAGCATGTGAATGTGCAATACAAGGTCCACGAATTTCACTAGGGACTCCGATCAATCGCGCCCTCCGTAATTTTGATACAAGCACTTAAAACCTGGTTTTTCAGTAGCTCATATTGTTAATAGAATAGTCCGCATTAGTTTACAAGATAGGGTCACCCCAAGTCTGATGTACATGAATTTGCCATTTCACTCATTTTAGCATGAGCTCTGCTGCAGTTGGATCCACAACAACGTGTAAGGTTGGGAGTAGACAGAATTACTCGTCCCCTTGGCTAATTTTCACACCTTGCCTCGTTTCCGGCCATATAATTTTCATCTGCTGTTGCTCAGTAAATTAACCATCCTGAATAGATTTCTTTGCTTTCAAAATATGACAAAGTTTAATGTGTTGATATCCCATGGTAGTCATTTTTTTTTTCTTGAGCATTTGCCTGGTTCACTTGACCTTTAAGGTTTCCAAGAGTGAGGATTGGGCAAGAAGCCTGCTTGGTGCAGGAGTAAGTGGATTCCCTGATAGTTGGTCGGAGAACGACACTGTCTGCTTGACCCAGGAAAGCAGCCTGCTGTCCCAGACACAAGCCTGTAATGCGGACATGACCTTAATTATTGGAAAGCCATGAAAGGGCTGCAGAATCAGGACATATACCCTGGACGCAGGGGAAGTTTCTTCTGCTCCTCCCCAGCAATTGAAAAAAAAGGCAGAGAGAGCTTTGGCATGGAGACACCGACCTGTCATAGACGAATGAGGGGCGTGGTTTGCCTTTGGTGTTCCTTCTTCTGGGCTCTATGTGCTGTTGTGACCACGTTCTGCTTCAACATGCTTATCCGAGGGATCAAATTGCAGGCTAAAAAGGGATGGGAAAAAGGATTTTTCCGACTGATTTGTAGCTTTCGCTCTTTTGTTCTTGGCATCTGTAGCTCTCGATGAATTTTACCTTCCTGTTTAAGGCGCTTTTCTGTCCGTCTCAGTTTTGCAAAACCGGTGCAGTATGCCCGCTCTCAAGTCATATTCCTGCTGACTGCCACACATCGGAAATTCATAAGGCTAGTTTAGTTGAAGAAACGAGTCTTCTCTGGTAATCTTTGAGTACGAGGTTTGTAGATATGATTCTTGATAATATCTTTGAACACTTACCTAGATTGGTTCGTGTTTGTGCAAGGAGCTGGCTGGGCAAATGCTTATATGGGCCATGTTTAGAGGCAGCTAATAGCTACAGGAATGACTATTTGAAGAGACTCGTACGAGTAAAGTTGATTCGTGTCATGTCACTTTTGCACTCCAAGTTGCAGTGGCTATGGAATTAGGACATGACATGATGCTGTCACCAGCGATCAGCACAATGAGTGATTTCTACTTCACTTTTCTCAAGGAATCACAACAAAAACCCAAAGGGTATCTAGAAAAAAGAGGAAGAAGAGCTATCGTATGTAGTATTGCTAGGGTACAATACTGAAGATCTTACTAGTTTGGTATATTTGTCGTAGAATATCCAGACAGAAATGTAGGCTAGCAATGTACGCGGCGTGACTATGGCTTCTCTTCGTATCAGCATATCACATTGAAAAGGAGGACAGATGAGATCGAAGAGAATAAGGAAAAGACGAAGACGAGTAAGATGATGACGGAGAATATTTTGGAGACAAGAAGAGAAAAGCTAGATGAAAGCATTGCGTGCACTGACATGTGACTTTCGGGAGCCGATCGAATAGTTGTAGCCTTCTAGTTGAGCTGCTTTCTCAGCAAAAAAAAAGGGGCTCATTCTCGGTTCTCCCCATGTAGACGCCATTTGAGGTGATGTCCTCTCATCATCAAATCCTGGATATCCATCGGTAGTACAGGCATCGATATGTAAACGACGACGCAATTATGTATCAAACGCATGCATGAGTGTACTGATCAATGTGTTTAGCCGAGCCGTTTAAGCATGTGCATCAAGAATCCAACTACTTGCTCGGGGAAATAACTGTGAGTAGTATTATTTCGGGCCTCTTTGATTTGTACAATTATCAAAACAAGAAATAGAAAAAACACAAAATTGGAGTGTCATGTCTTTTTACGTTACAATCCGTTAATGTGCAACCTATTATAGTTTACACCAATACTTTTTTTACACCCCCCCGGGTGTTCATGTAGAATGGTACCCCACACCATTGCGGCGGTAATCTCTTTAGAAACTTTATTGTGTAAGCGAAAGAATATAGAACACATGAAATGGTAAATTTTCTAACATGTATAAGCGCGCTAAATCTGATTGAGTTGTGTATTTATAACCAATTAAAGGCCATCAAGATTCAGGAATATTGATGTTGCATTCATATTAACTAAAGCCGTAGATAAGATGAAATCAGTGGTCTAGAAGAACTGATGATGTAGGTAGCTTATATCAAGAAATAGGCTATCATAATTGTATTAGTGGGTTCTTTCTTCAAAGATGTATAGATTTGGACGAGAATGGAGATTTCTTACGGATGTATAGAAGAACTGATGATGTAGGTAGCTTATATCAAGAAATAGGCTATCATAATTGTATTAGTGGATCATAGGAAGAGAATTTAAGTGGATGGAGATTTCCTTCCAGAATAGAGTGCAAAGGAGTCCCCGAAAAAATGTTAAGGGTCCATGTCATACAATTTTTTTTTTCTTACGGATCCAATTTTTTTTGAAAACAAACTAGAAAGTTCCATTGAATCACCCGTACAAAAAAGATACTCCTTGCATTCTAAATATAAGGCGTTTTTTGACAATCTGAATCCATGTTTTGACCATAATTCCTCATCTAATATTTAGTTGATGGTTAGAAAATCACAATCATATGGAAGTGCTTTTGACTATGAATGTATGGTGCCTATTTTGTGCAACATAAATTACATGCTATTTTAGAACGAAAGTAGTAGTGCAAGTTCAGTATTTATTGACCGAGAACACTCATGCATTTGCTACACGTACGATCATTTATGTCCGATACTCGTACGATCCGCAGTGGCACATGCATGACAAAAGCATCGACGGCAATGGTTGTCCAAGCAACAGAGGCATTAAAGGAATCAGATGTGGCCACGTCAAGTCGTACATGTATCGGACATAAACGATCGTACGTGAGGCAGTTCCGGAAATAAATCTACCAATCTCTCTAGTTTTATTTCCTTGAGAAACTGACCATGATTTTCATACTCTACCCAATTGATAGAAAGAACAACACTTGCAGGCTTTAATCGTAGCTCAAGATTGTTGAATTGTGATGTGTTGAACATGTTTCATATTGTGTTCCGAGAAAATAGTTCCAAAATAGGTAAATTTTGGCTAACCAAACGGTAAACAGTCAAAAAATAATTATGCAAAACATGACTATCATAATCCATCCCAATACCAAACCAAATTTAGAGAAGGTGAACTCGACACGTCTAACATGTAGTACAACATATATCAGGGCATCTGCAAAAAAAAAAAGCCCGAGTCACGTGATATCATCTAGCTCTTCGTCTTGCCATGTATGCATAATAATTGTTGATGTATGAAGGACATAGAATGTAACAATAATTGTTGATGTGTGAATGAGATATATTGTAACAATGATTGTTGATGTGTGAAGGAGATATATTGTAACAATGATTGTTGATGTGTGAAGGAGATAGAATGTAAGACTTAAGAGTCAGATTCTATGATTGATAGAATGTTAAGAGTGGAAATCATTGCCTTTTTTATTTCATTGCATTTAATGCCAAACTCTTTATATGGACTTAACTTATTAAGACACAATACCCTATTGTAAAAAAGTTTTTTTTTTGAGAAATATTGTTAAAAAAAAGTTAGTTTACTACTCTCTACATGATGCAAAGAGTACAAGAGTCCATGAATTGCTACCGCCCTGCCTTTGTGGATTCTCTAAGGGCCACAAGCCTAGGAGAAACAGCTTCATACCAAGATCGAGCCTCTGGTTTTATTTTATCGAAGATACACAACACAACAAGACACTCACCATCTTGCTAAAAAACCTTCTATATATACATACCATTTGCCCCTGTCTCTTTTACATGTGAATTCACACAGTTTACATAGAAATTGTACACCGTCAAACATGATAATCTATAGTGTACATGTATGAGAAACACACTCCATTCTTGATCGCAGATCTAGGGACACTATTGCATATCTACCCTTGCAAAGAGGGCACCCGTGTTTTTTTGCTTTTTATTTATTTTTTGGAACTTGGAAGTATGCTTTATTGAATTTCTTAAATTACACTTTTTTTGTGTTTGAAGGTAGTATGCCCATCTTGATCATGACCAAACACTCTTGTCATAGTGGAAAAAAATTACATTCACCCCTCTACAGTGTACCACATCCACAATCAACATGTTTGCATCGGCAAATATACATTACACACCACCTTTGCAGGCCGCAATGGATATGCAATAATTTGGATTTTCATGAATGTATGCATGTGCAGGAGCGCACAGTAGTACCTGTGTAGCGATACACACAACAAGGCTTAAGCAACCATATATATGTATGTATTTCAAGTCATACTTAAGTCATACTCATTCATATGTACGAACAGGTTGTGTTACAGAATCTCATCTCACCCCCGGGCCCTGGCCTGCATTATTCGATACGTACGTACGTACTACTAGTACACAGAACATATGTAGCACATAACATAGCATACTGACACACACACCTGATATGTGTCTACATAAAACTAGCGCATGGAGAGGCTAGCTAAGTAAGTTCGTAGGCGCCGCCGCGCTGGCTTCCGATAGGGTGGCCTTATTGCTATATACGTAACAGCTGGCGCCGGAACTAGCTCGTGGCAGCAGCCTTGCCGTCCGGCGTTCAGGCGACGAGGCTCCTCTGGTGGAAGCTGGCGATGAAGTCGGCGGCCTTCTGGTCGACGTCGCGCTCGCCAACCCACCACCCGGAGTCCTCGTCGCTGGACCTGACCTTGCGCAGCCCCGGCGCCGGAGGCCACTCCCAGTCGCTCTCCTCGTCGACGTGGTACCGCCTGGATTTCCGGGAGAAGCTGAATATGGCACAGAAGAACGACGACTTTCTTCCCATATACTAGCTAGCCCTCTCTTGTTATATGCGCTAGAGAAAGAGAGGTATTGATGATAATTAGCTAGCTCTAGCTTAAGCAGTGGTTGGAGAGTGGCTGTCTCGCTTGGGCTTAAGCAAGGTGAGAGAGCTCGCACCTCTATTTATAGGCCGGAGAGGCGGCCTTGCATGCATGACGCGGTGGCGCTTGTGTGTAGCTAGCCCTAGCCTGGTGGTTGCGAGCTGCATGCGAGCTAGCTAGGGTTCTTCCGGTCTTCGCGATATAACTAAAAGGCAACCGATCGATCTCGGGGAGATCGAGACCGGACGGGTCGGATTATCGAGATCCAGATCAAACGGTCCGGACTGCGCGATGTGATAAGATGCTAATATAAAGCGTGGTTGTTCCATCTGTGGAGCACGATCGTGGTTGGTGAAGCACTGAAACCCGTCCTTGCAAGAGAATGTGGCTTTGGGTTTGATCCCTCGGTGCATACGTATCTTGTGGGGCCCACCGTGCGGTATACGCCGACATGGATTGGTACGCCGACGAGGCAAATGAATTCGCCGACAAAGGTAAAGGCCGACGGGTAGACGCCGACGGCCACCGTCGGCCTATACCTACGCCGACGGGGATGACGTCTACGCCGACAGGGGCCCACTGTCGGCGTCTTCCCTAGGTCCCGTAGTGTACTAAGGGGGGATGCTTGGTTAAGTACGTTATGAATCCGTTTTGTGTTTAGATGAAATAACAGTCAACGGGTTAATATTTATTCAGTTTTGCTAATTCTAAGTCGACTGAGAATTAACTAAACCTCAGTCATCTCCTTAGCCATTAGATTTGCATCGCGATTCGTGCCAGTGCACATCAGTTGTGTGCAGCTGAGGAAAAAATGTGCACGTAAATACCAGTCTACTATTTAGCCGTTGAATTTATGTCGTGATTTGTGTTGGTCTGGGAGTTGCACATCGGTTACAACTATGTGCAACCCACTGAAATTTAGTTAATTTTTAGTCGACTTAGAACATTAACAAGCTACCTAGTTATGCTAGCAGTGCACGGGTATGGAACAAAACTTTATAGCCGGGTCTGCACCATAGTGTGTGTCTGTGGATAATTACTATCGGATCGTGACGTTGTTTACATTATTATATTGGCTAGGTGGGCCTACACAAACTAGTCAATAAAGCTCTCGAAAGGCTGATCTATTAGGACCCCTCCAAAAGGAAGCTACAAGTTTGAAACGAAAGACTTGAAGACACCAAAAAGAAAAAGAGCGGTGCTAGCACCCATGAACGTCACACGACATGTTCTTTGGGGGCGCATCCTCTTCCTCGTCCTCATTATCATTATCCTCATATTCTTCTTCATCATTGTGATTCTGAACACACGGAGAACTGACTTCATATTCCCAAATTGAGTGCTTGGACTTCCATTCATTTGGTAGTGTGAGAACATCCTTGGAGCCACTAGCAATGTCCATGCTCGCATGCCTCCTCGGCCTCTTTTGGTTGCTTCGAATCATCTTGTTGCTCTGGTGAATCATATAATTTTTCTCTTGAAGACCAATTTGAAAGCAAAACAACTTCTTCCAACTAGACTTCTCCACATCACGAGGCTTCAACACATAGTCCTCATGGTCACTTTCTTCCTCAAGTTGATGCATGGAATTGGTATACTTGGTAGTGCCTGAAGGAAGTGGAAGAGCAATAGTGAGAGTCTTGTGCTCAGTAAAATCATAGTTTCTTGCAAGATCTTGAGAGATACCAGACATAGTGATCAATTGGATGTACGGCCATAGATGCAACACTTATTCCAGAGAGCATAGGTCTCCTCATACATGTAGTCCATGATATCAAACTTCCCTGCCTTCTCAATATAGTGAAAGGTGTTCACCAACCATCCACAAACTACCCCTTTGTCTCCTTACTTGATGCCTATGGTGTTCCGAAGAATCTTGATCAAGATGCCGTACTTGTTGGCCATAGGAAAATATTTAGTGCATTGGAAGCACCTTTCGGAGCATAGGCCACATAAATATGTGGGTGATAACTCAAAACTTTTTGATTGTGCCATGGATCCTCCTATACTCGCGGGCATAGTACCCTTCACGAAGTAGCCCAAGAAAGCGGAAAGATCGGCAAGGGACGCCATGCCCTCTTTACCCGCGCTCAGCCAAGTCATCTTCCTCTTGGGGTCCTTGTGGAAATAGATGGCGGAGAATAATTGTATCACCAACTCTTAGCTATAATACTTATTGAATGTAATGAGACTCAGGATATCATGGAACTCACATATCTCCATCACATCCGGGTAGTTCTTGTGAAGAAAGACAAAATCAACAGGTTGTTGCTTGATAATCGTATTCACCTTGGCCGCGACAATGAACTCATATATTTGAACACACACTACTAAAAATTCCTTATTTCTGACGATGAATGTAATAACCGACGGGCTGCCGGATAATATTATGATAACCGATGGTACCAACGGCATCCAGCGGCGACCGACAACCTCTTGGGTTACTAACCGATAGTCGATAGTGTAGTCAACTTTACGATGGAAAAAATCAAACCCTCGGCTATCCCATCTAATGACCGGTAGTGAAATATAATATCTGAAGGACAAAATATTACTCTCAGCTATCTATCTAATGGCCGACTGTGAGATATAATACATGACGAAAATAATAATTGCTTGGACGAAGCGTCGTTGCTTGTTCGTTACGATCTTAACTCACTATGCATCTTGCAATAGAACCTCTCATCCATGGAGGTACTTACTGGGTTGCGTGTACAGGATTTTTTTCCATGTATGCTACGCAACCGCCAAGATTTAGCTATGAAGATACAAGTGAACAACAATTTCAAGATCTAATTCTCGAGATCATGTACCAATCACCGTAGAAGCGGAAGAGATGTTGATGAAGATGTCTATGAAGTCCGTAGAAGATCCTCACGCACAAGTCTGTGGGTGAGGATGTTGCCGACTCCCCGTATTAAACACCTTGATATAGCAGAGTGAGGGTCTCACGTGTTACCCGTCTGAGAGTATGCACACATACGTTGGAGCCAATTCTGCAGCGCTTCGCCGTTCAGGACTAGACGTCGCAAGTGTATATGAAGGTGGAGTTCTCAACACATGAGAGAGAGAGAGAGAGAGAGAGTAATTAGATGCTAGATCTAATTGAGAGAGGACACCTCAAAAACCCAATTAGAAAAAGATCTAATTCATATAGAGGGGCTCCAAGTAGAAGATCTAATTAGACCCTCTACTTATTCCAGAGAGAGCGATACTTGCTCATAAAATTATGATTTGGCTCTAGCCTTTGGGGTCCTTTTATAGTTGTTGGGGAGAGGAGAAATACCATAGGGGACGGGGAGTCCTTATTGGGCTAGGAGGAGGGGCTAGCCGCACCAAGAGGTGGCCGAACCCCCTCCCCTAGCACAACTTGGATTGGACTCCATGTGGAATCCAACTCCGCCTCCCCTTTTCCTTTTTCCCTTTTCCCCCTTTTCTTTTCTTCTTTTTCTCTGCAATTAAATTTAGGAAAATACTTGGATGTCAAGTACCAATGTGTGGTGCCCTGGGGCCCACCCAGCAACCCCTAAAAATAGGTGTGGCCATGAGGGGCATTCCTGCCCCCTCTCCGGCACCCCCCTATCGGTTTTTGTCCGAAACTCTTCTAGAACCCTATGACCCATTTAGATAAAACCATCAAAATTATCTAAAATTGTCAGAATTTTATTTCTGACAACCGGGGACATCTCAGGGCCTCTACATTTGCTCCATAAGGCGTGCAGTCTCAATTGCTCTCTCAGAATAACTCTAGAATAAATTTTGGGACAACCAATGCCCTCAATATAAATTCTCTCTGATATATAGAATATAATCTATCACGCAGAAACATCATTCTGATGATACTCCTAGTTGATCCGGTCCTATCGATATACACAAAAGTCAGCCCTAACTTAAGCGTGTTTCCCCCTACAGGTTCGATAGTGCGTGGACATGAAACTGGAAACTCTTCCCTTTACAATAATAAATAGCGGGGCCATGGACACCCATATTGACTCCCACATACTATACGAATAAATTGTTGAACCCGTTGGTCATTATACAATTTTTCCATTTCTCATGATACCGAACTTACCAGAGACTATGGATTCCGGTATTGCTGTGAAACAATCTCTGGTTCACTATACCTTTGTCTTGTCTCATCTAATCAGTAAGTTTCCTTTTACTTGTTAGTGTATTATGATATCCCACATGATGTGAGTCTAGGCATGTATATTTTTTACGGAGGAGTAATTCCCATATGAAAGTGCATTTCGTTTTTCCTAAGGTTTTGTGTGTTAGTTAACAATACTAATGACTTTTTTTTATCAAAGTGTTAAGTGTGCAGGTGGTTATTTACTCACCTACATCGAACACCGCAAAATAAGAAGAAGGTAGATCAACCATTTTTGGCACAGAGACAACCTGGATATTTCAACCGGATTTTTCAGTGTCAACCGGAAATTCCGGTTGAGGAGTTTTTCCTTCGATTTGGCTACTTGAGTCAACCAGATTATTTGACCGGAAAGCCAACCGGAATTTCCGGTTGGAGCTTATTTTCGCACAGGTGTCTACCGGATTATTTGAAGCCAATCCGAATATCCGGTTTTGGTCAACGCCGGCCTGTTTCCATATCTGAAGAAGAAGAAAACCGGAATATATGGTTCAAGTCTGAACCGGAAATTCCGGTCCAAGATTTCTGCTCAAACGACCACTTTTTGGAGGGGGTATAAATACCCCTCCCTCTTGTCCAAGTGAGCTAGTTCGTCCAAGCCATTAATGTGCATTTATTGAGCTCGCCAAATCTTAGATCTCTCCCAATCCCTCCACCCAAACTCGTTGATCTTTGAAGGATTGAAGGAGAAGACCCCGATCTACTTCTTCACCAACCGGTTTTTCATTTCCCCTCTCATTTTCTTGAGGGATTCGTGCCTAGGGTTTTCTTGTGGAAAACCTAGGCTCCATTGCTACTCTCTTGGTGATTGTTGGTGTTTCTTGGGAGTCCCCAATTTGGTTGTGGGTGTGTGCCTCAAGCCTGTTGTAAAGGACTTGATTCCCCCTCAAAGGGGATCAATAGTGGAAGGTGGACTAGGCCTTTGTGGTTTTGTTCATTGGAGAATAAGGTGAAGCCTTTGTGGCGCTGAGTAGGCCTTTGTGGATAAACTCACTCCCCTCCAACGATATGTACTCCCTTAACAAGGAGGAACTCGGGATTACATCGTATCTCCGCGTGCTTCCATTATCGGTTACCTCGTTCCCTCTCCTTTACCTTGTGCTTATTGTTGTTCTTGTCATATAAGTAAATTCACCTTAGTTGCATTTTCTAAAGAATTTACCTTTGTGACAAGCCTTAATTTGAAGAAAAATTAAAATTGGTCGTAGCACCTACCCCCCTCTAGGTGCCCATACTATCCGTTCAATTGGTATTAGAGACTCAACTCTTTTATTGGGCTTAACCGTCTAAGAGTTTTAGTATGGTCAACGTAGAGGATCCCCCCGAGGCCTCGGCTCATGTCACTATGGATGATCTCAAGGAATTGAAAATTCCTTGACCTCATTCATGGATGACAAGTTGACGGAGTTGCGAGATCTCATGTTCTAACTCTTGAAAGCCAAGGAACCGGAATCGTCTACTTCTTCTCCATCAGGAGCAATTCTGAAGGATAAGAAGGATATGGATAATGGGGATAAGGGTGGAGAAAATAAAAATGACTCCCACTCGAAGAACAAAACTTCTAAGGGGTTGGATGATAAGTGAGAGTACCACAATCTTGATGGGCGGAACTCCCCCGATCCTCCCGTCCCACATCCTCATATTAACCCTAGAGGCGAACCTCTAAAGTTGATGCACATCCTTTTGATCATTGGCAATATCTCATGAAAACTCACTTGAACTTTTCTTGTAATGAGATTTGAAGGGTCACTCAAGATGGATACAATCCCCATGACCCCAAGAACTTGACAAGAAGATAAGTGGTAGATTTCCAACTCAACTACACCGCCTTGTCGATTATTCAACAAACCGTGGGTCCAAACCACATGCCTCATCTTCAACAATATTCCACCGCCAAGGAAACTTGGGATGCTCTCGTCACCATGTTTGTGGGCAATGAAAGCATGCAAAGGAATAGGTATGAAACCTTATGCAATGAGGCCGAAGGGTTCTATATGCTCGATGGTGAGAGCCATGATGAGATGTACCAAAGACTCAAGACCCTAGATACTTCCTGTCAGATATATACCAAATAGGGGTATAGAAGATGGTGGGCCAAATGCCGGATTACCAGGGTGGCCTAAGTGGTAGTGGGCTTAGGTCCATTAGGCGGCCCAGTAATCCGACGCGCAGAAGCCGGATTCTAGAAGAACCCGGATCACAGCCCATGTGATCTGGCTTGGAGGAGAAGACGGATTCCTTGCTTTCCAAGATACAAGTTATCGTAGTTTTCTAGGTTTCATATTCTGTAAGCCCTAATCCGGCTATTATATAAAGCCGGACGGGAGATAAACACAACAACGAACGAGAGAACAGAGAAGCTCTACGCCAACTCGCCGAGAAGCTCATCCTCGTCGAGTGGTTTAGATCTAAAACCCTCACATTGTAACCCTGTTTACGGGCTTTAGTCCCGATTAGTGAGAAGTGCAGGAGTAGGCACGTCGTACTGTCGCGACGTACCGAACCTGGGTAAAATCCTGTGTTCTGTGTTACTACGCTATCCCGTTACCCCACGTCTCTACTGTAGTCTCATGACACCCCCGTCTATGAAAACTACTACGATGTCTCGACAGTTGGCGCCCACCGTGGGGCAAACGACGTCAGGCGTAAGATTCCGATCTGGGATACTTGGCGGAATCGGAAGATCGATCACTGTCGGAAGCTTGGAATTCGACAATGACGTCGGGCGCTTCCTCGACAACGGATCCTACATACCGGCGCAAAACCACCTGGTAAGTGCATGCGTGTTACCGATAGGATCTGCTAACATCTTTATCGGACTAACTGCAGAAGCAATGGGGTTTTGCGGTGGAAGCAAGTTTATCCCACCCGCCCTAAACCCAGTCGAAGATGACTATGATGCCGGATTCTGCTCAGATCGCCGACACAAAAGTGATACACACTTTATCGGCATGGTGCAATCCGAAATCGCCGAAAACACGGATGATGGAAATCCCGTGCAAGAGGCAGACAACAACGCACCCGTCATGGAGACGGAAGATCAAACACCCGTCACAGAGGCGGAAGATCCGACATCCGTCAACAAGACGATGAACTCGGAAGCAGAATCCGTGCTTGCCGCCATTGAGGCGAGATTGGAGTCGGAAACCGGATCGGATAACTTCGACTCCGAAGACGAAGATGAGGACGCCTTCGTAAGAAAGGTTAAATCCTTTCAAGAGGGATTCCATGAAGTCTTAATGGCGAAACCGGCTGATACCACGGACGCCGGCAGCCAGGAAAGCCCTAAAACCCCTCCGCCAGTGGAAGAGAGAGAAGACGGAGAAACTTCTCCGATATTCCCTAATGTCAAGGAGATGACAGAAGACGAGCCTGTCAAAAAACCTCCCTCTTCCAAGAAAAAGCACCGTGCCTCTAAAAAACTCCAATACAAAATCCGGAAGAAAAAATCAGCTGATCTCGCTGATGAAAACCTGGAAGTTGGAGATATTAGTGGAACAAAGCCTGTGGAGAAGAAATCTAAGGAAATCACTGCTCCGCCAATGACGGAACAGGAAGAGCAAGAGCTACTGCAAACACCAGTGGGACCAGATGAACCCCCTGAGATGCTGGAAGCCAGGAGACAAGCTTTCCAACGGCAACAGCAACATCTACTTAGATCTCGGCAACATCTCCAACAAACCCATAATGACATCAAAGTCATGAAGGAAGAAATAGAGGAGTACGAGAGAAAGCATAGATCCGCGTTAAAACCTACTAGGTTACCCGGGATCGCAAGACCGGAAGAACTGCCGCCAAAAGAAAGGTTCCATAACCCATCTTGGCAAAAGCAGGTAAATGGCAAAGATGCCAAGGGCGAACCAATATATAAGACCGCAGCAGAAAACGCGGAAGCAGCGTTCGCGATTCTTAACAACGATCTGTATTCCAACGGGGAAAAACTCCAAGGGGTGTATGCTTTCCTAGGAAAAGCATTGCAGCAACAACAACAACGCGCTCAAGAGCGATCAGGGAGGCTGCATGACAACTCCGCCCTATGCAAGACAGCTACTTGCGCTGCTGGAGCACCTGGACCGGAAGAACCCGGGGATTCAGACAACTCAAAAGATAAAAAAGAGGATCCGAGAAAAGACAAGAAAAACCCCGACAACCGGGATGCAGCGTCTAAAACCGGATCCCATCTCCCGAAAGATGGGTATAAACCCCATGATCGGGAAGACAAACACCGGAAAGACGGCAAAACAATGCCACCTCCGAGAAACCCATCCGAGAAAGCTGGAAGATACGATATACCTCACAGGCGTGAGAGATCCTGGACACCGCCTAAGGACAAAGAAAGGCATAGGAGTAGAACTCCGCCTAATCCAAAAGGGCGTGAGCACGGAAGAGATAGAAACAATCCCGGAAGAGCGCGTTCGCGCAACAATGGTAGAGAAAGGAGCAGATCCCCTTCCGTCCATTCAGCCGGAAGATATTCTGCACACATTGATAGAGCAGAAAAAGACGATCTATACTTTGGGCCTAAATGTTTTACCGACAGGATCCGAAGAATAACGCTGCATTCTGGCTTTGCCAAGGTTGGTCCAACGTACCAGAAATACACTGGCAGCACAAACCCGGATACCTGGCTCTCGGATTACTATACAGCCGTCCAGATCAACAATGGGACAGACCTGGAAGCTGTCAAGTTTCTTCCCCTAATGCTGCTGGATGGAGCCAGAGATTGGATCAATGGATTACCGTCGCGAACAGTTGATAGCTGGGACGATATGGCTAGAGTATTTACTCAGCATTTCCGGGGAACATACAAACGCCCGAATAGTATCAACCAGCTAAACCGTTGCACACAATTTGAGGATGAACCATACGTGGATTTCATCTCCAGATGGACATCAATGAAGAATAGTTGCTCTGGAGTAACTGACGTACAAGCAATGCATGCTTTCGTCAATGGCCTAAAACCCGGACTCGTACCGTTCATGGTTGGTTCCAAGAAGCACAAGGATCTCGGATCCATGCTTACAACCGCCAATGAGCATGCCGCAGCCGAGGATGACATCAGAGCAAGAGGAGGCAATATTGAATCATTGATACTTTCCAAGAAAACCCCTCGTTCTGACAAAAAAGCCACTCCAGAAACAACGACAAAGCCCAAAGAGGTGAACATAGCCTTTGGAGGAGAGAAGGGAAATAAGTGGAAAGGACGCAACCCAGATCCAATCAATTACACTCCAGAGGAGTGGGAAAGGATTAAGTCGGAACCTTGCGTTCACCACTCGCAATTCGGGAAACCCACCCATGCAAACGCGCAATGCCGGCTGAATAAGCACATGAAGGGCACTGCAGGGTCCGGAAATAAAGGGAAGGGTTCCAAAAGGAAACCCGCCAAACAAAAGCCAGAAGCTGACAAAGAAGACAGTGAATCGGACACTGACGAAAAAATCCAGGAACAACAGCGCAAAGGCGAACCCAAGTTTCCGAGAGTTGATGGAGAAGCAATGCTAACTTTTTTAGCAACCCCATCAGCAAAAGTGGCAAAAAGAACACTTCGTTAAATAAACGCGGTTGTTCCGGCAACCCCGAAATTCTTGAAGTACTCCAATACACCGATAGTCTGGGATCAGTCTGATCATCCCGGAAATATCCCTGAACCCGGCACACAAGCTCTTGTTGTAAGCCCTATTGTTCAAAATACTAGGCTAAGAAGAGTGCTGATGGATGGAGGATCCAGCATTAACATAATGTACCTGGATACACTGAAGCACCTGAAGATTTCCGAGTCTCAGCTCAATTACAGCAACATACGCTTCCATGGTATTGTCCCTGGCAGGCAAGCACGATCCCTAGGAGAAATTTCCCTAGATGTGACCTTCGGAGATAAAGATCACTTCCGGCAGGAAAAAGTATCCTTCGAAGTAGTGCCGTTCGAAAGCGTGTATCACGCAATACTCGGACGTCCAGCTTTCGCCAAATTCATGGCAAGATCCTGTTATATTTATAACAAGCTGAAGATGCCAGGACCCAAGGGAGGAGTAATCACTATAGCTGGTGATTTTAAGCTGGCAAATGAGTTGGAAAAAGAAAACGCCCTTTGCGCTCAGAGAGTTATAGCAAAGGAAGAACTGAAGGAATTAGCCAAGGAGGTATCGCCGTCAGAAATGTCGGCAGGAAAAGAAACTCGGAAGCCAACAGCCAGCTTCAAGGCATCCGAGAATACAAGACAGGTAATCCTAGATCCCAAAGATCCGACAAAATTTGTCGTCGTAGGGACTGGGATGACTGACAAATAGGAAGGCGAGCTCATCAAGTTCCTCCGTGAGAACTGGGATATTTTTGCCTGATGTCCAGCGGACATGCCAGGTGTACCCAGGGAACTTGCTGAGCACCAACTTAAGGTTATTCCTGGATCAAAACCCGTCAAACAAGGTCTCCGTCGATTTGACGGAAGAAGACGGAAGGCTATTGGCAAGGAAATTATCCGGCTTTTAGCAGCGGATTTCATCAAGGAAGTGATCCATACTGACTGGTCCGCAAATCCGGTATTAGTACCGAAGAAAGACACTACTGCTCTTAGAATGTGTATAGATTACACAGGCTTGAACAAATTGTGTCCGAAAGATAGGTTCGCATTACCGCGAATCGATCAAATAATAGATGCCACAGCTGGCTCTGAGCTTTTGTGCTTTTTGGATGCATACTCCGGGTACCACCAAATACGCATGAAAAAGGAAGATCAAATTAAGACTTCTTTCATAACCCCATACGGGACGTATTATTACGTAACCATGCCGTTTGGCCTGAAGAACGCAGGTGCAACCTACCAGCGTTGCATGCAACGTTGTTTGCATAGCCAGATTGGAAAAAAATGTCCATGTTTATGTGGACGATATTGCTGTCGTAACCAAGGAAAAATATACACTCCTTGAGGATTTGCGAGAAACTTTCGAAAACTTACGCACCTACAAGATGAAGTTGAATCCATCTAAGTGCGTATTCGGGGTTCCCTCAGGAAAACTTCTGGGTTTCATCGTTTCTCACAGAGGAATAGAAGTTAACCCGGAAAAGATCAAGGCAATCTTGAACATCACAAAACCCACCTGTGTCAAAGATGTCCAAAGATTGACGGGATCCGCAGCTGCCGTTAGCAGATTTATTAGTCGGCTGGGGGATAAAGCATTACCACTATACAAGCTGCTGAAAAAATCCGACAAGTTCGAATGGACAGAAGAAGCCGATGCGGCGCTGACTCAGTTAAAGGAAACCTTGATGAAAGCTCCGATTTTGGCATCCCCAAAAGACGAAGAGCCCATGTTATTGTACCTTACGGCTACAAATCGGGTTATTAGTGCGGTAATCGTTGTGGAACGGTTAAAGGAGGAACAAAGCATACCAGACCAACATCCGGTATATTACATAAGCGAAGTTTTTTCCGAGTCAAAACAAAGGTACCCACACTACCAGAAACTGGCGTATGGTGTATTTTTCGCATCTAGAAAACTACGCCATTACTTCCAAGGGCATTCCATAATAGTGGTTAGTAAAGCACCACTAGGAGACATTATAAACAATGCAGAGGCAACCGGCCGAGTAGCCAAATGGGGCATTGAGCTGGCAGCCTTCGACATTAAGTACCAGCCAAGGACGGCCATAAAATCACAGGTTTTGGCAGATTTTGTTGCCGACTGGACAGAAGCAATGGAAAACACGCCAATGCCGGAGTCCGAGTACTGGATCATGCACTTTGACGGATCCAAGATGAAGGAAGGAGCTGGGGCTGGTGTAGTCTTGAAATCTCCTAAGGGAGACACAATGGAGTACGTGTTGCAAATACACTTCAACGCCAGTAATAACGTGGCAGAATATGAAGCTTTGCTTCACGGCTTGCATATCGCAAAAGAAATAGGAGTGAAGCGCATACTGTGCTATGGCGACTCGGATTTGGTGCAGCATCAGCTCAACCAAACCTGGGACGCAAAAAGCCCTATAATGGCTGAATATCGGAGAACGGTAGATGAATTCGCCATTTGTTTCTTTGGATTCGAGGTCCTTCACATCAAAAGGGAGGAAAACTGGAACGCGGATGCGCTAGCCCGCATGGGATCAGAAAGGGTAAAAACCTTACCGCCAGGAGTATTCGTTCAGCACTTACATGAGCCATCCATAAAAGGTGGAGACGTTGATTACCCTCTGGCGTCTGAATCGATTGAAGTCATGATCGTTAAACCGGACTGGACAATTCTGTACTTAAACTTCTTAGTCAATCAGAAGTACCCGGAAGGAGCAGACGAAGTCTTGCAAAGACAAATACAGCGTCGATGCAAAGGATACACAGTAATTGACGGTTGCCTATATAAACGCAGTATTTCTGGAATTTTTCAGCGGTGCATTTCACCAGAAGAAGGAAGAGAAATACTGGAGGAAATCCACGCCGGCGATTGCGGACATCATGCTCAATCAAAAAGCATAGTCAAAAAAGCATTCCGCGCGGGTTTTTTCTGGCTAACAGCCAAGACAGATGCCGAGCATATAGTTAATACATGTGCAGGTTGTCAATATTACGCTAAGCAGACCAATTTGCCGGCCCAAGCACTTAAAACTATCCCCATTACGTGGCCGTTTGCGGTCTGGGGGCTAGATATGATGGGACCATTCAAAACTGCAAGAGGCGGACTTACTCATTTGTTAGTAGCAGTGGACAAGTACACCAAATGGGTGGAGGCTAAGCCCATCAAAAAATTGGATGGCGCAACTGCTAGAAATTTCATCATCGACTTGGTGATGAGATACGGTGTGCCACACAGCATAATAACCGACAACAGGACAAATTTCTCCATCGGAGAGTTGGCAAGATATTGCCGACAAACGGGAATTCGCCTAGATCTAGCATCTGTGGCACACCCGCAATCCAATGGACATGTTGAGCGAATGAATAGCTCAATCCTGCAAGGAATACGCCCAAGACTCGAAACTCCTCTTCATAGAGCGGCCGGAGCATGGGTAGAAGAGTTGCCTTCCGTGATTTGGAGTATAAGAACGACGCCAAATAGGTCAACTGGGCAAACCCCGTTTTTCCTAGTTTACGGCGCGGAAGCTATTCGCCCAACAGATATGATCCATGATAGCCCAAGAGTGCAAGATTTTGACGAATCGGACGCCGAAGAAGCACGACAGAATGCCGTTGATCTCCTAGAAGAGGAACGAGAGCTTGTGCTTCAAAGGTCCGCCATTTACCAGCAGGGTTTAAGACGTTACCATAGTCGGAAAATCAGGCATCGTTCTTTTAAAGAAGGTGACCTAGTGCTGAGGTTGGTGCAGCAAAGGAAGCACAAATTAGCCCCAGTATGGGAAGGGCCATTTGTCATAAGTAAAGCCATGAAAAATGGATCATACTATCTTGTTGACATTCGAGATACGGAAGACGATCCCGAGAAACCGAATCGCAAAAGAAAGAGAAAGATAGATGATGAGCTAGGAGAGACAAAGAGACCTTGGAGCATCCAGCAGTTACGTCCCTTCTATACTTAGTTCAATATCTATGTAAACATCTTTTGAGATCATGAAATAAAGTCATTGGAAGTCTGATATCCATGTTTTTTACATGTTCATTATAGTAAAAGCATGTTTCCACCTTTTCTATTTCCCAATGATCTTACAAAATACTCAATGTTAACCCGAATTGTGCCTGCGTGCTCGGCGTTAAAAACTGAACGATTTCAGCCTATTAATGGCTAAAGGAAACTTGGATTGTGCCTGCGTGCCCAAGTTTCAAGAAAGTTCCTTACAAATCTTTAAGCATTACCTGATCGAAAATATGTTGGGTCACTGGATCTGGTTAGTAAAAATGCCTTTAGTATGGTCCATGTTTTCGAGTTCTAACTGATTGGTTATACCCAGTTACTCGTTATGACGATCATAATGCTATCGAGTCATTTAAAACACTAAAGACAGTCAAAACACATATGCCAGAGAACTTAGTAGATAAGGGAGCAATTCAAACCCGACAAACTTGCAAGGAATTTCATAATTCAAAGCTGCAAAAGGCGGAGTTCTTGTTTCGACAAATGAAATAGAAGCGTTACAGTATAAATAGCGCTCCTATTATACAAATCCATCATCCAGGTTAGAGGCAGTCCTTCAAGCATCCGAGTCTTCCTCGCTGCTTTCATCTTCGGGGACCGCGGGAACCTCTTCTTCTGGATAAGTGATAGAAATGTTAACCATGGAAGCAATCTTGGTGGCGTGGCCTTTGACTTCATCAAAGATGGCGGTTCGCTGATCCTCTGTATACCCTTGAGGGACACCAGAGGCCACGCGCCAAGATTTCGCGTCAGGATAGTGCAGGCGCATAAGGCCTAGTGCCATGCGCGCACCACCTCGTGCAGCGAAGCGTAGGATGAATTCCTTTGATCCCGCAACTTCCATGATGGCACCCGGAAGTTTGTAAACTTCCGAGAAATCTATAGTACTTGCGGGAAGGAACTTATTAATCAATTGCATTCCTGCATTTCTGATCGCGTTCCATACTTCTCCAAAAGCTCGGATTTTTTCAATCCGAGAAATGCCTGGAATATTCCCTGTTTTGATGGCAGAAACAAGTTTAGGCCACAAAAGAAAAGGAAGTAAGACATGGAGATATTGGTAAAAGGAACTAACTTACCAAGAACCTTGTCAATTTCGGTGCCTTCTTTCATGCGCGGGAATAACATACTTTCAAAATCATGGATAATAGATTTACTTTCCGCCGCTTGCAAAGAAGCCTGAGATTGAGCAATCCCAAGGGCCAGATTACTGGCCTCCAGGTCTTTTTCGACTTTCGCAAGTTCCTTGCGAAGGCTCGAGTTTTCTGCGCGGAGCTGAGATATATTGCTAGCGTCCTTGGCTATTCTGTTGGCTTTTGCTAAAGCAGCTAAGGGACACAAAAACATTTCGAGCTTATGAAAATTCGGGACAAATGTTATCCGGATAAAAACTGCAGAGAATACATACCTGTTGTTTTAGACAATTGTAGCTGAGATGACGCCAGCTCGTTGCTTTTCAACTCAATCATGGATTGAAGGGTTTTTACTTCTCTACTTTTGAGATTAAGCTTCTTAAAAACTTCCAAGTTTATGGCATCTGCGGAATGCTGAAAAACGGAAATGAAAGCCAAAATGCTTAAGTATAAACAAGCATATGATAAAACATTAAGAAGAATTTAGATTTTCAACTTAATGCTTGGGGGCTAGAGGTATCACCTGGCTCATTTCTCGCAAGTCGGCCAAGTTCTCGTTGAATTCTTTGGCATATTCAGTAAAAAGAATCCAAACGTGATGAAGACCATCTTGTAAGACCTGGTGAGGGTTAAATACAATGTCATTGCGAACCACCAATCCACCTTGTGGCCAAGGACGAATTAGAGGGGCAGGAGCGAAGAACTTTTTAGCCTCCGGACGAATATATCCGAGATCGTCGAACGGTTCTTCTTTTATCCGGATGTTACTGTCCAAATTGGAGACGGGTTCGTTCCCAGTAAAGGTCCGGAGATTTTCGCCTGTCTGAGCTTCCGTTCTATTCCTTGGGCCCATGGTTGCAGAAGAAGATTCTTCTTTGATAGCAGCCTTATGTTTCTTCAGCTTCTTTGTTTTCAAAGGAGTTGGGGCAAGACTGCAAGAAGAATATCCGAGAGTTAAAAATCTCGAAGAACTGAAGGAGGATGGTAACTAGGAAAAACCCGGTAAAATACCTGGAGGTGGCGACAGGAATTCCGTCAACAGTTACCATTTTCTCGAAAGTCACTTGCCTTTTGCGCTTCCGGTTGTTGTAAAACCTAGCATGAATTTCGCTGAGTTCGGCATCGGAAGCAAGATCATTCCCTCCGAGTTCGTTGAACTAGGAAAGAATTCACAACATGATCAAAAGGTGGAGATACAAGTTAATCTGAGGAAAACTCGGAAACAAGGAAAGTACAAATACCTTAGGAACTAGATTTTCCACGTGATAAATGGCTAGGTTTTCTTCGATTTGGGCGCTGGAGGCAACTAGCTGATGAAGTCGCTTTATAAAGTCTTTCTTGGTATAGGCTTTATCTGTTCCCCTCATGTTATCTTCTGGCCCTTGGTATTCGCAAAGAAGCCGGGAACGAAATGAAAGGGGTTGAATGCGACGTCCAAACCAGCATAAGACAGTGTCTTTCCCAGTTAAGGAAGGTTTGGAAGAAGTAAGCTTGGCAATACGGCGCTTTATCTTCATTAAATTTTCCGGCAATGTCTCAACTGCTTCAGCTGTCCAACTCTCTCGAGGAATGGCGGCGGAATTAACGAATGAAGGAACCCCGATTTCCTTTCCAGGGAACGGGATGTCCTGATGATAAAAGAAGGAACCCAGCCAGGATTTGGTGGGTTCTGGCATTTGTATCCTCGGGTACCAATCCTCTCTATTTTCCCGAAGAATAAAAGATATGGTTCCACAGATAGGGGAAATACCTTCTGTGATGTTTTGTTTTACTTCAAAACAGTATTGCCAAAAATCTAGACTAGGGTTTGTTCCGAGATATCCCTCAAAAAGGGCTTGGAAACTAGCTAGATAGAGGATGGAATTCGGAGAGAGATTATGTGGTTGAACGCCGTAATAGTTAAGGATGTCTATGAAGAAGGCGGAAGGCGGTAAACCCATACCTCGCGTAATGTGAGATGTAAGGAGGACACGCTCTCCGTTTTTTGGTCTGGGCTCGGGTTCATCATCTGACTTTCGCCATTTGCCTTTAACTATCAATCCCTCTTTGGACATTTGTCGAAGTAGGACGAGGGAAGAGTTACTCGGACTCCAGTTGCCGACAAATTCTGCTTCTCCAGCGGCGGCGAGCTCGTCGCCGAGGGGTTGGATCTTCTCCTCCGCCGTTTCTGGAGCAAACGGCGGGGAGGCAGCGGAGCTCGATCCCGCAGCGTCCGCGGCGGCGGAAGGGTTTGCGTCACCTGCCGCGGAGGCCGTGGTCTTCTCCGGCTCGTCGCCGGTGAGCTTGGGCGATCCCGGCTGCGGATCCAGATCGCTGATCAGCTCGTTGATGGCGGCGCGGGTCGGCGATGACGGCGAGGAGGCCATCTTGTGGCGTTGCGTTTCGGTGTGCTTGGATGCTGTGAGCGCCTGGGACAAGTGCTTTGCTCTCAAGGTCGTTTGCGTCAATGGCGTGGGCAGTGGGGGAGTGAGGAAAGTTTTTGTTGAGGACGAAGATGGCTATTTATAGCCGGAAAACCGTTTAGATGCGTGCCAACGGCTATTTTGACCGTTGGATGATTGCCGCGTGTCGCTCGCCGGAAAATCCGTGAAATGAAACGACGGAGTAATGATGATTATCTCCTCGTTTCCCGCGCGAATCTGTCAGAGATACGTTTCTGGGTTTTTTCCGAGTAAATCTCAAACGTCGCTTACGTCAGCATGGTTGAGTGCGCTGACGTAGAAAGTTTCTTCTCCACGAAGGATCGTGAGAGAAAAGCCGGATTTTCAGGATTCCGTGTTTCATGCCAAGATGGTGGGCCAAATGCCGGATTACCAGGGTGGCCTAAGTGGTAGTGGGCTTAGGTCCATTAGGCGGCCCAGTAATCCGACGCGCAGAAGCCGGATTCTAGAAGAACCCGGATCACAGCCCATGTGATTTGGCTTGGAGGAGAAGACGGATTCCTTGCTTTCCAAGATACAAGTTATCGTAGTTTTCTAGGTTTCCTATTCTGTAAGCCCTAATCCGGCTATTATATAAAGCCGGACGAGAGATAAACACAACAACGAACGAGAGAACAGAGAAGCTCTACGCCAACTCGCCGAGAAGCTCATCCTCGTCGAGTGGTTTAGATCTAAAACCCTCACATTGTAACCCTGTTTACGGGCTTTAGTCCCGATTAGTGAGAAGTGCAGGAGTAGGCACGTCGTACTGTCGCGACGTACCGAACCTGGGTAAAATCCTGTGTTCTGTGTTACTACGCTATCCCGTTACCCCACGTCTCTACCGTAGTCTCATGACACCCCCGTCTATGAAAACTACTACGATGTCTCGACACTTCCTTTAGTGCTCTTGGTGCCAAATATGTTGATTATGTTTGGATCAAGAGGAAGTACATCAACGCCCTCTTGCCATTTGAGCCTGTGGATGTGAAGATCCTTCAAGGGAAGAACAACTTTGCCACCATGACCACAACCGAGGTGATGCAAGAGATGGCCTCCTTCAAGGTGTAGTCCAAGATAGCCCATGACACACGTGCTCGTGCTATTGGGATGCACAAAGGAGTCTCCATTCCTTTGAAGGCCAAGGTGGTGAGCAAGACGGTGGATCAAGATGAAGAGGTTGACTTGGAGGAACATTTGACCCTGCTCAAAGATCAAGAATATGATCCCGTGCTTAAGAATTGCATTTCTCTTATGGTGCAAAAGTTTTGGAAGAATCCTCCCAAGGACAAGGCATATGTTGAGGAGAAGACCAAGTCAAGTTATGGAAAAGAAGGGACTCAAAAAGTGAGAGATTGTCTCAATTGCCAAGACAAGTATCACTTTGTTGCCGAATTCCCCTTCGAGAATAGGGAGCACCATGGAGGAAAGCTAGTCCTCAAGGACAAATCAAAGGCTCCCAAAAATAAACCCCAATTCAAGAAGAAGCTTTTCAACAAGAAGACATCGTCTAGATATGTGCTCATGACTCAAGAAGAGTATGACACTGGAGATGAAGAATAAGAAACCACAAGTGAAGTGGCTGCTATTTGAAAGCGCATGGTTCCCCCATATGTGGTTTTGGTAATTGATGACAATCCTTATGGACTAATGTTTGCATTGAGTTATCTTTGTAGATCTTGTCCATAGGAAATAATGGAGTTCATGTGTTGAACTCTATTAGCTTCCTTGATGGCCATTGTTATATTTATGGATTTATATGAAGAATGGTCTTGGTTTGAGTTGAGCTTATTGCTAGTATGTCTTGAAGAAAAGGATTAGGTGATCTTTCATTATCATCTTCAAGACATCATCTTTAGAAGTGAGAAGCAAAGATACAAGGTTGATCAAGCAAGCGATCAACACACGAAGCTACAAGTTGTACCAAGTGGGATTGTGTATCCCATGGTATGGTAAGCATTGTCGATATAGCTTTGTGAACTAACCCATGATATGTTTGTGTCGCGTCTCTATGTGTGGTTAGGTATCTTTCCATGGGCATGAACAAAAAGGAAGATTTCATATAGCCCATGGTCTATGTCGTCGTCAAGCGGTGTTTGTCATCTAGCTTAACGTGGAAGCTCAAGTGAAGCATCTAGAAGATATCCTATGTTTGATGCTTGCCACCCTTTTGGAGATTGTGGCCTTGTAAGATTTGCCTAAGGTTCTCTCCCATAATGGTGTATGGGGGAGCTAGTCCTCCCATAATGGTGTATGGGGGAGCAACTTGCAAGTCTTCATCAAGCGGAGTTTGGGCTAGCAAGCGCAATCAAGAAAGAAGATCCAACTTGAGAGAGTCAAGATCGTCATCATATAGCTCAAGTGGAATTCTCAAGGCAAAGGTATAATCTTGATAGGTTTTCTATTTTACCGGTCTCGTGTCTTTGGGAGACCGGGTTATAGGATAGATAGTCGTACTATCAAGAGGGGCTCTCAAGTGAGTAACTCGATCGAATCGTTATGGAGAGCTCAAACCTTTGCATACTTTGCATATCATCTTTCTTGGTTCTTATTTGTCTTTTGTCTCCTTTGGGTTTTAGTGCTTGTTGTGATCTTCATGACAAGCCTTGGTTTCTCGAAAACGGATTTCGTAAGAAAAACTTGTTGCGTTTTCGGTGGTGAAAATATTCCGCTCGTCCTTGAGAATGTTCCCACACCTTCCATGTGTGTTAACTTCTCCATACTTCTATTTGTATACTCCTTGCTATTATCTTTCCAATGCAATTGGATTTACCCCGTTCGGAGTTCATTCGCAAAAGTTACGTGCGTTTTCATGTAGGAGGTTTTACCGGTTGTTCCTTTTTGAGAGGCCAAAAACTTTTCCCCATTTGGTTTTATCTTTCATTGCTGTACAATGATGTTTCTATGCATATTATTGTATTGCTCGTTGTGGTGATTTCAACGAGCCCAAGATCATAAAAAACGGAGTCCGGATGAAAAAGTTATTGCAGTTTTCGTGTTGTTGTTTTTGTTAGTCTCGCGAGGGGCGGAAATTCCGGTTCAAGTTTGAACCGGAATATCCGGTTGGCATCTGTCCCTCCACTCCGGAGTTTTTTCTCGAAAACGACTAAGGACCGGAGTCAAAACTTTCTGGAGTGAACCGGATTATTTGAACCGGATTATTCGGGGCATACCGGATATTCCGGTTTGGGCAATTTTCGGACCATATTTCACACTGGCATGGGCTGGATTATTTGGAACCGGATTATTCACTTCGGACCGGATATTCCTGTCGGACCGGATTATTTGGTCCAGTTTTGAACCGGATATTTCGAAATATCCTGCTCAGACTGCACACAAAACGGCTAGTTTTTGTGGGGACCTATTTAAGGGGGCTTTCTTCCCCATTGGTCCCCAAGCCTTCCAAGCACGAAATATCCCCTCTCCCCCACCATTGTTGACCTTGGAAAGCTTGCCCCTCTCCCAATCCCTCCTATGATTCTTGCATATCTTTGAGGGAGAAGGTAGAGGAGATCTAGATCTACATTTCCACCAATCCATCTTCCTTCTTAGTGAGGGAAACTTAGTAGATCTTGATCTTGGAGTTCTTGGTGTTTCTCCTCCATTGTTCTTCCTCTCTTATTCCCCCATAATCATTTGTTGCTTTGTTGGAATTTGAGAGTGAAGGACTTGAGCACTTGTGCTCTTGCCATTTGCATCGGTTGCATCGGTTTGCTCTCTCCACGAGGATTCGTGGAAGTTGAAAGTTTGTGAGCTTGTTACTTTTGGGTCTTGGACCCTAGACGACTTGTGGTGTTCTTGGGAGCCTCCAATTGAGTTGTGGATGCGTGCCCCAAGATTGTGGTGACACCGAGAGCCTCCAATTGAGTTGTGGATGCGTGCCTCGGGTTTGAAGGTTGCCAATAGTGGAAGGTGAACTAGGCCTTTGTGGCGGGGTTCATCGGAGAATAGGGTGAGGCCTTTGTGGCGTTGAGTAGGCCTTCGTGGTGAGCTCACACCCCTCCAACGAGACGTACTCCCCTTTGTGGGAGGAACTCGGGAATACATCTTCGTCTCCGTGTGCCTCGGTTATTTCTATACCCGAGCTTTTTACTTATGCAATTTACATTGTGATAGCCTTCGAGATTGAAGTTATATATCTTGCTATCACCTTGTTACTTGTCTTTCTTATCATAAGTTGTTGGTTCATCTAGTTGACCCTAGAATATTTAGGTTGTATGCTTGTTAATTTAAACACCTAGTTTATTTCCGCATTTAGCAAGCTTTAACCGGAAAAGTTTTAATCGCCTATTCACCCCCCCCTCTAGGCGACGTCGTTGTCCGTTCACTATTTCTATTGCATCTTCATCATCTCCATCACTATTTGAATCCTCCAATGAGAATTTTCCTCAACCCTTCGCCAAGTGCTTCATGGCTAAGGGCACGGAGGTATCACCTTCCATCACCACTAAACTTGCTAGTTCTAGTGTTGAAGATGAAATTGCCTCCTTGAACATATATATGACTAACTTGCAAGGGGAGAACAAGAAGTATTTCACCCTTCTCATGAGTCAACTGGGTGAGTCCCAAGAGGCTCTTGAGAAGAAATGTGAAACTGAGAGGAATGATTGCTTTGAGAGGGTTCCCTCTCTAATGCTCTTGAGGAGGAACATGAGCTTCGAGTATCTCTTGAAGAGAGACTTGAATCTATGGAAGAGTCACATAATAAGTCAATTTCTAAGCTCACTAAATAACGTAACCATGAAATTGCTAATTATGAGAGAACTAAAAATAAGAAGGTTGAACTTGGTGTTGGTCATGAAAAACTAACCGAGCAGCTAGAGAAGTTCACCGAGGCTCACAAGGCTTTGGAGAGTGAACTCTCTTCCCTCAACAAGTCTCGTGAACAACTTCAAACTCAACTTGATCAATTCAATGAGCCTAGTACTTCTACTTCTTCTTGTGATCATGCAAATATTATTGAGGAGAATGCTAGGTTGAAGGAAGAGCTAGCAAGAATCAAGGGCAAGGGCCCTAGTGTTGAGAAGGTCGTGGCTCCTAAGCCACAAGTGGCCCCCAAGACACAAGTGGTCGCTCCTAGACCACAAGTCGGCAAGCAAGGTCTTGGCTATCTAGCCAAGAGCAAGAACAAGAATAAGATGAACAAGAACAAGAACAAGAACAAGGCCAAGCCCGCACAAGCTAAGAAGAATGTTGGTGCGAGTGGTATTGTCATTAGGGACAACACTACTCGTAGCAACTCCGCAAGAACTAACAATCCACACCATTTCTTATTTGTTGATTATTATGGTGTTGTGAAAGATAAATATGTTGGTCCTATCGAGGGTTACATTGATTACTCTATTTGGGTTCAAAGACCCTTGTTGCTAACATGAGAGTACCCTCCTTGGGTCCTAACTCAAGTCAACGATTCCTTGGAGGGATATGCCTCCGGTGGTGCAAAAATGGATACTTGATAGTGGGTGTACAAGTCATATGACTGGAAACAAAGAAATTGTGACAGAGTTGAAACCAAATCTAAATCAAGCAACCGTCACTTATGGAGATAAGTCCAAGTCTGAGTTAACAGGGTTTGGCAAGGTGGTTGTTTCTCCTAATATCACCCTTGAAAATATCATGCTTGTCAAATCCCTTGGTTTCAATTTAATTCCAGTTCATGCTTTAGGGAAGATGGGCTTTTCCGTCTTCTTTGATCCTGGTAAGGTGATCATCTTTTGGAGCAAGTCTCTCGATGTTTCTTATGTTGGGCATGTCGAAACAAGTTGTATGTGGTGGACTTCTCGGAGTACACCAACTCTCAAACGATGTGTATCTTCGGTAAGACCGACATGGGGTGGTTGTGGCATCGCCGATTATCCCATATCAACATAATAACTTTGCAAAGTCTTCATGTCACGACCCCGGACCCAGAGATATACATACTGTTATGTGCTCCTAGCCATGGACTCACAAGGGCTTCAGGGTTACCAGCCCCGGCCGCAACAAACAACGGCAGGCAGACTGGATTCATCGTCACGTAGTCCGGATCCCCAGTCTACTACTCCTTGTATCCATGCTAGTCATAACCAACTATGCATATCAAAGCGTCCACGAATCGAATGAAACTGAAGGAAATGAGACCAAAGCTATACAAAGATGCTATGTGTCCAGAAAGTGCAACAAAAATGGAGGGTTACTGGGGTTACCTCGCCCCAGGCCGAATCACATCGGCAGGGCGGCAGGCAGGCTCGGACATGGATCATCGGCTCCACAACCCCTCGACTGCGACAACTATGCAGGCATAGCCAAAACTGTATAACAATGAGCTCGAAACCAACAACCGATCAAAGCAACACTCTAGACATTGAAGTTGTATTAAACAGGTGTTACTAGAGTATAGCTTACAAGCAGAGGTCACACGACCCAACATTACATCAGACAACGGAAGGCAAATTATGTTGTTAATCAACAAGAACCAAAAAGGCCTAAGAGGCCGCAACATAAGGCGACGTCCCAGCCCATAGATTCCAGGCTGATACATGGGAACCCCAAACTACTCGTCGATGTCCACGTTGAACCACCACTAAAGTGACGAACTCCACCTGAACCAAAATTAAGCAAAGCTGAGTACGGGAGGTACTCAACAAGACTTAATTAACCTATTATATATCTGCTATCTTCAGAAAGGGTTTTATGAAGGCTGATTTGCGTAAAGCAATCTTTGTTTTGCAAGTTGAGGAAGGAATAGCACGTCTCATGGAGTATTTTGAAAACAGATGAGAAAGCTACTCAACTACTGATATCATCATCTTCTTGTATTCCACCAAGTCCTTCTCATTCCCACACTATTTCATGCTACAAGGATCACCCCTCTCGGCATCTCCGAGGAGGCACCCTTCAATCATGGTTAACAAGTTTTAGTCATTCCGTTGAAGTTATCTATGATCACAGAATCCGTTGCCAAGTCGTCCGTAACCGTGGACACGGCTTCTCGAGGAGATTTATCCCTACAGGGGGTACACTTTACCCACACGTGCCATCCGACTCTTAACGCCACATGTACGCTCGTCCATGGAGCGCGACAGAGGGTGGCTGGCCACGACCTTTACCTTGCTTGACCCTATCCATGAGTCAACCCAAACAGGGCCACCCCGTCAACAGGGAGTTGACCACCTCCTGACGGCACCTGTTTTGTGAGTCGGGAACAAGATCCGTGTACGTCCATCACTTTTCCCGGTCATGCCCTAAGTTTTCTCCAAATCGTTTTCTGACTCACACGCATATGGAAAGATCAAACTACGTGACTCATGGACGTGGCCAAACAAGTTAGTTAGTCGAGCACGGTCTGTTAGGCCCCTCATGTGGTTGCACGCTCAGTCTTGGCTTCGAAGGCGAGAACTCGCTCCTAGGGGCATGAACAGGACAAAACGCCACAACCCATTATGGCCTCACATCCATGCCATTATTTAGTCAAGTTATCAAAGATAATCCAAATCACAACAACCTGACGAAGTAGATTCACGCATTGACCAGATTCATCAACCGGATGGATCAGATCACAACTAGGCATGGCTAAGCAAGACTCACGGGCTTTAACGAGGCACGCACAAACAAGACTATAGCTGATAGGAGCAGTGGATCAGGATATTTTAGGCGATGCAATAAGTATAGGAGAACTCTATCTAAGACCATAAATACTTTGAACCGCATGCAATATACGAGATTCCAAAACACTTCAAAAACCATATATGAGCAGATAAGAGGTTATGCTTGCCTTGGTTATAAGAAAACCAGTAAAGTCTTTAGGAATAAGTGCTTGACTTGTCGGTTAGGATCAAGTATTCACCATTGGGCTGCTGGCCTTCTCTTCGGAGTCACGTTCTACCGAGGGGGAACAACACCGAAAGAGAAATAACAGTCAACACATGGCATCGATGCAATGCGCAATATGTATGTATTAGCAGGTTAATGTGCTGAAATAAAGCCCTAAGCATGTTCGATGGGTTGCTAGGGTTCATATGTCAGATATGCAGTTTTACTGAATTTATCCCGAAATAGACCCCGGAGGGCAATTCGGGTGGTTATGAAGGTGAGTACAATTTTAGTTGCTCAAATGGGGTTGAAAACATTATAACTAGATTGAATTTGTCATTTTGAGCGATTTGGTATATAACTTTTAATTTTCTAATTTTATTGAATAAAAACTTATTTTCTATTTTAAAAGATTAAACAATATTAAATAAATGCTCATTTTGGACTTTCTCAAACATGTGTGAAAATGACATATTTGGAAAGAGTACATTTTTCTGATCAAAACCATACTTTTATTTTATTTTTCTGAGTAACATTTTGGAAGTTATTAAATTATCAAATTTTATTCATTTTCTGGAATTTCATGGAATTTCTGGAAATAGGACTTATGACGTCATCATGACGCACGAATGACATCATCGTTCCCTGATCTTCACAGTTGAGATCGAATTCGTTGAATTGGGTTCAAATTAGATGAAACAAATTATACCACATCGGAGGGGAGATCAAGGGGATCCGCGGGGTGCCAACCGGTGACCAAATGGTCGCCGGAATGGCCGGCGGCGACCATCGGCTCGGCGGCGGGCGACGACCGGCGGTGACAGGAAGAAACGGAGGGGGAGGGAGAGGATGGAGGGCACCCGCAGGTAGAGGAGCTCACCACGAATGTTTTGGAGGGGTCGGGGAGGCGGGGAACCGGAGGTGGCGCCGAAATCGGAGGAGGCTCACCGGCCAGAGTTGAAAAAGGCATGGATGGCGCCGGGACACCAGCCTTCCCAGCTCGATTCCATACACAGGGAGATAGAGGGGATCCAGGCGGTCCTCCAGGTGGCTTCCAATCGGTCGGAGATGGCCGGAGTCGTCGGTGCTAGGCGGCGGCCGGAGGTTAGGGTTTGGTCTCGCGGTTGCGTTACAGAGGCAGAGAGAGAGAGAGAGAACAGGGTACGGGGGAGAAAGAGAACACGGCCCCGTCCCGATTGGTCTCATCGACGCGGCCAGGGAGGTACACAGCTGCGTGGTAGATTGGCCGGCGGTGAGCTGCCTGCTTCACTCGGGAGGAAGAAGACAGAGGTCTTTTTCCCCATAACCCCCTAGGAGATTTTAAAAACTGCAACTTAGCCCTTTTCCATTATAAACAGAATAGAAACAGAGGTTTTGGGGGCCTTTTTACAAAGTAAAAATTGGCAAAAATAACTTTTGGAAAGCTTGTGAAATTTCCAACCTAACCATGTGTTTCTTTGGTGTAATTGAAATATTTTTCAAAACAAGATTTTGGGAACCGAAATAAGTACCATTTGTGGGATTTTTCTCAAACCATTTAAATTCATAACTTAAATTGGTTTAAATTGGTTTCAATTTTTGTTTATATGCATGTATGGAATGAACACACACCACACACCCTATTGTAGCAAAATTTGGGATGTTACACTTCACAAGGGTGTTCACATCCTCGGACTAAAAGAAAATGTCTCCTTTTCCAAATATTGTGTGTGTAGGGCTTGTGTCGAAGGAAATATGCACGACATCCACCATAAAGACAAGACAATCATTTCATCAAAGAGGATCTTGGAGCTTCTCCATGTTGATCTCTTTGGTGTCGTGCCCGAGGCAAGTCTTGGAGGCAAGAAGTATTTCTTGGTGATAGTGGATGACTATTCAAGATACACTTGGGTATATTTCTTCTAGTCAAGCAGTGAGACCCAACAAACCGTCATAGACTTCTCCAATCAAGTGCAACGTCAACACAATCTTCCTATCTTGGCCATTCGGAGTGATAATGGCTCCGAGTTCAAGAACTACACCCTTAATGAGTTCCTAAGTAAAGAGGGTATTCGTCATTAATATTCCGATGCTTATACTCCTCAACAAAATGGTGTAGCCGAGAGGAAGAACCGGACTTTATTGTATATGGCTAGGACCATGTTGGCGGAGTTTAATTCTCCCCAATATCTTTGGGCCGAAGCCATCTCCACCGCTTGTCATTCGTCAAACCGGTTCTACATTCGCAAGGGCTTAGTGAAGACTCCATATGAGAATCTAACCGGCAACAAATCCAACATCTCCTACTTTCGTGTCTTCCTTTGTAAGTGTTTCTATTTGATCAAAGGTGTTTGTTTGTCTAAATTCCAAGCTAAAACTATTGATGGTACATTTGTTGGTTATGGTGCCGAATCCCACACCTATTGTCTTTGACAAGGCCTCAAGGATTGTCATTGAGTCTTCTAGTGTGGTGTTCGAAGAAAATGATGGCTCCCAAGTTGGGAAATTTCGTGTTTTCGATGTACATGTTGAAATACCTAAATAAGCCATAGGAAGGATGGGTGTGGGATTTTCCGCCCCATCGAGGGACACCTTGTGGTGACCCGATAAGAAATATTCTCTAATAAAGTGTAGCCCTCGTCTAAATTGGAAGATCAAGCCAAGAGAGCAAGTATTGCACCAACCTAAGAACAAGTTTAATACCCTCCCATTGTTGACCAAGTTGCTATGCAAGAACCAACCACTCCTATTCCTCAAGCTAGCCAAGGTCAAGGACAAGATCAACCTTCCTCATCTCAAGTTGAAGCAAGTCATGAAGATGATGATGATGATCAAGGCTAACAAACCGATCCATATGGGGACCCAAATGATCAAGATGATCAAGTTATTCCTCCTCGCAATAATAAGGAGATCAAAGCCCGTCGTGCTAGAAGGATTACAAAAGCCTTGAAGCGTATTGATGCGTCCGATAACAAGGTGTTGAGTGATGTGCAAAACAAGAGATACACAAGATCTCAATTGGCAAGCTTTAGTGAGCATCAAGCTCACATATCCATGGTGGAACCAAAGAAAGTGTATGAAGCTCTTGAAGGCTCGGATTGGTTGGAAGCTATACATGATGATCTCAATAACTTTGAGCGCAGTAAAGAATGAAAGCTAGTTGAGAATCCTAAATATTTCCACAATATTATTGGAACCAAGTGGATATTCAAGAACAAGCAAGATGAGCATGGTATTGTTGTGAGAAACAAGGCAAGATTGGTGGCTCAAGGATACACTCAAGTGGAAGGCATTGACTTTCATGAAACCTATGCTCCCGTGGCTCGTGTTGAGTCCATCCGTATTCTCCTTGCATATGATTCTTTGCAACAAATGGATTTCAAGAGTGAAGGGGTCGTTGCATAGAAAACAAAAAATTTCCTATGCGAGAGACACCCGAAAGGCCAAGATCTAATCTAGAAGACGAAGTGCAACAGGAAAAGAGAGAGTTAAGGAGAACACATACCATCGAAGACACAAAGCGTTACGAGATCAAGTCTCGTTGTTGGCGTAGTCGTACTCACACCGATCCCGATAGCGAGAAGATGTGCACCGCAATCCGGAGGTGCCTCCATGATCGGTCACACGTACGGTTGATGACGACCTCCGTTACCTTGATCTAGCGGGGCGCGGAAGTAGAGGATCCCTCGGAACTCCAGCAGCACGACGGCGTGGTGGTGGTGAAGAATCCCACGGTCAGGGCTTCGCCAAGCCGGAGACCATGGAATGGAGCAGCGGGTGGAGAGGGAATGAGGTGGGCAAGTGTGTGTGAGAAGAGGAGCTCTCACCATCCTTTTATAGGGAAGGGGGAGGCAGCCCAAGAGGGGGGTGCGGCCAGCCATGGTGGTGCCCTCGACTCTTCCCTCTTCATGTGAGTGGAAGCCCCACTCACATCCACTCATTTTCCCTTAAAAATCCACTTAGAAAATCCAAGAGTTTTTCTTTAATAAATAAATAAAACATTTTTATTTCTTTATTTCAGAATTTGTTAATTATATTGACAAACTTTTTCATATAGCACCTCGAATAATTTGTTAATTCTATAAACAACCATTTGACGAAAAACCTCTTGAACTATTTCAATATTCCCCGAAACAATTTCGGTGCTGCTCAAAATATTCTTCGATATTCCGTATCCTCTCAAACGCGTCATCGAACCTTAAGTGTGTCACCCTACGGTTCGTGAATAAGATAGACATGATAGAGACTCCTCTCCGATCAATAATCAACAGCGGGATCTAGAGATCCGTGATGACTCCTATATATTCAACGATTACTCTCGTGACCGTGTGAACCATCAACGTCGTGAACTATTCCCTTTGTCTCGCGATATTTTACTTGTCCGAGATTAGATCATTGCTATCAACCATACCTTGTTTCAATCTCGTTACGATAAGTACTCTTTTCTCGTTCCCATGATATAACATCCTTGTGATCATATCATGTGCTTGCAAGCGGTATCGATGTGATATCACCGAGAGGGCCCAAAGTATATCTCTCCGTCATATTGGATGGACAAATCCCACTCTTGATCCATGATCCTCAACTAATTCTTTCCGAATACCTAACGTAACCTTTATAGTCACCCTGTTACGGTGTGACGTTTGATGACATCAAAGCACCCTTCTGGTATCAGTGATTGACATGATCTCATGGTCTAAGGAATAAGTTACTTCGTATATTTGATATAACAATATAAACTTAATGACTTGATCGTATTGCTATATTCACTTTGGGTATATGTTCATCACATCATTCTTATAGTGACATGACCCCGTTATTAACAACATCCAATGTTCATGATCAGGAAACCTTGATCATCTATTAATCAACGAGCTAGTTAAAAGAGAGGCTTTACTAGGAACCATTGTTTGTTCATTAAACACACATGTATCAACGTTTCCGGTTAATACAATTCTAGCATGAGAAATAAACATTCATCATAAACAAGGAATAATATAATAACCATTTTATTATTGCCTCTCGGGCATATTCCCTTCACTCTCCCACTTGCACTAGAGTCAATAATCTAGTCTGTAAGCACTTAACACATATGGCGTTCCGGTGTTATTACCATGCTTTGCATGTGGTAAACATCATAAAAAAGATCTGAACTGTTCAGGTCCTATTGTATTTGCATGTTTTTTGCATCTACACACATCACTCATTCTCTAATGAGATGGCTTTGTATATATATTGGTCAATCGGTGAAACCTTAATTCCTCAGTTTAAACCGATGTCACTATCATTGTGAAAATGTAGCTTCATAGTGTTAGCATTCTTGGAAATTCACCAAGTTCTGGTGATACCTCAATTCCTCAGCTTAAACTAATGTTACTAACATTGTGAAAATATAGCTTCATAGTACCAGCATTCTTGGAAATTCACCAAGTTCAATAAAGAACTCCTTGACACAAAATACGCTTATTATCAGTTGTCAACACAACGATATATTTTAGCCTTTGTTGTAGTATCTGTCACAATATTTTAATTTTTGAAACTCTTTCAAATCCAACATGGAACTTTCTTCCAGCCTATTGTGCTACCCTTCATCACGTATTTTAATTGAGATAAATTTATTTGAATATATGACAAGACTATTAGTGTAACATATTACAACTAACATTTTGTCATTACTACATAGGAAAACATATCCTTATCTTTTCTAAAATGACACAAGGATCTCTCCCACTGTTGTCTAATCATCATATGAATTATCCTGATATAACATTTTATAGCATAGGACTTATCCGGTTGTGTACATAGCATGGAAATATGACTTAGAAATCTCAATTTCAATTATGCTCATCATGTGTCAAAACACTTGAATCTTGCTCAATTATTTTCCATGTGACAAGAACTCCTTGTCATTTCGATATTGACTTACTTCAATATTTCATCTATGTAATTTGGCTTCAATCATATCAGGCGCTTCAATCCATCTTTTATAGATATCGATGCCTAATATCTTCTAAGCCTTTTATCAATATGAAAATCTTAACCGTGTTAATTTAAAATACATATCTTCCAATCAACCATATGTCATCTACATAAAGCATTGGAAATATGTCATAGCGCTCCCACTTAATTTCTTGTAACTCTACAAGCATCTTTATCGTTCATGATGGAATAAAACTCTTTTGATAACTTAATTAAGGTAAAGATTTCAACTTCGTTATGCTCACTTCAACCATTGAAGTGTGCATACCTTTCTAGCAACCTTTTGAATTTTACAAAACTCTCAGACTGTGTCAAGTACACATCCTTGATCAAACTTCCTCGAGAGGAGAGTTGGTTTTGTTATTCAACATCCATATCATAATATGTAACTTTGCTAGAACTATCCGCAAAGACTAATCATCACTACGGAAGATCAAAATCTTGTAGTAGTCAACTCTTTGAACTTCTTCGAAAACAACTTTTCGATAAGTACAACTTTCAAAGGATGTAAAAATCCATGTCTTTGTCGCTATATAGACCCTTTTGCTATCGTTAGGCATCAAGCCTATCGAAAGGACTACCAAGTCACATACTTGATATTCATACAAGGATACTATGGTGGATATAATGACTCATAGTCAATTTTAAGAAGTCAGGGCCCATCATTTGCTTCCTTTATAAGGTCCAGGTCCTTTTGTTGTCAAAACAACACTTTACTCTTAAACCACAAGTTGGTCTAAGTACAAAGTTTTAGGACTTTTGTGGTTCAGTTCGCAAACTCATACGAAGTATCTACAATCACATGTAGTGTCTTCTACTTAGTCAAAATAGGAAATCCTAGAACAACTTCCAGTGCTGCGCTACTCTTGATATGGTAACGAAAATTCTCTAATATCGTTGAGTTTGTACTGTGCTCCCACTCACTTGTTTCGCAAGAACTACTTTCTCGAGAAATCAACCCTTTCTGACAAACAACATTTGTCTTTTGGTTTGGTGATAGGAGAAATACCCAATGTTTTATTTGGGATAACCTTATAAACATATATTTATCCTATTATGGTTGTAAACATTTTACACATGCTATGCATACCAAAACTTAAGAAAATGACAATTCGGGTCACTACCCAAACCATATCTTATATGTTGTCAATTTCAACGGATCATGATGGTGCTCTTTTGATTGAAAAAACGGTTGTCCTTAATGTATAAACTACAAAATTATAATGGCAATTTTATTAATCTTACCATGTCCAACAAGGTTTGATTTTGTTTCTTGAATACTCCAAACTAATGTGGGGTATTCGAGAAGTATAAGTTGTAGAACAGTTTTGCAACTTCTCAGATGTTTTGCTAAACATGTAACTCAAACTTTATCCTTTATGATCCAATCATAGATACTTGATTATCTTGTTACATTGATTTTTTTACTTCATATTAACAACTATTTGAACCAATTCAAAAATCAAACCCGTTCTCTTTAAATAGATATACTCACATATCTACTCAAATCATCGACATAATTTTATGAAGGAAAAATTAATCCACCATACATGACTACACATAATGGACTATATACATCAATATGTATAATCTCCATTAAATTAGTCGTCCATTCTAGTTTGGCCTATGAACGGAATTCTAGTCATCTTTTGGAAGAGATCTCACAAGCGTCAATTTATTCAAAACAAAATGACTCCGGAAGTCCATCAATATGGAGTTCCTCCATGTTTTCCTTTCCGATATGAACTAAAATGGTGGTGTCACAATTTAAGCGAAACTCTTTTACGTGTTGCAACGTTTAGCATTTAGTCTTATAGATGTTTACTTTACCAACATGATTTATATTAACATATCAATCAATTATGGAATATGGTCATAGTTTGAACAATCTCATTTGTTCTCACAAAAGACCAGAACAAAATAAAACTTATTAAGTTCTTAAAATAAATCTTGAATGTTTAGTTAGATACGACAATGAACACAATAACACTTTATTACTGTTCTTGTCATAATCGATTCCACATCTATTACTAGTTCCTTTTAGGCACTTGTATTTCTTGCATTACGTTGCTTTGTATGACAACTCATACCAACCAATGTGATATCAAAATACCCAAAAATACTTTGTTAACTAGTAATACATCTATAACTTGTATATCAAGCATATACTCCTAAGCTGGACTTTTCCAGTTATCTTCTTTTTCTGCCATGTATTTTTTTGTAATTCTATTTTCAATATTCCCTTTCCTTTACAGAAGAATCATTCAACATCAAACAATGCTAGTCATACTAGCTCATTTTCTTTGGCGTGTTAGTCATATACTATCACCCATTGAGTCATACTTTGAGTTTGATCGTTCTACTAATATCATCATATTAATAGCATTCTTCCAGATTCCACTCTTAGCAATCTCCAAGTAAGGTAAACAACTTTACCCATACTTTTAATCCATCCCATCATAACAATTTTATGATTAAGCTACTATAGCTCGAAGGAAGGAATTTAGAGGATAATTTTTAGCGCCCAACTTCTTGGAATATTCAAACGCCTAGCGTCTTCAATCATTTCACATATTCAGATAATATAAGCAAACATTGTCACGCTAAATTATACTCGGTCATGTTGCCACAAATAAGTTTCTAGATATCAGTATATCTTTCACTTGATTGTTTCTGAAAACAACTCTTTTCAGTTCCTAAATCACCTTGATCAACAAAACATTCTTTTGAAGATAAAGTAATATGGAAACAATAATGACTCTGGATTCTAAGTAGGAATTAGTTGCTCTCTAGATCAATCAATCATTAATCATATGGATCTAGGTAGGAAATACCGAAAATCTACAATAGGATTCAATTTTAAATTTCACTAATACGGTACCAATCTTAAATGATTTTTACTAGATCATAACAGTTATATCTCAATTAACAATCTAAGTGTAAGGTAGTTATGTGGATGCCAATGAATACTACAATTTGTGCAAATTCACTTTGATTGGTTGTTTATGATAAATAAGTTCAAGTTAATTCAAAAAGTATACCATGAACTCCCACTCAAAAACAACATCCCTCTCAGTCGTCTTTAGTGATTACACGAACCAAATTCACTACACCAAAACCGATCATCACGTGAAATGATGTAGCTTCAAAGGCGAACATCGACATGTTCATCATATCATCCATATGACTCATGCTTTACCTTTCAGTTACGTGTTCCGAGGCCATGTTTGTACATGCTCGCCAAGTAGAACCGTAGTATTGCGTGTGTTTCAAGGCCATGTCTGTACATGCTAGGCTTAAAAAAAACCGTTGTATACGAACATTGAGTCTGTCACACCCGATCATCACGTGGTGTCTCGAAACGACGAACTTTCTTAACGGTGCATACTTAAGAAATAACACATTATTATCTCGATATTAAGTGAGAGGGATCATCTTATAATGCTACCGTCGCTATGTAAGAAAAATAAGATGCAGAAAAAGATTAACATCATAGACATCACATGTAAGGATAACGTGATATGATATGGTCCTTCTTGCACTTGATCTTCATCATGTGCATCATGGTATGATCTCCATCATTCCACTGGCGTGGTACCAAGTACCATGGCACCCCAATCTTGATTGTCCATAAAAAATAAGACAAGCATATGGATACCTTCCGGTATATCAATAATTTATAAAAGAGATCATCTCATAATCAAATTTTTAACATTGACCATATCACATCACATGCCCAGCAAAAACTAGTTAGACGCTTCTAATTTATTTTTGCATATTTTACGTGGCTTCGGGCTTTCGAGGATAGAACCGTTCATATCTACGAACATCAACAACAACGTTGATAAACACATTTTTAACAACCCTTCGTATATTAGATCTTAACTATAGTAGGATAAACAGACACCCGCAAGCCACTTATGCAATACAAGTTGCATGTCAGTTGTGGAACAAGTCTCATGTACGTGGACATGCAAGGTTAGTCTGGGCCGCTTCATCCCACTATGCCACTAAGATCATAAAATAATCAAGGAGCTAATAACATGATCATCAACGCCCACATACACCTATGTGTTCTACCCGTACAAAACATCTACGCATAGATCCGGGTCTGATACCACTGAAGGGGTCGTTGCATAGAAAACAAAAAAATTTCCTACAAGAGAGACACCCGAAAAGCCAAGATATAATCTAAAAGATGAAGTGCAACGGGCAAAGAGAGGGTTAAGGAGAACACATACCCTCGAAGACACAAAGCGTTACGAGATCAAGTCTCGTTGTTGGTGTAGTCGTACTCATACCGATCCTGATAGCGAGAAGATGTGCACCGCAATCCGGCGGTGCCTCCGTGATCGGTCACACGTACGGTTGATGACGACCTCCGTTCCCTCGATCCAGCGGGGCGCAGAAGTAGAGGATCCCTCGGAAATCCAGCAGCACGACGGCGTGGTGGTGGTGAAGAATCCCACGGTCAGGGCTTCGCCAAGACGGAGACCATGGAATGGAGCAGCGGGTGGAGAGGGATTGAGGTGGGCAAGTGTGTGTGAGAAGAGGAGCTCTCACCCTCCTTTTATAGGGGAGGGGGAGGCAGAACAAGAGGGGGTGCGGCCAGCCATGGTGGTTCCCCCACCTCTTCCCTCTTCATGTGAGTGGAAGCCCCACTCACATCCACTCATTTTCCCTTAAAACTGCACTTAGAAAATCCAAGAGTTTTTCTTTAATAAATAAATAAAACAACTTTATTTCTTTATTTCAGAATTTGTTAATTCTATTAACAAACTTTTGCATATAGCACATCGAATCATTTGTTAATTCTGTTAACAACCATTCAACGAAAAACCCCTTGAACTATTTCAATTTTCCCCGAGACAATTTCGGTGCTGCTCAAAATATTCTTTGATATTCCGTATCCTCTCAAACGCGTCATCGAACCTTAAGTGTGTCACCCTACGGTTCGTGAATAAGATAGAAATGATCGAGACTCCTCTCCGATCAATAATCAACAGCGGGATCTGGAGATCCGTGATGACTCCTATATATTCAACGATGACTCTCGTGATCGTGTGAACCATCAACGTCGTGAACTATTCCCTTTGTCTTGGGATATTTTACTTGTCCGAGATTCGATCATTGGTATCAACCATACCTTGTTTCAATCTCGTTACTGACAAGTACTCTTTTCTCGTTCCCATGATATAACATCCTTGTGATCATATCACGTGCTTGCAAGCGGTATCGATGTGATATCACCGAGAGGGCCCAGAGTATATCTCTCCGTCATATTGGATGGACAAATCCCACTCTTGATCCATGATCCTCAACTAATACTTTCCGAATACCTAATGACACCTTTATAGTCACCCTGTTACGGTGTGATGTTTGATTACATCAAAGCACCCTTCCGGTATGAGTGATTGACATGATCTCATGGTCTAAGGAATAAGTTACTTCGTATGTTTGATATAACAATATAAACTTAATGACTTGATCGTATTTCTATATTCACTTTGGGTATATGTTCATCACATCATTCTTCTAATGACATGACCCCGTTATTAACAACATCCAATGTTTATGATCAGGAAACCTTGATCATCTATTAATCAACGAGCTAGTTAAAAGAGAGGCTTTACTAGGAACCATTGTTTGTTTATTAAACACACATGTATCAACGTTTCCGGTTAATACAATTATAGCATGAGAAATAAACATTCATCATAAACAAGGAATAAGATAATAACCATTTTATTATTGCCTCTCGGGCATATTCCCTTCAAAGAGTGCCTTTCTTAATGGTCCATTGAAAGAGGAGGTACATGTTAAGCAACCTCTAGGTTTCGAGAACCCAAACTTCCCTATCCATGTCTACAAGCTCTCTATGTACTTAAACAAGCTCCACACGCATGGTATGAGAACCTTAGAGAGTTTTTGCAAGACCGTGGGTTTGAAGTGGGGCAAATCGATCCCACCCTTTTCACAAAGAGGGTAAAGGGAGAGCTTTTCATATGCTAACTCTACGCGGATGACAGTATATTTGGCTCAACTAAAAAAGCTTTCAATGATGAGTTCTCAAAGCTTATGACTGACATGTTTGAGATGTCTATGATGGGAGAGCTTAAATTCTTTCTTGGATTTGAGATCAAGCAATTGCCTTGTGGTACTTCCATTTATCAAGCCAAGTATACCCAAGACATGCTCAAGAGGTTTAACTTCCAAGGTGCAAAATATAAGCTCTCTCCAATGCAAGTCAAATGCCACCTCAAGCGCAATCCGGATGGTAAAGATGTGGACCAAAAGTTGTATCGTTCTATGATTGGTTCTTTGCTTTACCTTTGTGCATCTAGGCCCGATATTGTGTTGAATGTAGGTGTGTGTTCAAGGTATTAAGCGGATCCTAAGGAAAGTCACTTAGTGGCGGTCCATAGGATCTTTCGGTATTTGGTTCATACCTCAAGGTTTGGTTTGTGGTACCCAAAGGGGGCACAATTTTTTCTCAAGGGGTACACAGACTCGGATTGGGCCGGTGATCAAGATGATAGGAAGTATACTTCCAGGGCATGCCAATTCCTCGGTAGGTCTTTGATGAGTTGGTCTTCCAAAAAGCAAAATTTATATCTCTCTCCACCGCCGAAGCCGAGTATGGGGCGGTCGCTAGTGCTTGCACACAATTTCTATGGATGAGGCAAACCCTCAAAGAGTATGATGTTCATTTTGATAAGGTTCCCCTCTTGTGTGACAATGAGAGCCCCATAAAGATCGCCTACAACCCCGTGCAACACACACGGATGAAGCATATTGAGAATTGTCATCCTTTCATCCGGGATCATGTGGCAAGAGGTGATATTGAGCTAGCATATGTCCCAGCCAAGTATAATATCATGGACATTCACGAAGCCTGTCGATGATTCGAGATTCATGTTTTTGAGAAATGAGTTAAATATCATAGATTCAAGGAGTTTGACTTGAGGATCTTGCACACACCACTATAGTTGACTATGTGTTTGGGTTTAGGTGTAGGCATGGACATAGGGGGAGTGTTATCCTAACACATTGGGTTCTCCCTTCCCCCATTATTACCAAAGCAAAATTTATTGTTATCTCTATTTCTAATGTTGAATTGTGAGCTTCAATGTTGAGAATTGACAATGCACCCAAGATATATCTTCGCAGTGTCATACCATGATCTCTTATATGGTGGTTTAGGCCACCAAGCTCTTCTTTGTGAAGAGTTGAATCTTAGCTGGGATTTATTTGGATTTCATTACATTTCTCTCATTTTCCTAGATAAGTGTTCTATAGGAAAATCTCTCTCACTTGGCATTTCACATTTGATTCTTCCAAGTGAGTGAGAGAAGTACTATTATCAGTGGTTTTCTATCCTAAGCCTTTCTATCTAAAAGACCAAATTCTATCTTGCACACAATTAATTTGGAAGCTAGGAAGTTGGGTACTGGTGATGATCGGAATTTCCGGTTCACTTTTGAACCGTAATTTCCGGTCAAACTCGGAATATCCAGTCCGATGAATCTTGTTCAAAAGCACGAGGAGGTCGGGGTGAGGCTAGTTTCTGTCGGATATATACCAGTTAGGGGTATATCAGAAGGTGTCCTAAAGTGCCAGATTATCAGGGTGGCATGAATGGTAATGGATTACGGTCCATTAGGCGGCCCAGTAAGCTGACGCACAGAATTCTAGAAGAACCCGGACCACGGCCCATGCGCCACCGCTTGGAGTAGAAGGAGGATTCTTGCCTTCCAAGTTAGAACTTACCGTAGTCTTCTAGGTTTCCTTTTCTGTAAGCCCTAACCCGGCTATTATATAAAGCCGGACGGGAGATAAGAAAGAGGACAATAGGCTAGAAGCTAACTCGCCGAGAGGTTGATCCTTGTCGAGTAGCTAAACCTAACTCACATTGTACTTTGTATACTTCAGGCTTCAGCCCCGATTTAGTGAGATTGCAGGAGTAGGAACGCCGCCTAGTTGCGACGTACCGAACCTGGGTAAAACCCCGGTGTCATTGTTTGACATACTACCACGTCCCCCATGTCTCTATCAGTAGTCTCATGGCACCCCCGTCTATGAATTCTACTACGATGTCTCGACAGTTGGCGCCCACCGTGGGGCCAGCGACGTCAGGCGTTATGTTTCGATCAGGGATACTCGGCGGAATTGGCAGTACCATAACTGTCGGAAGCCTGGAATTCGACAACGACGTCGGGCGCTTCCTCGACAACGGATCGTACATGCCAGCACGGAATCATCTGGTAAGTGCCTGCGTTTTACCGATCGGATCTACAAACATCTTTATCGGATTAACCGCAGAGGCAATGGGATTCTGTGGTGGAAGCAAATTTATCCCACCCTCCCTATACCCAGTCGAAGAAGACTATGACACCGGATTTTTCTCAGATCGCCGATATTATGCCGAATCGCACTTTATCCGTATGGTGCAATCCGAGATCGCCGAAAACACGGACGAAAGCAATCCCGTGGAAAAGGCAGAAGACAACAGTCCCACAACAGAGGTGGAAGATCTGACATCCGTCAATCTGACGACGAAATCGGAAGCTAATTCTGTGTTAGCCGCCATTGAGGCAAGATTAGAGTCGGAACCCGGATCAGAACAGTTCGACTCCGAATACGAAGATGTAGAAGCTTTCGAAAGAAAGGTCAAATCCTTTCAAGAGGGATTCCACGAAGTACTAATGGAAAAACCGGCTGAAAACACGGATGCCGAAAGTCAGGAAAGCCCTAGAACACCTCCACCAGATGAGGAAAGAGAGGAGCGGGAAACCACTCCAACATACCCGGATGTCAAGGAATTGACAGAGGACGAACCTGGTAAAAAACCCCCCTCTTCCAAGAAAAAACACAAAGCTTCCAAAAAAACTCCAGTACAAGCTCCAGAAGAAAAAATTGGATGATCCAGCCAACGAAAACCTGGAAGCAGGAGGAGGAAGCGGAGTTAAACCTGCGGAGAAGAAAGCGAAGGAAATTTCTGTTCCGCCAATGTCAGAACAGGACGAACAGGATTTACTTCAAACACCAGTGGGACCTCACGAACCCCCTGAAGTGCTGGAAGCTAGGAGACAAGCTCTCCAACGACAACAGAAACATCTATTCAGAACTCGAGAACACCTCCAGAAAACCCAAGCTGACATTAAGTTAAAGCAGGAAGAAATCGAGGAGTACGAGAGAAGGAATAGATCTGGCATTAAACCTACACGGTTACCCGGAATCGCAAGACCGAAAGTAATGCCGCCAAAGGAACGGTTTCAAAACCCGGCCTAGCAAAAGCGAGTAAACGGCACAGATGCCAGGGGCGAACCTATCAAAACCGCAACAGAAAACGCGAAAGCTGCGTTCGCCATCCTCAACAATGACATGTACTCCAATGGCGAAAAACTTCAAGGGGTGTATGCTTTCTTAGGGAAGGCATTGCAATGGCAACAGAGAGGACAAGCAAGATCAGGGAAGTTGGATGACAACTCAGCTCTATGCAAAACAGCTACTTGCACCGCTGGAGCACCTGGACCTGAAGAACATGGAGATTCAAGTAATTCGAAAGAGAAGAAAGAAGATCCGAGAAAGGACAAGAAAAACCCGATAATAAGGATGCAGCGTCCAGAACCGGATCCCATCTGCCGAAAGATGGAATTAATCCCCGAGATCGGGAGGAACAAGACCGGAAAGACGGAAAAGCAATGCCGCCTCCGAGACGCCCTGCTGAGAAAGCCGGAAGACATGACATTCCTCATAGGCGTGAGAGATCCCGTACACCCCCTAGGAATAAGGAAAGACACAGGAGTAGAACTCCACCTTATCCCAAAGGGCATGATAACGGAGGAAACAGAGATAATCCCGGAAAAGCGCGCCAGCGCAACAATGGAAAATAAAGGAGTAGATCCCCTTCTATCCATTCAGCCGGTAGATACTCCGCACACATTGACAGAGCGGAAAGAGATGATCTATACTTCAGGCCTAAGTGTTTCACCGACAGGATCCGAAGAATAACTCTACATTCTGGCTTCGCCAAAGTTGGTCCAACATATCAAAAATATACCGGTAGCACAAACCCGGATACCTTGCTCTTAGACTATTACACAGCCGTCCAGATTAACAATGGGACATACTTAGAGGCAGTAAAATTCCTTCCCCTTATGTTACTGGATGGAGCCAGAGATTGGATCAACGGGCTTCCGTCAAGAACTGTCGATAGCTGGGATGATATGGCTAGAGTTTTTACTCAGCACTTTCGGGGAACGTACAAACGCCCCAACAACATCAACCAGCTAAACCGCCGCACCCAGTTTGAAGATGAGCCATACGTGGACTTTATCTCAAGGTGGACTGCAATGAAAAACAGCTGCTCTGGAGTAACTGACGTACAAGCAATGCATGCTTTCATCAATGGCTTAAAACCCGGACTCGTACCGTTCATGATAGGTTCAAAAAAGCATAAAGATCTCACATCGATGCTTACAACCGCAAATGAGCACGCAGCGGCCGAAGACGACATCAGAGCAAGAGGGGGAAATATCGACACCTTGATTCAAGCCAAAAAGACCCCTCGTCCTGAGAAAAAAGCAACTCCAGAAGCACATCAAAATCCCAAAGAAGTTAATATAGCCTTTGGAAGAGAAAATGGGAGCAAATGGAAAGGACGAATGTAGCATCCCAACTTTTAATAAAGATGGAATACCTGTGTTATTGTGCTAGTCCCTGGATCAATTGCTAGCACCACAGTACAAAATGAAATATTATGCAAATGCATCAAATTCTATTACATCGCATGATCCAGTCTTTACAAAATACTATTACAACTTGCTTAGTCTTATAAGACTAGCAGTAAACAAAGATATACAGCGGAAACATAGAACAACATTGAGCCCATCTTCTTCATGTGTCACAGGCAAAACATGTTGGCGATAGTCTCGAGATCCTAAACGAAATCCTCACTCGTCTTTAGAAATATCTGCAATATGGAATATGCAGCCACAAGGGAGTCAATACAATTTAATGTATTGGCAAGTAACACTATGGTGGATATAAATGTCAAGACTAATACTACATGCTTATTTGGCTGAGTGGAGTTTTTGGCTAAGTTTTCATAAAGCCAGTTTTGTCCTATCTCTTTTGTAAAACAAACTTTTCTTTTCAAAGGATGGCAACATTGGATTAAGATCCAAGCACCACAATACTCTTCACTTGGTCAAAATTTTACTTATTGAAATTGATGATAAGATTCTTCCGTCATTCCTTGTCCAGCTGCTCATAGTTGTCCATAACCGGGGACACGGCTAAGATCTTAGTTTGTTGACTCTGCAGAGCTTGTGCACTTTCACCCTTTGTCTTCAATTAGCCCAAACATCATATACACCCGGAGTGCATCATGGAAAGGAGAGAATTGAGACGAGATCTTTCGGAAGAAGAAGTCCAAACCCACCGGCAAGACCGTCCCACCTATAATTTTGCTACATCTGCTAGTCAAGCCTGGGCCGAACTCTCACAACTTAGTTGATCAAGACAGAGCCCATATGTCAAAAGGCTGCACGGTAAGCTACTAGACTTAGAGGGACTTATTAATCTCTTTGTTCCTGGGTGGCCATCCACAAGTGAAAATCTCATGTGAAATAACCCTTAAACAAGGGCCCTGAGGAAACACTCAACATAATCCAGTCTTACCACTTCCACCCAGGTGGTTCATTCATTAGTTATACATGCATACTACTCAAAATAACAAGGTAAAAGGGATGTCTACACACTACTAGGATAATAGCATAGCATAATATAACTTATTAAAAATCTCCTATCATGCATACTACTCAAAATCAACTAATGCATATAGAAAATAATGGGTAGTTGATGTTTTGTTACTTGCCTTGTTGAAGTTGGTGAAGAAAAAAACACTCTTCACAAAAGATCGTTGCTCTCCGTACAATCTATACATTGAAAACACAATAACAAGCATACTATCAAACAAACAAGCAAGTGAAGAAAACATACAAAGCAACAATCATGGGAAATGAGGTTTAACCAAGTTGGCTAGGAAAAGGTCAAGGTTCAACTAACTTCATAACAAAGGATATAACAAGTTAAAGTCTTGGTCTTTTCCATTTGGGTCAAGGGATGGACAAAAACAAATTGTTATTCTTCAACTTGTGTGGATGGCTCCAAGTCTTCACATGCTTGTCTTCTTGAAGATCATCTTCATGCTTCTATTGTAGTATTTTCCTTGGATGGATTCTTCTATTTATCTTGATATATTTCTTCATGGCTTTCACTTCACTAATTTGGTTTGGGTATGGGATGGGCACAAAATACCACTAAGTCAAGAGAAAGAAAATAGGAAGAAAGATAGAAAGAGAGAGGGAGATGTTTTCTTCTGGATTTCTTCACACTTGTACTTGCTTGAGTTGCTTCTAGTGGTGGAGTCTTTTCTTCAAAATTTCTTCATTGATCCTCCTTGTTGAAAGTGAAGAGCCTTCTATTGCTTGAGTCTTGTTTTCCACCAAGTTGAAAGTGAAGAGCCTTCTATTGCTTGAGTCTTATTTTCCATTTGCTAACTTGATGGATTCTTGAAGCAAGAATATGGGGATGGAGGAGTAGATAGAAAACTATAGTACTAGTGTTTGAGGTTCACTACTTGGTCTCTTATATGGTTTACATAATAGGGACTTGGTCTTGGATTCAAAATTGCCACAACAAACAATGGTAGAAAGAATAGAAACAAAATCTAAGGCATGATCAACTAGTGGTTCATTAAGATGGATTTTTGGTCCAACTTACAAGGAAATGGTTCAAGGTTGTCCAAAAGGTTTAGGTACTGATTTCTCTGGTTCAAGGTTACCAAAAGGAGCAATTTTGCTTAAGGGAACATATTCTAATTATCTATAGAATTAATTCTATGCTAAAATTACTTAAATATAATACTTAATTCTAATTTCTAAACTAACTTGTTCAAAAATTATTTTGGAACAGAGGATATAAAAGTAGACATCCTAAGGTTTCCAAATATATTTTATTTGCAATTTTTGGATTTGTAGAATTTGAATTATACCAAAATTCATCAAACAAGCATATTTAAATTTGAACTAATTTAAGTTTGTCAAATTTTAATTTTAACAGTGCTAAAATATTCAACATATTCTGGGGATTTCAAAAAGTCCAAGTTTACTAAATTTGTCTAAGTGGAACAAAAGTTATGATAGATCTAAGTTGTAGGGGATTTTCTGCAAAATTTACATTTTAATTTTATTCGGAAATAATTCCAGAGACAGGCTGGGCCGAAAACAGCTTATTTGTTGCGCAGGGCGATGGGTAGGAATTGGGCTTGGGCCTTCTATGGGCTGCGCCGAGCGGCAGAACGCTTATTTAACGCGCGGACTACGTGGAGCTCTGTGATTCGTTGAAACCTCTTCGATTAGAAGATCTAATCTAGGCCCTCCGTCGTAGATCTAACGGGCAGGGACGAAAGAGAAGCTCACCGTGGCGGCTAGGTCGCCGGAAAATGGCCAACGGCGGCGCAGAGCTCACGGCCGTGGATGGAGGCGGCGCTAGGGAAGGTCTTCGGGCACGGGGATGACTCGAGGAGATGCATCTCGACACAGGGAGATTGATGGTCTCCTCGGTGGACTCCGGCGATACGCCAATCGGTGGCGCCGTGAAGAATCCCGAGGCGGTGGCAGTAGCTGGCTCCGGCGAGCTCGTGGCCACCTTTCCTCTACACAAAAGAAACAAAAAAAGGTATCAAATCTCGAGCAAAGTCAGAGGGATTCGAAGTGGCCAACGAGGGTGACAGGAGCTCACGGGGATGACCGGATATCGAGGAAATACGGCGGCTGCTTCCGCGGACTCCGGCGATGAATTCCGATGGCCTCGGGGCTCTATTCGAAAGGGAGAGATGGGGAAAAAGGAGAGGAGTTTGAGGGATATAAAGAGGGACAGAGAGGGCAATTAATCAGGACTGCAAACATCCGGAATCAAGGAATTGAAAACAACAGTTTCGGTGTTCTTCAGTTACAAAAGGATGAAGATGATGATGACGTCATTGATGACGTCATCGATGGTTTTTCCCTGTTTTATTAGATCTTTAATAACTTCTTTTTAAAAAATTTAATTGACCTCATTTAAAATTCTATAATCTTGTAATAAAATTTTCTTTCAACTAAGCATGTTTGAAAACAATTTTGGACACATTAAAGTTTTTGAAATTTGAAAATATATGTAATTCACTAATAGTACTTAATACCATTTTTAAATTAGAAAAAAATAATAATAAAATGTGGTTTTGATTAAATAAAATTTCAGAGACATTTAACATTTCAAATACTATTCCTGAAATTCATTTTACCTCACTTTCATATTTTATAAGTTTAAGATTTTAGTGATTTACTAATAGTAACTTAATTCCATTTTTTAAATAGAAAATTAAATAAATATAAAATTGGCTTAATAAAATTTGTTGAAATCCCACAAGTCATAATATTTTTTTCTAAGTCTTATTTTATGTTATTTACAAAGAAAAGCATTTTATATTCACTCCTTTATGTTTAAAACTTGGAATAACAACTAAAAGTTATTATTAAAATATATTTTTCTCATCAAATAATTTTGAGACTTAGAACTTTATTAAGGGTTATAAATATTTGATTTTTGTTGTAATAAACTATTTTCAAAGTAATATTTGAATTGAAAACATGTTATAAAATAAGGTTTTCTAAGAGAAAAAATTTTCTTTGAATAATCAATATTTATTTTTTTGAATGGGCTTTTAGGGTTTATCGAATAGAGGTATAATGGTTTCTTAATTTCAATTTTCATTGAGTTATGTATTGATTCCTTTTATTTCTTGCCTCTCATTTGGTTTTTGGTGACTTGCATAATATGAAAACAAAAAGTTTCAAATTTTTGTGATTTTTGAACTTTGCAAAAATCAGGGATGTTACAGACTACCACCCTTAAAAGAAATCTCGTCCCGAGATTTGGGAAGGCTAGAAATAAAGATTAGATTTGGGTAACAGGGTTCCAGAACACTTGGGTGGGCTACCACCCTTAAAAGAAACCTTTGTGGATAGTCTATTTTCATTAGATTGGAATGTAGATTGATTTGAGATTGGCTTGAGTAAAAAATTTCCTTCATGGTAGAGCTGTAGACCAACATAGGTATGTTGAACTACCTTTGACACTGAGGGGTCAATCTTTGGGTTAATCAAAAGTCTTTGGGTTCCTCTCAACTTGGTCTTTTGATGTCTTCAGTAATCTTCCATATTGTTGTTGTCATCCTTGAAAGAAAGAACCATGCTATTTCTAACGAAACTCTCATGGTAGGTAATATCTTCCATTGCTTGATACCTCCAAGGTTGGCTTGATCCTCTCCGAAAGTAGTACGTTTTCAGTAACACTAACATAGGGACATTATTGTATTCTACCATTCTATGGTTCAGGTTTAACGTCGTCGTCTCTCTAATAGGTATGTCTCTCAGATTTAACATTCCTCATAGCAAAAGTAAATAATGTGAGTAGTCACCATGGGGGACAATCCATGTTGCACTCAATCATTACCTTGTACTTGGATTGACGAATCTTGTTTAATAACACTAGGTCATCTCACTTGTCTAACAGAAAGTTTCAAATCTAAAAGACAAACCTGATCTAAACTATTGTTTCTCAACTAGTGGGTTGAGTAAAACTCTTATGTAACACAAAGTTGTGTTTCTTCGTTGTTTCTTCTCTTGGTGTAGTTGGCTCTGAAATCTTCATAGCTCGTGCAACTTGGGCTTCACTTGTCTTTCTTCACTTGTTGATTGGCTTGCTGCTCCTTAATTTGTAGTTGGCATTGATCATGGATGTGATTGTTCCTTCACACACATGGATCTTGAAATATGTGACATTCCTCAATTGTATGGCTTGTGTCTCTATGGAGTACTAGTCATGACATTCTTGGGTGAAAGTTTTGTTGTTGCACTTCATATGGTAGCCCAATATGGTTGGTAAATGGGTATGGGTTTTGGTTTGGTTTAGCATGAATGAGTAGAGATTAGAAAGAGACTGAAGAAATTCCTACCCCAACACATCTGATCAAGGAAACTCATCTTGCAAACAACACATAACAAACATGTAGCAACACATTCATCACACCAAACAACAAGTTTTTTTTTGAAAACACTAATATTGTCATACCAAACTCATTAGTATGATCAATATACTAACACGTTAACATTGTTCTAACAAACTAGATTGGTGGTCCCATCTATATCTTCTTGAGTTTTCTTCAAATTCTTCTCTCCATGTCTTAGCTATTCTTGATTGTTGTGAAGTCTAGGTTTTTCTTCAAGTTCTTCAATAATCTTGAGTGTAGGTCTTCATGTGGTGAAAACACTTCTTGCACTTCATGGTATGGTCATCAACAATCTTGCCTTGAGGGTATACAAGAGGTAGGTCATCTAGAAAATTTTGAAGGTGAATAATAGATGAGATGATATGAGAAGAATTAAGATGATTGTTTTGTTTCTAGATAGTTTGAACATACAAAGTTTTCAATCCTAGGTTGATCTATGGGTTATTAACAACTTGTTGCAAATTGGATATTCACTATAGTGAGAGATACCGACACCCGCTAGCCAATCAGGGAACGGTCTCGTGTCCGTGGACACGTAAAGTTGTCCGGGCCGCTTCATCTCACTATGCCGCTAGGATCCAAAATACTCTAAGGAGATAATAACATGATCAAAAATGGCTTCCAAACCTAAGGGTCTCGAATCCTACAGGCAACACAATGCTCTGATACCATTTTGTAGCATCCCAACTTTTAATAAAGATGGAATACCTGTGTTATTGTGCTAGTCCCTGGATCAATTGCTAGCACCATAGTACAAAATGAAATATCATGCAAATGCATCAAATTCTATTACATCGCATGATCCAGTCTTTACAAAATAGTATTACAACTTGCTTAGTCTTATAAGACTAGCAGTAAACAAAGATATACATCGGAAACATAGAACACCATTGAGCCCATCTTCTTCATGTGCCATAGGCAAAACATGTTGGCGATAGTCTCGAGATCCTAAACGAAATCCTCACTCGTCTTTAGAAATATCTGCAATATGGAATATGCAGCCAAAAGGGAGTCAATACAATTTAATGTATTGGCAAGTAACACTATGGTGGATATAAATGTCAAGACTAATACTACATGCTTATTTGGCTGAGTGGAGTTTTTGGCTAAGTTTGCATAAAGCCAGTTTTGTCCCATCTCTTTTGTAAAACAAACTTTTCTTTTCAAAGGGTGGCAACATTGGATTAAGATCCAAGCACCACAATACTCTTCACTTGGTCAAAATTTTACTTATTGAAATTGATGATGAGATTCTTCCGTCATTCCTTGTCCAGATGCTCATAGTTGTCCATAACCGGGGACACGGCTAAGATCTTAGTTTGTTGACTCTGCAGAGCTTGTGCACTTTCACCCTTTGTCTTCAATTAGCCCAAACATCCTATACACCCGGAGTGCATCATGGAAAGGAGAGAATTGAGACGATATCTTTCGGAAGAAGAAGTCCAAACCCACCGGCAAGACCGTTCCACCTATAATTTTGCTACATCTTCTAGTCAAGCCTGGGCTGAACTCTCACAACTTAGTTGATCAAGACAGAGCCCATATGTCAAAAGGCTGCACGGTAAGCTACTAGACTTAGAGGGACTTATTAATCTCTTTGTTCCTGGGTGGCCATCCACAAGTGACAACCTCAAGTGAAATAACCTTTAAACAAGGGCCCTGAGGAAACACTCAACATAATCAAGTCTTACCACTTCCACCCAGGTGGTTCATTCATTAGTTATACTTATGATTTTTCCTCCTCTAGTAAAACAATTTGTAACATTGCATAGCATCTAATAAATTCTAAGGCTATCAAAATAACAAGGTAAAAGGGATGGCTACACACTACTAGGATAATAGCATAGCATAATATAACTTATTAAAAATCTCCTATCATGCATACTACTCAAAATCAACTAATGCATATAGAAAATAATGGGTAGTTGATGGTGTGTTACTTGCCTTGTTGAAGTTGGTGAAGAAAAAAACACTCTTCACAAAAGATCGTTGCTCTCCGTACAATCTATACATTGAAAACACAATAACAAGCATACTATCAAACAAACAAGCAAGTGAAGAAAACATACAAAGAAACAATCATGGGAAATGAGGTTTAACCAAGTTGGCTAGGAAAAGGTCAAGGTTCAACTAACTTCATAACAAAGGACATAACAAGTTAAAGTCTTGGTATTTTCCATTTGGGTCAAGGGCTGGACAAAAACAAATTGTTATTCTTCAACTTGTGTGGATGGCTCCAAGTCTTCACATGCTTGTCTTCTTGAAGATCATCTTCATGCTTCTATTGTAGTATTTTCCTTGGATGGATTCTTCTCTTTATCTTGATATATTTCTTCATGGCTTTCACTTCACTGATTTTGTTTGGGTATGGGATGGGCACAAAATACCACTAAGTCAAGAGAAAGAAAATAGGAAGAAAGATAGAAAGAGAGAGGGATATGTTTTCTTCTGGATTTCTTCACACTTGTACTTCCTTGAGTTGCTTCTAGTGGTGGAGTCTTTTCTTCAAAATTTCTTCATTGATCCTCCTTGTTGAAAGTGAAGAGCCTTCTATTGCTAGAGTCTTGTTTTCCACCAAGTTTAAAGTGAAGAGCCTTGTATTGCTTGAGTCTTGTTTTCCATTTGATAATTTGATGGATTCTTGAAGCAAGAATATGGGGATGGAGGAGTAGATAGAAAACTATAGTACTAGTGTTTGAGATTCACTACTTGGTCTCTTATATGGTTTACATAATAGGGACTTGGTCTTGGATTCAAAATTGCCACAACAAACAATGGTAGAAAGAATAGAAACAAAATCTAAGGCATGATCAACTAGTGGTTCATTAAGATGGATTTTTGGTCCAACTTACAAGGAAATGGTTCAAGGTTGTCCAAAATGTTTAGGTACTGATTTCTCTGGTTCAAGGTTACCAAAAGGAGCAATTTTGCTTAAGGGAACATATTCTAATTATCTATAGAATTAATTCTATGCTAAAATTACTTAAATATACTACTTAATTCTAATTTCCAAACTAACTTGTTCAAAAATTATTTTGGAACAGAGGATATGAAATTAGACATCCTAAGGTTTCCAAATATATTTTATTTGTAATTTTTGGATTTGTAGAATTTGAATTATACCAAAATTCATCAAACAAGCATATTTAAATTTGAACTAATTTAATTTTCTCAAATTTTAATTTTAACAGTGCTAAAATATTCTACATATTCTCGGGATTTCAAAAAGTCCAAGTTTACAAAATTTGGCTAAGTGGAACAAAAGTTATGATAGATCTAAGTTGTAGGGGCTTTTCTGCAAAATTTACAATTTAATTTTATTCGGAAATAATTCCAGAGACAGGCTGGGCCGAAAACGGCTTATTTGTCGCGCAGGGCGATGGGTAGGAATTGGGCTTGGGCCTTCTATGGGCTGCGCCGAGCGGCAGAACGCTTATTTAACACGCGGACTACGTGGCGCTCTGTGATTCGTTGAAACCTCTTCGATTAGAAGATCTAATCTAGGCCCTCCGTCGTAGATCTAACGGGCAGGGACGAAAGAGAAGCTCACTGTGGCGGCTAGGTCGCCGGAAAATGGCCAACGGCGGCGCAGAGCTCACGGCCGTGGACGGAGGCGGCGCTAGGGAAGGTCTTCGGGCACGGGGATGACTCGAGGAGATGCATCTCGACACGGGGAGATTGATGGTGTCCTCGGTGGACTCCGGCGATACGCCAATCGATGGCGCCGTGAAGAATCCTGAGGCGGTGGCAGTAACTGGCTCCGGCGAGCTCGTGGCCACCTTTCCTCTACACAAAAGAAACAAAAAAAGTATCAAATCTCGAGCAAAGTCAGAGGGATTCGAAGTGGCCAACGAGGGTGACAGGAGCTCACGGGGATGACCGGATATCGAGGAAATACGGCGGCTGCTTCCGCGGACTCCGGCGATGAATTCCGACGGCCTCGGGGCTCTATTCGAAAGGGAGAGATGGGGAAAAAGGAGAGGAGTTTGAGGGATATAAAGAGGGACAGAGAGGGCAATTAATCAGGACTGCAAACGTCCGGAATCAAGGAATTGAAAACAGCAGTTTCGGTGTTCTTCAGTTACAAAAGGATGAAGACGATGATGACGTCATCAATGGTTTTTTTCCTGTTTTATTAGATCTTTAATAACTTCTGTTTAAATTTTTTAATTGACCTCATTTAAAATTCTATAATCTTGTAATGAAATTTTCTTTCAACTAAGCATGTTTGAAAACAATTTTGGACACATTTAAATTTTTGAAATTTGAAAATATATGTAATTCACTAATAGTTGTAAGTCCTATTGTTCAAAACACTAGGCTAAAAAGAGTGCTGATGGATGGAGGATCCAGCATTAACATAAAGTATCTGGATACATTGAAGCATCTGCGAATCTCCGAGACCCAGCTCAATCATAGCAACATATGTTTTCACGGCATCGTTCCGGGCAAGCAAGCACGATCCCTAGGAGAAATTTTCGTAGACGTAACCTTTGGAGAGAAAGAACATTTCCGGCAGGAAAAAGTATCCTTCGAGGTTGTACCGTTCGAAAGCGTGTATCACGCAATACTCGGACGTCCAGCTTTCGCCAAGTTCATGGCAAGATCATGTTGTATCTATAACAAGCTGAAGATGCCAGGGCCAAAAGGAGGAGTAATCACCATAAATGGAGACTTAAAATTGGTAAACGAGCTGAAAAAAGAAAATGACCTTTGCGCAGAAAAGGTGATAGCAAAGGATGAACTGAAGGAGATGGCGAAAGAAGTATCGCCAACAGAAATGCCGGCAAGAAAAGAAAGCCGGAAGCCGGCAGACAGCTTCAAATCTTCCGAGAATACAAGACATGTTATCCTAGATCCCAAATATCCGATAAAGTTTGTCGTAGTGGGAACTAGCATGACCGACAAATAGGAAAGCGAGCTCATCAAGTTCCTCCGTGAGAACTAGGATATTTTTGCATGGTGTCCAGCGGACATGCCAGGCGTACCCAGGGAACTTGCTGAGCACCAACTCAAGGTAATTCCAGGATCTAAACCCGTCAAACAAGGTCTCCGTCGACTCGATGGAAGAAGACGGAAGGCTATTGGCAAGGAAATTATCCGGCTATTAGCAGCTGACTTTATCCGGGAAGTTATACATACTGAATGGTCTGCAATCCAGTATTAGTCCCGAAGAAAGATAGTACTGTTCTTAGGATGTGTATAGATTACACCGGCCTAAACAAACAGTGTCCAAAAGATAGATTTGCGTTACCGCGAATCGATCAAATAATAGATGCCACTGCTGGCTCTAAGCTTTTATGCTTTCTGGACGCTTATTCCGGGTACCATCAAATACGTATGAAGGAAGAGGACCAAATCAAAACCTCCTTCATAACCCCATATGTAATATACTACTACATAACCATGCCTTTTGGCCTGAAGAACGCAGGTGCAACTTACCAGCGTTGCATGCAACGATGTTTGCATATTCAGATTGGAAAAAATGTTCATGTTTACGTGGACGACATTGCCGTCGTTTCCAAGGAAAAGGACAGGCTCCTTGAAGATTTGCGAGAAACCTTTGAAAATTTGCGCACTTATAAAATGAAGTTGAATCCATTAAAGTGCGTATTCAGGGTTCCCTCAGGAAAACTTCTGGGTTTCATAGTTTCTCACAGAGGAATAGAAGTAAACCCGGAAAAGATTAAGGCAATCCTAAACATCTCAAGGCCTACGTGCTTAAAAGATGTACAAAGATTAACGGGTTCTGCAGCTGCCTTCAGTAGGTTTATAAGCCGGCTAGGAGACAAAGCTCTGCCATTATACAAATTGTTGAAGAAATCCGACAGATTTGAATGGACAGAAGAAGCGGACAAAGCATTAACCCAGTTAAAAGAAACCTTGTTGAAAGCTCCGATTTTGGCATCGCCAAAAGACGAAGAACCCATGTTATTGTACCTCATAGCAACAAACAGGGTTATCAGTGCGGTGATACTTGTGGAAAGACGGAAAGACGAGCAAACTATACCAGATCAACATCCGGTGTATTATGTAAGTGAAGTTTTTTTATGAGTCCAAGCAGAGATACCCGCACTATCAAAAACTGGCATATGGCGTATTTTTCGCATCTCGAAAACTCCGCCATTACTTCCAAGGACATTCCATAACAGTGGTATGTAAAGCACCACTTGGGGATATTATTAACAATACGGACACAACATGCCGAGTAGCCAAATGGGGCATCGAGTTGGCTGTGTTCGACATTAAGTACCAACCCCGGACGACAATAAAATCCCAGGTGTTGGCAGATTTCGTCGCTGACTGGACAAAAGCGATGGAAAATACACCAATGCCGGAGTCAGAATACTGGGTTATGCATTTTGATGGACCCAAGATGAAGGAAGGCGCTGGAGCTGGTGTAGTCCTAAAATCCCCCAAGGGAGATACAATGGAGTATGTATTACAAATACACTTCAACGCCAGCAATAATGTGGCAGAATACGAAGCTTTGCTTCATGGCTTGCATATTGCAAAAGAAATAGGTGTCAAACGCATCTTATGCTATGGTGACTCAGATTTGGTACAACATCAGCTCAACCAAACATGGGACGCTAAAAGCCCCATCATGGCCGAATATCGGAGAACGGTGGACGAGTTCGCAATTTGCTTCCTGGGATTTGAAGTACTTCACGTCAAAAGGGAAGAAAATTGGAACGCGGACACATTAGCCCGCATGGTCTCAGAAAGAGTGAAAACCTACCACCAGGTGAGTTTGTCCAGCATTTGCACGAACCATCCATAAAAGGTGGAGATGTCGACTATCCTCTAGTTTCTGAGTCAATCGAAGTCCTGCTCGTCAACCCGGATTGGACAATTCCATATCTAAACTTCTTAATAGATCAGAAGTACCCGGATGGAGCAGACGAGGTCTTGCAAAGACAAATAAAACGTCGGTGCAAAGGATACACGGTAATCAATGGTTCCCTGTATAAACGCAGCACTACCGGAATTTTTCTGTGATGTATTTCGCCAGAAGAAGGCCGAGAAATTCTGCAAGAAATCCATGCTGGAGATTGCGGACATCATGATCAATCAAAAAGAATAGTTAAGAAAGCATTTCGGGCAGGGGTTTTCTGGCTAACAGCCAAGACAGACGCCGACACATAGTCAATACATGTGCCGGATGTCAGTATTACACCAAGCAGACGAATATGCCATCCCAAGCACTCAAAACTATCCCTAGTACATGGCCGTTTGCGGTCTGGGTGTTAGATATGATGGGACCATTCAAAACTGCAAGAGGCGGACTTACACATCTACTGGTTATAGTGGATAAGTATACCAAGTGGGTGGAGGCGAAACCCATCAAAAAGCATGACGGTGTAACTGCCAGAAATTTCATCATTGACATAGTCATGAGATACGGTGTTCCACACAGCATAATAACCGACAACGGGACAAATTTCTCTATTGGGGAGTTGGCAAAATATTGCCGACAAACGGGAATTCGCCTAGATCTCGCATCTGTAGCACACCCACAATCCAATGGGCAGGTTGAAAGAATGAACAGTTCCATCCTGCACGGAATACGCCCAAGGCTCGAATCTCCTCTTCATAGAGAAGCTGGAGCATGGGTGGAAGAGTTACCCTCTGTGCTTTGGAGTATTCGAACGACGCCAAACAGGTCAACAGGGCAAACCCCGTTTTCCCTAGTTTACGGCGCGGAAGCAGTCCTTCCAACGGACATGATCCATGATAGCCTAAGAGTGCAGGCTTTCGATGACTCGGATGCCGAAAGTGCACGACAGGATACCGTCGATCTCCTAGAGGAAGAACGAGAGCTTGTGCTTCAAAGATCTGCCATTTATCAGCAAGGTTTACGACGCTACCATAGTCGGAAAATCAAACATCGTTCTTTTAAAGAAGGTGACTTAGTGCTAAGACTGGTTCAACAAAGAAAGCACAAATTGGCCCCAGTTTGGGAAGGACCTTTTGTCATCAGCAAGGCTATGAAAAATGGATCATACTATCTTGTAGATATTCGGGACACGGAAGTGTTGGAACGCGTAGAGATAAAAAAAAACTTTTCCTACGCGATGCTTCCAAGATCTTAGCCGAGGTAGAAGGCCACGAGTATTACCACTAGACGCGGAGGTGCGGATTATCGATGCAGCGCGTCGGGGCAGTGCAGTCCCACGATCTGGTCCGGCCGATCCAATCCCTCGAACGTCGAAGTGCTGAACGTACAGCACCTCTGCCGGTATCCACACGTACGAGGAGGAGCTCCGACGGCGGACTGCTAGGTCCGGTGCGGCGGCTGGACTGAGTGGGGCTAGGGTTCCCAACGCATGGGAGAGTGGACTAACGTGCCCGTTGGGCAATCTGCGCCCCTCTTTATATAGCGTATGGTAATGGGCTGCACAACACTTGTGGCCCATTCCCTCTGTGAGTCCGACTCACTAACTCAGTCCATTTTCGGTTCGGGTCCAACCCAACCAATACTTGCTCCCGCTCTTAAGTGTGCGACCCTACAGGCTCATGGCGACTTGGACACGATTGGAGTCCAACTCCCAATCGATCAATCGGTAGCGGCTCCTAGCAGAACGTGCCGACTCCAAAGTACCATTGAGTCATGACGACATACCTTTCAATGTGATATTCATCTTAGTCCTTTTTGCCTCACGATATACCTTGTCGAGCTATAGGCGATTTATCGTCATCCCTTAAATAGCTCAACTCTCTTCTCGATCCGTGATATGTGATTCATCTGACTAACTCTTAGTCAATCGACACAGTTAACACTTAACTGAGTCGCGCATGGCCATGCTTCCTGAATCGTATCACTCGAGAGGGCTCAGAGAATATCTCTCCATTCGGAGGGGCAAAATCCCATCTTGATTATCCACATCACGTAGCTTGCTTCTCATTCGACCCGAACTCTGCCTTTATAGTTGCCTTGTCACAGAACAACGTTTGACAGAACCTAAGTCGATGATCCACAACTCGGATTGTGCGACAACCTCAGGTCTAAGGATTACATTGATTGAGACATGAAAATGACGACTTGATCGTTGCATCTCAATGTGGGTCAGTCCGACTTGATAAACTCTTTAGCCAAGTCCGTGAACGATGGAATGGCATCACCATGCCCATGACAAGTGGAACCGTGTCATCAGCCAACACTCACTTTAGTCTAGGGCGTGTGTCCAGCACAACCTAAATGACCAAGGACAATCTAGTATGAACAACATGAATATATAGTTCCACAATCGAATCACATATTCAATGACATATATCAGATGTTCAAAACAAGGACAACTTAATAACTTTATGAATACAGTGGGAATTACATCATACATGATTGCCTCTAGGGCATATTCCCAACAGTCTCCCACTTGCACTAGAGTCAATCATCCTGGCATCATATGCCTAGGCATCTAATGCCCATACCTCTCGTGTGCGCCTCATGCTTAGGCTGTGGTAGCGCCTTTGTCAACGGATCTGCAATGTTTGCATCCGTGTGTACTTTGCATAACTTGATATCACCTTGTTCGACAAACTGGCGAATGAGGTGGTACCGCATGAGTATATGTTTGTTCTTCTGGTGTTGTCTAGGTTCCTTGGCCTGTGCGATAGCACCATTGTTGTCACAATATACGTCCAAAGGATTGGACGCGCCCTGAACCACACCAAGATCCATCAGGAGGTTCCTGATCCAAACAGCTTCCTTTGCCGCCTCTGAGGCAGCAATATACTCAGCCTCTGTTGTAGATGCCGACACCGTATCTTGCTTGGAACTCTTCCATCTCACAGCTCCTCCGTTCATTACGAACACGTATCCCGATTGCGAACGAGAATCATCTGAGTCGGTGAGATAACTTGCATCCGTGTAACCCTTTACACTGAATTCCTCATCACCTCCATAAACTAGGAACATTTCCTTAGTATTTATCAAATACTTAAGGATGTTTTTAACCGCTGCCCAGTGGGCTTCGCCAGGGTCAGCCTGATATCTGCTCGTAACACTTAGAGCATAGGAAACATCTGGCCTAGTACAAATCATGGCATACATGATGGATCCAATTGCCGAAGCATACGGTATCACACTCATCCGACTTCGCTCATCAGTCGTCGAAGGACACTGAGTCTTGCTAAGTTTTATGCCATGGGACATCGGCAAGAATCCCTTCTTGGACTCTTGCATTTTTAATTTCTTCAAAACTTTGTCCAGATATGTACTCTGACTCAATCCAATGAGCCGCCTTGATCTATCTCTATAGATCCTGATTCCTAATATGTAAGTTGCCTCACCCAAATCTTTCATTGAGAAACTCCTTTCCAATGACTCTTTGGTTTCTTGCAACATCATGACATCATTTCCAATCAGTAATATGTCATCCACATATAAGATTAGAAAGTTTACTTTGCTCCCACTAAACTTCTTGTATAAACAAGAATCGTGATCGCTCTTGATGAAGCCAAACGATTTGACTACCTCATCAAAGCGAATGTTCCAACTCCGAGATGCTTGCTTCAACCCATAAATGGATTTCTGAAGTTTGCATACCTTGTCAGCATTAGCCGGATCGACAAAACCTTCGGGCTGTATCATATACACGTCCTCAGTCAAATTTCCATTAAGGAAAGCCGTCTTGACATCCATCTGCCATATCTCATAGTCGAAATAGGCTGCTATGGCTAACATGATCCGAATTGATTTAAGCATCGCTACAGGCGAGAATGTCTCGTCGTAGTCAACTCCTTGAACCTGTCGGAACCCCTTCGCGACAAGTCGTGCTTTATAGACGGAAATATTTCCATCCATATAAATTTTCTTCTTAAAGACCCATTTGCACTCGACGGTTCTTGCACCGTCAGGCAGATCAACCAAATTCCAAACTTGGTTTTCATTCATGGACTTTAACTCGGATCTCATGGCTCCAAGCCATGACTCGGAATCAGATCCCACCATCGCTTCCGAATAAGTTGCCGGCTCATTACTGTCTAACAGTAAAACATCTCGAGCACTCTGTAATCTGACAGATCTCCGTGGTTCAGGTGCTGTTACCGGTGTAGGTACCACGACCGGCTCAGCCTCCAAGGCGTTCGCCGACTCGCCCCTAGCCGGTTCCTCTCGAATTTCTTCGAGTTGCACTGTGCTCCCACTGACTTCCCGACCGAGAAACTCTTTCTCAAGGAAGACACCATTCCGAGCGACAAACACTTTGCCCTCTTCCCGGTTGTAGAAGTAGTACCCCAAGATTTCCCTCGGATACCCCACGAAAATACACTTATCCGACTTGGGCGTGAGCTTGTCCGACTGAAGTCGCTTGACAAATGCTTCACAACCCCAAATCTTAAGAAAAGACAAACTTGGCTTTTTACCAGTCCACATCTCATGTGTTGTCTTCTCTACTGACTTTGATGGTACTCTGTTTAGTGTGAAAGCTGCAGTTTCTAGACAATAACCCCAAAATGATAAAGGTAGATCTGTCCGACTCATCATTGATCGTACCATGTCCAAAAAGGTCCGATTTCTCCGTTCCGATACACCGTTTCTCTGCGGTGTACCCGGCGGAGTGAGTTGAGGAACTATTCCACAACTCTTTAGATGGTCATCAAACTCATGGCTCATGTACTCGCCTCCACGGTCCGACCGTAGAAACTTTATTTTCTTGCCGAGCTGATTTTGTACCTCACTCTGGAATTCCTTGAACTTTTCAAAGCCTTCCGACTTGTGTTTCATTAAATAGATATATCCATACCTACTCAAATCATCAGTGAAGGTAATGAAGTACTCATAACCACCTCTAGCTGTCGTGCTCATTGGTCCACATACATCACTATGTATTAGTTCCAACAAGTCGGACGCCCTTTCACAACTCCTTGCAAAAGGTGTCTTGGTCATCTTGCCTAGTAGGCATGATTCGCATGTCTCGAATGACTCTAAGTCAAACGAAGTTAGAAGTCCATCATCATGGAGCTTCTTCATGCGCTTCCAACTTATATGACCAAGCCGACAGTGCCAAAAGTAAGTCATATTCAGATCATTTGGTTTCAACCTTTTAACATTTATGTTATAGACCGATTCACTATCAAGATTTAAAATAAATAACCCGTTCTGAACGGGTGCAAAGCCATGAAACATATGTTTCAAATATAAAGAACAACCATTATTCTTAATATTCGACTCATAACCTTGTCTCATCAAACATGAGGCGGAAATAATGTTTCGACTAAGCGCTGGAACGTAATAACAATTATTTAGTTCCAAAATAAATCCCGAAGGTAAATGAAGTTGCATCGTGCCGACTTCCAACGCAGCGACTCTCGCCTTGTTGCCGACCCGAATGTCAACCTCTCCTCTTGCCACGCTCCTAGTTCTTACCAGTCCCTGCAACGAGTTGCATATGTGAATAACTGATCCGGTATCATATACCCAAGAACTATTAGGCGCATCAGCAAGATAAATGTCTATAACATTGCACACAAGCGTACCTGAGTTGGAAGTCACACCTCCACTCTTGGCTCTGTCAGCCAAATACTTGGTGCAGTTCCTCTTCCAGTGGCCATCTTGCTTGCAATAGAAGCAATTGGCTCCGGCTGTAGGAGAAGGCTTAGTCTTTGAGGGAGCACTCTGGACAGGGCCATGGGCGCTACCTCCTGACTTATCCTTCTTCTTCTTAGTCCAAGAACTCTTCTTGAACTTAGCCTTATTCTGCACCATCAACACTTGACTGGTGCCTTTCTTGATATCAGCCTCTGCCGTTTTGAGCATCCCATGTAACTCAGTGATACTCTTATCCATACCATGCAAATGGTAGTTTGAGATGAACGAACCATACGCACTAGGAAGAGAGTTCAGAATTATATCAGTAGCGAACTCTTCGTTAATTGGGAAGCCCAGCCGATCCAAAGACTGTATGTAACCAATCATCTTGATTACATGCGGACTCAGTGGATCGCCGTCTTTCAGCTTACAGCCAAGCAAAGCTTGAGAGACTTGATACCTCTCAGTCTTTGCTTGAGCCTGGAACATATACTTTTGAGGCTTTCGATCATATCGTAGGCCTCAACATTCTCGAACTGCTGCTGCAAGTCCGGTTCCATGTGTGCAAGCATAAGACAGCTGATTTCCGTAGACTCATCTCTAGCCTTACGGTAGGCATTCATGACAGCGACAGTCGCATCGTCATCAGGCTCATCTGGAAGTGGAGTTTCTAGAACATGTTCTTTCTTGTCATGCTTGAGGACTATCCTCAGATTACGATACCAGTTGGTGAAATTAGTTCCATTAAGCTTATCTTTCTCTAGGATTGACCTCAACGCAAACGCGGACAACTGAGGAAGGTTGCTAGGTGCCATTGATCTACAACAGAAAATACGCAAAAACACTTAAGACATGTATTCATAAAAGAGCAGGCATATTAAACGCTTAATACTTATGCTCCCACTAGAACCAACATCCCTCCGATGGTTTCTAAGTGATTCAAGATCCTAAATAAGCAAGCCGACTAGTGAGCTTTAGCATCACCGCTAGCCGTCAAGTGATCTAGGTAGGCAACACCTTGCCAATCGTATCCAATACGACTCCTATTAGTTGGGTGACATCACATGCCCCGGCTCCCAACCTACCTCGCCCCGAGCCCCACAACCGTTGTGATGGACTCGTCTAGATTACCAAGTGCTTCTGCTCGTAAGAGTCCGACTCAAACCCACCTAACCGGAAAGAATTGGTAGCACCTCAATTTTATGAGCCCACTACCAAGAATGTCCGACTTGTGATGGTGCAGCACTGGCGGGGCGACCGACTAGACCTTCTTTGAGGGATTAAAGAATCTACCAACTATCTAAATAGAGGTAAATAGAGACATAACAATAACACAAATAAAGCAATTATAATGTGAAATGGTATGGCTCTCTTCATGGTGATCTCCATCTCCACAAAGCTTGCAAGTCGACTCGTGCCAACTTTTGTCACGTGCCATCTTGCTCCATGTAGCCGACTTGTACATCGACTTGCATGCCTTCCGGGTTCTCCAACAAGCTACACTGGCTAGTAAATGAAAATTTACATAGAGAATCCGACACGCAGGCCGATATACAATAAAATGACAGCACCTAGGCTCCAGCCGGCTGACACAAACATGATACACGGATCATGTATGGATTACACACATCACATGCACATAAGCCATACCATTCACAACTTCCTGCAAAAACAAGTTATGCATAGATACGATATCTACCGGCGTTGTGAACTCGCAACGACATCTAAGGCGCTACGACAGGGCGAAGCCGGCGGTCATGGATTTCTTCATCGGATAAAACGATTTTACCCGAATCTGATCCGTATTCCGATTCGACCAAACTCTTTGATCTTCGATCACCGCAACTGGATTTATGTGTCACGGTATACCCCGATGGCGGAAACCAACCGGTAGGGGTAAGTTGTTCCACGACCTTAGTAGTATGATCACGGAAACCAGATCATCCATTAACCCCGAGTACGATTGATCCAATCAACCTTGTACAAAACCGATCTATCTCATAGACCGACCACCAAAACAGCAATTAGATCACATCTAACGCTAACTACATATCACATATGTACGGATCTCGGGCCTAATACCAGAAGCTACCGCTCTGATACCACTGTTGGAACGCGTAGAGATAAACAAAAACTTTTCCTACGCGATGCTTCCAAGATCTTAGCCGAGGTAGAAGGCCACGAGTATTACCACTAGACGCGCAGGTGCGGATTATCGATGCAGCGCGTCGGGGCAGTGCAGTCCCACGATCCGGTCCGGCCGATCCAATCCCTCGAACGTCGAAGTGCTGAACGTACAGCACCTCTGCCGGTATCCACACGTACGAGGAGGAGCTCCGACGGCGGACTGCTAGGTCCGGTGCGGCGGCTGGACTGAGTGGGGCTAGGGTTCCCAACGCATGAGAGAGTGGACTAACGTGCCCGTTGGGCAACCTGCGCCCCTCTTTATATAGCGTATGGTAATGGGTTGCACAACACTTGTGGCCCATTCCCTCTGTGAGTCCGACTCACTAACTCAGTCCATTTCCGGTTCGGGTCCAACCCAACCAATACTTGCTCCCGCTCTTAAGTGTGCGACCCTGCAGGCTCATGGCGACTTGGACACGATTGGAGTCCAACTCCCAATCGATCAATCGGTAGCGGCTCCTAGCAGAACGTGCCGACTCCAAAGTACCATTGAGTCATGACGACATACCTTTCAATGTGATATTCATCTTAGTCCTTTTTGCCTCACGATATACCTTGTCGAGCTATAGGCGATTTATCGTCATCCCTTAAATAGCTCAACTCTCTTCTGGATCCGTGATATGTGATTCATCTGACTAACTCTTAGTCAATCGACACAGTTAACACTTAACTGAGTCGCGCATGGCCATGCTTCCTGAATCATATCACTCGAGAGGGCCCAGAGAATATCTCTCCATTCGGAGGGGCAAAATCCCATCTTGATTATCCACATCACGCAGCTTGCTTCTCATTCGACCCGAACTCTGCCTTTATAGTTGCCTTGTCACAGAACAACGTTTGACAGAACCTAAGTCGATGATCCACAACTCGGATTGTGCGACAACCTCAGGTCTAAGGATTACATTGATTGAGACATGCAAATGACGACTTGATCGTTGCATCTCAATGTGGGTCAGTCCGACTTGCTAAACTCTTTAGCCAAGTCCGTGAACGTTGGAATGGCATCACCATGCCCATGACAAGTGGAACCGTGTCATCAGCCAACACTCACATTAGTCTAGGGTGTGTGTCCAGCACAACCTAAATGACCAAGGACAATCTAGTATGAACAACATGAATATATAGTTCCACAATCGAATCACATATTCAATGACATATATCAGATGTTCAAAACAAGGTCAACTTAATAACTTTATGAATACAGTGGGAATTACATCATACATGATTGCCTCTAGGGCATATTCCCAACAGGAAGATGATCCCGAAAAGCCGAATTGCAAAAGAAAGAGAAAGATAGATGATGAACTAGGGGAGACCAAAAAACCCTGGAGTATCCAGCAGTTACATCCCTTCTATACTTAGTTCAATTTCTATGTAAACATCTTTGAGATCATGAAATAAAGTTGTCGGAATTCATACATCTATGTTTTTTACATGTTTATTATAGTATAAAGCATAATTCCGTCTTATCTATTTCCCAATGATCTTTCAAAATACTCAATGTTAACCCGAATTGTGCCTGCGTGCTCGGTGTTAAAAAACTGAATGATTTCCAGCCTAAAAAGGCTTAAGGAAACCCAGATTGTGCCATCATGTCTGAGTTTCATTCAAAATTCCTTGATGTTCTCTAAGTATTATCTGATTGTTTTTATGTTGGGTCACTAGAGCTAGTAAGTAAAAATGCCTTTAGTATGATCTATGTTTCCGAGTTTCGACTGATTGGTTATACCCAGTCACTTGGCATGAAGATTAAATACTATCGAGCCATTTCAAACACTAAGGACAGTTAATACATATAAACCAAAGAGCTTAGAAGATAAAGGAATTAAAAACCCGGAAAACTTGCAAAGACTTAATAATATTACTGCAATAGGCGGAGTAATTGTTTATACAAAAGAATAGAAAGCATTACAATAAGTTTACATTATAAGATCAGTAATGCTTCTATTTCCTATCTCCTTACCAGGACCAGGCAGCTTCCTTCAGGCATCTGAGTCGTCTTCGTTACTGGATTCCTCGGGAATTTTCAGAATATCTTCCTCCGGATAGAAGATGGAGACGTTCACCATGTTGGCAATCTTGTTGGCGTGACCTTTGATTTCATCAAAGATGCTGGCCCTCTGCGCCTCCATGTATCCTTGAGGGATGACGGATGCTACATGCCAAGATTGGGCAGTTGGGTAGTGCGTGCGCATGAGCCCTAGAGCCATGCGTGCACCACCACATGCCGCAGAGCGAAGGGTGGACTCCCGGGACTTCGCCACCTCCACGATGGCTTCCGAAAGTTTTGCAACTTCCGAGAACTCCCCAGACCTGGAAGGAAGGCATTTGTTGACCAACAACATCCCCGCAGCCTTGATTGCGTTGAATACCTTCCCAAAAGATCGGATTTTCTCAATCCGAGTAAGCTGGGGGCTATCTCCTGTTTCAGTAAAACACAAAAGTGTTAGAAAAAACAGAGAAATATGTAAACATGGAAAATCCGGTAAAAGGTAAAGTACTTACCGAGAATTTTGTCCATCTCGGCACCCTCCTCCAAGCGCTGGTTCAAGGCATTCCCCAAATCCCGGATGGTGTCCTTGTCCTTGGCTGCTTGGCTGGAGGCGTTGGACTCGGCAATGCCAACGGCCGATCGGCTGGCCTTCAGGTCCTGCTGCAACTTCACAGTGAGCTTGTGAAGTTCCAGATTCTCTCGGTGGAGGTTTTTGGTGTTGCCGGCATCCTCAACAATTTGGTTGGCTTTCGCCAAAGAAGCTAAAAAGCAAGTAAAAGAGATGAGTTAGAAAACTAGGAAAAATTACTTAGAAAAAATTACACAACTGGAAGCAGAGAAATATCTTACCTGCTGATTCCTTCAGCTGCTGCTGAGTGGATACCACTTTCGCCTCCTTACCCTCAAGAATCGAAAGAAGGGATTTCACCTCCTTGTTCTTGATGGTAAGTTTGTTGAAAACTTCCATGTTGATGCTTTTAGTAGTTTGCTGAAACACGGAAAAGAAACAAAAAATGCTTAATTTAAAAACAAGCATAAAAGCGAAAAAAAGCATTAAGGCAAAAGCTTGCATTTGACTTATTGCTTGGGGGCTAGAGGTATTACTTGGCTCATTCGTTGCAAATCTGACAAGTTTTCATTGAATTCTTTTGCATACTCTGCAAAAAGAATCCCAACATGGTGAAGGCCGTCCTGGATGACCTGCCGAGGTGAAAATACGAAGTTATTCCTTACAATTAGTCCGCCTTGCGGCCAAGGACGGATCACAGGAGCAGGAGCAAAGAACTTCTTAGCCCCTGGACGAATATATCCGAGTTTGTCGAAGGGTTCCTCCTTTACCTTGAATTCTCTGTTAAAAGTGGGAATGGGCTCCTCCTCAGGTATACAAGAAGGACCACCCATATCCGGCTCCTCCCTTTCCCTCGCATCCGTCTCGGATGCAATGGGCTGGCTGGTCGGCAGTGGGTACTCCTCGGCTTTGCAGACTGATTTTCTCCCCCAAGAGTAACTGGGGTAGGGGGAGCTGCAGTAGGAGATGGCGCTCCCTTGCCGACAGTGGCCTTGTGCTTCTTCAGCTTCTTTGACTTCAAAGAAGTTGGAGCAAGGCTGAAAGGGAAATGAAGAAGAATAAATCCGAGAAATCAATATTCCGAGGAACAAACCAACTTATGCAATAAAAAGCAGGCAAATGTACAAAATACCCAGAGAATTACCTGGATGTAGCAACGGGAACCCCGTCAAGATCCACCACCTCTTCAGTGGTTGTTGGCCTCTTGCGCTTCCGACCACCGTAAAAATTGGCATGTATTTTGTCAAGTTCGGCGTCATTCACAAGATCCTTTTCCGTAAGGTCATCGAACTATGGAAATGGCCAAATATTCGATTAAGTTAAGAAAACAGAGAAAGATAAAAAGCCCGACAAAGTTGTCCAAGGAGAAGAAGGCATACCTTTGGAATCTTGTTCCCTTCGTGATACATCTCTCGACTTTCTTCATACTGGTCGCGAGTGGCAACCAAATGATTGACCCGCTTCTTGAAGTCCCGTTTCGTGAAAGCCTTATCCGTTCCTCTCATCTTGTCTTCCGGCCCCTTGTATTCGCATAGAAGCCGGGTTCGATGTGCAAGAGGTTGAATGCGATGTCTGAACCAACACAAAACTGTGTCGGTTCCGGTAAGAGGGGGTTTTGACGAAGTGAGCTTGGTGATGCGCCGTTTGATTTTCATCAAATCGTCCGGCAAAGTCTGCACTGCTTCTGCAGCCCAGTTATCTTGGGGAATAGCGGCAACGTTGACAAATGGTGGAACACCGGTTTCCTTTCTAGGAAATGGGACATCTGGGTGATAGAAAAAGGAACCCGTCCAGAATTTGACGGATTCCGAGGTTTTTATCTTGGGTAACCAATCTTCCCTGAATCTACGCAGGGTAAAAGATATGGTCCCACAAGTCGGGAGTGCGCCCTCAGAGGGGTTTCGCTTAACCCCGAAACAATACATCCAGAAATCTAACCTAGGGGCTAAACCTAGATACCCTTCGAAGAGGGCCTGGAACCCGGCTAAGTATAGAATGGAGTTGGGTGGCAAGTTGTGAGGCTGGATGTTGTAGTGATTGAGTACCTGGAGGAAGAAGGCAGATGGCGGAAATCCCATACCTCGTAAGATATGAGAAGTGAGGAGAACCCGCTCTCCGGCCTTAGGTGAAGGCTTAGACTCTTCTTCCTCGTACCGCCACTTTCCCTTGGCGAACAACCCCTCCTTCTCCATTGTCGGAAGAACGGAGGAGGGAATGCTGCTCCGACCCCAATTGCCGGAAGTTTCGCCTTCGTCCTCGGCTTCAGCGGCAGCGGCCGCGGCAGCGAGCTCCTCTCCGACGAGGGTGATTTTTTCCTCTGGCATTTTGGGGGCGAGAGGCGGAGGCGGCGCAGACAAAGATGCGGCCAGGTTATCAGCCGCGAGATGTGTATCCTCGCGGGCCTGGCCGCCGGAAATGTTTTCCGGCACGTCGACGGTGGCGCGTCTCGGCGAGTCGAGCAGTGGATCCATCGTATTGATGATGTCGTCGATGTCCGCGGTGATGGAGTGCTCTTGGGAGACGCGCGGTGAGTCCATATGTTAGCGGCGCGAGGAGGACCTCAAGCTCTCCGACGAGAAGTCCGGGAACGGTGCTTGCGCGAGCACGGGCTCTGCTTTGTTCTCACTGGGATGAGGCTCGGGGGCTATGGCGCTTGAGCTGGAAGGTGAGAGGAGAGCGGAAGGATTGCCGGAGGGGATGAAGTGGGCTATTTATAGCCGGAAATCCTTTACGATGCGCGCTAACGACACTTTTGACCGTTGGATGCTCAACGCGTGTCACTCGCCGGCAAATCCGGGAAAAGAATCGACAGGTGATTATTGCTATCTCCTCGTTTCCCGCGAGAATCTGTCAGAGATACGTTTCAGGGTTTCACACTTGAAACCCAAACGTCCCTGGTGTCAGCTCGATTTCATTGCTGACGTAGGAAGTTACTTCTCCACGAAGTCTCGTGGAAGAATAAGACGGATTTCCCGAAATCCGAGTTTCGCGTTAAAGCAAGATTTGAAGGAAAAGAAGAATCAAGACGAAGAGCCGACATTTCTCGGAAAGAATGCGAATTTGACGAAAGACGGCGATTTGAAGTCTTAATCCTTCTTGGGGGATACTGTCAGATATATACCAATTAGGGGTATATCAGATGGTGTCCTAAAGTGCCGGATTATCAGGGTGGCCTGAATGGTAATGGATTACGGTCCATTAGGCGTCCCAGTAAACTGACGCACAGAAGCCGGATTCTAGAAGAACCCGGACCACGGCTCATGTGGTACGGCTTGGAGTAGAAGGCGGATTCTTGCCTTCCAAGTTAGAACTTACCGTAGTATTCTAGGTTTCCTTTTCTGTAAGCCCTAACCCGGCTATTATATAAAGCTGTACGGTAGATAAGAAAGAGAACAATAGGCTAGAAGCTAACTCGCCGAGAGGTTGATCCTTGTCGAGTAGCTAAACCTAACTCACATTGTACTTTGTATAATTCAGGCTTCAGCCCTGATTTAGTGAGATTGCAGGAGTAGAAACGCCGCCTAGTTGCGACGTACCGAACCTGGGTAAAACCCTGGTGTCATTGTTCGAAATACTACCACGTCCCCCCCACGTCTCTATCAGTAGTCTCATGGCACCCCCGTCTATGAATTCTACTACGATGTCTCGACAGTTTCCCTAGTCGTTTCCACCCCCAACCTACTCCTTCTCCACCATAGCTGCCGCCACCTTGCCCTAGACCTCCTGGCAACTCCCTCCATTGGATCCTCAAGGTTTTGGCTGAATCCGGTGCTCCTCCTCCCTAGAAACATTCTCATCCAAGCTTTTGTCTCCATGGAGTCGGGTAATGATCTTGTTTTTGAATCTTGGGTGTTCATCCCCTACCCCCCTCATGGATACATGTTTTTTTCTTGAATTTTCTTGGTGGTAGATGTTCCTAGGGTACCCATTTGCATGCTAGAAAGAATAGGATAGCAACCCAATTAATCGATCTAGTTTTAGCCGTAGTTAGAAAATACCTAGTTCTGTTTTTGTGGAACCGGAATATCCGGTTCAGATCAGAACCGGAAATTCCGGTTGAGTTCTGTCTCAGTTTTCTAAATTCCAGAACTTTGTTGATTTCTCCTAGGATTGTTACATGATCGATATGTGGATGCTTTCTTATTATTTTATGGATGTTTCCTAACTTGGCTTGTATGACTCATCTTATGCTATCCATATATATGCTCGATTCACAGGTGGTTCTCGAGGTGACAAGCTAAGTTCTCGCGAGTGTCCTTCTTACAAGGAAACAAGTGATGAGGAACCTAGTGATTCTCGGCCTCCTAGGCAAGCTGTGGCAAAATGCAAGGTTCCCCAAGCAAGTTATCAAAAGAATAAGGTTGTCTCCAAGAGGAAGAAGGACAAGGAAATAAGGAAGAACTACCTCTATGACGTCTCAGCTGCTGAATACATTCGTATTCGTTAGGGTGACTGGTACACTACTCAAAGGTATGGTGAGATGGAGGATACTCACTTTTGGTGCATGGAGCAATACCATATTTTCACAGACATCTATCTTGAGTACAAGCATCCCGTTCGTCCCATGAATCCTATCAAGTTCCAACCCATCAAGGATAAGGCAGTGTTTTCCCAAGCTGCTAGTGTGGTTGAAAGGTTCAACCTAGTGAAGCTCATTGAAACCCGGTGCCCTTAGAACCATGATCTTGTGGTTCAGTTCATGTCCACTTTGGTCTTTTGGAAGGATGTGCATTGTCACTTGAAGTGGATGACCGGGTCTACCTGCTATGAAGCACAGTTCTTCAAGTTTGCTCGAGTTCTTGGTTACAAGTGGTCCTCTAACCCTCCTCTTGGACACCGTATGCATGGGGTGGACAGACTGCATAGGGAGAGGGACATGGCAGAGATGTATGCTCCAGGATATCTAGTTGGTAAGGTGGAAGGTCTTCTTCCTTTCTATGATCAGCTGGTTCGTATCTTATGGTCCTTCATTGCTCCAAGTGGTGGGAACACTGATGCTCTCACCACCTCCCTTTGCAACTTGCTGATTCTTTGCAAGCAGTGTGTTGAGGATCCGGACCCCACAAAGTCATATGAGGTGGATGTTATGGATTTCATCTTCCACGAGCTCCACAATGCCATGCTTGGTGGGAATACCATTCCTTATGGTCCTTACATTATGATGTTGATCAAGGACACAATGAAGCAGGACTTTCATGATCTACCTATGGAAGACCACCATTTCAAGAAGCTATACGTCAAGAGGAAGTCTGTTCCTGCCACTACTGTTGCCCCTGAGAGTTGTTCCTTTATGGGGGACACTCGTGCTAGTGCCACCACTTCTAGTGCTCATGCTCCCAAGGCTGACACCTCTATTGTGCGCAATGTCAAGAAGTTGTCCTGGTTTCAGCGCAATGTGCTTTGCATGAAGGTTGACATCCATAGGGAGCAGTATCAGTCTTATCGCAGGTACCTTGCAATATCCAGCTCTCAGCAGAAGATTCTTCATCATGTAAGTGGTGCTTCTAGAGATCCTCCTGCTGATTTGATTCCAGACTCGTTCTCTAAGTGATCTTCCAGGTCTACTACTCCATGGGAACATCTTGAGGAGGCTCTTCGGTTCACCGCTGCTTCCTCTAGTGCTCCAGTTGATCTTGATGATGATGAGGATGGTGATGAAGATCTGCAGAGGGACGCCGAAGGAGAATCCAAGCAGTCCGCAGGAGAGGCCTCATAAGACTCCGATGCTTAGCTTGTCATGGGATGTTAGCATCACTACCTCTCTCCTTTTTGGTGTCTCGATGCCAAAGGGGGAGAAGTAGTATTGTTAGACCTACGAGATTTGCAAGGGTTCGGACACAAGCATATTCTTCTACCATTCTGTGAGAGCTTGTGTCCCTTTAGTTTTATCTTGAAACTATTTGCTTTATCGTTTGAACTATGTTTATGTTATCTTTCGTTGGATCATCTTGTTGGCTATTTCTATGTTGAGGTTATCTCTTATTGTGCTCCGGTATTATCTTCATATTATCTCTCCGCACAAGGTATACTCTTCATCTATACCTCAACATATTGGACATGTCTCATTTTATCATGTTGTGTTGAGTGTTGGAAATTACTCTTCCCTTAGGGTTGTACTTTGCACGTCAAGGCAAACAAATATATGCATACTTGTAGGGGAGAAATTTCCATCTCATCCACAAGCATGGTGTTGTATCTCGTTTTATTGCAAATCTTAGTATTGTCATCTAACACCAAAATGAGGGAGATTGAAAGTGCATTTCATTTTCCCTAAGATTTTGTGGGTTGGTTAATAATACTAATGACTTTTTTTTATCAAGGTGTTAAGTGTGCAGGTGGTTATTTACTCACCTACATCAAACACCGCAAAAGAAGGTGAAGATAGATCATCCATTTTTGGCATAGGGACCAACCGAATATTTCAACTGGATTTTTTAGTGTCAACAGGAAATTCCGGTTGAGCATTTTCCTTCAATTTGGCTATTAGAGTAAACATGATTATTTGATTGGAAATTTCGGAGCCAACCAGAATTTCCAATTGGAGCTTATTTTTGCACTAGTGTCTACCGGATTATTTGACCAGATTATTTGAAGCCAATCGGAATACCCGGTTTTGGTCAATGCCTGCCCGTTTCCAGATGTGAAGAAGAAGCAAACCGGAATATCTAGTTCAAGTCTGAACCGAAACTGGTCTAGGATTTCTGCGCAAACGACCACTTTTTGGAGGGGGTATAAATACCCCTCCCTCTTCTCTAAGTGAGCTAGTTCGTCGAAGACATTACTGTGCATTTATTGAGCTCACCATATCTTAGATCTCTCCCAATCCCTCCATCCAAACTCGTTGATCTTTGGAGGATTGAAGGAGAAGACCGCGATCTACTTCTTCACCAACCGATTTTCATTTCCCCTCTCATTTGCTTGAGGGATTCTTGCCTAGGGGTTCCTTATGGAAAAACCTAGGCTCCATTGCTACTATTTTGGTGATTGTTGTTGTTTCTTGGGAGCCCCCAGTCTGGTTGTGGCTGTGTGCCTCAAGCTTGTTGTAAAGGACTCGATTCCCGCCTCCAAGGGGATCAATAGTGGAAGATGGACTGGGCCTTTGTGGCGGTGTTCATCGGAGAATAGGGTGAGGCCTTTGATGCGTTGAGTAGGCCTTTGTGGCGAAACTCACACCCCTCCGACAAGACATACTCCCTTAACAAGGAGGAACTTGGGATTACATCATGTCTCCATGTGCTTCCATTATCGGTTACCTCGTTCCCTCTCTTTTGCCGTGTGCTTATTGTTGTTCGTGTCATATAGGTAAATTCACCTTAGTTGCATTTTCTAGATAATTTACCTTTATGTCAAGCCTTAATTTGAAGAAAAAATAAAATTGGTCTTAGCACCTATTCGCCCCCCTCTAGGTGCCCATACTATCCGTTCACCATCTTAGAACATTGAGGCAATATACATTTAAAATTACCCAGTGGCTACTGTTATGTTCACCCAGTTTATGGTGTGTGTGACTCTAGATAGTACCAAAGTAAAACCTTCAGAATATATTACTCCGATAACCTCATGGTCAAATGACACATTGTAATATAACCATGTTGTGATATGACACTAAGGACAAAGATGTCTTAATGGAATATTTTAGCAAATCAATCTACTTAGGGAATACCGAGCCATATTGTTCTCTTCCAACAATAGGCTATTCATTGATACCGACATAAACAATGTTCGTGACCAGAAAAACACAACCATGAAACATCCAATGAATTAGTCGTAAAGGAAAGACTAGGGTTTGATATTGTATTCATGTTACTACACGTGAGCATGAGTTTTCCTATGAATCTCATATTCATGTTCCACGACAGTTATAACATAGTAATATGAATCATAATTATGGAACAGATGTATAAATATTATTTCATTTTGGGCATACATCCAATAGTACTAGCATATAAAGGGGGATTGAACCCATCTCTTGCCTTAACAAATTATTCCGGGGAGGTTTTCTTACAATTCTTGAAGTGAGGCTCAAACAGATTGGTTATCTTTCTTTTGGGCATAGGATCTTGTTCCTTCCTAACACTTGATTGATTCCTTGTAGAGAACGTCTTGTTTCCAGCACCACTAGCACTTTCCATAGTCTTATTTCCCTTCCTTTGAGCAAGGGGAGTTTCATCTTCAAAATCTACGAAATGCAAGATTATAGATGCGAGCAATAGGATAAGTGAACCTAGCCTAGGAGGAAGCCAAAATTTAGTGCTACACGAAGATACAAGATGAATAAACATTAGTGATAAAAAAAATCCTATTAGGGAACCAACACCAGGAAACAATATATGGCACGAACGGATTTGAAGAGCATATGAACATGACCCTAAAAATTCTCGTAGCCCCAATAAATTTGTCTAGAATGAAGAAAAGGGGGATTAGAGAAGGGAGAGGGGGACCAAAACCATACCTGAATAGGACGTCATCCTTGCCCTAATTTGGTGGAGGATGTGCCTATTTACTTGAGGTGTGGTGAAATCCACAAGGTACCTACAATGGATTGGATCTTCAAATTCCAACAACAACAGGGAAAATTGATTGGAGGATGACACTTCGGTTGAGTTGTGGTACAAGAGACTTGGTCATATGAGTGAGAAGGGAATTCATGCTCTTCCTCACATGGAGTTCGTCCCTAGGTGGAAATGTGTAATTTTAAAACCTTGTTAACATTGTTTTGCTAGCAAGCAACATAGTGTCGCATTTCGTACACATATGTCACGTCGTGGCGAGAATGTTCTTTATTTTATTCACATTGATGTTTTCTCCATGAACAAAATATCCATTTGTGGATCATTATAATTTGTGGTGTTATTATTGACCATTCTAGAAATATTTTTCTTTATGTGTTGAAAAAAGTGGAAGGTGCTCGACTTCTTCAAGGAATTCCATGCCAAAGTTGAGATAAAAACAACTAGGACGTTGAAGTGTGTTAGATCAGACAATGGTGGTGAATACTGAGGTTCCCTCTGAGAGATATTGCATAAAGTATGGCATCATACTTGAGAAGACTCCACCAAAGACACCCGAGCTCAATGGACCTGAATAGACGGTGAACAAGACTCTCATGAAGAGAGATAGAGCTATGTTATCTCATGCAAAGTTACCTTTTGGGCTGAAGCCTTGACTCATGCTATATATGTACTAAATATGTCCCCCTCAGTTCCTCTTGCAGGTGATATTCCGCAGATAGTTTGGTCCTGGAAGGATGTATCATACAAAAATCTGAAGGTCTTTGGTTGCAAAGCATTTGTGCACATCCCGAGGGATGAGAGAGCTAATCTTGATAGAAAGAAAAAATGGTGCATCTATCTCAACAGTCCAGCGATGAATTCTGATACATATTATGGGATATAGTCGAGAAGAAAACTGTGAGAAGCCGAGATGTGGTGTTCATTGAAAATGAAACAATCAAAGACATTGGTAAAATGGAGAAGCCGGAGACCTACACACTGAAAGTATAGTATGGGCACCTAGAGGGGGGTGAATAGGTGCTACGACCAATTTTAATTTTTCTTTCACAATTAGGCTTGACACAAAGGTAAATCTCTAGATGATGCAACTACGGTGAATTTACCTATATGACAAGAACAAGCACAATAAGAATACAAGCACGAGTAAAGGAGGAAGGGAACGAGGGAACCGATATGAAGCACACGGAGACACGATGTATTCCCGAGTTCCTCCTTGTTAAGGGATGATACGTCATAAATGTATCCCTAAATTTTGATGCTCCATGATCATATTATGCCAATTGCTACATGTTTTCTCCCTTCTTTATGTAATTTTTATACATTTTCCGGATTAACCTATTAACAAGATGCCACAGAGCCATTTCCCTGTTTTCAGCTGTTTTTAGTTTCAGAAAAGTTATTCTGGAAATATTCTCGAAATTGGAAAATTCGAATCCCGAAAGTCCTATTTTCCCCGGAAGCATCCAGAAGACCGAAGAGGAGCCGAAGAGGGGCAGCAGGGGGCCACACATAGGGTGGCGCGGACCCCCTGGCCGCGCCAGCTTTGGGTGTGGGGCCCCCGGCCTCCATCGCCTTTGCCCTTTCGCCTATTTAAGCCCCGCGGATGGAAAACCCTAAAGACCTGATCAAAATCCCCAAAAAAGTTCTGCAGCCGCCGTCACCGTCAATCCCGGATCAGGGGGGTTCTGAAGCTATTTCCGGCACCCTGTCGGAGAGGAGATTATCACCGGAGGTTTATACATCACCATGCCTACCTCCGGAGTGATGCGTGAGTAGTTCATCCTTGGACTACGGGTTCATAGCTGTAGCTAGATGGTTGTGTTCTCCTCATATGCCTCCATGTTTAGATCTCGTGAGCTGCCTATCATGATCAAGATTGATCTTATGTAATTCTCTATGTTGTGTTTGCTAGGATCCGATGAATATTGACCTTATGCTAAGTTGATTATAGTCTTTATTTTCATATGTTATTTGTGATCTTGCATGCTCTCCGTTGCTAGTGGTTATTCTGGCCAAGTAGTTGCTAGTGACTCCAAGAGGGAGTAATTATGCTCGATAGTGGGTTCATGCCTCCTTGTTGCCTTGCTCGAGTGACAAAAATGTGAAGGGGGAGGATGTGCTATTGCCATTAGGGAGAAAACAGCGGTGAGAGTTCCCGCGTGCATAATCATTGCTTACATTACACGCTTTGTTTAATGCAATTATCTGTTGCTTGCAACTTAATACCTAAGTGGGTTCGGATGATAACCTGAGGGTGGATTATTAGTCATAGATGCAGATGGATGTCGGTCTATGTATCTTGTTGTAATGCCCGCACTAAATAGCATAGTAATCTTCATGTCATATTGTGCACTACGGTGCAACCTCTATTTGTCAATTGCCCAGCTGTAATTTTTGTTCACCCAGCATGCTATCTTTTATGAAGAGACACCACTAGTGAAACTATGAACCCTGGTCCATTTTTCCACACCGTTAAACAAATCAAAACAATTTCCTGCTTTCTTTACTTTCTGCAAGCATACACTGTTTTTCCACACTATACGTCTAATCTTTGTTTCAGCAAGACCGATGAGATTGAAAACCTCACTGTACCATTAGGGAAAAGTATTTTGGTTGAGTTGTGTGCAGGTTCCACGTTGTTGCTCACACCGGTGAAGCGCCAGCACCATTGTCAGTGGCATCAACCTTCCGAAGGTCCTCCTTCTCCTACTGGATTGATAACCCTGGTTCTTAACTAAGGGGAAAACTTCCTACCGATGTGCTCTTCACACCATCCTCTTGGGGTATCCCAACGAGTGCAAAATCTGCACCATCAAGGGAGTACGTCTCGTTGGAGGGGTGTGAGCTCGCCATGAAGGCCTACTCAACGCCACAAAGGCCTCACCCTATTCTCCGATGAACCCCGCCACAAAGGCCTAGTCCACCTTCCACTATTGATCCCCTTTGAGGCGGGAATGGAGTCCTTTACAAACAAGCTTGGGGCACACACCCACAACTAAATTGGGGGCTCCCAACAATCACAAATCACCAACAAGTGTAGCAATGGAGTCTAGGTTTTCCACAAGGAAACCCTTGACTAGATCCCTCTAGAATACGAGGGGGAAATGAAGATTGGCTCGGCGAAGATGTAGATCGGGGTCTTCTCCTTCAATCCTCCAAGTATCAACGAGTTTGGGCGGAGGGATTGGGAGAAATCTAGCTTTTGGAGGCTCAATAAATGCTTGTCTTCAATGCTGGTTCGAGCAACCCTCTGGAGAAGAAGGGGATGGGGTATTTATAGCCCCCTCCCCAAACTAGCTGTTTGACACTTTTTCGTGCCTGGCGGTACTACCGTTGGGGTCAGCGATACTACCGCCACCTGGTAACATGAGCGATACTGCAACGACCAAGTGACAGGGTGCGGGCGGTACCACCACGGAAGTATCGTGGTACTTCCAACAGCGGTACCACCGCGAGTGCCCACCGGTACTACCGCTGGCCACTTCTTCAAAATAAATCGAAGTGGTTGGCGGTAGTACTAGGGCACTACCGCTCTAGTACCATAAACGTTGTTGTGAGAAAAATCTTGCTGGCGGTACTTTGACCGGTACTGCCAGCGGTACTACCGCTTCCTGGAAGCAGCGGTACTACCGCTGGCGGTAGCGGTACTACCGCCGGGCAAGGCTTTGCTCCTAAACCAACTAAGTCACAGTGGTACTACCGAACCAGTACTGCTGAATGCAGTAGCAAAATTTACTCTGGAGGTACTTCTGGCGGTACTGGGCGCGGTACTACCGCTTGCTGGGCAGAGCGGTACTACCGCTGAGGCGCCCGGTACTACCGTTGGACCAAGTAGATTTTGGTGGCTTTGTCTTTGAACACTCTTCACTTTTTTGCGTCAAGATGATATTTCCTGAAATACTTAGACGCACTGTTAGATACTTACTAGTGTTGTTATCAACTCCAAAACCTAAGAGAGATCAAGATGCAAATGCACTTTCAATCTCCCCCTTTTTGGAGATTGATGACAACACCACTAAGAGAGGTCTAAAAAATTTGGACGAGCACTTCTTGAGAGAGTGAAGCGTCAAGAATATTTGCTTAATGAGGCAAACTTTGTTCTATTTTATAATGTGAGCTCCCCCTAAATTTTAGAGACCTAGTAAGGATATATATGATATAACAATATGAATACTTGCCAAATAAGGTATAACGATAACAACCATAAAAACCATAACACCAAATGGTTCAACACCAATAGCACACACCACACAAAACATAAACAAAGTTTGACAACACAAGCACAACCCAAGGAAATGATAAGCGATCCTAAATAGAACTCTCTCCCCCTTTGGCATCAAGACACCAAAAAGGGAAGAGGCGATGCTAACGTCCCTGGAGGTCACTCGTTAGGGCTAGAGGCACTAGCTGGGCTTCTGAGACCACGCTCATCTTCGGAGTTGACATCTTCTACCTCATCGTTGGTATCACCACGAGCCCAAGGCTCATGAGAAGTAGTAGAATCATCAAGAAGGTCTAGATCCACCGAAGTGTTGCCTTGCTTTGACTTCCACTCCTTGGAGGTGGTGATCCTATCCTCAGAACCGTGACGAACAGGCATCCCAAGATGGGCAAACCTGTCACGAGTAAGCTGACGCTCCTTATTTCTACGCACACGAGCAAGATAAGCCTTGTTCTACATATCAATCTGACAACAAAACACCTTATTCAGAGTCGAGGACATCCACTTGCGAAAGCTATTCTTCTTAGATCTACCCTCCATCTTGAAATCAGAGTCACTAGAGCCATTAGTGTCCGGGCCAAGATCATCCGGAACTAGCAGGGGAGTGGCATGCTTCTTGACTCGAAGATCCTTGAAACGGCGAGCAGCGAGCTCTTGGTCATTGTCCAAGAGAGCATCAGAAAGCTTGACATTGCGCCAAGTGGTGGAAATGAGCATGAATACCAAAGCAGCAAACACAGGAACTCTCCTCCTCATCACACAATTATACATTTCATTCCATAGGATATCCATCACATCAAGCCGAAGGCCATCACCACGACGCTTATGAGTGTAAACCATCAAGTCAGTGAGTGAGCCACGAATCTGATCAAAGTTGCCAACACGGGGAGCCAACGTGTTCCTGAAGATCCTGTGGAGGATATCATATACGGGCAGCAGATACTTGGACTGACCAATCACAGCACGACCAGGGATATACAGATCATACATATCAGTAGGGGCCATAGAATTCTCCGGGTAAGGAACCCGGAAGAAAGTAGAGTTAAAAGAAGCATTGGGAATCTCCCCATAGTCCCGCAGACCTAGCACAGCAGCAAACTCAGCCCATGAAGCATAAAATTTCTGGTTCTTGGTCATCCAAGTGATCCTCCTCTCATCAATATGGAAATATAGTGTGGCATAGAATTGGCCCACGAGGTGCTCATCATAGTCTTCATTGATCTCGATGAAATCCAGAAGACCAAACTCCTCACAGACCTCCAGAGCCTTACCAAAGCAGTCCATCTTTGATCTCATGAAAGGAACATTGATGGAGAATTGAGTCAATACCTTGTTCCTGTTCACCGGGTACTCCTCATAAAAAATACTCACTCATTGGCCCTAGATTCCCTAGGCTTGTTGTAGGGGTTGGTCCTCCTTTCTCTGCGGAACTGCTCATCGGGCATGTTGACAACTGATTTGTCTCTAGCAGCCTGTGATTTCATCAGCACGGACCTCTGTCTCCTTGTCAGATTACCCTGTGCATGACCTCTAGAGTTTCATCTTCCTCGGGATTCTTCTGAGTCCTCTTAACCGCACGCTTGCGACCTCCACCCTTAGAACCACTAGCACCTTCTCCTAAGAAAGCATAGGGGGATAGCAATGAGATAAGGTTAACTTCAATCAAAATGATCTACGAGAAAATTCACACAAGATTAGAGGTGCAAAAACTCCAGGAAGCGGTAGTACTGATGGGGGCCATGGTAGTACCGCTGTCTCTAGCAGTTCCAGCCATAGCGGTAGTACCGCTGCTGGCGGATCTGCCATGGCACCCAGTGGGACAACCGATTCCAAACGATATGAAATGCACCAAAAGTTCTTAGGGAATTTACTCGACTAGGAATCACAACGAACTACTTCTAGACTAGGAGATCTCTAGAACCCTAAGCATCATCATATCACAAGATTTATCGAGTGAGAGAGATATGAAAGGGTTATCGGAGCTTATCGTCGTGGAGAAGGAGTTGGGTGCGATCCCCGGGCTTCATCTAGTGTGATTGGAGCACACGATCACCGTAGAGAGCCCGCCCCGACGGATGGAAGACTTGGCGGCGGCGAGATCCGGTGTGGGGAGAGGATGAGGGAGAGATGAGTTAAATGGGTAACCCCCTCTCCCAAATCCGTATTTATCCCCATGGATTTTCACCGCAGCGGTAGTACCGCTGTGCTCAGCGGTAGTACCGCCCACCTGGGACTAATGAAGCCAGGAGGTAGTACCGCTGCTGGGTCTGTGCTTGGCACGAGCCCCTGCAGCGGTAGTATCGTTCAAGGCCACCGGTAGTACCGTGCGCTGGGTACTACTGTCAGTTACAGCGGTAGTACCGCTAGCCGGGTCTTCCTTCCACCAAGAGATCAAAGTGATTAAAAATTTTGGAAGAGAAAATGTCTAAGGGGGGAAAATTTGGCTTGGGATTAGAACTCAAACTGAGATGGTACTACACACTCAAACTTTTGCAAGGAATACAAAATTCAATTAAGGAAAAGAGAGAGTGTGTTTCCCAAACAACAACGACACACAAAACACAAAAGGAGAAGGAAAAACACAACGAATAACACCACATAAGAACCAAACAAGAACCAACTCTTCAAGAGAAGAGGTTGGTGGCCTAAGCCACCATGTAAGAGAATATGGTATGTCACTGCGAAGATATATCTTGGGTACATTGCCAATTCTCGACATTTAAGCTCACAATTCAACATTAGAAAAAGAGAGATAACAATGAATTTTTTCTTTGGGCGTAATGGGGGGGAGGGAGAACCCAACGTGTTAGGATAACACTCCCCCTACGTCCATGCCTACACCTAAACCCAAACACGTTTCATCTATAGGGGTGTGTGCAAGATCCTCAAGTCAAACTCCTAGAATCAATGATGTTTAGTTCATTCCTCAAGAACATGAATCTTGCATCGTCGTGTGGCTTCGTGAAGATATCCGCGAGATTGTCCTTGGTGGGCACATAAGCTAGTGCAATATCACCTCTTGCCACATGGTCTCGGATGAAATGATGGCGAATCTCAATATGCTTCGTTCTTGTGTGTTGCACGGGGTCGTAGGCGATCTTGATGGCACTTTAGTTGTCACACATGAGAGGCACCTTATCCAAATGAACGTCATATTCCTTGAGAGTTTGCCTCATCCATAGAAATTGGGTGCAAGCACTTGCGGCGGCCACGTACTCGGCTTTGGCGGTTGAGAGAGATATGCAATTTTTCTTCTTGGAAGACCAACTCACCAAGGACCTACCAAGGAATTGGCAAGCCCCGGAAGTGGACTTCCTATCATCTTGATCACCGGCCCAATCGGAATCCGTGTAGCCCTTGAGAGAGAATTGTGCCCCCTTTGGGTACCACAAGCCAAACCTTGAGGTATGAACCAAATACCGAAAAATCCTATGGACCGCCACTAGGTGGCTTTCCTTAGGAGCCGCTTGATACCTTGCACACACACCTACACTCAAAACGATATCGGGCCTAGATGCACAAAGGTAAAGCAAAGAACCAATCATAGAACGATACAACTTTTGGTCCACATATTTACCATCCTGGTTGCGCTTGAGGTGGCACTTGACTTGCATAGCAGATGGCTTGATCTTGGCATTTTGGAAATTAAACCTCTTGATCATGTCTTGGGTATACTTGGCTTGAGAAATGAAAGTTCCACGAGCCAATTGCTTGATCTCAAAGCCAAGGAAGAATTTAAGCTCTCCCATCATAGACATCTCGAACCTGTCAGTCATAAGCTTTGAGAACTCATTATTGAAAGCTTGGTTAGTTGAGCCAAAGATAATATCGCCCACATAGAGTTGGCATATGAAAAACTATCCCTTTACTCTCTTTGTGAAGAGAGTGGGGTCGATCTTCCCAACTTTGAAACCACGGTCATCCAACAACTCTCTAAGGTGCTCATACCATGCACGTGGTGCTTGTTTAAGTCCATAGAGCGCCTTATCGAGCTTCTAGACATGGTTAGGAAAGTTGAGGTTCTCGAACCCTGGAGGTTGCTTAACATATACCTCCTCTTTGAGTGGACCATTCAAGAAAGCACTTTTGACATCCATTTGTTGCAATTTTAAATTATGCAAAGATGCATATGCAAGAAGGATACGGATGGACTCAAGGCGACCCACGAGAGCATAGGTTTCATCAAAGTCAATGTCTTCAACTTGAGTGTAACCTTGAGCTACCAATCTTGCCTTGTTCCTTATGACAATGCCATGCTCATCTTGCTTGATCTTGAATATCCACTTAGTGCCAATAACATTGTGGCAATCTTTGGGCTTCTCAACTAATCTCCAAACCTTGTTGCGCTCAAAGTTATTGAGCTCAGCATGCATAGCTTCAACCCAATCGGATTCCTCAAGAGCTTCATACACTTTCTTTGGTTCCACCATAGATATGTGAGCTTGATGCTCACTAAAATGTGCCAATTGCCTTCTTGTGGATCTTCTAGCTTGAATATCTTCCAAGACCTTGTTGTCTTGGGCATCAATGTGCTTCAAAACTCTTCTTATCCTTCTAGCACGACGGGCTTCGATCTCCTCATTATTGCGAGGAGGGATCACTTGGTCATCTTGATCATTTGGGTCCCCGTCTTGACCAACTTGGCCTTGATCATCATCATCATCAACAACAACTTCTTCAACACTAGCTTCAACTTGAGGAGAGGAGGATGAGGATGGTTGATCTTGGCCTTGATCTTGACTAGCATTAATGATAGGAGTGGTTGCATCTTGCGTAGTAACTTGATCAATAAGAGGAGGGTCTTCAACATGTTCTTGGGTAGGTGCATCACTTGGCTCCTTGGCTTGTTCCTCTATTGTAGAGGAGGGCTCCACTTGAGTAGAGCATAGTCCATCTCGAGTCTCCGTAAGGTGTCCCTCAATGGGGCGGAAAAATCACACACCCATCCTTCCTATGGCTTCTTGAGGCATTTCAACATCTACATTAGAAACATGAAATTGCGCCACTTGGGAGCCATCATTTTCCTCGAAAACCACACTACAAGATTCTATGACAATCTGTGAGGCTTTGTCAAAGACTCTATAAGTGTGGGATTCGGCACCGTAACCAACAAATATACCCTCAATAGTTTTGTATTGAAATTTAAACAACCTAACACCCTTGATCAAATAGAAGCACTTACAACCGAATACACGGAAGTAGGAGACGTTGAGCTTGTTGCCGGTGAGGATCTCATATGGATTCCTGTCCAAGCCCTTGTGGATGTAGAGGCGGTTGGAGGAGTGGCATGTGGTGGATATGGCCTTGGCCCATAAATATTGGGGAGAAGAATACTCCGCCAACATGGTCCTTTCCATATCCAAGAGAGTGCGATTCTTCCTTTCGGCAACACCATTTTGTTGAGGAGTGTAAGTAGCGGAGTATTGATGACGAATGCCCTCATCACTAAGGAATTCATTCAAAGTGTAGTTCTTGAACTCCGAACCATTATCACTCCTAATAGCCATGATTTGCACATTGTGTTGATGTTTCACTTGGTTGGAGAAGTCGATGATGGTTTGTTGAGTCTCGCTCTTGCACTTGAAGAAATAAACCCAACTGTATCTTGAATAATCGTCGACAATCACCAAGCAATACTTCTTGCCACCAAGACTTGCCTCGGGCACGGCACCAAAGAGATCCACATGGAGAAGCTCCAAGATCATCTTTGATAAAATAATAGTATTGGCCTTGTGCGAGATATCATGCATCTTTCCTTCAACACACGACCTACAAACGAGATCTTTGGAAAAGGAAACATTTTCTTTTAGTCCGGAAATAAGGCCACCTTTGTGAAGACTTTGCAAAGTTCTCATGTTGACATGGGATAAGCGGTGATGCCACAACCACCCCACGTCCTCCTTTCTGAAGAGACACATTGATTGAGAGTTGGTAGACTTTGAAGAGTCCACCACGAACAACTCATTTTCAACATGTCCCACGTATGCGACGTCAAGAGTCTTTCTCCTCAAAAGGACCACACTATCTTCATAAAAAAGATGGAGAAACCCATCTTTCCAAGAGAATGGACCGAAAATAAATTGAAACCAAGGTATTCGACAAGCATGACGTTCACGATAGTGATATCGGAAGCAATCACAACCTTGCCGAACCCCGATACCTTAGACGAGGACAAGTCTCCATAAGTGACGGTTGCTTTAATGTCATTTGGGCGCAACTCCGTCACAAGTTCTTTGCTCCCGGTCATATGACTAGTGCATCCACAATCAATTATCCATTTAGACCCACCGGAAGCATTGTCCTGCAAGAGATCATTGACTAGAGTTAGGACCCGAGGAGGGTCCCTTCATGTTAGCAACAAGGGTCTTTGGAACCCAAATGGTATAGTCAATGTAACCCTCAATAGGACCAGCATATTTAGCCTGCACAACACCATAATAATCAACATATAAGAAATGATGCGGATTGTTATTTCCCGTGGAAATGCTACGAGTAGTGTTGTCCCTCATGACACCACTACTTGAAGCAACATTGTTAGCTTGTGCGGGTGTGCTATGAGTAGTGTTGTCCCTAATGACGACACCACCCGAAGCACCATTGTTGGATTCTTGCTCTTTTTCTTCTTGTTCTTCTTCTTGGCAACATAGCCAAGACCTTGCTTGCCCACTTTTGGCCTTGGAGCACTCAATTGTGGTCTAGCAACACACACATGAGGTCTAGGGGCAACCACTTGTTGGGTAGAGGCCACAACCTTCTCAACTTGAGGGCCTTTGCCCTTGAGCCTTGATAGCTCATCCTTCAACCTAGCATTTTCCTCAATAAAATTTGCATGATCACAAGAAGAAGTAGAGGTGCTAGGATTGTTAATATAAGTTGATTAAGTTGAGTTTGAAGTTTTTCATGCAACTCTTTGAGGGGAGAATGTTGACTCTCCAAAGCTTTGTGAGCCTTGGATAGTTTTTCAAACTCCTCGGTTAGTTTACCATGACCAACACCAAACTCAACCTTATACTTTTTAGCCTTTTTATATTTAGTAATTGCAAGGTCACGTTCCTTAGTGATATTAGTAACAAGTTCATTATGTGACTCTTCAATAGATTATAGTTCCTCCTCAAGAGAAACTCTGCCATCATGCTCTTCCTCAAGAGTCATAGAGAGGGATGCTATTTCATCCGCATCCCTTCTTTCAATCTCACCTTTCTTCTCAAGAGCTTCATGGGCCTCTCCCAATTGGCTCATGAGGTGATCAAAGTACTTCTTGGTCTCCCCCTATATGTTGGACATAAAACGTTCCAAAGAGAGAATTTCATCTTCTACTCTAAGACTATCATGATTTTCTAGTTCACTTGGGGTCTTAGAGTTGGGAGAAGGTGATACCTCAGAGGCCTTAGCCATGAAGCACTTGGCATTTGGGTGAGGATGATTCTCATTGGGAGATTCGAAGAGATATGAAGATGGTGGAGTAGAAGCAATAGCAAGAGCGACTACTTCACTTGTGGTTTCTTCTTCTTCATCACTTCCGGAGTCATACTCCTCTTGAGTCACAAGCACAAACTTGGTGGGGAACTTCTTGTTGAATGGTTTCTTCTTGAAGTGAGGTTTCTTGTAGTCAACCTTGGACTTGTCCTTGCGAATGAGCTTGCCACCATGGAGTTCTCTATTTTCATAGGGACACTCCGCAATGAAATGGTGCTTATCTTGACAATTGAAGCAAGACCTCACTCGTTGAGTCCCATCATTGCCATAGCGAGACTTGGTCTTCTCCTCAACATATGCCTTGGCCTTGGGAGGATTCCTCCAAAACTTTTGCACGGTGAGAGCAATGATGTATTTGAGCACGGGATCATATTCTTGATCCTTCAATGGAGACAACACCGCATGGCACTCTTCTTCATACTAAACCTCCCTTGACACAACTTTGGACTTCAAAGCAACCGATGCCCCTTTGTGCATTCCTATGGCCCTAGCACGGTTGTCAAGAGCATTCTTGGTTTGCATTTGATAGGAGCACATCTCTTGCATAACTTGGGTTGAGGTCAAATAAGAAAACTCATGTCTTCCTTGAATGCTCTTCAAGTCCGCGGGCTCAAATGGCATGAGAGCAATCATGTACTTCCTCTTGATCCAAGCATCATAAATGTACTTGGCACCAACATTGGAGAATGCGGTGGCAAGAGTCTTGAGCCTTCGGTACATGTCTTCATGGCTCTCTCCATCATGCATATAGAACCCTTCGGCCTCATTGCTCAAGGCATCATACCTATTCCTTTGCATGATCTCATTGCCCACAAACATGAATACAAGAGCATCCCATGTTTCCTTGGCGGTGGAATATTGTTGAAGATGCGGCATGCGATTAGGACCCACGGCTTGTTGAAGAATTGACAAGGCGGTGTAGTTGAGTTGACAATCTACGGCTTCTCTTCTTGTCAAGTTCTTGGGGTCATGAGGCTTGTATCCATCATGAGTGACCCTCCAAATATCTATACAAGAAGAGTTCAAGTGAGTTTCCATGTAATATTGCCATTCACGAAAATAAAAAGCATCAATTTTAGGTGGATCTCCCCTAGGAATTATATGAGGATGTGGTACGGGAGGATCGGGAGAATAACGTCCTTTGACGGAGTGATATTTTTCATCTCCTTCCGTACCCTTATCGGTGGAGTTTTCAGCGGAAGCATTTTTAGATGGATCACCATAATCCCCTTTCTTGGCGCCCTCCGAATTTTCGTCCGGAGGAGATGAGCCGGTGACCTCCGGTCCCTTGGATTTCAAGAGTTGCATCAAGACTCAACGCAACTCATAGATTTTGGTCTCCACGGATGAGGTCAATGAATTTTTCAACTCATTGAGATCATTCATAAAGAACTGGCGGTCTCCGTATCATCGACCATACTTAAACTCTTAGGCGGTTAAGCCCGATAGAAGAGCCGAGGCTCTAATACCAATTGAAAGTATAGTATGGGCACCTAGAGGGGGGGTGAATAGGTGCTACGACCAATTTTAATTTTTCTTTCACAATTAGGATTGACACAAAGGTAAATTCCCTAGATGATGCAACTACGGTGAATTTACCTATATGATAAGAACAATCACAATAAGAATACAAGCACGAGTAAAGGAGGAAGGGAACAAGGTAACCGATATGAAGCACACGGAGATACGATGTATTCCCGAGTTCCTCCTTGTTAAGGGAGTACGTCTCGTTGGAGGGGTGTGAGCTCTCCATGAAGGGCTACTCAACGCCACAAAGGCCTCACCCTATTCTTCGATGAACCCCGCCACAAAGGTCTAGTCCACTTTCCACTATTGATCCCCTTTGAGGCGGGAATCGAGTCCTTTACAAACAAGCTTGGGGCACACACCCACAACCAAATTGGGGGCTCCCAACAATCACAAATCACCAACAAGTGTAGCAATGGAGTCTAGGTTTTCCATAAGGAAACCCTAGACTAGATCCCTCTAGAATATGAGGGGGGAATGAAGATTGGCTCGGTGAAGATGTAGATCGGGGTCTTCTCCTTCAATCCTTCAAGTATCAACGAGTTTTGGTGGAGGGATTGGGAGAAATCTAGCTTTTGCAGGCTCAATAAATGCTTGTCTTCAATGCTGGTTCGAGCAACCCTTTGGAGAAGAAGGGGATGGGGTATTTATAGCCCCCTCCCCAAACTAGTTGTTTGACCCTTTTTCGTGCCTGGCGGTACTACCGCTGGGGTCAGTGGTACTACCTCCACCTGGTAACATGAGCGGTACTGCAGCGACCCAGTGACAGGGTGCGAGCGGTACCACCACGGAAGTACCATGGTACTTCCAGCAGCGGTACTACCGCGAGTGCCCATCGGTACTACCGCTGGCCACTTCTTCGAAATAAAATGAAGTGGCTGGCGGTAGTACTAGGGCACTACCGCTCTAGTACCGTAAACGTTACTGCGAGCAAAATCTTGCTCGCGGTACTTTGAGCGTTACTGCCAGCGGTACTACCGCTTCCTGGAAGCAGCAGTACTACCGCTGGCGGTAGCGGTACTACCACCGGGCAAGGCTTTGCTCCTAAACCAACTAAGTCACCGCGGTACTACCGAACCAGTACCGCTGAAGTACCGCTAAATGCAGTAGCCAAATTTACTCTGGCGGTACTTATGGCGGTACTGGGCGCGGTACTACCGCTTGGTGGGCAGAGCGGTACTACCGCTGAGGCGCCCGGTACTACTGCTGGACCAAGTCGATTTTGGTGGATTTGTCTTTGAACACTCTTCACTTTTTGGCGTCAAGATGATATTTCCTGAAATACTTAGACGCACTGTTAGATACTTACTAGTGTTGTTATCAACTCCAAAACCTAAGAGAGATCAAAATGCAAATGCACTTTCACACACCTTATGTTGTCCTGGATCCAGTAAAACCTCCTCTTGTCCAAGAAAATCATGGGGGAGATGATGATGTTAACGATAATGATGATGTAGCTGATCAAGGCAATAGAAATCAGGAATAAAAAACCATCTGATGATGACAATCATGGTGATGATAATCCACCAGATTCACCAGTGCAATAGTTGAGTAGAAGAGGAAGATAACCCGTACCTTCCAGCAAGTATCCACCACATCAATATGTGTTGATGACTGATGCATGTGATCCCTCATGCTATGAGGATGCAATGTCTGATGAGCACAATAATGAATAGTTGGAAGCCATGCAGGATGAGATGAAATCTCTATATGATAATGAGAACTTTGAGTTGGTTTCCTTTCCAAAGGGCGAGAAAGCACTCAAGAACAAGCGAGTGTATAGAGTGAAGGCTGAAGAACACAACCCACATCCAAGATACAAGGCTATATTAGGTGTGAAAGGTTTCAGCTAGAAGAAGGGCATTGACATCAATGAAATATTCTCTCAAGTGTTCAAGATGTCTTGGATTCGTTTTGTGGTTGGCATGGCTGCCACCATGGACATGAAAATATAAAAACTTGATCTGAAGATAGAATTATTGAACGGTGACCTAGAGGATGAGATGTAAATGGAGCAACTAGAAGGATTCCTGGTTGAAGGCAAGGAGCACCAAGTGTGTAGATTGAAGAGCATTTTTTATGGTTTGAAGCAACATCCTCGGCACTGGTACAAGAAGTTTGAGTCATTTATGACCGAGTTTGGTTACTGTAAAGCACAACCTAACCCGTGTGTCTTTACAAAGAGGTACGCTGATGGTGGATGACATGTTGATTATTGGAAATTTCACAAAGAGGATTTATCTCCTCAGAAGGCATTGAGTAAATCATTTGCCATGAAGAATTTATGACCAGCTAAGCAAATACTTGGCATGAAGATCTCTCGCAATAGAGAAAATAAGTTGGTTTATCTCTCACAAGATACATTGAGAAGGTACTTCAAAGGTTAAATATGAAAGATGCAAAAAATGTTAGCTCTCCACTTGTAGGCCATCACAAAATTTGAGAACAATGTCCTAGCAGCAATAAGGAGAAATAAGAATGAGTAAAGTACCGTACCAATCTGTCGTGGGTAGTATGATGTATTCCATATGCACTTGGAGTAGTTAGCCGGTTCATGAAAAATCCAAGTGAAGCTCATTGGAATACAATGAAGTAGATTCTCAAGTATCTCGAAGGTACTTCTAAATCATGCTTATCTTTTGGAAGCGGTGATCTTGTATTGCAAGCCTATATATGAAGATTATGCTGGTGATGTAGATTTTATGAATTGTATACTTCTAGATACATGATAAATTATGTAGGGGGAGTTGTGTCATGACAATCAAGGTTGCAGAAATGAGTTTCATTGTCAACCAGAGATTCTAAGTACATAACAACGGTTGATGCTTACAAGGAAGTGTTGTGGAAGAATACCATCTTGCAAGAGTTAGCCATGAAGCAAGAGAAGTACAATCTATTTTGTGATAGTAAGGTTGTTATATATCTTCTAAGAATTCAAGATTGCAATCTCGAACCAAGCACACTCATGTGTGGTATCATTGGATTCGAGATGTTGTGAATTCGAAGATGGTACATCTTGAGAAGATCCATACCAACAAGAATGGTTCGGATATGATGACCAAGACATTGCCAAGCGAGAAGGTACATGTATGTTGCAAGGTAACGGGCATGGCGGTGCCCCGCTCAGGATTTGCAATGGGGAGACTTGTTGGTATCCTCCTCGTGTGGGTTATGAGGAGATGGACATGTGTAGACTTTTAGGCGGCCGAGACAGGGGCAGAAGCCCACTACCCATTAGGGTTATGATTAGGGTAATTTTGGACTTCGCACATGATGGATGAGGGATGTCAACCCTCCCATCCATCCACCATTAGGTAAAGGGAAGAAAGTCCTAGGTTAGCCACTATTGGATAAGAAAGAAAGTAAACGAAGAGCTTGATATCAAGCACCGGGTGTGCCCCACAAGGTTTTGAAATCCATATCCACTACCTTGTCTCCTTCAAGCTGTGGTTCCACTATCTTTGGTGAGATTGTTCCAATTCGAACTCTTGTGCCTTAAATCTTGTTGTTGCATCCAAGACCTATGATGTCTTGATGTATGAGATCCTCTAGTGGTATCTAGAGAAGAACTTGGTATGTCCCACCTTGATAATAGTGGGGGTGGCCTTGGCTCGTGGTTTTTTTCTCTCAAGTTGAGAGAGTCTCCACGTAAAAGGGACCCGTGTCACTATGTGTTGATTTTCTACCACGGTTCTAGGTTCAGAAAACGTTCACATTGGAGTAGACATTGGCTTTGTAAGCATCTGCCCAAGTGCAACAAATTTCCTAAATATATGCTATTGCATATATTTCCTTAAGACACAAGTAACGATAAGTTAGTACATAAGTGGTGCTAAAGTTTACATTGATTCCTCTACATATTTTCCAAGGGCTAATCGGTGTGCCCGTTTTTTTCCAATAGGTCCTCCACTACATCCAGCTACTACTCATGTTAATTTATGTTTGTGTGTACTGTTTTTTGCATTTACTTATCATACACACACCAAAGTTGTTTCATGCACTGTGAGGGTTGAAGAGTGCGCACCAAGACACGCTCTCCTGTCCAAATGGCTCCTCAACTTCACAATAATCAATATATGCCAAGTAATAACAAAATATCAAATTACACTGTTTCATGTTGATAAATAAATATGGGCTACAGATGTGACTTCAGGATTCCTCTAAGTTCAATAGGGATGTGATTTTTTTTATCCGACGACTATCAACAACTGGATAGTAATAAATTCATACTTCATTTAACACTTCCCAAAGGTGTACTGATTACCAAGGAGTTACGCAAAAGAGCCAAATTAATATTTGGGAGAGAGTGATTTAGAATTTCTTGAGTAGAGTGACGAATGTTTCTAAAAATAAATTTGGTTTTATGCCTAGGAGATCAACCAGAGAGGCGATTTTCTTTCTCTGCCAACTTATGGAGAGATATAGGAAGCTTATCAAGGGCCAACATATTTTTTTCATCAACTTGGAGGAGGTATATGATAATATACCAAAGGCGGTCATGTGGTGGGCACTAGAGAAACATAAAGTCCCAACAAAGTATATTACCCTTATCATGTACGATAATGTTGTGAAAAGTGTTCAGATAGGTGATAATGAGACCGATACTTTTCCAATAAAGTTAGGACTATATCAAGGTTTAACCTTGAGCCATTTTCATTTAGGTAATGATGAAGTTATTAAGGATATACAAGAAAATATTCCATGGTGTATGCTCTTTGATGATGATGTGGTGCTAGTAGATGAAACCAAGGTCATCATGAATAGAAAATTAGAGCTATGTAGTGTTAGTAGGACTAAGTCCGATTATACGCAGTGTGACTTTAGTGGTGTTGGGTGTGAAGAGGAAAATGCTACTTTAGAAGGACAATTAGTGCCCAAGTGAGACTTCTTCCAATAATTTGGATCAATGTTGCAAATCAATGATGATATCGACGATGATGTTTGCCATAGAATCAAGGCAAGGTGGATGAAGTGGCTGCAAGCATCTTGAATTATGTGTGACAAGAAGGTCCTACAAAAGCTAAAAGGTAAGTTATATAGGAAGACGATCAGACCTATGATGCTTTATAGAGCGGAATATTGGCCCACTAAAAGGAAAAGCATCCAACAAATGAGTGTCGCGGAGATGCATATGGTACGGTAAATGCGCGGCCACACAAGAAATAGATGAATTAGGAACGGAGTAATACGTGATGGGGTAGAGGTGGCACCTATGGAAGAAAAACTAGTCCAACACCGACTAAGGTGGTTTTGGCCATATTCAACAGAGGCCTCTAGTAGCAGTTAAGATTCTAAAGGGCGGGGAAAATACTAGGAGAAGAATTGGACGACCAAGGATGCGGTAAAAAGTGACCTGGCGGATTGAAATGCACCTAGATTTTTGCCTCTTGATACAAATGCATGGAAATCAGCAATCCATGTGCCCTAATCTTAGTTTACACGTACTTTGTTTATTTTCTCTTCTTCTTTTTTGGTTTCCTTTGAGTTTTATATGTAGCATACTCCAACTTGCTTGGGACAAATGGATTTGATGTTATTGTTGTAATTGAGCACTTTCTTGTTTATTATGTCGTTGTGAATATGGTACCTTTTTTATATGCTCAAAGAAGCTGGGAAGTAGTTAGATAAAGGAAAATAAATAGGCTTCCTTCTCTCTCTCTCTTTTCAAAATGGGGATAAGACCCCGACTTCTGCATCAATCAATGCACATAGCTTTTTATTGTGAAGTTTAAGTAGTTATCATCTTATAATTAGACAAGCACTTAAGGTTGATACATGTATCAACCATCGAAAAAGTGACAACACAAAACAACTACGTGTCTCGGAGTCGATTAATATGCTGCCATGAAGCTTGGCTTAAAATATCTTGAGAGACCATCAAGAGCCGAGAACATTCCGCTGGTCCACCGGAAGGAGGAAAGACCAAAGCTAGATCCAATGAGCCGCCATATTGATTACCTGTAAAACATGAAAATTTCTTGATCTATTAAATACAATGTTATTTCGATAATTCCAAATAGATCAACATAAATCTGAAACTCCAATTCGAATTCTAGCTTTGGTCTTGTTATCAATTCCATTCAACCAATTTTCAAACATATTTGTTATATTGGTTGGTGGTGGGATGTTATACGCACTAAACACAACACATCATTAAACTAGTTTTCCAAATGGACAAGAGATAAACAAATGTTCAATAGTCTCCTCAAAGCCACAGAAATAGCATTTCCTTCTCTTTTTTGCCTCCAAAGAAGCTGACAAGCGATGATCCGTGGACAAGAATTAGAAAAAGGAAAAGGAGAACAAAGGGCAAACTTTTGTTTTCTATGGCGTTACGAACCAAGCGAGTATGAACAATAATAAATACAAGTGTTTCCCAGTCATGCAAGAATCAATTGTATTCTATTAAAAACAAGTATTTTTTTTATAAATTAGTACAAGAGAATGATGTGGTCAATGACCAGCTTATACCGTGTATGAGTGCTCACGTTGGCTTTATGGTAGCAGTGGCGCATCCTTAATATCTGAGCATGATATGCTGCCATCTCCTGTTGAAAGCGCTATATTGTGGGTGCACATGATTGGAAGATGTGCTGTTGCATCACAAAAGCAAAGGGTGTGGCAACTTTGGGGTGTATCGTCTTTGTCCATCGAACATCTTTCCGTTCATTTACATCTGAGGCTTGCAATGCAATCTAAATTTGCATCTTGCTAGTTGATAGGAGGAAATGCTAGTTGTTTCGTCGAGGTTCTAGGCTTGATCTTGGCTCTCAGATGATCAAATTGTCAACTAGTCTGCTCTCAGGTTTCTTTCGGACAACTTGTCCGAAAGAAACCTGAGAGCAGATAGCAGAAAACTCTCGTGGTGTTCAGCTCTGAAGCACAAGGTTGTGCTTTGTGAAACTGCTGCTTCTGCTTTCTTGAAGCGTGGGAGGAAACAGGTCTTATCCCCCGTCACCTCAAAAAGAAAAAGAAAAACGTAGCATGAGAACAGGACTGAACAGTGAACAACTACTGGTAGGATAGTTGTTATGAAACATTACATTGGTAACAACTCACAGGAGATTTTTAAAACTCTAAGAATGAGAAAACAATTTTCTTTTTCCTAGGATACAAGACAAAACATATTTGCAGTTGCATCGATCTGCTGGCATAAAGGATCAGCTATTCTGTTCACTAGCAACATCTTTGCAGAGGTGATTTAAGAAATTCTAGGGAAGACAAAACATACTTCTATTCACTGGTTGCATCTTTTACAGAACAGAGGACCCACATCAAATATCCAAATGGTGCTTAATTTTTGTCCAAAAAAATACATGCTGTATATTGGTTACTGAAAAACATATACATAACTCCAAAAAAGCATCCATGAGGCACAAAGATCTACCCACTTATATTCTCTACAGAACAGTGAGGTATTCTTTATTGTGACTGACCGAGCTAGGTAGCAGGTTTGGTTTATCAATTTGTCCGATGAAAGTGATGCTGTGGGCTCACCAACTAAATAGTTAAAGGCAATCTAAAAAAACTTATAGTTATTTCCAGATTAATATGTGAGACTCATTCAAAGGTATATACTGTTGAGACAACATGGTATCAAATCTATAAAGGTTTAGGTATTGTTGAAGTTAAGTAGCATGGTACAAAACCTAAAGGGCACAAATATTGCTCAAGCAGCATGGTGTATCTCTTAGGTATACTTTATTCAGATTCGTGAAGTACCCATTGTGTTACTGACTCTTACTGCTTGGAGCTTTTGGAGTGTTTCTGTATTTACTATACTATAACTGGCAAAGCTGACATCTACATGCCTAACGAAGTAATCAACACAAGAACAGACCGAACTGTAGTAAAGCAAACTGATTGCAAAAGACAGAAGTTACATGGAAATAACAGGGTGAGTACGTTAGTATACCAAACACTTAACTCCAACGCCATATGTCTTGCTCCAGTTGTTTCTCTTTTGATGGACGTAACCTCATTGTTTTTTCGTTTGGCTCATATGAAGCCGTCAAGGTAGAATACTGTTATATCTTATACAGTATCTAATTCCACTTTGCATAGAGTTGACACATTTGTCTACTACTTCTCGCGTGGATGGGGACAGCAAATGTACAGACCAACAAACGGGTGACATATGTCCGAACCAAATACTGAACCTCCTCGGCATAGATCACGTGATCACGACAACCCATTAGCAAATAAGAAATTCAAGATTTCAAGAATATACTTTCCACAGACGCAGATACTCTAACTAACTTGGTTTGACAGAGCAAAAAATGTCACAAGAATATGACAAAATGGATAAATCAAATCAGCATACCTGACTGACATGAGACTCGATTGATGTTGTATTCTGATTCAGACCCGGCCCGGTTTCTAGACGGTCCAGTATTTTCTGTGCTTTGGCTTCTTCTGTCCCTGCCCCTCGGCCGGCAACGGCTAGTCATCATTGCTAATAACGTCTGCTTAGAGAGTGACCACGATATTAATTTGCTCCCATTGAAACAAACACAAGGTGAACGAAAGGCAAATCTTGTGTTCTTCCCATACGTCCCATAAGCTAAATGCATAGAGGTACGTCTATCTTACCTCCCTTTCCCCTTCTTTTTTACCTGCACCTTGGATTTTCGCCTTCTGAGAGCTATCTGCAGGATATGGAGCACTGCTCGGGTGCCTTGTTGTGGCGGTGGTCATCGGGATTGTTGTCATTTACTGCCACTTCAGGAGAAGAAAATACAAGATCAAATCATCAGAAAGGGATATTGGTAATTTCATTACTCAGTAATGAATTTGCACATGCTGATAGTTTTTAGTTGGCAGTAACCCTATGCGATTGTGCATCTTTCTGTCGCAGAGGTCGCTGTGGCCTCCGTCGAGTATGAGGAGGCAACCTGCAAGGAGATGTCAGCCAAAGAGATATACGCCGCAACTGATAACTTACGTCTTTCAAACATCATCGGGCAGGGAATTGCAGGTACAACATCGTACTAGCCAATAATTCAGAATTAGATCCTTATTCATGAATCCTATTATCAGAACAGTGATACAAGAGCATGAGAAAAATTAGAAACATTCAGTAGGTTATTGTTGCTCTAAGAGTTGGGTGCACCTTCCTAATGTGATTTTCAGGGAAAGTGTACAAAGGACATCTTTCAAATGGCTGGCCTGTTGCCGTGAAGCACATAATTAAGAATGAGCATGCAGAAACCTTCCTAAGGGAAGTTACAAGCCTCTCACATGTCAGGCATCCAAATCTTGTGTCATTAAGAGGCTACTGCGACGGGCAGGACGAGTGCTTTCTCGTGTATGAGCTGTGCGTCAATGGTAACCTATCAGAATGGCTATTTGGTAAGTACCTATTTCAAGGAAAAAAAAACATGATGTAGTAAATATGTAGTGTTATGACTAAAGGTAATAATAATTTGATTGCAGGGAAGGATAAGAATCTTTCATGGATCCAGAGACTTCAGATCGCGCTTGGCAGTGCTTGCGGCCTTTGGTTCCTTCACATATACCCTGAAGGCTGCATTGTTCACAGAGACATAAAGGTTGGTTGCGTTATCTGACAGACTAGAGTACATATGCATATGCATATACAAATAATGCCGATTCATGCATGTTGTTATAGCCAACCAATATACTTCTTGGGGTTGATATGGAGCCCAAACTCGCGGATTTTGGACTGTCGAGATGCATGGACATTGGTGTATCACACGTAAGCTCTGAAGTTAGAGGAACTTTTGGCTACGTCGACCCAGAGTACCGCCACAACCATAGGGTGAATGCTGCAGGGGATGTGTACAGCTTTGGTATGGTGCTCCTGCAGCTCCTCTCAGGAAAGCGAGCAATCAACATCCTGAACACTACTAAGCCAATGTCACTGGACAAAATGGTAAGATCTTTTTTGTACTGTACAAAATGGTAAGACCATAAACAGTTAAGCTCAAATGTTAATTTCTGGGAATGAACTGATCAGTTCTGTTAGAGTTGATGTACATACCTTTTGCTCTCAGGCTTCTATGCTCATCAGAGAAGGAAATGTGTTGGAATTTTCTGACCCAAGGCTGAACGGAGACTACTCGGCAGAGGCATTTGATCTTAGTCTGAAGCTTGCTCTCTCATGCACCGGCCACAAGCAGCAGCGACCATCCATGGAGCAAGTCGTATCAAGGCTAGAGAAGGCTCTAGAGGTCTCCATGAAAGACGGTGATAAGCGCAACGATATCAGTTTTGCTGACTCCTTTGCATAGAGTATTTTCGAGAGACAAAGAATCCCTCGAGTAGCTACTAAGAAGCTGCAACTCTTGACGTTCCCATGACCATGTATAAACACTATTTTGTGCTGAGGTGCAAACAATTGATGCATTTGGTGGCTGATTTACACTAGATATTAAGCTAAACTGATACTATAATACAAATGGTACTGGACTTTCCTAACCTCTTTATTTCTTAAAAAAACATACTATTTCTAGTCTAACTAATTACACATACTGGTATACATGATGACATACTATATGCCTGGCAATTATAAATTAACTACAACATGAAGCACATACGACTGCTACAAAATGATCTTCCGCACAGATGAGGAGCAATGCGCACAACCATATCACATATTGTAGAGTGGCAGTTCATCCAATGCTTCAGTGTAATATTTTTGGTTCATTGACAAGACACACAAGCCATGCGGGAGAAAAAGGTAAATTGCAAGAAAGATTATCACTCCAAGATCAGCCTCTTCACCTATGGCAGGCTGAGGGGGTTTTCGCATGTATATCTGACTGGCACACCACATGCAGTAGAGGGTGGCTATCACCAGGATGAGAAAGAAAGATTGGTTTGATTTTTCAGTCACCGACTTTCCATTCTTCACTCTGCCAAAACATAGAGTTTGAGCGTTTAGAGAACCACGGAAGGGATTTGTAGGTATTTTAATAGAAAGATTCAGGTTTCTGAAGCCTGACATTAATGAGGAATTTACAATCCAAAGCATCAGGAGTATTACTATTTTTACACGCAATAATGTACCTAAAGCTAAATTATCACCTGTTAATGTACACAAATCCCCCCATGAGGCAAATGCAGAGAAGGCCAACAACAAACACTGCATCTGGATTGATAGGAGCACGGCCTTTCCACCAACCAGTGCTCAGTATCCAAGTATACATTGTAGAATGGCCATTTTCCTGTAAAATAAACGAGAAAATTTAATCTGAATAAGCATTCAACACTTGAGATGGTGAAAATAATCCTAGTATTCCGAGAGCAGATAGGGATTTATTCTACCATTACCATCCTAGTAATTTAACTTCTAAAAATAATCCCCGCAAAAAAAAAACTTCTAAAAATAATGCGCAATTTTTTCTACCGCACTGTGAAGTTTTTAGGCATATTTTTTCTCAGAAAACAATCCATTTCTTATTTTCTTAATTGGAAGGATATTAAAATGCTAGTTCCTCATGAATGTGTTAGAGATTAGTAGCATTTGAAAAGGTGTATACCATTGCTCACCTCAAACAAGTGATCCAAGAAGAAGTGGGAGAGCGAGCCTGCCGCGATAAGCAAGAAGCACTGTCTCTTGCTTAATGCTACCTGTGCCACCACCGACATTACACGAATCAAACAAATTTACATGGAAAAAACAAACAAATTCCAGATGATTGGAGGTGCCTGAACTCTCCCGGGCTGGAAACAGCCCTTTCTATAATCGGCAAATCTAAACGAGATTAGGAGGGCAGAACGTGGTACTCCCTCCGTTTCAAAATAGATGACTTCCATTTTGTTCATACATGCATGTATGTAAACTAAAGCATGTCTATATACATGCATGGTTGGACAAATGGAAGTCATCTATTTTGAAACGGAGGGAGTAAAATATAGATCAGCACAGCAGAACACAAAAGGCCCGAACGTCGATGGCCCAAGCGTCCAAGCCGACGACATCACACACTCGAGCGGGAAATGCAGGGCGCCGCCGCCGCAGGGTAGCGTTTCACAAGGCAAGCCGTGCTGTAGTCAAGTCCTAAATAAAACACTGGACTACTTGTTTCCATTTTGCTAGTGTGGGTTAATTTCGACTTGCATTTGTACTGCATCAAAAGAAGGCAGAAGCATGGAGTACTAAACAGAAGTAATCAAGGGGCCAGAAGGAGTAGATAAGCGCGGAATGGCCAGCATCTGGTGCATTAATCATGGATTTATGGTACCCACCCCGGCGGGCGCGTCCAGGAGGCCAGCGCGGATGAGCCACCGCGAGAGCCAGGCGTAGAGGCAGGCGAGCGGGAGGCCGAGGAAGAGCGGGTAGTAGAAGGGGTGGTGGACGGCGGCCATGGCGAGGTCCCCCGCGGCCTCTGCGGACGACGGAAAAAAAGGACGCGAGCCACTCGGCGAAGGAGCCGAGGTCAGGGCCGAGGAAGGCGTTGGCAGCGTAGACGGCGCAGTGGTGCGGGCCGAAGCGGCGGCCACCGTCCCCGGCGAGCCGTGAAAGCGCCGCCCCACCGGACAGCGCGTACAGCAGGTGCGCCCCCGGTCCCGGCATCCCGGCGGCTCACAGGACGTTTGATCGCACGTACTAGACCTCCGTAACTCCGTGCTAGCCGCCGGAGGGGTGGGAAGTCAGAATTGGAGGTCGCAAGCAGGAGCGGAGAAGGCGGCAGGCACCAAACATGCCGTGAGCACGAGCCCCCTGTGACTAAATCATGCGTGTCCAAACGGGGCCGAATGGTCTATGCGGCGGTGGTCCCTGACGTGACGGCTTAGCTCCCAGAGATTGACCGGTTGCATAAATTCATCGTTCCACCCCTACAAAAAGTTTTTGAAGATGCATGACTATTCTTTCGAGTTCAGCGTCTAAACCTTCCACCCAGCACAATTTATTTCCGGTCACACGGTTCCACCAAAGATGTCTCGCCATTATTTAGGCAGAGCTCTGCTGTTGAGCCCAGATGGTTCGCGGTTCTTCAGCAGAGTTTTACACCATACAGCGGCAGTGCATCATGCAGTTTGCCTAGTATGAGGCTATGACAGAAGCGCAGTTACCACTTACTTACATCAGTACATCTAGGATCTAGAGCATTCCCACTTGGCCAGACCGGATGAGTCAGGCGTCACAGTCCATCGGGGCCGGTACCGGCGCAGGGTCTTCCGCTCGCCGCTGCATGCGCTGCTTGGAGTTGAACTCCTTGATTTCCAGCAGCTCGTCGCAGACGAGCCACGGGAAGCTCCAGAACTGCTTCCTCTCCGGCCGGTGGTGGTCCGGGTGGTATGCCACGCGGTACCACGCCGACGCCATCCTTGACCGCTCCTCCTTCGGGTGGCTTTTGAACAAACCCAGCACCTCCTTGTGCAGGCCTGCGACCGAGTCGATGATGCGGTCCTTCATCTCGAAGTACCTCTTGTTGTCCCTCTTGAGGTACAGCAGCTTGTTCCGGATGTTGCCTGTCAGGATCTCGTCTTCGTGCTCTGCCCCGTAGTAGGTCATCAGTGTGCTCAGCTTCTCTGCGTACAGGTCATAGTACTCCTCTGCGGATTCAAGGAATCCCTCAAAGCCAGGGACCTCAAGGTCGGGATCGAACGGAGGGTTCGACTGAGCCAAGGATGAGAGGGCATGCGAGCTCTCCATACGACTTGCAGCTGCTCGGTACAGCTTGCCAAGAACTCCATTTGAGATATAAGTTGGTTTTTCCCACCGCTCCATGAAGTCAGGGTACTCCCTCGGTCTCAGTGACCGGGGCATCTCAGCTGGAGCTCCCGTCTTGGCGAAGTCGACTGCCATTGAATGCAAAGCAGCTAGCTGGAGGCACTCGGGGCTGCGAGCTTTCATCGGATCACGGTCCGCGTGGATCAAGTGAGCAGTTGAGATAGCACCGAGCGAGTCATTTATCATGTAATCCACAAAGTGCTTTTGAATTTCCTGCAGTTCATCAGATATTTTTGTAAGATTTCAGATATTACCAGGCCAGAGCATGAAAAATACATTTGCTAGTCAAAGAAAGAACTTTGAACACCATACTGGAGTAAATTGCTGTGCACCTACTGAGGTTGGGGATTTACACTCCATGAAGAGCATTTTAAAGCCAAGACCACCTTAAAACTCTGTCTTTTATTTTCTTAAACGAGTGCCTACATTTCTAGATAATGTTGTTACTTGTGCATGGTGAGCATATAATTGTTTTAAAGCATTCACTTTCTTGTTGGCTGTCATGCCATCCTTACTGAGTTGGAAGTCCGTTGCCAGTTCTCTCTGGTCATACTGCCCTATCACATGTTTCATCAAGCGTGTGCACTCATTGCCCTAGTGCATTTTCCAAGCTTTTTACTATGCACAGAAATGTTCTACAGAGACGCTACTTTCCTTATATGTTCCATAGTTGCCCAAGTTCTTCTGCTTGCAGCAGACCTTTATTTTACCTTCACCTAGAATAACATAATTACTATTACCATCATACCTCCATCTTGACAAGTAATGCATATTAGAAAAAAGAATCAACAGTTCCCTTATTAAGGTTCTATTTTTCTCGGTATTTTTCCTTGGTGTGGATTTACTTGTCATTTAGATGCCATAAGAGTAGTACACAATTTAACCCTTCTTGTTTTAGGGCCTTGCTTTGGTTCCTCTATGGGATGATGGCCAGGGAACCATAACAGGCATGCTAACTGCGTCTGATTTTGTATTAATTTTGAGAAAGGTAAGATTTGAATTACTGTATTCCTCCCTCTGTCAGGGAGTTTTTTACTAATCCTTGGATCTGCAGTTGCAGAGGAACATTCGAGTTCTGAGAGCTGGAAATGCATTTCACTTTCTGTTTGGAAAGAAGCAAAAGTGCAGTATTACGCGCGCGCGGGGGGTGGGGCTGATGTTGCAGCCATGCAAAGAAGGCCATTAGTTCATGTGTTTTCCTTGAGAACCAAGCGCTGGCTTGGTGGTTAGTGCTCGGTGTGTGGAGCCGGCCCGCCCGGGTTCGAGTCCCAGCTGTGTGTGCTCGAATAAACCGGGTGTCTCACCTACCTAACAACGTATAACCAAGGGAGGGATCATTGTCATTCCCCCGTTGGCAACGTTTTTTAGTTCATGTATTTTCCTGTACATTTTCTAGATTTAGCTGATTGACTTGCTGTGAAAACAGTCTAGAGATCAGCATCGGCAAATAGAAAAATTAATTATATGCTCAGAAATAATTTTTGTTTACTTCCCCTTTCTGGTCAGAAGTACAAATTGAAGGATAATTTGAAAACGGGACAAATGGATACTAGTAAATGCTACCATAATTTTTTTCCTGAAGTCTGTAGTATTTGTAGGAAAACCTACATACCAATATCAGTATGATTACTTGAACATTCAGATTGAGTAATCTACTATTCATTGTTGAGATTCTTTCAGCTAAGCTAAGGTCCTGATAGTTTAAATAAACTTTATTGGCAGGCATTGAAAATTAATGGAATCACATGTTTTCTTATTCTTTTATCACTAATGTGAAATAATAATTTTCTTTTCGCTTATTGTCTTACTTGTATTTCTTCACGTTAAGGATTCGGACAATTTAAGGGCCATGGCACTAACTATAATACAAAATAAAATATATTCAGTCCCTATCTTTAAGTCCTCGACAGATATATCAGGGATACATTACTTATCTTGCAACTATTCTGGGGATTTTGAAATGTATGATTGTCCACGAGACTTTATTATGTACCCAATTTTACCTGCACCTCAACTTGAGCTCACTTTTATCTTGATGATGTATTTAATTCTTTGCTCGAAGCTCCAAGAATAACCAGGGAGCTATTCCATTTTGTGACATCAGATTTCCAGCATTCCTATTGGTACATGGTCGCAGCATACTGGCAGGGGAGTAATAGACAGCTCAGAACATCGCGACTGAATGCTCCTCTAACTACTTGCCTGGATTTTCTGCTGGAAGGTACCATATTAATGACATTTCAAATGAGGGTATTCATGTTATTTCCTTAGTTGATCCATAAGAACATGGCGCTGTGGTTGTTGGCTACTTCATCAAATTTAGTAGGTGATTAGTTCATTTGTGAATAGTACAGAATCAATTTCAAGTTAACAGTCAAGATCTGAAATAATTGTACCCTGGACTTGTACAAAAGGTTTTTGGCTTGTAACATTATAGGCTCGTGCGGACATCCCATTAATTGTCAACTTGTGTCACATTTCAGTTGTTGTAATGTTTAGTCTGAAATAGACAACGTTTTATAAAGTGAGCAATTAAACTTCTGTAATGACACATATAAAAAAAATTCCATTTAGATGGTTAGGTGAAAATGATACCATTAGATCTGTCATGTGAGATATTTTCATTATATAACAGTTAAGTTTTTTTTTCAAACACATCCATACAAAAGGCAATAGTCATGCATTTATGAAATATAATAATCAGATTAAGGATTCCTGGAAACCCGTCATAGAAATGGAAAATTGAGGCATATGATATTAGGAACATCGAAAAAAATATTTTACACGCCAGAACACTTCTAGACAGTCTACATTTTCTTAAAATGCTACATAAACTATCTCCCACATTTATCTATCCTTCTGATTGAGTGATGATACCAGGAATGTGGATAATCTACATCCGCAGATTAGAAGTAATGATGCTTACAATTACTTCATGCTAGCTTTTGTACAATGAGGTGGTTGTTTATATCTGAAGTTTGAGAACCAAGCAGTGGCTTGGTGGTTAGTGCTCCGGGTGTGGAGCCGGCCCATCCCTGGTTCGAGTCCCAGCTGTGCGCGCTCGAAAAAAATCGAGTCCCAGCTGCATGTGCTTGAATAAACCGGGTGTCTCACCTACCTAACAACGTACAGGGAGGGATCCTTCCCCCGTTGGTCAACGTTTTTTTTTATATCTGAAGTTTATTGATTAGCACCGTCTAATCTAGCCATTCAATGCTCGCCTTTCGAAGTTGAGGTTCTCCATTAAGCATGTTCCTTTTTGAATTGCATGTGCTAATATTTAACTATACTATTGTTACATCATTATGAAGTAACAGCTACCGAATCTGACTGATACATGATTTCTTTTTTCATCCTCCAGATAGAATAAGCTCAATTCCTATAGTTGATGATAATGGATCCCTTCTTGATGTCTACGCACTCAGGTTTGAATACGCTGCCATTTACTTTGCCATGCTACTATACTGTTCTGAGCTTTTGTATTAATATGCTCAATTGACTAATGCATGATGAAGTTGCCCACTGGGCCTTGAACAAAAAGTCTTTATCCTCCTAACGATCCTGGTCTTTGTCATCCCCAACAGTCCAACAGTAGCAAAATCACAGCTTGTTGTTGGAAAGCGATGCATACTTTTGTATATGATAAGAATATAGTGGTTAGCTCTTCCTTGTTGCATTTATATTTGAGGAGTTATGATGCAGCATTATAAAAAGTTAAAAACATGACAAACTTTCTGGTTTTGTAAAGGTGAGAATAGTAATATCCTAGATATGCACTATAGCCATCATTAGGCCTGCGCTTTATTATAAAGGTCATCCTTTACGTCTATTACTAGATACACACTAACTATTACTATTAGACACGCACTGTTAGCATTATAAAGATCTTCCTTAACTATTACGTACTAGATACATACTATGACTATTGTTAGTGCATTTTTCATGGGACTTGGATTTAGAAAAATATGTCATGTGACTCTAAATCTCAGGTTGGGTTGGGTTCATCTGGTTTTCAGAGTGGTACTAATTGTACTTGGTGTTTTATTTTTTCTAGAAAAGGGAGGAGTTAGTAGACCTATCTTGTTTGTCCTGTTATATCTCTGCACATCTGCTTGTTTTGCGATCGTCATCCTAAGCTGCTAAAGGATAAAACACACACTAGTCTTGCCATTTTAATGACCAGCTACCCAGGCTCCAAACTGTGAACTGCGTTCCTCATTGTCAGTTATGCGGTCCATTTAGAAGATGGATGAACGGCTGTGAGGTCAGTCCATGTACATAGTGTGGCCGTGTCTTGAAAGTCTAAACTTTGAACTCTTTGGCCCATTTGGCAGTCTTGGTTTAAAATTCAGATAAATCGGGTTTCAATGAAGAACCTTCAACTTCCGTGTCCATCAGCTAATTTATGTCCTTTTTATTTTTCTTATTTTGCCCCCTTTGTCAAATGTTTTGTATATGATGCTCCTGAACTTGATATCCTTTTACAATATTAATCTGTTTCTACAGTGATATCATGGCTCTGGCGAAGAATGATGTTTACACCCTCATTGAACTTGAGCAAGCGACCGTGGAGCATGTATGTTCCTCCACCTTGCTTTTAGACTGTACTCGTTACCTTTCCTTTGACATGTATACTTTTTGTACGTCTGTACTACTATTATGTTTGTTCTGTTAGATAATTAGACGACACACAGCTTTCTGTTGTGACATTTAGTTCATCAAATGTGAAAAGGAAGAAAACATAACATGAAGTTATGTGTCCAGGCTGATGTCTGATGTCTCATATAAATATAACTTATATTGCATTAATAATTGAATCTGTGAGGTCAATAGTCCTTAGTCCGCTTGAAACCACTAAACTGCGCGGTTTACCGTGGTTCTTACTAATATTCTATATATCTGTCTATGCCTTGTGTGTTTTTATACAGTATATTTGTTCTCTTTGTGATCATAATCCAACAATATGCGGATACCCATTTTTAGGCCTTGGAGCTGCAATACCACGTGAATGGGCGGAGACAGTGTCATACCTGTTTGAGTACGAGTACCTTCCTTGAGGTACTGGAGCAATTGTCTGTTCCAGGTACCAGTTTGGACACCTGTCTATAAAATTCATGATTTTAGTTGCCATTTTGGCAGATTGTTTCAAATTTCTAACAATGTGTATGCCTTATCAGGGGTGCGGCAGCTTGTCGTCATTGAGAGGCGCAGTAACATTTCTCCTTGGTTTAACATTGTGTAGCCATTCCATACATGGAAAGCCTGTTGTATTTGATTGGGACAAAATTAAAAAATGGTGTTTCAGCAGATGGCATGAGTTCTCCGTGTCTTCCATTGCTTTTACTTTGAAACTTACAATAGATGTTCTGGCAAAAGAAAAAAGAACTTATAACATCGCGAAATTATGCACAACTGAATTTGGGCAACATAAGCAATTGTCTGTTCCTGGAATTGGGGGGCATGATGAATCAGAATGCTTCAAAGTACCATGGAGAATTGCCGAGACTTGGCTACTGTGATGAAGGGGGAAAGGCTTGATTGGGACTTTGAGGGCTGTTGAATTATTTTGAAGATTGGATGAAAAGCGTGTGGCAGATTAAATTATTCAACAGTTTTACCTATACTAGTTAGCAGCCGTGCTTGTCTATAGGTCTAGAGATGTATATCTGAAAAAATACTGATATATTTTGATGATATGTGCAATTACATAAAAAGTCTGATATTAGTCAAATAAAATAGTCTCAGTAAATTAGCAGCAGCAACCTAGCAAAGAAAAAAAAAGGAATAAGCAGTCACAGCTCACAAAATATACCTCGACTGTAACAACATGATCCATTATACGTGGCCTTGCTGCAGTGTAGTCCATTGGTGTCTCAACCTTCTCTGGAATCAGTTTGTCATCCCAAGTGATAAAATAGAGGTCACCATCCAAATCACCCCCGGAGCATTCATTTGGATGAGGCCTAATTAACATCGAAGATTAAATTATATTTGGTCAAAGGCCTAATTAACATCGAACATAAGGAGAATGCAAGCATAGGCAACATCCATCAATAAGGTTAAAATGTATGTTAAACAACCGGATATCAATCTAACATTGAAACGAATACTGACAAATACTTCAATAGAATTCAAGCTCCTTTGAAGGAGCTGACAAAGCAATGTAAACTCTAGAAACTTTGCAGATTTTCTATCAGTTCCAGTATCACATATGGCATACCTTTCTCCTCTTTGAGGGAAGACGACACAATCAACCAGGTCTTTGTCATACAATCCCTGGTCATAGACAGCTTCAAGTACTCTGATGTCGCCAGGATGGAGACAAGGATTTTTCGATATTGTAACTTTTCCAACAACAATTGCTCTCCCACTATCTTCATTATCTTCACAAAAATACGGTTGATCATTGTCCTTCTGCTCTTTGCTGCTCTTTGTAATTCTGATGAAAACTTGACCATATTTCAATTCACCTGTCTCATCCAAACAACCAATAAGAACACGGCCTTTCGGAACATGAATCTTACATCTAGTTCTTATGTCAGTCAGCCTATTATCCTGATGGGCCTTAAGAATCATCAGCAGATAAGGCTCTAAACTTGGTTCATAACCTTGCAGCAATATCTTAGATGCTGTCTTGGTTTCAGCACTACCAATTTTCCCCAGGACAGACAGAGCAGCTTCTCTGTTGTTCAGCATTTCATCTAATTCACGCATATCGTCTTGTTGCATCAACTCAAATATCTCATCTTGTATCCCCAAAGTCGAAAGGAGAGAGATAATTTCACGATTCATATAACAAGGCTGGGGCTTGCTCCAGCTTGTAACGTTAAACATTGTGCTATCTGATTCAAATTTCTTCATACTGGGTCGTAGCGAAAGGCTACGAAAAGAATCAGGGTCGACAGCAACAACTCCTTTATAGCCACCAAACCTTATTTGAAAAGCTGAAGGAGGGTTATCACGGTCTAGTCCAATTCGGTGAGCAATATCTTTTGCAAATCTTACAGACATCTTCCCGATACCATCAGAAAATATGTACTTAGTGCCATCAGTTGCAACTTCAATATCTGGAATCTCTTCCACATCCTTTGGGAGGATTTCAACTGTTTGCCTGGAGGAGCTGAACAGCTGGCCCATTCTAGCCGCACACTTAGATACTGAACGAATTCCTTCAAAGTGGCCCATCCACCTTCTTATATCCTCAGCGTTCAGGGAATCATTAGAAGCAAACATCCAAACAGAACTCCCACGAAGTTGGCTTGCTGAGAAGGCCAAAAACTCATATTTCTTTGGACCGACAGAAAATCCTTCTTTTAGGATGGATAAAATGCGATAATACAGGCCAGTTTTGAAGGGCTGGGAAAAGAACCCCTTTCCATTTCTAGCTGAGATTGCATCTGGAAAAAGCTTACTCCAGTCTTCGTCAACAAAAGTAACTCTAACAAAGTCAGAAGCATACTTGGAAAAATACTTAACCACATAATTTGAAACTTCTTCCTCAGGCCCCAAGCAGTATACTTTTGTTGGAGTAATGTGAATCCTGTAACACCTCATTAATTTTCCTTCGGCTTTAATCTTACTGGATAACACAGCATTTTTCCTTATCTTCCTGCTACACGCCTCCTGCTGGATGAATTGCAAAGGTTGGTAGCACGTAGACTCTAACTTGCTCATTTTCTCGAAAATCATCCTTAAATTATGAAGTGGTATTTCTTCAAGAGCTTTAAACAAATCAGCATTGACATGTTTTGCAACTATCTTCCCCGTGTGAACAAGTGAATTGAGACGAAAAAGAACTTCATAAGATACTGAAGAACCACTCGGGCAGTCAACAAGGGGGACCACTTTCGATGAGGGGCCAACATCCATTGAAGAAACAACCAATTCCCCTAATTCTCCTGAGAAACGTATGCTATCAAGAATATATGACACCGATGCCCCATGATCCAGTTTTAGAACAAGAGTAGAACACTTCCCAAAAGACTGGTTAGGTGTGAAATCTAGTGCTCTGACCCAGGTAAACTTGGCATCCTCCTTGCATGCATGAAAGCGGTCCTCTGCGAACCTTGCAAAAACTTCAGGCCCAGAAATTGAAGTGTGTATTCTTGGTGCATATGTGAGCTGGAACAAACATTCAGTTTAGATTACTCAAGGTAATAGTATAATATATACATAAAAATGAAAATAGTTGCGCCTGGTCAAGTAATAGTTTAAGAAACTGACAAACAGTACATTTGAAAATTATAGATAATGTGTATTCATCAGATAAGCTTCATACTCGTTCCACTCTAATTAGAAATCAAGTGGTGGGAAGCAAGAGGATCTCCCCACCAACTGAGATACTTGTAGGAGTGAAGATTAAAAAATAAAATCAGAGCTCCCATCTTATTTTATCGGCTCTCACGCACAGTTGCAAACCAGAACACTCGGGTAGTTCACTCTAGTTGCCCTGACTAAAGAATTTCCCAATTTTTTTTAGTTCATGCAAGCACTGAGGAGGAAGCAGATCTGCGAGCTCGCTGCTAAGTTCAACTACAACATGTTCCCACATTTCACAATCTGGACACCATTAGATCCATTAACATCTTTGCTCTAACACTTACCAATATATCAAAAGTTGAGAGAAATGTGGTAAGATTGCGTCACATACTCTATTTTGGCCATTGAAATGCCCAAATAATAGTCCATCACATGCTTGGAAAGAAAAAGAAGTCACATCGGAATGATTATCGCAAAGGACATGATTTATACACTTTTGGTAACAAAAGCTAAAGTCATATTCACATTGTGATATCTCAAAGTTCCGAAACCCATTAATTAGATGTAACCATGTCTAAAAACAAGCCACCATTCGAAGAGTTAGAATAACATTTAATGAAACAAGAATTGCATGTTTAGGCTCTAAATATCTCGTAATGAAGCTTGAGAGCAACCAACTGAAAAAGCATTTGCGAATCTACTCATTGTGAATTCCTGTCATTAACGTTCTACCGAGTTCAATCAAGTTATGCACTTTCATGCATATAAAAACTACTGTCTTTACGCCAGCTTTTCATTCAGAAATAAAATTACCAGATCACACTTCACTTCCACAAAACTCATCTGTAACATTTGAATTTTTTTACTAGATACATTGCCCTGAAAGGCTGTAACCGAAAGCGTCTGGCTAATTAATATAAAAAAAGGAAAATAGAATTATCAGAGCAACAGGGTGGGGCAGCTCACCTGCAGCAAGATGGCTCTCGTCCCATCCAGGCTGCAACCGAAGCAGTGCCCGATGTCCTCGAAATGCACCCCAAGCTTGTACCTCCGGGAAGTTTGGGTTGCGTCCTTCGCTTCCCCGGGATTAGAATGATTCAGGTACAGGTCCACACGCCGCTTCCCCGGAATGACCTCCGCGCGCACGCCGTCCCAGACATCAGCCATCTCGAATTCGCGCTCGGCAACGCGGTTGCCCACGAGGAGGCGCGCGCTTGCGGCGCGCAGCGAAATTTCGGGCGCGCGGGGGAGGAGGTCGGTGAGGGCAGGGGAGACGGAGAGGAGGGAGCCGAGGAAGCGGGGTAGGCGGCCGGAGGAGGCGAGTTCGGCAGCCGTGGTGGCGGCGGCCGTGGAATCGAATTGAACGGTCCCATAGCCTCGGCTGAGCCAGCCGCGTCGGAAGGCGGCGATTTCGCAGGCGTACGCGGCGCCGGCAGCAGCGACGGCGGAGTCGAAAAAGTCGAGAAGCTCTGCGGCGACGGCCGACGGCGGGATATTCGAGACCCGCAACGTAGCCGTGGAGACGGGCGCCGGCTCCGCCGCCGCCATCGGAACAAAGGGGGCAGGTGGGGGTTTTGGACTCCGACGAGGGGTTACGGCCGGATCGGGGTTTGGTCTCGGCCTCCTGGGGTTTTCTGCCCGTTTACGACCGCGTTTTCTTTCTTTTAAATCACGACCTCGGTTTTCTACAGTACGCTTTTCCCTACTTTTGTTTTTTAACCGGAACACATGATTCCATTAGATTAATATATACTAGACACAGCAGATTTGCTGACCACCAACACACCTCCATCGTGCGGTAATGATTCCGGCCAACGCATTATAATGTCTTGCCGTAGCACTGCAAGACTCATGGGCTAAAGTACTCCTTCCACTGTAGACGATTCCTTCCACTGTTCGGTCAAATTCTTTGTTTTGCATCACATGTATCAGTAAGAATCATATTCCACATGGATGCACATCATACCTACGCAGCTCTCAATACTTTATCGCATGCATGAATCTCTGCATGTGTTGAACTCAAAGCATTGGGTATGAGGCATGCGTTCCTGACAAGTTCGTCTCTTTTTTTTTTTTTTGATACTAGGCGAGAAGGCCCGACGTTAAATTAATAACGCCAAAACGGCGACAAGCGACAAGGTACAAAGTGCTCAATCCAGCTTACAACACGCAACCGCACACACACACTACAGAAAAGGCACACCCTAGGAGAAAGACCCGAACCCTGCGTAAAACAGCCAGCCACCCAAAGGGGCAGGAACGGACCACCACCGGAGGAACACGACGTCGAGAACCAGACTCCTGCGTAGAACGGCCAGCCGCCAAGAGGGGGCAGAGTCGAACTCCCAAACAAAGCCACCACGAGGCTCACCAGGAAGCGCCAAACAACGAAGACCTAAGGTGCAGAAGATGCTCCAAGCCTTGCCGGAGAGAGCGCAACGTCGAAGGTGCCCCGAAGCGCCAACCCCGATAGCACGCCAACTCCAGATAGCCACGCGCCATGAGCTCCAAGCGGCGCCTTCAGGAAGGAAACGACACCGGAGCGCCGCCGCCGCCCGATCCGAGGATCTGGGACTTTCATCCGGAGCGTAGAGGGACAAAGCTAGGCCGTCGCGACGCCTTCAAGAAGGGAACGGCGTCCGTGGACGTCACCGCCGCGGCCCGAGAAGGACCCGGGCTAGGGTTTCCCCACAACCATCCATGTCCGTCTACACAGTGCGCCAAACGCCAGGGACGTCTGATACACCGTCATGACACGCCGCTCGCCGACCACCACGCCGCCCTTACGGCCATGGTCTCCGGCTAGCACCAGAGTATCTGGCTCGCCCGCCAACCACGAGAACTCCCACCGTCCAGGGCCGCCACCCTGACGTCCAGGCTCAACGTTCCGCCGCGAAGGCGAGAAGAGAGGACGGAGAGGACCCCCGCCAAATCGGTGACCAGCAGCCCCCATGGCTGTTGGTGGAACCAGATCAGGGGCAAAATCCGACGGGCTCGGGCCGGGCCCAGGGCCCCTGCCCCGTCCCAAGCGTGAGGCGGCCATGCCGCACCACCCAACCGGAATCACCGGGGTCCCTCCACGCAACACCACCAGGCCGGAGCGCCGTCGCCAGCCATGCCCGACATGGCCGCGCCGGCCGACCAGGCCACCGCTGCGCTCCCGTCTTCCCGCCGCGAGGCGAGACCTCAGGCCGCGCCACCCAGGACACCGGCCGCACCCAAAGGGGCAACCGCCGCCGCGGAGCGCCGGAACCGCGCAACCACCACGCCGTCGTCGAAGAGCCGCGCCGCAACGCCCCGCGTCCAGCGTCGCGCCCCACCGGCCTCAGCGCCCGCGCCGCCAAAGCCGAGTGAGGGGAGAGAGGGCCCCACCGACGCCGACGCCGCCCGGGCTTTTCCCGTTGACGCCCTCCGGCGGCGGCGAGGGAGGGGGCGGGGAAAGCCGGGGGGGCTTGGCGGCGGATCTAGGGTTTCCTCCCGGTCGCTCGTGGGAGCGACGCGGGTGGCTGCTATGGAGGCCACATGTTCGTCTCTCTCGAATAACAAATCTCTAACCTCCAGTTTTAGTCTCTGTGCTGTTGGTGTTGGGCATGCTATTGTTGTTGGGACTGCTGTCCCTGATGTTGCTGCTGCTGATGGTGGTGTTGCTGCTCTCGGTGGTGTTGCTCCTGCTGCTGGTGGGGTTTGTTACTGTGGGGCTTTCTCCTGCGCTGACACTTGTTGCCGCGCTGGTTTTTCTAGATGTTGCTGCTCTTGCTGCTGCTTGGTGGCCGGCTCCGGCTGTTCCGGAGCCTCATTGGTTTCCATCTCGGCGCCCATGTCACCAGCACTGAGATCCTAATCTTCTCTGACCGGGATGGGCATCTCGGGCCTGTCCATGGCATTGGTATCCATGTCCTCGGCATCGAGGTCGATATAGCCACTAGCATCCGGAAGCTCCATCACGGAAGGAAGCGTGGTACTTGGTCTCGCCGAGGCGGAGCGTTTGGGCGTCATGGTAAACGCAGGCATCTCGGCGATCCCGATGTTAATCGGATCACTGCAGGAGAAGAAAAACAGAGAAGTAAAGAAAATGCAAACATAAAGCATCTCAGGCAAAAGAGGCAAAAGAGTAAAGAAAATGCAAACATAAAGCATCTCGGAATTAACTTACCCGTCCGACATGGGCTGCCTGTTCTTCCGGCTGCTCGTCTGCTTGTTCTTGGGCTTCTTCCTCATCTGCTTCTTGGGTGGAGGAGAAAGTGTGTCGCTCCCGGTCCTTTTCCTCGTCTCTGCGGGGGCGGCCATGGCAACGGGTCTTTCCTCTACCACCTGCTCTCTTGGGTCAACTGTGACCGAGGGCAGAGGATACGCGAATAAGATTAGGGGTGGGGTCAGGTATCTCTTAAATAGTGCAATCATCATCGTCACTTTCTTCATCGTCATCGGACCAGTCTCGGATGGAGCCTGGAATCCGGAACTTACCAACTTGGGCGGCGAGAACGGCGTCCGGGATGGTGAGATTATCCTCCTCATCGTACTCCTTCGCATCGTCCTTGGCCCGATCCTCGCCCTAGTGATCCGAGGGGATTTCGCCGTCCTCTTCTCGCTGGAGGGGAAAGCGCTGCACATGCAAAGCATAAAGCATTAGTGTCAAGAGCAGTTGATCTCAGAAAGATCCGAGAAGAACGTAACTCGGTTCGGTTCAAAGTACTTACATTTGGTGGAAGTTTATCTCGGTTGAATGGCTCAAGCCCCCAAGCCCAGTTCTCGGAGAGTCCGCTCTTGGCAATCGATTTGGCCCAGATGGCCACCTCCTTTTTGCTGAGCTCGAAGGTGGTGGTCCGAGTAGGATCTCGATGCCCGCTCATGAAGCACATCTTGTGGATTCTTTGGTGGAGTGGCAGAACCCGGCGGTCGATCCAGGTGGCGAGGAGATCGTCTCCTCGAAGTCCTTCTCGGACAAGTTCTTGAACGCGAGCATGAATGAGGTTCACCTCGGGAACCTTCTTTCTCGGATTGTCAGCCTAGTTCACCATCTCGGTGGGGGGATCCGGATGATATGGAGGAAGAGCGAGAAGATCTTTGCCCTCGGGATTCTTCATGTAGAAGAACCCCCTCTGCCATTTTCGGTAGGTTTCTAGTCCCAGGGTCCGAGGAATTTTCGAACCCGGGTGCGGAACTATCATGGCAGTGGCGCACTGGGTCATGCGCTTCAGGAAGTTTGGGTTTGCAGTGTTGGGGAGAACTTGTTTTCGAAAACTAAAATACTTGCTAAAGAGTTCTACTGTGGGAAGGAGGCCGAGATAGGCCTCCAAGAAGGTTACAAAGCTAGAAAGCTATGTGATGGCATTGGTGGGGGGATGACGTGGCTATAGGGCGAAATGAACTAAGAACTTATGCATGAAGTCGGGGAGAGGGAGGCCAAACCCGCGCATAAAATGGATGAAGAAGACCACATATTCTCCATCACGCGGTGTCGGCTCGATTTCCCCCTCAGCAGTTCGGCAGACCACTTCGGCCGGGATGCGGCGCGTGTTGATCAACCACATGAGGTCGTCGCTGTCGACATCAGATCCGTCCCACGCACCACGCGTGGAGGCAGATTCCTCGAGCTCGATGTCATTAATTGCTTCGAGCTCCATCTCGGGCCTTGGAGACCTCGGCGCCTCCGAGATACCTGTGGGCGCGAGGATGGGCTCGGGGCGCAGCGGGCCGAGGAGCGTGGCGGCGGCACGGAAGATGAACGCCGTGGAGCGGTGGCCTCGGCGAAAAGCTCGGTGAAGTACGTTGCGAAGGAGAAGCAGTAGCGCGGTGGCGTGGAGTTGTGGAGATCTGTGATGCGCGGTGAAGATTGTGGGCGCGGCGGTGTTCCGTAGTGCGGCGTCGCGCTGGAGTGCGGCGGTGTCCTCGGGAGCGCGGCGATGCTTGGAGAGTGCGGTGGAGCGGTGGTACTCTGCGGGCGCGCTCGAGGAAGAGGAAGATGAGACGGAGGAAATGGAGAAGAAAGTGAAACAGAGGGGCATGCGTGGGTATTTGTACCCCCTTAGTGCATTACTTGCCCATGATTGATCGTGGCTAAAATGGTGGGACCGTGGCGTTTACTGCGCCCGGACGAACGCACGTAGCGGATTCACCACGCATAACCGGCGCAGTAAATCCCACGTTCTCCGCCGTGAGCACTTGAGTGCGATGTAACGGACGCGGCGACGCGTGGGGCCGTGAGACAGTGCACGGCGTGGGCGTGACGCGTGCGCTGCGCAGCGCGAAAATCGAAGCGACATGGGCAGCGGTTCTGCGCCACGTGGTGTACCCTCAACACGAAGAAAACGAGGCGACTCCGCCCCGCGCTGTTGTGTTTGTGGAAAATAGCTAAGTTCTGGGATCTCGGTAAAATCCAGTTCAGTGCAACCATCTCGGATCTTGGTGGAAAATCCATTATGGAGGTTGCGTATTGAATCCGAGTTCGAGATGGAAATGGACCGAGATGCGAGCATCCCGGTCAATTATTCTGAAGCTTATTTGGTTTAAGCTGGCACGGCCTAACGTCCGAGTTCGCTGGACCATACCAGCTTTGGGGACTAATGTCGGGGGGCTACCCCCGAGTAGGGGAAAGGTTGGTAAGAAATGGTGTTGAGGTACTGTTTACCGAGATACGGACTACCGAGATGCTCTTGTCCGAGATCAAGGAGGATACCGAGTTGGGGTACCGAGAAGAATCTATCTCGGTAATAAGATTGAAGAGCAATGATGAAGATACGAGTGTCTGATGGTGCAAATCTTGCACTCGTTGGGAGACCCCAAGAGGAGAGTGTGATGAACACAGTAGTAGGAGTTTTCCCCTTAGTTAAGAACAAAGGTTATCAATCCAGTAGGAGAAAGAGGACCTTCGGAAGGTTGATGCCACTCACAATGGTGATGCCACCTCACCGGTGTCATCAACAACACGGAATCTGCACATAACACAACCAAAATACTTTGTCCCAACGGTACAGTGAGGTTGTCAATCTCATCGGTCTTGCTGAAAACAAAGATTAGATGTATAGTGTGGAAAATGGTATATGCTTGCAGTAAGTAAAGGAAGCAGGAAATTGTAGAGGTTTGTTTAACAGTGTAGGAAAATGGACCGGGGTTCATAGGTTCACTAGTGGTGTCTCTCCATAAAAGATAGCGTGTTAGGTGAACAAATTACAGCCGGGCAATTGACAAATAAAGGTTGCACCGTAGTGCACATTCATGACATGATGACTACTATGATATTTAGTGCGGGAATTACAACAATATACATAGACCGTAATCCAACTGCATCTATGACTAACAATCCACCCTCAGGTTATTATCCGAACCCCCTAGGTATTAAGTTGCAAGCAACAGATAATTGCATTAAACAATGTGTGTAAAATAAGCAATGATTGTACAAGCGGGCACTCACACCGTTGTTTTCTCCCTAGTGGCAACATCACATCCTCCCTCGTCACGTTTCTGTCACTCGAGCATAGGCGAAAAGGAAGCATGAACCCACTATCTAGCATAAATACTCCCTCTTGGAGTCACTAGTAACTACTTGGCCAGAGCAACCACTAGCAACGGAAAGCATGCAAGATCACAAATAACATATGCAATAAAGACTATAATCAACTTGGCATAAGTTCAATATTCATCAGATACCAGCAAACACAGCATATAGAATTACATAAGATCAATCTCGATCATGATAGGAAGCTCACGAGATCTAAACATGGAGGCATATGAGGAGAAGACAACCATCTAGCTACTGCTATGGACCCGTAGTCCAAGGATGAACTACTCACACATCACTCCGGAGGCAGGCATGGTGATGGAGAGGCCTACGGTGATGATCTCCTCTCCGGCAGGGTGTCGGGAGACAGCTTCAGAATCCCTCTGATCTAGGGTTGACGACGACGGCGGATGCGGAACTTTTCGGGGATATTTGATCAGGTACTTAGGGTTTTCCATCGGAGGGGAATATATAAATGAAAGGTTAAAGGCGGTGGATCCCTGGGGGGGCCCACACCACCAGCTGGCGCGGCCAGGGGGAAGAGCACGCCACCCCATGGTGTGCCCCCCTAAGCCCGTCTTCGACTCCTCTTCGGTCTTCTGAATGCTTCCGAGGAAAATAGGCACTTCGGGCTTTGTGGGGTCCAATTCCGAGAATATTTCCAGAACAACTTTTCTGAAATAAAAAATAGCAGAAAACAGGGAACTAGCACTTGGAATCTTGTTAATAGGTTAGTCCCGGAAAACGTGTAAAAATGCTATAAAGAAGGGAGAAAACGTGTAGCAATTGGCATAATATTATCTTGGAGCATCCGAAATTATAGATACGTTGGATACGTATCAAGCATCCCCAAGCTTAGTTCCTACTCGTCCTCGAGTAGGTAAACGATAAAACACAATAATTTCTAAGGTAACATCCTACTAACATAAACTTGATCATTATAATGTAAACGCATATGTAAGCTGAGATCATAGAACTTTAAACACAAACATGATAATTAGAACTTTAATAATAAACATAGAAATCAATTTGCATTATGAGGAGTATCTCAAATAAAATATCATGAGTAGCAATGCATTAAAAGATATATGTTTGTTTCAAGTATAGAGAAAGCATGGCAAAGGGGTATTTCGCTAGTCCTTAAGAGCGGGGCAAAACATAAATGCCAGGACACCTTCAAAGTTTATGAGGAAGACTAGAGAAAATAATTTGAGAAAGAACAATAGCACATCATGAATCAATTATTGCTGTTTATGGAGATGCACATAAAACTCGGGATGGCAAAAATGCTCTCTCAACTGTGCATAAAGTTAGAAGATGGAGACTCAACATAAAAGTAAAAGAAAGTCCCTTCGCGGAGGGAAGCAGGGATCACTCATGTGCTAGAAATTTTATTTTATTAAACAAAGGTATTAAAAGTTTGACACTCCTCCCATCCATCGTTCACAAACCATGGCTAACCGAATCCTCGGGTGCCTGCCAATAATCACATACCATGGAGGAGTGTCTATATTTTAGGAGAGGTGTATGCTAATGTCAACGAATGGTAAACAGAAAATACAGTACGTCACAAGCCAACTGGATTCACAAAAGATGCTCCCATATGAAGGACGCATCTGGGTAGAAGTTCATCCCTCTTTCTCTTTTGTTTACACAATTATGCTTTGACTGATAAATCAGGGGCAAAAATAGTGAAGAGAATTTGTTTGCATTAATTTGGGGCTGGTGAAGGGAATATGCCCGAGAGGCAATAATAAAGTGGTTATTATCTTATTCCTTGTTTATGATAAATGTTTATTTCTCATGCTAGAATTGTATTAACCGGAAACATTGATACATGTGTGTTTAATAAACAAACAATGGTTCCTAGGAAAGCCTCTCTTTTAACTAGCTCGTTGATTAATAGATGATCAAGGTTTCCTGATCATGAACATGGGATGTTGTTAATAACGGGGTCATGCCATTGGTCGAATGATGTGATGAACATAGACCCAATATCAAGATTACAATACGATTAAGTCATTTAGTTTATATTGTTATATCTTGCATACGAAGTAACTTATTCCTTAGACCGTGAGATCATGCCAATCACTGGTACCGGAAGGGTGCTTTGATGTCATCAAACGTCACACCGTAACATCGTGACTATAAAGGTGTCGTTAGGTATTCGGAAAGTATTAGTTGAGGATCATGGATCAAGAGTGGGATTTGTCCATCCAAAATGACGAAGAGATATACTATGGGCCCTCTCGGTGATATCACATCAACACCGCTTGCAAGCACGTGATATGATCACAAGGATGCCATGTCACAGAAACGAGAAAAGAGTACTTGTTAGGTAACGAGATTAAACAAGGTATGGTTGATACCAATGATCAAATTTTGGACAATTAAAATACCGTGAGACAAAGGGAATAGTTCACGACGTTGATGGTTCACACGATCACGAGAGTCATCTTTGAATATATAGGAGTCATCACGGATCTCCAGATCCCGCTGTTGATAATTGATCGGAGAGGAGTCTCGATCATGTATATCTTATTCGCGAACCGTAGGGTGACACACTTAAGGTTCGATGACGCATTTGAGAGGATACGGAATATCGAAGAATGTTTTGGGCAGCACCGAAATTGTTTCTGGGAAAATTGAAATAGTTCAAGGGGTTTTTCGTCGAATGGTTGTTAATAGAATTAAAAAATGATTCGAGGTGCTATATGCAAATGTTTGTTAATGGAATTAACAAATATAAATAAATAAATAAAAATGTTTAATTTATTTATTAAAGAAAACCTCTTGGATTTTCTAAGTGGGAAATAAAGGAAGAATGAGTGGATGTGAGTGGAGTGTCCACTCACATGAAAATGGAAGAGGTGGGGGCACCACCATGGCTGGCCGCACCCCACCCTCAGGCTGGCTCCCTCTCCCTATAAAAGGAGGGTTAGTGCTCCTCCTCCTTCACACACTTGCCCACCCCACTTCATCTCCACCTGCTGCTCCATTCCATGGTCTCCGGCTTGGCGAAGCCCTGACCGTGGGATTCTTCACCTTGTAACAGCCCTACTTTGTAATAAAGTTGTGTTGTGTGTTGTGTACATGGCATACATGCATGGAAAACGTTGCTAAAAATTCGCTTTTGATAATAACAAGTGAAATGACAAAAATCACTTAAACAAGCAACCCACAAAGTTGTTCTAACAAGTTTTTCCAAATGAACAAACTAAGGTATGGTTTTGTTGGAAATTTGAAGAGCTTTTCAAAACTTATTTTTGTGTAATTTCTACTGTTCAAAAGGGCCCCAATTTCTCAAAAACATTCTCTGTTTTTAAAAGAAGGAGGGCTTCTTTGCAATTTCTGCAAGTTACAGGGGGTTATGGGAAAACTGTTTTATTTCCCTTTCTTCCACCTCCTGCCAGAAGGATGAACCGGCCATGGATGCCACCTCCTGCTTCCACCGAGTCCTGTTGGGTTTAGGACGCTCAGAGGCGTCTGAATCGGGGTCTCCTCCCCCAGAAACCCCACCCTCGAACCCTACCCTCCATCTCTCTGTTCCTCGCTTCTGTGACAGCGCCGGAACCCTAGCCTCGCCGGCCTTCCTCACCGCCGGTGTTCGGAGCTCCCCCACGCCACCTCGACCAACTCCAACGGTTCCCGTCTCCTCCTCGTCCTCCCCAGCAAGTAAATCGAGCGGAGGTGGCCGGAGCCGGCCGCGCATCGCCGTCTTCCCCACGGCCGGCGGAGAAGGCCGTCGTCGATTCGCCGCCGCCGTTGCTCCCCTGCCTTCCCCGACACCACCATTGCCTTCCCGGTGACCTCCCGCACCTCTAGGTGTCCTCCCTTGCCTCCCTCCTCCTCTGGTTTGCCCTCGCGCCACGCACCGCCGGCCGCCGCCGCGGTTGATGCTCGCCGGAGCAACTCCGGCGACCATCCGGCGAGCCGGTACCACCCCTAGGATCCCCTCCACCTCCTCTAGCTCGCTGTGTATTTTGATTTCAGTTTGGCGCGCGAAATCGATCAATCGCTTGATCAACAGAGGAGACGTTCTTCGAGTGATGTCACTGTGACGTCACAAATCCGAATTTCCTTTTTTTCCGGAAATGAATAATAATTACATAATTTGAGTTAAAATGAAATAATTAATAACTTCATTTTTGTAACTCAGAAAAATGAAATAAAAATATGTTTGTGTTCAGAAAAATAAACTTTACACGAATATGTCATTTTCATATATGTTTGACAAACTTTATTTTTTGGGCATTATTTAAATGCAATTAAATCATCTAAAATAAATAAAATAAGTTTTTAATCAATAAAATCAGAAAAATACAAGTTATATACCAAAATGCTAAAATGATAAATGAAATCCACTTATGATGTTTTCAAACCTATTTGAGATATTAAAATTGCACTCACTGTTAGAATTGCCCGAATTGCCCTCCGGGGTCTATTTCGGGACTGTTTTCCAATAAAATGCCTAACCATCATATGAACCGTAGCAAACCCTTGAACTTGTTTAGGACTTTCATTCAAGTGCATTAACTTTGCCACGCATACATATTGTGCATTGCATCGATGCCATGTGTTGATTGTTTCTTTTCCGGTTTCTGCTTCTTATCGGTAGAACGCTGCCCGAAGAGAAGATCAACAACCCCAGTGGCGAATACTTGATCTTAACCGACAAGTCAAGCACTTATCCAGAAGATCTGTCTATTTGGTTTTCTTATAAGCAAGGCAAGCATAACCTCTTATCTGCTCATGTATGTTTTCCAAAGTGGTTTCCTCTCTCGTACGTTGCATTCGGTTCCAAAGTATTTTGTGTCAGTAGGTAGAGTCCTCCTATATATGATGCATTGCTTCAATGACCTGATCCACTACTCCTAGCTGCCATAGGGTTGTTTGTGAGCGCCGCCAAAGCCTTATATCTGCTATGCTTAGCTATACATGTTTGATACCTCTGCTCCATCCGGTTGATGAATCAGAGCTGCGAGAACCTAGTTTGATATGATGACATGGTAAGATGATTATGGTGTGGTTAACCTGACTAAGGCTTGGACGGGAGGCCACTTGGGAAGTGGTTGTTCGTTTCGTACTTGCCAACCCTAGGAGTAAGGTCAGGGCGTAGAAGCCAAGACTGAGCATACAACCACGCGCGATGGCCATGAGCCTCGCCGACCAACTAACTTGTTCGGCTTTATCCATGAGTCACGTAGTTTGAGATTCCATTCGGCAACGCAAATAAACCTTTTAAACGTTTTGGAAAATGCTCCGCCTAGGGCGTGACCGGGGTTAAGTGATGGACGTACACGGATCTTACCCCGCTTCACAGAGACAGGTGCCGTCAGGAGGATGGCCAACTCCCTGTTGACGGGGTGGCCCTGTCTTGGGTTGACTCATGGATAGGGTTGCGCAAGGTAAAGGTCGTGGCCGAACCACCCTCTGCCGGCACTTCCCGGACTAGTGCTAAAACGTAGGCACTAAGAGTCGGTTGGTACGTGTGGGTAAAGTGTACCCCCTGCAGGGATAAATCTTTTCGAGAAGCCGTGTCCGCGGTTATGGACGACTTGGTGAAAGTATTTTGGCCATAGATAACTTGAACGTGGCGTAAAATATGTTGACAATGATTGAAGGGTGCCTCCTCGGAGATGCTGAGAGGGGTGATCCTTGTAGCAAGTGAGATGCTGGGAAATGAAGTTGGTGGTTTCAAAGGATGATGATCTGCAATAGTTGAGTCCTTTTTCATCTGTTTTGAAAACCCTCTACAGTACGTGCTATTCTTTCTCGATTTGGAAAACAAACATTGCTTTACGCAAATCAGCCTTCATAAAACCATTTATGAAACTAGCAGATATATAATAGGTTAACTAAGTCTTGTTGAGTACCTCCAGTACTCAGGTTTGCTTAAATTTGGTTCAGGTGAAGTCTCGCATCGGTGGTGTTTCAGCGTGGACATCGACGAGTAGTTTTGGGGTTCCCAGGTAGCAGCATGGAATCTATGGGCTGGTACGTCGCTTTATGTTGCGGACTCTTAGGCCTTTTTGGTTCTTGTTGATTAGCAACATAATTTGCCTTCCGTTGTCTGATGTAATGTTGGGTCATGTGACCTCTGGTTGTAAAGCTATACTCTAGTAATACATTCTCATTACAATTTCTTTGTCTAGAGTGTTGCTTTGATCGGTTGTTGGTTTCGAGCTCATAGTTATACAGTTTTGGCTATGCCTGCATAGTTGTCGCAGTCGAGGGGTTGTGGAGCCGATGATCCATGTCCGAGCCCGCCTGTCGATGTGATCGGCCTGGGGCGAGGTAACCCCAGTAACCCTCGATTGTTGTTGCACTTTCTGGACACATAGCAGCTCTGTATAACTTTGGTCCTGTTTCCTTTAGTTTCATTCGATTCGTGGACGCTTTGATATGCATAGTTGGTTATGACTAGCATGGATACAAGGAGTAGTAGACTGGGGATACGGACTACGTGCCGATGAATCCAGTCTGCCTGCCGTTGTTTGTTGCGGCCGGGGCTGGTAACCCTGAAGCCCTTGTGAGTCCATGGCTAGGAGCACATAACAGTATGTATACCTTTGGGTCCGGGGTCGTGACACACCACCACCACGCCGTTGTGCTGCTGGAGTTCCGAGGGATCCTCTACTTCCGCCTCCCCGTTGGATCGAGGGAACGGAAGTCATCAACAGTACGTGTGACCGATCACGGAGGCACCGCCGGATTGCGGTGCACATCTTCTCGCTCTCGGGATCGGTGTGAGTACGACTACGCCAACAACGAGATTTGATATCGTAACGCTTTGTGTCTTCGAGGGTATGTTCTCCTTAAGACTCTCTCTATGCCCTTTTTTTCATCTCCTAGATTATATCTTGTCCTTTCGGGTGTCTCTCGCGTAGGATTTTTTTTGTTTTCTATGCAACAACCCCTTCAAGTGGCATCAGAGCCGGATCTATGTGTAGATGTTTTGTACGGGTAGAACACATATGTGTATGTGGGTGTTGATGTTCATATTATTGCCTCCTTGAGTATTTAATGGTATTAGTGGCATAGTTGGATGAAGCTGCCCTAGACTAAGTTTACATGTACTATGTACGCGAGAATTGTCTCACTTGTGGCTGAGGGGGTGTCTGTTTCTCCAACTATAGTTAAGATCTAATATACAAAGGGTTGTTAAAATGTGTTTATCAACATGGTGGTTGATGTTCGTAGGTATGGACGGTTCTATCCTCGAAAGCCCTAAGCCACGTAAAATATGCAAAAATAAATTAAAGACGTCTAACTAGTTTTTGCTGGGAATGTGATGTGATATGATCAATATTACAAATTTGATTATGAGATGATCTATTTTGTAAATTATTGATATACCGGAAGGTATCCATATGGTTGTCTTATTATTGATGGACAATCAAGATGGAGGTGCCATGGAACTTGGTACCACGCCGGTGGAATGATGGAGATCATACCATGATGCATATGATGGAGATCAAGTGCAAGAAGGACCATATCATATCACATTATCCTTACATGTGATGTTAATCCTTTTTATGCATCTTATTTTGCTTAGATAGCGACGGTATCATTATAAGATGATCCCTCTCACTTAATATTAAGATAATAATGTGTTCTTCCTTAAGTATGCACCGTTAAGAAAGTTCGTCGTTTCGAGATCGACACCACGTGATGATCGGGTGTGATAGACTCAACATTTGCATACAACGGGTGTTTTCAAGCCTATCATATACAGACATGGCCTTGAAACACACGCAATGCTACGGTTCTACTTGGCGAGCCTAGCATGTATAGACATCGCCTCGAAACACGTAACCGAAAGAAAAGCATGAGTCATATGGATGATATGATGAACATGTCGATGTTCGCCTTTGAAGCTACATCATCACACGTGATGATCGGTTTTGGTGTAGTGAATTTGGTTCGTGTAATCACTAAAAACGACTAAGAGGGATGTTGTTTTTGAGTGGGAGTTCATGGTATAATTTTGAATTAAGTTGAACTTATTTATCGTGAACAACCAATCAAAGTTAATTTGCACAAATTGTAGTATTTGTTGGCGTCCACATAACCACCTTACACTTAGATTGTTAATTGAGATATAACTGTTATGATCTGGTAAAAATCATTTAAGATTGGTACCGTATTAGTGAAATTTAAAATTGAGTCCTATTTTAGATTTTTGGTATTTCCTACCTATCTCCATATGGTTAATATTGATCGATCTAGAGAGCAAATAATTCCTACTTAGAATCCAGAGTCATGGTTGCTTCCATATTACTTTATCTTCAAAAGAATTTTTGTTGATCAAGGTGATTTAGGAACTGAAAAAGAATTATTTTCAGAAACAATCAAGTGAAAGATATATTGATATCTAGAAACTTATTTGTGGAAACATGACTGAGTATATTTTAGCGTGACAATGTATGCTTATATTATTTGAATATATGCAATCATTGAAGACGCTAGGCGTTTGAATATTCCAAGAAGTTGGGCGCTAAAATTTTCCTCTAAATTCCTTCTTTCGAGGTATAGTAGCTTAATCATAGAATTATTACGATGGGATGGATTAAAAGTATGGGTAAAGTCGTTTACCTTACTTGGAGATTGCTAAGAGTGGAATCTAGAAGAATACTATTAATATGGTGATATTAGTAGAACAATCAAACTCAAAGTATGACTCAATGGGTGATAGTATATGACTAACACGCCAAAGAAAATGAGCTAGTACGACTAGCATTGTTTGATGTTGAATGATTCTTCTGTAAAGGAAAGGGAATATTGAAAATAGAATTACAAAAAGATATATGGCAGAAAAAGAAGATAACTGGAAAAGTCCAGCTCAGGAGTATATGCTTGACATACAAGTTATAGATGTATTACTAGTTAACAAAGTATTTTTGTGTATTTTGATACCACATTGGTTGGTATGAGTTGTCATACAAAGCAACACAATGCAAGAAATACAAGGGCCTAAAAGAAACTAGTAATAGATGTGAAATCGATTATGACAAGAACAGAAATAAAGTGTTATTGTGTTCATTGTCGTATCGAACCAAACATTCAAGACTTATTTTAATAAGTTGTTATTTTGTTCTGGTCTTTTGTGAGAACAAATGAGATTGTTCAAAATATGACCATATTCCATAATTGATGGATATGTTAATATAAATCATGTTGGTAAAGTAAACATCTATAAGACTAAATGCTAAACGTTGCAAGACGTAAAAGAGTTTCACTTAAATTGTGACACCACCATTTTAGTTCATATCGAAAAGGAAAACATGAAGGAACTCCATATTGATGGACTCCTAGAGTCATTTTGTTTTGAATAAATTGACATTTGTGAGACCTCTTCCAAAACATGACTAGATTTCGTTCATAGGCCATAGTAGAATGGACGACTAATTTAATGGAGATTGTACATATTGATGTATATAGTCCATTATGTATAGTCATGTGTGGTGGATTAAATTTTACTTCATAAAATTCTGTCGATGATCTGAGTAGATATGTGAGTATATCTATTTAAAGATGACGGAGTTTGACATTTTGAATTGGTTCAAATGGTTGTTAATATGAAGTAAAAATCATTGTAACAAGATAATCAAGTATTTATGATTGGATCATAAAGGATAAAGTTTTGAGTTACAAGTTTAGCAAAACATCTGAGGAGTTGCAGAATTGTTCTACAACTTATACTTCCCGAATACCTCACATTAGTTTGGAGTACTCAAGAGACAAAATCAAACCTTGTTGGACATGGTAAGATTAATAAAAATACCATTATAATTTTTTAGTTTATACATTAGTGACAACCACTTTTTCACTGAAAAGAGCACCATCATGATCCGTTGAAATTGACAACATATAAGATATGGTTTGGGTAGTGACCCGAATTGTCATTTTCTTAAGCTTTGGTATGCATAGCATGTGTAAAATGTTTACAACCAAAATGGGATAAATATATGTTTATAAGGTTATCGTAAAGAATACATTGGGTATTTCTCCTATCACCGACCAAAGAGAAATGTTGTTTGTCAGAAAGGGTTGATTTCTCGAGAAAGTAGTTCTTGCGAAACAAGTGAGTGGGAGGACAGTACAAACTCGACGAGATTAGAGAATCTTTGTTACCATGTCAAGAGTAGCGCAACACTAGAAGTTGTTACAGGGTTTGCTATTTTGACCAAGTAGAAGACACTACATGTGGTGTATATACTTCGAATGAGTTTGCGAACTGAACCACAAAAGTCCTAAAACTTTGTACTTAGACCAACTTCTGGTTTAAGAGTAAATTGTTGTTTTGACAACAAAAGGACCTGGACCTTATAAAGGAAGCAAATGATGGGCCCTGACTTCGTAAAATTGACTATGAGTCATTATATCCTCCATAGTATCCTTGTATGAATATCAAGTATGTGACTTGGTAATCCTTTCGATAGGCATGGTGCCTAACGATAGCAAACAGGTCTATATAGCAACAAAGACATGGATTTTTACCTCCTTTGAAAGTTGTGCTTGTCGAAAAGATGTTTTCGACAAAGTTCAAAGAGTTGACTACTACAAGATTTTGATCTTCCGTTGTGATGCTTTAGTCTTTGCGGATAGTTCTAGCAAAAGTTACATATTATGATATGGCAGTTTAATAACAAAACCCAACTTTACTATCAAGGAAGTTTGATCGAGGATGTGTACTTGACACAGTCTGAGAGTTTTGTAAAATTCAAAAGGTTGATGGAAAGGTATGCACACTTCAATGGTTGAAGTGAGCATAACGAAGTTGGAATCTTTACCTTAAGGAAGCTATCAAAAGAGTTTGATTCCATCATGAACGATAAAGATGCTTGTAGAGTTACAAGAATTAAGTGGGAGCGCTAAGACATATATCCAATGCTTTATGTAGATGACATATGGTTGATTGGAAAATATGTATTTTAAATTAACACGGTTAAGATTTTTATATTGATGAAAGTCTTAGAAGATACGATGTTTACCACATGCGAAGCATGGTAATAACACTGGAACACCATATGTGTTTAGTGCTTACAGACTAGATTATTGACTCTAGTGCAAGTGGGAGACTGAAGGGAATATGCCCGAGAGGCAATAATAAAGTGGTTATTATCTTATTCCTTGTTCATGATAAATGTTTATTTCTCAAGCTAGAATTGTATTAACCGGAAACACTTATACATGTGTGTTTAATAAACAAACAATGGTTCATAGTAAAGCCTCTCTTTTAACTAGCTCGTTGATTAATAGATGATCAAGGTTTCCTGATCATGAACATTGGATGTTGTTAATAACAGGATCATGTCATTGGTAGAATGATGTGATGAACATAAACCCAATATCAAGATAACAATACGATCAAGTCATTTAGTTTATATTGTTATATCTTGCATACTAAGTAACATATTCCTTAGACCATGAGATCATGCCAATCACCGGTACCGGAAGGGTGCTTTGATGTCATCAAACGTCACACCATAACAGGGTGACTATAAAGGTGTTGTTAGGTATTCAGAAAGTATTAGTTGAGGATCATGGATCAAGAGTGGGATTTGTCCATCCAAAATGACGGAGAGATATACTCTGGGCCCTCTCGGTGATATCACATCGACACCGCTTGCAAGCACGTGATATGATCACAAGGATGTCATATCACGGAAACGAGAAAAGAGTACTTGTCAGGTAACGAGATTGAACAAGGTATGGTTGATACCAATGATCGAATTTCGGACAAGTAAACTATCGCGATACAAAGGGAATAGTTCACGACGTTGATGGTTCACACGATCACGTGAGTCATCGTTGAATATATAGGAGTCATTACGGATCTCCAGATCCCGATGTTGATTATTGATCAGAGAGGAATCTCGATCATGTCTATCTTATTCGCGAACCATAGGGTGACACACTTAAGGTTCGATGACGCATTTGAGAGGATACGGAATATCTAAGAATGTTTTGGGCAGCACCAAAATTGTTTCGGGGAAAATTGAAATTGTTCAAGGGATTTTTCGTCGAATCGTGTTTAATAGAATTGAGAAATGATTCGAGGTGCTATATGCAAATGTTTGTTAATGGAATTAACAAATATAAATAAAGAAACAAAAATGTTTTATTTATTTATTAAAGAAAAACTCTTAGATTTTCTAAGTGGGAAACAAAGGAAGTATGAATGGATGTGAGTGGAGTGTCCACTCACATGAACATGGAAGAGGTGGGGGCACCACCATGGCTGGCCGCACCCCACCCTTGGGCTGCCTCCCTCTCCCTATAAAAGGAGGGTGAGGGCTCCTCCTCCTTCACACACTTGCCCACCCCACTTGCTCTCCACCCGCTGCTCCATTCCATGGTCTACGGCTTGGCGAAGCCCTGACCGTGGGATTCTTCACCACAACCACGCCGTCGTGCTGCTGGAGCTCCGAGGGATCCTCTACTTCTGTCTCCCCGCTGGATCGAGGGAACGGAGGTCGTCATCAACCGTACGTGTGACCGATCATGTTGGCACTGCCGGATTGCGGTGCACATCTTCTCGCTCTGGGATCGGTGTGAGTACGACTACGCCAACAACGAGATTTGATCTCGTAACGCTTTGTGTCTTCGAGGGTATGTTCTTCTTAAGACTCTCTCTATTCCCATTGCTTTCATCTCCTAGATTAGATCTTGGCCTTTTGGGTGTCTCTCGCGTAGGAATTTTTTTGTTTTCTATGCAACGGCCCCTTCAGCTGGGCACCCCGCTGCCAGCTCTTCTATCATTTGGATAAGAGGATGAAGTCACTAGTCCAGGGTGTGAAATCCAATCAACAAGTGAGATAAATATTCTCTATTGACGTTCTCATGAGCAAAAATAGGAACACAAAACATGAGTAATTTTGAAAGTTTTAAAGGTAGCACATGAGGAATTTACTTGGAGTGGCAGTGAAATACCACATGTAGGTAGGTATGGTGGACACAATGGGAAAACTTTGGTTTTAGGGAATTGGATGCACGAGTAGAGCTCATACACAGTACAGGTGGAGGCTAGCAAAAGACTGGGAGCGACAAATCAAGAGAGCATAAGAGCCATAATCATGCATAGGGACATAAACATCATTAATTAAAGCATAAGGAGTATCACAAGTTCAAAAAATAAATGGTCATGGAGGCTATTCGTGACGGGTTCATAGTCATAAACATGGTGTGAGAATGCGCCAAGTCAACCAAATAAAACATTCGAAAGAGAATACCAGAAATTTATGCTTTACTATGACAAGAACAACTCATTAATCTTTCATGGAATATTAAACACTCTCAGCTGTTTGAGGCTATTCATGCTACTCAATAACCACAAGTATTTAAAACTAAAATAACATTTATCATGGCATGAAAAAGTTCTAGCCACGGTCTATACAAGCTTATACTTGCACCGTTATAAATTCTACTTCAAGCAGCAGTTTCTTTTCCCAATAAGCACCATACAAGATATGTTTTAAAAAAAATACTCTACATGATACAGCAAGAAAACATGAGATTAATCACATAATAGTACTAAAACTAACAGCTCTAAATAAGAGATGCATGAAAACAAAGGCTAAACGCAGTACTAGCAAAAAGTGAACCTTCACAGGACAATAAGAATGAAAACTAGAGTGTTCTAAGCAATGAAAACGGAGCGCGACTCTCTCCCACACAAGTATGATAAGATCCAACCATAAACTACATCAAAGAAAACTAAAGAAACTGAAAAAAATAAAATACGCTCCAAGTAAAGCACATAAGGTGTTACTGAATAAAAAATATAGTTTCACTAGAATGACCTGATAATTTGTCGATGAAGAAGGGGATGCCTTGGGCATCCCCAAGCTTAGACCCTTGAGTCTTCTTGGAATTTGCTGATATGTACCACCAGGACATCCCCAAGCTTAGGCTCTTCACTCTTCTTGATCACATCATATCATCCTCTTCTCTTGACCCTTGAAAACTTCCTTCACACCAAATTTCTCACAATCTTCATTAGCAACGTTAGTGCAATCTAAATAATAAATTCGCATGGTTCAGTTTCAACACAAGCCTAACACTCAAAATCACATTAGCTACTTTCACAACTTCTTTTAAAACTCTTTTTCTCAAAAGAACGCCAAAATAAAGAGATTAAGATGCAAATGCAATTATTGGCAGAAATCTGTCAAAACAGGACAGCAGGTAAAGATGATTTTTTTCGAAAATCTTCTGTTGCTCAAATCAAAAAGTAGTAAACTAAGAAAAGTTGCGAAATTAGCTGAGGAATAAGCACAAAACATTTCAGATCATTCTGATCTTCCAGGATTTTATACGATGTTTTATGGTGGACAGCAGAAATCTGTTTTCTGCGCAGAAAACCGAAATATAGTCTCAACTTTCCACTAGAGGCTTTACTTGGCTCAACAAAAACACAGAAGAAAAGATAAATCGTGGTTTCTATGAAAATAGACAACACCCAGGTGCAAATCACACAAAATAAAACAATGGAAAACTGGTTGAAAACGGAGAAATAAAATGGGTTGTCTCTCGGTAGCGCTTTTCTTTAACGCCTTTCAGCTAGGCATAGAAAGCAACTCAAGTATTCTGAAGTGAAGGAACATAAAAATTAAGCTTAGAAGTCTCCTCAACAATGAATTGTATTTCATCTATAGAAGTTTTATCTGTCCCTTTATCATCACTTTTAGGCACACTACTTTCATCAAATGGGTTTGCAGGAACAATCCAGTCAAACTTCTTTTCTAGAGTTTCATGCATTCCTACCAATTCAAAGGGTATTGGTATTTTAATTTCCTTATCGTTGGATTTACCCGGTGTGCTATAAACATCTACACATGAGCCTGACATCTCAAATCTGTTAAAAACTTTTCTAGCCGCAATGGCAACATCACCAAATACTTTAAACAAAGTTTCTAGGATAAACTCTCTTTTTTCGCTATCCTTAATGTTATCAAGGTTGAGGAACATTTGTTGTATGATGGGATAAACCTAGCTTCTAGCATACGAACTAGAGATGTTGCAGCGGTTTCATAATCTGGAGCAAGTTCAGCTAAGGATCTATCCTCAAATTCTTTGTGCTTACTAACATAATTAAAGAACTCTCCAATATTATATTTCCCATTTATATCACTGCCACCTATTGGTATGTCTTTCAAGGTAAACTTGGGTAGAATCATGATTAGAGATTAAACTAAGAGCAGAAAAGCAAAAATAACTGCTATAAAGTAAGCTATTTTTTTGTGTTTTTGATATAGAGAAGCAAAACAAGACAAAAATAAAAACAAGACAATAAAAAAATAAAGAGGTTGAGAGTGAGAGACTCCCCTTGCCAGAAGACTTCTTTCTCCCCGGCAACAGCGCCAGAAAAAGTCCTTGATGGTGCAGATCTTGCACTCGTTGGGAGACCCCACGAGGAGGGTGTGATGAGCACAGCAGTAGTAGTTTTCCCCTTAGTTAAGAACCAAGGTTATCAATCCAGTAGGAGAAAGACGACCTTCGGAAGGTTGGTGCCACTGACAGTGGTGTTGACGCCTCACCGGTGTCAGCAACAACACGGAACCTACACACAACACAACCAAAATACTTTGTCCCAACGGTACAGTGAGGTTGTCAATCTCATCGGTCTTGCTGAAAACAAAGATTAGACGTATAGTGTGGAAAATGGTGTATGCTTGTAGTAAGTAAAGAAAGCAGGAAATTGTAGAGGTTTGTTTAACAGTGTAGGAAAATGGACCGGGGTTCATAGGTTCACTAGTAGTGTCTCTCCATAAAAGATAGCATGTTGGGTGAACAAATTACAACTGGGCAATTGACAAATAAAGGTTACACCGTAGTGCACATTCATGACATGATGACTACTATGATATTTAGTTAGGGCATTACAACAATATACATAGACCGTAATCCAACTGCATCTATGACTAATAATCCACCCTTAGGTTATCATCTGAACCCCCTTAGGTATTAAGTTGCAAGCAACAGATAATTGCATTAAACAATGTGTGTAAAGTAAGCAATGATTGTACATGCGAACACTCACACCGCTGTTTTCTCCCTAGTGACAACATGACATCCTCCCCTGTCACGTTTCTGTCACTCGAGCATAGGCGAAAAGGAGGCATGAACCCCTATCTAGCATAAATACTCCCTCTTGGAGTCACTAGTAACTACTTGGCCAAAGCAACCACTAGCAACGGAAAGCATGCAAGATCACAAATAACATATGCAATAAAGACTATAATCAACTTGGCATAAGTTCAATATTCATCGGATCCCAGCAAACACAGCATATATAATTACATAAGATCAATCTCGATCATGATAGGCAGCTCACGAGATCTAAACATGGAGGCACATGAGGAGAAGACAACCATCTAGATACTACTATGGACCCGTAGTCCAAGGATGAACTACTCACGCATCACTCCAGAGGCAGACATGGTGATGGAGAGGCCTCCTGTGATGACCCCTCTCCGGCAGGGTGCCGGGAGACAGCTTTAGAACCCCCCTGAACTAGGGTTGACGACGATGACGGCTGCAGAACTTTTAGGGGATATTTGATTAGGTACTTAGGGTTTTCCATCGGAGGGGAATATATAGGCGAAAGGGCAAAGGTGGTGGAGCCCTGGGAGCCCCACACCACCAGCTGTCGTGGCCAGGGGAAGGGCGCGCCACCTCATGGTGTGGCCCCCTGGTGCCCGTCTTCGACTCCTCTTCGGTCTTCTGGATGCTTCCGGGGAAAATAGGCACTTCGGGCTTTGTGGGGTCCAATTCCGAGAATATTTCCAGAAAAACTTTTCTGAAATAAAAAACAGTAGAAAACAGGGAACTGGCACTTGGCATCTTGTTAATAGGTTAGCCCGGAAAACTTGTAAAAATGCTATAAAGAAGGGAGAAAACATGTAGCAATTGACATAATATTATGATGGAGCATCAGAAATTATAGATACGTTGGAGACGTATCTGTGTCCCCCCGGGTTATTCGACATGCACTTGGAGAATTCGGGTAGACAAGATCTATTCTTCTCGGCGGGAGGTCAACGAAGCTGTTGCAATCCCGCAAATCAAGGGAGAGTACGCGCGTGCGGTTCAACTTACTAGGCGTGATGATGCGTACGCGTACACTAGAACAGTGCAGGGTATGGGCGAGGCCACGTCCTGTCTCTGACAAGGGGGATAGGACAGGGCATCGGCCACGAGGAGAAGACTTTTGGCGTCTGTCAGCGAGAATACGTGAGCGTGCGCTACGGTACGGTGTGTAGTCACCTAACCCTGTACGTCTGGTTGGTGGCCACCAGTATATAAGGTGGCCACAACCCTCCTGCGCGAGGGTCGATACACGAGAGGAGAATTGCTGCTAGTTTGTTTAGAGAGAGAGTAGTAGAGCTTCTTCTTCCTCTAGCTCCTCGAGCTTGAGGAACTCCTTGTACTCGGTTACCACATATACAATGAGACAGGCAGGAGTAGGGGTGTTACCTCCTCATAAGGGACCGAAACCTGGGTAGATTTTTGTGTTTGCAGCGTTGTGAGCGCGTTGTATAGGCGTGCGTTCCCTCCCCGGATACTCACAGTGTCCATCGGCCCCAACTTTAGTCATCCCATGGCATCTGTCAGTTTACCACCACGACAGTAGAGCAGTTTGTTGTTCTTTGTCTATGCTTAAATTGCAGTAAAAAACTACCATCTTGCAACCCAAGTTGTGTTCCACTTACTACAGCAGATCACAATTCGTACATCACAATTCTATGTACAGGTAGAAGCATCAAAGTACTAGATCTCTTTCCAACCGTTTTTATCCGCTTTTCAGAATTCTTCAGATTTTTCTAGCCTCAAGATCCAAAAAGGAGTAACAGGATCTACCTACAGGGGAGAGAATAGAGAAGCAACTTCATGATGTTTTTTTCCCACAACAAAAAAGATGATTTTGTAGCTTTAGAGGTACAGCTGACTCACGGGGGACTAGTGAGAGCAACAACAAGGGGGGTGGAGGGGGTGGTGTCGACCAGAGTGCTGGGAAGAAGAATATCCCAAGGTAATGACTTGCGGGGGAGAGATGAGCCAGAGAGCTGGCGACGGCTGTTCATGGGAGAAGGGCGCAAAGAAGCATAAGTAGGGTTCTGCTCATGGGCGCGCGCAACAACGTGGCGCATTCTCGGCCACGAGATTTTTTGCGCCTGAAAGCACCTGGTCAAGGGGCATTGGTTCCCGCGCGGTCCTGATCGGGGTCTTTACTTTTTTTTGGTTTCTGGGCTATGGACAACATTTCCTAATGGGGCGAGGGCTGCGGAATGCTAACCAGCCCTCGATTGATGTCTAAACATCGCCAAAGAAAAAACTCCCTCCTCGCAAAACGGAGAAGAATCCGCCTTCAAACGCTCTCGGCCATTCTTCGCCTAGATCCACCCCCTCTCGCTCACCGCCCTTCGCCCGCTCGAGCGAATCCCATGTTAGTTAATCATGGCAGCCGTGCGGTGGTCGCATGCGATTTGGGTATAGGTGGGTGGAAGCTTCGAGGGCGTGTCCAGTTGACAAGCCGTACGTGTTAATTTTGTACGAGATCCATGTTCCTTAATCATGGCAACCGTGCAAACCGTCTAGCCACCGATTGATGGAAGAATAAAGTGACGCGACGACGGCAGCCGGAGAGCCGGTCACGGGTTTTCGAAAGATCCTCTAGATTAGGCAGATACTCCAGCATTTGCAGTCAGCCGCATCCGACACCGCCGCGAGCGCCACCGGCGAGCCCGACGCCGCTGCTGCTCATCACCTTCACCACAGCGAGGTCGACACCCACAACGATAACAGGGACCCGCCGCCTGCGGAGACGGATCAGTCGACGACGCCGGGCGCGCCCGAGGGGTGCCACGCGGGTGCTGCTGAAATTAGGGGTGGGTTTTAGGCCCACTAGGCAATTTCCATTTAATCGCTAAGGCCCATGCTGCCATAGAAAGGTGGAAGTTTAGTCCCAAATTGTTAGTTGAGAGAGTTTTGCATCAGTTTATTAGGTGAGCTCTATCCACTAGTATGAGTTGGTATGAAGAGAGAGGATTTGTTGAGGTGTTCCACACGCGCTCCTCCTCCTCCACCGCCCGTGTCGCCACACCTCGTCTCGTCACGACACGTCACGAGCGCCGCGGGTTGCGGGAATGAGCCGAGCTGATGCCTTTATTTTGGGAGTCGGAAATGGAGAGTCAACAGACACGCCAATAATATGAGATGTCATATTCCTTGCTGTCTGTAATTGCGTCACATTTAACACATTTATTTTGTAACAGCCGCAGTAAACACCGCATTTATCACGTGGTAACGGCTGTAGTAAACGCCAATTGATTCTGTGAGCGGACCGTTCTCCTACCCGGCCATGCCTATATATTCGAGTCTCAGGAGGACACGGAAACATAGCTAATACACTCTGCCTCTTTGCACCCATTTTTGTTCCACTTCCCATTTCTGTCGCCGGTGATCTCATCCCATCTACCGCATATACGACCAACGGGAGAGCACGCCTCCAAAACCCCGCCTCTCCAGATCCTGTATGGGAGGGGGGCGATTAAGTTTTTGGGGAGCGTCTCTTACGGGACTGCTTGCTGCTGTTCATCTACTTCGAGTACTACCGCGTCGCCCTCGTCGTCAACATGTCCACCGAAGCCGAACGCGCGGCTGCTGAGAAGACTGTTGCCACTGAGGCCGCCACTGGTACTACAGCCGCCACCGCTGCTGCAACCGCCACCGCGGCTGACGCCTCTGCTGCGGCTACTTCCAACTGGCCGACTGCAGGGTATAATACGTTTATCCATGTCCTGATTATTTCCATGTGTGCAATACTAGTAGTTTTCTTAGATGTATCTACTATCAATCTAATATGCAAGAATATGGTCAATTATCAATATGTTTACGTCATGCTCATGATTTATACTTGGATTAATTTAATCTGTGAATTGCCTAAATACTCAACAATCCAAAAACCTTATATGTGTAGGCAATTTTCGATTCATAGTTTTGCTACTGCACTGAAACCGGACCCGTTTACGTGAACGTGATTTAAGCGTTGGCAGACCAAAACAATCTTATGGATCACGGCTATGAACGTGTTCTGGGTCGCCGGTGTCACTCCCACGGGAACGATTACTCCTGAACAGGAGAAGGCGTTTAGGGATGCCACTGTCGTCTTTGTTGGATGCGTTCTAAGAGTGATCAGAGATAAGTTTGTTGACGCATATTTACATATACGGGTTGCCAAGGACTTGTGGGAGGCGCTCGAATCCAAATTTGGCGCAACTGATGCTGGCAGCGAGATGTACTCTATAGAGAAGTTCCATGATTACAGAATGGTCGAAAAATATTCTGTATTGGAGCAGACTCATGAGATACAGTGCATCGCTAAGGAGCTTGAAATTATCAAGTGCGTTCTACCGAGCAAGTTTATCGCTGGATGCATAATTGCCAAGTTGCCTAATTCCTGGAGGAACTTTTTCACTACTCTGAAAGATCAGAGGCGTGAATTCTTAGTAGAGGATGTCATCGGCCATCTAAGTGTTGAGAAGAATTTGAGGGCAAAGGACTCGCACGAAAAAGGGAACGAAGAGAATTCTGCAGCCAATATGGTACAGAAGAACTACAATTCCACAAGAACAAGGCGAGAACTAGTGTCCAACAGAATACCAACTTCAAGAAGAAGACTAAGAAGACCTTCAAGAAGGATAAGAAGAGAGATGGCTGCTTTACTTGTGGTTCACTGGAACATTGGGTTATGAAGTGCCCAAACAAGTACAAAAAGTCAGGACAGGATTCCAAGGCTGTCAACATGATTGTGAGAAACACTGAGAAGGGGGCATCTGGGTACGGTAATTTGTTTACTGTATTTTCAGTTTGTCAGTCTACAGATTGGTGGATTGACACAAATGCAAATATTCATGTATGTGCTTACATCTCATTGTTTTCTTCTTATCAGGTCACAAGGAACAGATCCGTATTGACGGGGAATGGTGCAACTGCTTCTGTACTTGGTGTTGGCACAGTCGATCTGAAGCTTACTTCGGGAAGGATCATGCAGTTCAAGAACGTGCAGCATATCCCCACCATCAAGAAGAATCTCGTTAGTGGCTCTCTTCTATGCAGAGAAGGGTTTAAGTTGGTCTTTGATTCTAATAAAGTAGTTGTAACGAAATATGGACTGTTTGTTGGAAAAGGGTATGAGTGCGGAGGTCTGCTCCGCTTTTCTCTCGCCGATTTCTGTAATAAAGATGTGAATAATATTCATTTGAGTGTTGATGAAATAGAAGTTAAGCATTCATGTATTTTTCACGTTGGGTTCAGTTGCATGACGCGTTTAGCAAAATTAAACTTAATTCCAAGTTTCACTTTAGACAAAGGTACTAAGTGTCATGCATGTGTGCAAGCGCAGCCTCGTAAGCCCCGTAAGGCTGCGGAGGAGAGACACTTGGTGCCATTAGAACTCATACATTCCGATCTCTTTGAGATGAATGGTGTGTTGACTAAAGGTGGAAAGAGATACTTCATGACGTTAGTAGATGATTCCACTAGGTTTTGCTATGTATATATGTTAAACACTAAATACGAAGCTCTACGCTACTTTAAAATCTAGAAGTTGAGAATCAACCTGAAAAGAAAATTAAACGAATCCTATCAGATCATGGTGAAGAGTATTTCTCTAATGAGTTTGACTCTTTTCTTTGAGTGGAACACAATATTATTCATGAGAGGACGTCTCCCTATTCACCTCAGCCAAATGGGGTTGCTGAATGGAAAACCGTACTCTAACAGATTTGGTTAACGCCATGTTAGATACATCAGGTTTATCCAAGGCATGGTGGGGGAGGCTATATTGACATCATGTCATGTCCTATAATGAGATTACTCCCTATGAGCAATGGGAGAAGAGAAAAACAACACTATCATCCTTACGTACTTGGGGCTGTTTGGCGAAAGTCAATGTGCCTATACCCAAAAAGCGTAAACTTGAACCAAATGTCGTGGATTGGGTTAATTTGGGCTACGCTAAGAATAGCATTGGCTATAGATTTCCAGTAGTGAAATCTGAGGTACCTGACGTGAAGGTCGGTACGATTATGGAGTCTAAAAATGCTACATTCTTTGAGGATATTTTTCCTATGAGAGATATGCAAAGCACTTCTAGACAGGAATCAGAGGAGACTCCTGAGCCTACCATTCTTATGGAATATTATGAACAAACACATGATGAAAATCCTGAGAAGGATGACGAGGAAACCCTTGGTAGGGGAAAGAGACCGAGGACTGCAAAGTCTTTTGGTGATGACTTTCTTGTGTACCTTATGGATGATACTCCCACTTCTATTTCAGAAGCTTATGCATCTCCAGATGCTGACTACTGTAGAGAAGCGGTCCGTAGCGAGATGGATTCCATCATGGCTAATGGAACATGGGAGATCACTGAACTTCCTTATGGATGTAAAGCATTAGGATTTAAGTGGGTGTTCAAAAAGAAGTTTAGCCCCGATGGTACGATTGAAAAGTACAAGGCTAGACTTGTGGCCAAGGGTTATTCCCAAAAGATGAAGATTTCTTTGATACTTATTCACCTATGTCCAAACTGACCACCATTCGAGTATTACTCTCGTTGGCGGCCTCGCATGGTCTTCTCGCCCATCAGATGGATGTTAAGACGGTTTTCCTAAATGGAGAGCTAGACGAGGAAATCTATATGCAACAGCCAGATGGCTATGTGATAGATGGTCAGGAAGGAAAGGTGTGCAAGTTACTGAAATCTTTATATGGGCTGAAACAAGCACCTAAGCTATGACATGACAAGTTCAATACAACTTTAACATCTGTTGGCTTTGTTGTTAATGAAGCTGACAAATGTGTATACTATCTCCATGGTGGGGGCGAAGGAGTTATATTGTGCTTGTATGTTGATGACATGCTAATATTTGGGACCAACCTCAAAGTCATCGAGGAGGTTAAATCATTTCTATCTCAAATATTGAGATGAAATAGATTGGTGTGGATGATGTTATTTTGAACATGAAGCTATTGAGAGACAATGAGGGTGGGATTACACTTCTGCAATACATTATGTTGAGAAGGTTTTGAGTCCTTTTGGATAATCGGACTGCAAAATTTCTCCAACACCATATGATCCTAGTGTGCTGATTCAAAAGTTCGAAGGCACAACTAAGGATCAGCTGAGGTACTCTGAAGTAATTGGTTCACTCATGTACCTAGCAAGCGCTACAAGGCTTGACACCATGTTTGCTGTATGCGAACTAAGCCGGTTTGTTTCCAATCCGGGTGATGTGCATTGGCATGCTGTAAAAAGAATTATGCGCTATCCGAAAGGTACTGTGAACCATGGACTTCACTATAGTGGATGCATTTGGTAATTGAAGAGTATTGTGATGCGAATTGGATTTTTGATCCCGATGAGATGAAAGCCACAACTGGGTATGTGTTTACCCTTGGAGGTGGTGCTGTTTCCTGGAAGTATTGCAAGCAAACGATCTTAACGAGATTGACAATGGAATCAAAATTAACAGCATTAGACACGTCTAGTGTCGAAGCAGGATGGCTCCGAGTTCTTTTGATGGACTTTCATGTGGTTGAAAAGCCAGTACCGGCTATCCTTATGAATTGTGACAAATCAAATAGTAGTTGTCAAGGTGAAGAGTCCAAAGGACAATGCATAGTCCACAAAGCACATAAAAATGAGCTGAATAGTTGTCAGACATTTAACAAATTCCGGAATGATAGCGGTGGATTATATCCAGTCGGCTAAAAATGTGGCAAATCCTTTTACTAAAGGGCTATCACGTGTTGTGATAGAAAGTGCATCGAAGGAGATGGGTATGAGACCCACATTAGTTGCCATGGTAGTAACCCAACCTATGTGGTCGGAGATCCCGTGAAGTAGGACCTCGGAAAACAAGCTAGTGGTTAACCGAGGATAGTAATTTTCACTAACCCACTCCGCTGGAGATGCAGTACTCTCAAAAACTGTATGACAGGTTAACTTTTGTCTTAATATGTTCCAAGGCTTGTATAATAAAGATGCTATCCTACAAAGCGGTCTTTGGAAGAACACACCTATATGTAACATCCCAAGTATGAAAAACCATCCCCTTAGAATGTTTGTTTCATGTTCATTAAAGTAATGCATCATGACATCATATTGTTTTCATTCTGTTTGCATTTGTTTCTTATTTGATGCATCTGTTTTTCCCTGTTTTTCCCAATTCAAATTTAAAATTTATTCAAACAATGGTTTCATACTTGCTCTGTTACAACATTTGAAATAAAAATCACAAATAAAAACAACCAATTTGTTTCATTTTATTCCATAGTGATCACTTGTTAAAATGATGGTTTTAATCAATCATTAAATTCCAAAAACACATTTAAAATTCAACTCAAAGCACCAAAACAGAATCATTTTGAAATTATGATGATATCAAAACAAATCAACTCAATTTGTTATATTTACCATAGGGTTACCCTATTTAAAATGTTGGTTTTTATTAATGATCATTAATATTAAAAATTTCACCCAAACTTGGTTTAAATTCAAACAACAAACAAAATTCAACCTTTTTGAAAATAAAAGTTAAAACCTGTTTGCAAATGACCTAAAAAGGTTACCCAAATTTTTTCCAAATTTTTCACTAAGTTAAACCTATCAAATGCTTCCAATTACTTTTCAGCAAAAAAAAGGAGAAAGCAAAATAGAAAAATCAAATTTTGGCGCCAACAGAGACTGGGCTGCGCCCAGCCCATTTCTTTTCTTATCTCCCGCTCAGCGCAGCCCAGCCCACCTACTCAACGAGCGTACCGCTTCGATCTAATTTTTTTTTTTTTCTTTCTGCCTTCGTCTTCCAGTACGGCAGCGAATCCGTGCCTCCACGTCGGCGACAGACCACCGCGGACGGCCCTCGACGCGCGCGCTCCCCTATAAAACAAGCCCTAGGGCAGCGCCGCCAACCCTAGCCCCCTAGGTCCCTGTTCCTCGCCTCCGCCGCCATTTTCCACCCCTCTGCCATCGTTTCCCCCTCTCTGCTGTACCTCGCCGGAGAACGTCGTCTGAATCCGCTCAAGCCGCCGTCGCCATGGAGCTCCACCCGCCTAGTTAGCTACTGAAATTGAGCACCCACTTCTTCCTCTACAACTTGGACATCGGAGCGCGCCTGGGGACGCACGGAGTCCACGCCGCCGTCCTCGTCCAGCCGCTGTCGTCGCCGTCGCGTTTCGTCCCCGAGCCTCTGCGTCCACGACTCCGGTGGTGAGCGCCACCATCTAGCCCCTTCCTCTACTCTCTGTTGCCTCCTTGCACATCCACGCAACACCAGGACGCATCATCGTTTCCATCCGCCACGGTGAACGCCACCGACGACGAATCCCTGACGGAGTGCAGACGCAAGCGCGCGTCAGTTTTGGGTTCAGATAGTTGGATCTGAACCTTAACCTCCTTGCGCCCTCGTTACTGTCAGATCTGAAGCCAAGCCGCAGTGGTAGCCACTCTCTGAATCTCACTCGCGGTCGCGGGTTCGAGCCGCGGTTGCGCGGAATAATCCACACTTTTTCGCCGCGCTGCTGACAGGCGTGGCCCACCAGTCAGTGGCACTGGTGGCCACGCAAGCACGCGCGCAGCGCCACGTTGGCCGTGGCCCACTGGCAGTGGCTGCGGCTAGGGTGCTGTCCCGTAACAAAAGTTTAACACGCTTCTGTTATTATTTTCTAAATCATTTTAAATGGCAGAATTAATTCCTAAAAGCAAAACTTTAATAACTTTTAACCTATAAGTCCAATTAATAAAAGTTATATATGTTTGTTGTTCCAAATTTAATCATCTATCCAAATATTCCATTTGTGTACTGTTTTGGAAAGTCCAAATGCATTTAAATTTCAAATTTCAATAATTCAAATGTAAATTTCTAAATTCAATAACTAATTCATCTTTAATCCAATAAATGCAAATAAAATATGTTTACCATACCATTTCAACTCATCTTTTCAAATATAAATTTTGTTTCATGGTTTGAATAATTTAATTTGCTTAAATAATTTAAACCTTATTTAAATCATTTAAAATTGCTAAAATCATAACTTGCTCAATTTAAATTATTTTTGAACATGCAAAATATGTTTTCAAACCATCAAAGTGTGAACTTTTCAAATGTGAGTTTGAATTTATGATTTGACTAAATAAAAATTCAATAATATTCAAACTTGTTCTAAATTCATTTAAAACTTGTTTAATATTGTTTAAGTCATAATAAATTCATCCTAACTCCTATTTCAAAATTTGAAACATGTAATCCAACTAAAATTTGATGTTCTTTTCAAATATAAATTTTGTTAATTGTTTTGCACACTTTAACTTGATAAAAATAACAATTGCTTGTGTGACATGTTTAAGTAACCAAACTTTCCCAACTTAACCAATATTTTCCAAACTTGTTTTATTCTTTACCACTTGCATCTATTGTTGTTATTTTGTTGTTATCATCATGCATGCATCATGGTAATCAACTTTCACATAATAATAACTTGTAGATCATTTGTTTCCACTTAATTCATGGACTCTTGCCATATGCAATCCAATTGCATATGGGTCCATTTAAATTGTGTTATCATGTTATCTAGTTTATTTTGATGCCACTATTAACTTGACATGCATCATCCCATGATCGTGCACTATGCCATGATATTGATTGTCTATCCTTCTGTATTGTCTGTTTGCTTCTTCTCGGATAGACGACGACGTTGATACCGACGATCTTTACGACACCCCTTCTGAGGATCTAGCTCAGTACCCGGCTACTGGGTTTGCAGGCAAGTTATCACTCACATGAACCATTGTGTTCCTTTCAACATTGGTTACCGATACTTTCCGTTGTCTATATTTGCTAGCCCTATGTATCGTTGCCTCTGTTACGAACCTATCACATGATACCCTAAACCCTGATATTGCCACACCTCCAGTCCTAAAACCCCGTTGCTTGGGCCCGTGTCTTACTAGCATGCTTAGGGTTGTTTTGCTCGAGTCTGTTATCCGTTACTTCCTGTTATTATATTCTGTTATATTCTGGGGCTCGATGTTAAACAACAACCTGTTAATTTGAGGTAATAATAATTTGCTGATAAGGCACCGAGAGGAGGCCCGGCGTGGTTTTGAGGCCTGCTAGTGTCGACCCTAATAGGAAAAGGGTCTTGTCTACTGATCCATGATGAGCGCACTATCCGCATGTGGGAAGCGTGTATGGGCGCCCCCCTCAATTTGATTCGATTCGCATCTCGTCCAAATCACCACACTTAGTTCGGGCTTTCCATTTGATGCACGCATATGCAGGTACGAACCCGAGGCCAGGGTGGAACTTTTGTAGTCGGCATTTAGGGCGGCGTGGTCTTCCAGTGCTATGAGGGTCCCCTTTTCTTCGTGGGGCTCGATTAGCCGCGCACGCACAGCACGTGGTGCTTTGGGCTTGGTGCAAAGAAGAGTTGAGTTGTGTTGAGTGCCCCGCTTGGTGGGAAAGGCCTTCCCATCTGGCGGGTTATTCTTACGTGTACGGCCAAATTGGTGCACCCCTGCAGGGATAAATCTTCTCGAGAAGCCGTGTTTTCCGCGGTTATGGTTGACTTGGTGAAAGTACTGGCTAACAAGTACTCAGAACAACTTACACCTAACTAATGATAACTTGACTAGTAATAGCCTTATTGCCACAATAACTTGATCCACCTTTAATCCAACTGTGTGAGTTATCCTCGGATTGCTTCTTCGGATAAGGGGCGAGATCCAGGATGGGTTTGTTTGGTGGTTAGTTATAGGTGGTTACGATACGCTATCTTATCTCTTTCTGTTAGCCCTGAAGTTGTAGTATGTTCTGTAGTTGTTTAGTGCAGCCAGTTGCAGCATCTTTTGTACCCCTTTCTTCCGTTGATCCCAAGGCATCTGTGCTTGGTGTTGACGGGCTACACTTTGGTGAACTGTGAGTCTTGCTTGCCAGTACGTTTATGTACTGACCCCTTTGGGACTGTGGTTTCCGCAGACTACGCTTACGAGGATCCAGGTGACGGCTACTACGTGGAGTTTGACGAGGCTGCTGACGAGTAGTGAGCGGACCCGGGCAGGATCCGAGACATCGTGGATGGGCTCCGTTTTCTTTTCATTCCCGGCTTCTTAAGCCTAATTGGATTTGTCTGTACTCAGACCCTTTGAATGCTTCCGCTGAGTTGTAATGATGTTATGTTGGGTCATGTGTCCTCTGGATGATTGTATTTGCTATTCTCTGCCCTAGTGAGGGCCAGTTGCAACTTATTTCAATCTTTTGTGTCTTAGAGATATGTTATGTTATCATCTTGTTCAAAGCCGTTGACGTACCATGTGTGTATGGTATGAAGTACGTCAATGGTAGTGTCCTGATTTCTACGGGATAGTTTACATCGACGGTGAACAGTAAAAGATTGGTTGTCACACATAAGTGTTGGCCTACTCGTAAGAGCTGCGGGTGCCGGTAAGCCCCGTAATCCAATCAAAATACTGTTCAGTTCGTACGGTGAGTATCCTCTAGAAGTCCGGGTGCGACAAATGGTATCAGAGCCTGTCTGCCTGTAGGATCCCTTTTTTTTTTGACACCATTACTGTGGGGGAAACCCCCACAGCCCCCCATTTATTAAATAAATAAAAAAAAGTTATTTACAAATGTACAATATGTACAAGAAAATTATGGGAGTGAATTAATCCATGATGTCAAAAAAACAGAGTCTGCACTCTTCACCCTGTACTTAAGCAGAGTGACTTCCTGTGTAAACAAGGCCTTCCAACCTCTGAAAGTTGGCTTGATGTTCTTGAAGATCCATCCATTCCTTTGCTTCCAGATGCACCAGCAAGCCAGGATCACAATCTCCACAAAACAAGAACCAGCAAAATGCTTTCTGGCATACATGATAGCATAAGATGGTGTGCCAGGTATCCAAGGAATCTGCAAGTAATTCCAAATCCTTGTACTGAATGTACAATTGAAAAATAAGTGTCTCCAATCCTCAAGAACATGGTCAGGGCACAGGACACAATCAGATGATGAATTAATGGTCCAATGTCGTCGAATTAACATGTCCCTGGTATTAATTCTATCATGCAGGATAAGCCAAGCAAAAAATCTATGCTTAGATTGACACTTGTTCCTCCAAATTGCAAACGAAATTGGATCATCAGGGACATCAGAAAAATGGTGTTTATAAAATGAGCTAGGACGTAATCTGCCACTAGAATGTGGGCTCTTCCATTGATCTGTAATACCAAGTTGCAATGTAAAATGACCAATCATGCCTTTCAATAACCTAAGCTCTTCATTTGCTTGAACTGACAGGGGTAAAGCAAAGTTCTGGAGACAATCTGTGCCAAGCAGGAAATCATTTACAGACTGAAATTTGTCTTTGGCAAAAGAAAAAAGTCTTGGGAAGGTTATCTTAAGAGGTTGAGGCTGCCATTTGTCTTCCCAAAACAATATTGTGAAACCATTGCCCACACAGCATGTAGTGTAGTTCCTGTAGCTCCCAGATAATGCCAATATATTTTTCCACCAGAAAGAACCAGACTCAACCACAGCATGAGGAACAGCCTTATAATAGTAAGCATCAGTAACAAGTTGCACCCAAGGCAAGGCTTCCTGATTATAAAGTTTATCAAGATGTTTTAATAAAAGGGCAGAGTTCTGGATTTTCAAGTTAATTACTCCCAGCCCTCCCTTTTTCTTTGGTTTGCACACCATATGCCAAGCTGCAAGTGATTGAGCTTTTTCCTTTCCTCTTTTACTCCACAAGCAATGCCTTCTTGCTCTGTCAATAACCTCAATGACACCAGTAGGAATAACAAGGGAAAGCATATAATAGGTTGGCAAGGATGATAACACAGAATTCACTAGCACCAGTCTATCTCCATATGACAAAAAAGAGGAGGTGGCAGAAAGTCTCCTTTCAACTCTATCAATCAAAGGAGAGAAATCCTTGATAGAGGGTTTAGTGGTACCCATAGGCAAGCCTAGGTAAGTGAAAGGCATAGACCCAGTTTTGCATTGGAAAAGTTCAGCCAGAGCATTAGCTTCCTCATCAGTTAAGTTGATAGGAATTATAGATGATTTATGAAAATTGATTTTCAGGCCTGTAAAAGCAGCATAGGTGTTGAGAATATCCTTGAAAACATCCAGGTCTTTGGCACATGCTGGAAGCACCACAATAGTATCATCAGCATACTGAATTATAGGAAAATCTTTACGTACTGGGATAGGAGAGGAAAGTAGACCATCAGAGTACGCTTTGTTTACTAAACTCTGTAATAAATCAGCTCCTTCAACAAAAAGAAGTGGAGACAAAGGATCTCCCTGTCTAACTCCTCTTTTGCAATGAAATTTCTTCCCAGGTATTCCATTGAGTAGAACAGAAGAAAAACCTGATGCTAAAATTTCTCTTACCCAATTGAGGAATAAATCTGGAAACCCCTTAAATTTTAGGACTTGTATAATGGCATCGTGGTCCAAAGTGTCAAAGGCTTTTTCAAAGTCAATCTTGAGAACCACAATTTTTCTTTTGGACTGTTGACACTGATGCAGAAACTCAAAAGACCAAGCAAGGCAATCCTGGATGGTTCTTCCCTTAATAAAACCATATTGGTTATCATGAATTGTATCACAAATCACATTTTGCAACCTATTAGCAATAAGCTTGGTGACAAATTTGAGACAAGTATTAGTCAAGGAGATAGGTCTGAAATCATTGACAGTTTCAGGAGAGCTTGATTTTGGGATAAGAGTGATATATGAGTCATTAATACTTTGTAAAGATAAATTCCCTGAATGGAAATCATGGCAGAGCTTTGTGAAATCTTCCTTTAACACCTCCCAGCATTTTTTAACAAAGAGTCCATTGAAACCATCAGGGCCTGGTGCTCTATCAGTCTTAAGGGATTTCATAACTGAAGTAATCTCTTCTGTAGTAAAAGGCTCAACCAAGCATTGTAAACTAACAGTTGGATGTAGGATATTGGAGAGATCTAAAAGTTGTGATGTGACAGAGGAGACTCCCATTCTGTTCTTGAAACAAGTCCAAAAAGCAGCTGCCTTGTGATGATGATCTATTAAAGATACACCTTCCTCGTTTTTAATTTCAGCTATAGTGTTAAATCTATAACGCTCTGTAGCTTTAGCATGGAAAAATTTAGTATTTTCACCACCAAGTTGCACCCAACGGATGGTGCATCTATTCTTCCAATATGCAGACTGAGATAACAGCAACTTTTGCAAGTGAGCTTTAACAATGTTTCTGAAATTGAATTCAGGTCTACTGAGGTTTCTCTCCTCCTCCAGAGTATCCAAGATTAAAATCACCTTATTGCATTTAGCAATTAAAAGCTTCAAGCTTGAAAGATTTCTACCCCATCTCTTGAGCTCATGTCTGATGTTTTTTAATTTAGCAGTAATAGTGGCCGCTATGTTATTCTTCCTAACAGGCCACTTCCAGACTCTAGCAATAAGATCCATAAAACCAGGTTGATGTATCCAGTGATTTTCAAATCGAAAAATCTGAGCTTTAGGAATGTTGGTGGATATGGAAATAACACATGGCACATGATCAGATGTTGACTTAGCCAAGGGCATAACCAAAGTGTTAGGAAAGTTCAAAGTCCACCAAGTGCTAGTAAAGAACCAATCAAGTTGCTCAAGCAAAGGTTGATCTTGCATATTAGACCAAGTAAAGGATCTACCTTTTAAAGGCAATTCAATCAGGCCTAGATGACTAATAATTTCATTGAAAATGAATATATCATTCATATCAGCTCCAGGTTTGTTCCTGTTCTCCACTGATCTAATAAAATTAAAATCTCCCACTATCAACCAATTTTCATAAGTAGGAATTGATAAATCAAAAAGCCATTGAACAAAGAAGTCCCTGTCAGGGCCACTACAGGGACCATAAACAGTAACCAAAGTCCATGCAGAGAGATTATGTTTTGAGGTAAAATTAATCTGAATGGCAGACTTGAAACAATCAATCAATTCTCCATCAAAAATGGAACTATTCCATAGAACAATAATTCCACCAGAAGCTCCCACAGAAGGAGAGAAGACAAATTTGTCAAACCTTTTTGGACAAAAGGATCTAATAAAACTGTGATCAAAACTTTCACACTTAGTTTCTTGCAGGCAGATAACTGCACATTGGCTCTCTTCAATTTTGTTATAAACCAGAATTCTCTTATTTTTATCATTTAAGCCTCTGATATTCCAATCCATCACTCTCCAATCCAATAAAAATTGTGGTGTATTATCCATTGACAAAGATAATAAAAGGAACAAAATAGCTAGACCAGCCAGCTACCAAACGAACACCATTCATCAAAGCAGAGTAACAATAACAGGGGCCTATCAGGTTCAGAGATAAACACTTGGGAAATAGATCCATTACATAACTATAATTCCAGGAGGTGATAAGATAAAACATTAGAAATCCAGACCAAAAGACAATACATAAAATTTTGTCTAACATTAATTTCCTTGGTCTTTTGGAGAATCAGGATCAGCATCAAGCTTGTCCTTAGTGAGCTCTTCCTCTGCAATCTCGAGAGCTCTCCCCACCTGCTGGAGAGTCACAATAGGAGTGTGGGTGTAGGATCCCTTTTACTGGTCGCAGTTGAGTCTAGAAACTATTTTGTAGCTATATAGGAAAAATGAAACGTGAGAGTAGGAATTCTGCCATTTTTCTTCTTTTCCCACCCACCCACCCTTTTCTGGTAAGGAAGTGCAACGTTGTTTTCCCTTCTCACCTAAACTTTCAAGTTAGGATTTCACGAATCCTGGTTTCTCTGGGATAGTTATATCTACTAGACCATAGGAATGGAGGTGGTTGTAACATGATTTATCATGTTGCCTACTCATGATTGAGAACGGAGGCGTGTAAGCCCCGGAAGCAAATCCTCTATCCCTTAAGCAGTAGATATTGATCCTTTAGAAGCCCGGATGGGTTTTTCCGTAGTACCTCAGGATTTTTGGTCTCGTGTTTCCCGTTGTTGCTTCAATATCCTGTTCTTTTCAACATCCTTTTCGTCCGTTGAAACCTTGTTGTTGCTTTCCACTTCAGTTCTTCTACCGGCGTCTAATCAAAACTTCCCCGATCATCTGCAGATGGATCTCAGGTTCTTCCCGCAGGTGGTTCGGATGACTCGTTGTGAGAGCACCGCCGGTTATCCGGAGATGCTGAGAGACATGGTCACTTATCTGGGGTTCCATTGGGCACCAGAGTACCAGGTCTACGAGCAGCAGCGAGAGTTTGACCAGACTTACTACCAGGCTATCGTCTACATTCTGTCAGATGATGGCATGAGCGTTGTCCACCGCTACGAGGCAGTAGGTTCCACAGTGGATATGGCCGTGCAGCAGGCAGCTTACGTGAGTCTCACCGTCCTCCATGCTGACTACTGGGGGTTTGACGATTCTATCTATCGCCACATCCCCCGTGGTTACATCACGTCAGCGGGAGCTCACTTCACCCTCTACGACAACCTGGATGTCTACGAGCATGATAACACCAGGCTGCACACCGCCGCTCAGTTTGTGAGACACAGTGACGCTGTTGCCACCACACTTTCTCAGGAGTTGGCCTCAGTCAGGGAGCAGCTTTATCTTGCTTTGACCCGTCTGGCCACGTACACCATAGACTTTGTTGGAGATGAGCGCTTTGCACGTTTCCATCAGACAGTGGGACGTAGTTTGCCAGATGCTGGAGGTTACGAGCCGATCAGAGGTCCACTCCTCAACCTCGGAGCTGGTTACACTGGGATTCCACGCTTTGGAGCACAGGGAGACGACGCTTTCTACTTCACCACACCGAGAGTCGCTCTTAGAGCAGTCCCGCTCTACGTGGATCGTCGTTCTACCTACTTCCGTGGGATTCCTCCTCACCGTATCTCTCGGCGTACTACTCACCGCTGTCCTGCGTGATGAGCATGGGAGTACCGATGTATCCATTCATAGCTATGTTTAGTTATCCTTTGGCTTTCGAACCATGTAATGGGGTGTTGGATATTCTGATGTATTTGAACATGTGATGATGTACCTGTTGGTTATCTATTCATGCGTCGGAATAATCTCTCTTTCGGTTACCAAGTCTATCCTTTTCTGTTGTTGTGCTAAAATGCATGTCTATTCAGGATGCCGCCGACAAGGAGCAACCCTCCTGAACCACCTCCGCTCACGGAGCTGTTGACTCAGATGACTCAGGTCGTGACTCAGATGGCCCAGATCCAGGCTAACCAGCACAACAACCAGAATGCTCCGCGAGTCAGCATCAAGGAGTTTCTGAGTCTGGGGCCGAGAGCTTTCGTGGCAACACGTGAGCCTCTGGATGCTGATGACTGGATCCGGGAGATGGCCAGGGCTCTGGACATTGCTCACGTTGCTGAGGAGGATAAAGTCAAGTATGCCACCTACCTACTGAAGGGTCAGGCAGCTACCTGGTGGGAGAACTACCAGACCATGAGAGCTGGATATCCTATCACCTGGGGTTGTTTCAAGGATGCCTTCCTGAAGCACCACATCCCAGATGGTCTCATGGAAAGGATGCGTGAAGAGTTCTGCTCTCTTAAGTAGGGCAAGCTGGACGTCATTGGCTACCAGAATGAGTTCAATCGCCTCGCTCTCTATGCTGGTGATGAGGTGTCCACTGAGGCCAAAAAGATGGCAAGGTTCCGCCGAGGTTTTAACCCGGAACTGAAGTACGCTCTCACCAACATCAGGTGCAAGGACTTCGAGGAGCTCGTGAACACCGCGCTCAATGAGGAGAATGGGCGCAAGGCGTTCGAAGAGTCGCGCAAGCACTCGCGTGAGGGTGGTTCCTCCTCCAACATGACCACCCCTCCGCAGAAGCGCCGCATCTGGGTGCCAAACAGTGCTGTCACTAGGGCTCCATATGCCCAAGCTTCTCCAGGCTTTGGTCCCCGCCCACCCAACCCAGCTCAGATGCAGGCTCAGAGGTTCTCAATGGGGCAACCAAGGCCAGATGCACCTCGTGTCGTCACTTGCTTCAAATGCAAGCAGACTGGACACTATGCTGATAAGTGCACTCAGAGGCAGCTACCTCCACCACCTCCTCGCCCCAACACCAACCAGGCAATGGTTCGTGCTCCCCCGGCTAAAGCCTTCAACTCCAACAACAGGCCTGTCGGGAGGACCGCGAGGGTGAATCATATCAAGGCCGACAAAGCTGAGGAAGCTGCTGACGTCGTTCTCGGTACATTCCCCGTAAACTCTAACCCAGCTAAAGTGTTGTTTGATACCGGAGCATCGCATTCTTTCGTGTCAAAGATCTTTGCGACAGCAGTTAAGCTACCTTTTGTTGGTTTGGGTTCCCCGCTAGTAGTAAACTCCCCTGGAGCAACTATGCAAACTTCCAAGATCAGTCATGAGAATCAGATCCTAATTGGAGGCCACATTTTCCTTGCTTCCCTCATTCTGCTTGGCAATTCTGACATTGATGTCATCCTTGGCATGGATTGGTTGAAGGCCAATAAAGCTACGATTGATTGTGCTTAGAAGTCGATAACTCTGTTCCACCCTTCCGGCCAGATAGTCTATTCTCCAAGTGAATCAAGTTCTGTTCAGCTGTACACCCTCGATGCTAAACCTCTACCTCTACTCGAAAATGTTCCGGTGGTTTGTGAATTCCCTGACGTCTTTCCAGAAGAGTTGCCAGGGATGCCTCCGGACAGAGCAGTTGAGTTCGTGATCGAACTTGAACCAGGTACTGCTCCAATCTCTAAGCATCCATACAAGATAGCTCCTCCTGAACTGAAATTATTGAAGGAGCAAATCGATATGTACATGGAGAAAGGTTACATTCAGCCTAGTTCCTCCGCTTGGGGTTGCCCAACTTTGTTTGTTGCCAAGAAGGATCAAACAAAAAGACTCGTGGTTGACTATCGTCCTCTCAACGAGAAAACCATCAAGAACAAGTACCCAATTCCTCGTATCGATGATCTTTTTGATCAACTTGCTGGAGCCTCAATATTCTCAAAGTTGGACTTGAGGATGGGTTACCATCAAATAAAGATCAGAAAGGAAGATATTCCTAAGACAGCTTTCACCACTCGGTACGGTCGATATGAATACACCGTCATGTCCTTTGGTCTCACCAATGCACCAGCGACATTTTCAAGACTCATGAATTCTGTCTTCCATGAATACCTCGACAAGTTCGTTGTGGTATATCTTGATGACATTCTAGTCTACTCAAAATCCGAGGAAGAGCATGGAGAACACCTTCGTCTCACTCTCATGAAACTTCGCGAGCATCGTCTGTATGCCAAGTTCTCCAAATGTGAGTTCTGGATTCCAGAAGTTGCTTACCTTGGTCATGTTATCTCCGCCAAGGGCATAGCCATTGATCCAGAAAAGGTTAAAGCAATTGTTGATTGGAAACCTCCTAAGACGGTGAAGCAAGTTAGAAGCTTTCTTGGCTTGGCTAGCTATTGCCGTCGTTTCGTCCAAAACTTTTCCAAGATTGCCAAACCTCTCACTGATCTCACAAAGAAGGACAAGAAGTTCGTTTGGACTCCACAGTGTGATGAGAGTTTCAATCTCCTGAAGACTAAACTCACTTCCACCCCAGTTCTGGTTGGCCCAGATACTACCAAACCTTTCCAGATATTCTGCGATGCATCTCTCCAAGGTCTAGGTGCAGTTCTTATGCAAGAACGCCAAGTTGTGGCTTATGCTTCACGTCAGTTGAACCCACATGAGCAAAACTATCCCACACATGATCTTGAACTTGCAGCAGTTGTGTTTGCCCTCAAGAAATGGAGACAATACTTGTTGGGTAACAAAACTGAAATCTTTTCCGATCATAAGAGTCTGAAATACATCTTCACTCAGCCAGATCTAAATCTCAGGCAAAGGAGATGGATTGAAAAGATTAAAGACTTTGATCTCACCATTTCTTACACTCCAGGCAAGGATAATGTTATGGCCGATGCTCTCAGTCGCAAGTCATATTGCAATAATCTCATGATCATGGAAAGCCAACCTCCACTTCATGAAGAATTCCAGAAGCTGAACCTTGGTCTTGTTCCTCGAGGCTACCTTGCTAGCTTGACAGCCAGTCCAACTCTCGAGGATAATATTCGTTCTGAACAACTTCGTGACGCTGAAATCAAGAAGATGGTTGAGCACATCAAAGAAGGCAAGGAGAAATTCAAGTCTTTCTCGATTGATGATAAAGGAACTGTGTTCTTTGAAGGACGCATTGCAGTTCCTCAAGTTCAAAGCCTCAAAGATGTCATTCTCAAGGAGGCTCATGAAACTCCTCTTTCCATTCACCCTGGAAGTACAAAGATGTACCAGGATCTTAAGACACTGTATTGGTGGCCTGGCATGAAACGTGAAATTGCTCAATACGTTTCTGAATGCGACGTTTGTCAACGTGTTAAGGCAGTCCATGAGAAAACAGCCGGTCTACTCCAACCTCTGAAAATTCCTGAGTGGAAGTGGGACATGATTGAAATGGACTTCGTTACTGGGTTTCCAAAGTCCAAAAAGGGCAACGATGCAATCTTCGTTGTTATTGATCGTCTCACTAAAGTAGCTCACTTCTTTGCTGTCAAGGAAACTATCTCAGCTAGCCAGTTAGCAGAGCTCTACACAGCAAAGATCGTTCCTCTACATGGTGTTCCATTGGAAATAAGCTCAGACCGTGGAAGCATATTCACTTCTCATTTCTGGAAAAGCTTTCAAGAAGCATTGGGCACAAAACTTCTGTTCAGCACAGCTTATCACCCTCAGTCTCAGGGGCAAGTCGAAAGAGTCAATCAGATTCTCGAGGATATGCTCAGAGCATGTGGTATCTCTTTTGGCATGAAATGGGAGGATTGCCTTCCATATGCTGAATTCTCCTACAACAACAGCTACCAGGCAAGCCTAGGCATGGCACCATTTGAAGCACTCTATGGCCGCAGATGCAGGAGTCCAATCAATTGGTCTGGAGCTGGTGAACGTTCACTCTTAGGCCCTGACATTGTTAAGGAAGCCGAAGAGAAAGTTCGTATCATTCGTGACAATCTCAAGATTGCTCAGTCTCGTCAGAAAATCTACTATGACAGCAAGCACAGGGATATGATCTATGCACCTGGTGACAAGGCATATCTCCGTGTAACTCCCCTCAGAGGCACTCATCGTTTCGGTGTGAAAGGAAAGCTTGCACCAAGATACATTGGTCCTTTCAACATTCTCTCAAGGCGTGCAGAAAATGCTTATCGTCTTGAACTTCCAGAAAAGCTATCCAAGGTGCACGATGTGTTCCACGTGTCACAGCTCAAGAGGTGTTTCAAAGATCCAGATGGTGCAGTTGATCATGATTCCATTGAACTGCAAGATGATCTATCTTATGAGGAGCACCCTGTTCGTATTCTCGATGAGACCGAGCGTAAGACTCGCAACAAGAGCACCAAGTTCTTGAAAGTGCAGTGGTCGCATCATTCCAATAAAGAGGCAACGTGGGAGACCGAAGAGGATCTTCGCAAGAAGTATCCGGACCTTTTCATTTCTCAGTAGGAATCTCGGGGCGCGATTCCTTCAAGGGGGGGGGGGCGTTTTGTAACATCCCAAGTATGAAAAACCATCCCCTTAGAATGTTTGTTTCATGTTCATTAAAGTAATGCATCATGACATCATATTGTTTTCATTCTGTTTGCATTTGTTTCTTATTTGATGCATCTGTTTTTCCCTGTTTTTCCCAATTTAAATTTAAACTTTATTCAAACAATGGTTTCATACTTGCTCTGTTACAACATTTGAAATAAAAATCACAAATAAAAACAACCAATTTGTTTCATTTTATTCCATTGTGATCACTTGTTAAAATGATGGTTTTAATCAATCATTAAATTCCAAAAACACATTTAAAATTCAACTCAAAGCACCAAAATAGAATCATTTTGAAATTATGATGATATCAAAACAAATCAACTCAATTTGTTATATTTACCATAGGGTTACCCTATTTAAAATGTTGGTTTTTATTAATGATCATTAATATTAAAAATTTCACCCAAACTTGGTTTAAATTCAAACAACAAACAAAATTCAACCTTTTTGAAAATAAAAGTTAAAACCTGTTTGCAAATGACCTAAAAAGGTTACCCAATTTTTTTCCAAATTTTTCACTAAGTTAAACCTATCAAATGCTTCCAATTACTTTTCAGCAAAAAAAAAAAGGAGAAAGCAAAATAGAAAAATCAAATTTTGGCGCCAACAGAGACTGGGCTGCGCCCAGCCCATTTCTTTTCTTATCTCCCGCTCAGTGCAGCCCAGCCCACCTACTCAACGAGCGTACCGCTTCGATCTAATTTCTTTTTTTTTCTTTCTGCCTTCGTCTTCCAGTACGGCAGCGAATCCGTGCCTCCACGTCGGCGACAGACCACCGCGGACGGCCCTCGACGCGCGCGCTCCCCTATAAAACAAGCCCTAGGGCAGCGCCGCCAACCCTAGCCCCCCTAGGTCCCTGTTCCTCGCCTCCGCCGCCATTTTCCACCCCTCTGCCATCGTTTCCCCCTGTCTGCTGTACCTCGCCGGAGAACGTCGTCTGAATCCGCTCAAGCCGCCGTCGCCATGGAGCTCCACCCGCCTAGTTAGCTACTGAAATCGAGCACCCACTTCTTCCTCTACAACTTGGACACCGGAGCGCGCCTGGGGACGCACGGAGTCCACGCCGCCGTCCTCGTCCAGCCGCTGTCGTCGCCGTCGCGTTTCGTCCCCGAGCCTCTGCGTCCATGACTCCGGTGGTGAGCGCCACCATCTAGCCCCTTCCTCTACTCTCTGTTGCCTCCTTGCACATCCACGCAACACCAGGACGCATCATCGTTTCCATCCGCCACGGTGAACGCCGCCGGCGACGAATCCCTGACGGAGTGCAGACGCAAGCGCGCGTCAGTTTTGGGTTCAGATAGTTGGATCTGAACCTTAACCTCCTTGCGCCCTCGTTACTGTCAGATCTGAAGCCAAGCCGTAGTGGTAGCCACTCTCTGAATCTCACTCGCGGTCGCGGGTTCGAGCCGCGGTTGCGCGGAATAATCCACACTTTTTCGCCGCGCTGCTGACAGGCGTGGCCCACCAGTCAGTGGCACTGGTGGCCACGCAAGCACGCGCGCAGCGCCACGTTGGCCGTGGCCCACTGGCAGTGGCTGCGGCTAGGGTGCTGTCCCGTAACAAAAGTTTAACACGCTTCTGTTATTATTTTCTAAATCATTTTAAATGGCAGAATTAATTCCTAAAAGCAAAACTTTAATAACTTTTAACCTATAAGTCCAATTAATAAAGGTTATATATGTTTGTTGTTCCAAATTTAATCATATATCCAAATATTCCATTTGTGTACTGTTTTGGAAAGTCCAAATGCATTTAAATTTCAAATTTCAATAATTCAAATGTAAATTTCTAAATTTAATAACTAATTCATCTTTAATCCAATAAATGCAATTAAAATATGTTTACCATACCATTTCAACTCATCTTTTCAAATATAAATTTTGTTTCATGGTTTGAATAATTTAATTTGCTTAAATAATTTAAACCTTATTTAAATCATTTAAAATTGCTAAAATCATAACTTGCTCAATTTAAATTATTTTTGAACATGCAAAATATGTTTTCAAACCATCAAAGTGTGAACTTTTCAAATGTGAGTTTGAATTTATGATTTGACTAAATAAAAATTCAATAATATTCAAACTTGTTCTAAATTCATTTAAAACTTGTTTAATATTGTTTAAGTCATAATAAATTCATCCTAACTCCTATTTCAAAATTTGAAACATGTAATCCAACTAAAATTTGATGTTCTTTTCAAATATAAATTTTGTTAATTGTTTTTGCACACTTTAACTTGATAAAAACAACAATTGCTTGTGTGACATGTTTAAGTAACCAAACTTTCCCAACTTAACCAATATTTTCCAAACTTGTTTTATTCTTTACCACTTGAATCTATTGTTGTTATTTTGTTGTTATCATCATGCATGCATCATGGTAATCAACTTTCACATAATAATAATTTGTAGATCATTTGTTTCCACTTAATTCATGGACTCTTGCCATATGCAATCCAATTGCATATGGGTCCATTTAAATTGTGTTATCATGTTATCTAGTTTATTTTGATGCCACTATTAACTTGACATGCATCATCCCATGATTGTGCACTATGCCATGATATTGATTGTCTATCCTTCTGTATTGTCTGTTTGCTTCTTCTCGGATAGACGACGACGTTGATACCGACGATCTTTACGACACCCCTTCTGAGGATCTAGCTCAGTACCCGGCTACTGGGTTTGCAGGCAAGTTATCACTCACATGAACCATTGTGTTCCTTTCAACATTGGTTACCGATACTTTCCGTTGTCTATATTTGCTAGCCCTATGTATCGTTGCCTCTGTTACGAACCTATCACATGATACCCTAAACCCTGATATTGCCACACCTCCAGTCCTAAAACCCCGTTGCTTGGGCCCGTGTCTTACTAGCATGCTTAGGGTTGTTTTGCTCGAGTCTGTTATCCGTTACTTCCTGTTATTATATTCTGTTATATTCTGGGGCTCAATGTTAAACAACAACCTGTTAATTTGAGGTAATAATAATTTGCTGATAAGGCACCGGCAGGAGGCCCGGCGTGGTTTTGAGGCCTGCTAGTGTCGACCCTAATAGGAAAAGGGTCTTGTCTACTGATCCATGATGAGCGCACTATCCGCATGTGGGAAGCGTGTATGGGCGCCCCCCTCAATTTGATTCGATTCGCATCTCGTCCAAATCACCACACTTAGTTCGGGCTTTCCATTTGATGCACGCATATGCAGGTACGAACCCGAGGCCAGGGTGGAACTTTTGTAGTCGGCATTTAGGGCGGCATGGTCTTCCAGTGCTATGAGGGTCCCCTTTTCTTCGTGGGGCTCGATTAGCCGCGCACGCACAGCACGTGGTGCTTTGGGCTTGGTGCCCCGCTTGGTGGGAAAGGCCTTCCCATCTGGCGGGTTATTCTTACGTGTACGACCAAATTGGTGCACCCCTGCAGGGATAAATCTTCTCGAGAAGCCGTGTTTTCCGCGGTTATGGTTGACTTGGTGAAAGTACTGGCTAACAAGTACTCAGAAAAACTTACACCTAACTAATGATAACTTGACTAGTAATAGCCTTATTGCCACAATAACTTGATCCACCTTTAATCCAACTGTGTGAGTTATCCTCGGATTGCTTCTTCGGATAAGGGGCGAGATCCAGGATGGGTTTGTTTGGTGGTTAGTTATAGGTGGTTACGATACGCTATCTTATCTCTTTCTGTTAGCCCTGAAGTTGTAGTATGTTCTGTAGTTGTTTAGTGCAGCCAGTTGCAGCATCTTTTGTACCCCTTTCTTCCGTTGATCCCAAGGCATCTGTGCTTGGTGTTGACGGGCTACACTTTGGTGAACTGTGAGTCTTGCTTGCCAGTACGTTTATGTACTGACCCCTTTGGGGCTGTGGTTTCCGCAGACTACGCTTACGAGGATCCAGGTGACGGCTACTACGTGGAGTTTGACGAGGCTGCTGACGAGTAGTTAGCGGACCCGGGCAGGATCCGAGACATCGTGGATGGGCTCCGTTTTCTTTTCATTCCCGGCTTCTTAAGCCTAATTGGATTTGTCTGTACTCAGACCCTTTGAATGCTTCCGCTGAGTTGTAATGATGTTATGTTGGGACATGTGTCCTCTGGATGATTGTATTTGCTATTCTCTGCCCTAGTGAGGGCCAGTTGCAACTTATTTCAATCTTTTGTGTCTTAGAGATATGTTATGTTATCATCTTGTTCAAAGCCGTTGACGTACCATGTGTGTATGGTATGAAGTACGTCAATGGTAGTGTCCTGATTTCTACGGGATAGTTTACATCGACGGTGAACAGTAAAAGATTGGTTGTCACACATAAGTGTTGGCCTACTCGTAAGAGCTGCGGGTGCCGGTAAGCCCCGTAATCCAATCAAAATACTGTTCAGTTCGTACGGTGAGTATCCTCTAGAAGTCCGGGTGCGACACTATATGAGCCTGATTGCTGGTCACAGTCTATGAGATTGGGTGATCTCTAATAAATTCATGAATAGGCCAGGAGTGTTACTAATATGCTCCACCCGAGGGGTCAGCCTTCGGCAGTCTAGTACTGGCAAGACATTCAGTGAAACTACTTTACAACAAACTGACAATTCAAGGCATAGTTCATTGTTCATTTGTGATGTAGTATAGCTATTTGCTCTAGGTGGATGATCAACCTTAATGGGTCTCCACTAAAAATGCTGATATATAAAAACAGTGATTGGAACAGAGGACAACATCATGGGTCTTCGGAATCTGGTGGGGGGTTGCTGAAATTTGGGGTGGGTTTTAGGCCTACTAGGCAATGTCCATTTAATCCCTAAGGCCCATGCTGCCATAGCAAATGGTGGAAGTTTAGTCCCAAAACTGCTAGTTGGGAGAGTTTTGTACCAGTTCATAAGGTGAGGTCTCTCCCAACTAGTATGAGTTGGCATGAAGAGAGAGGAGCTGTGGAGATGTTCCACACGCGCGCTCCTCCTCCTCCTCTGCCCGCCTCGCCTCGTCACGACACGTCGCGACGCGCTGCGGGTCGCGGGAATGAGCCGAGCCGATGTCTTTATTTTGGCTGTCGGAAATAGAGAGTCAATGGGCACACCAATAATATGAGACGTCATATTGATTGTTGTCTGTAATTGTGTCACATTTATTTTGGTAACAGCTGCAGTAAACACCTCACTGATCACATGGTAATGGATGTAGTAAACGCCAATTGATTCTGTGAGCGGACCGTTCTTCTACCGGATCGTGCCTATATGGCTTAGGCGGACACAGAAACATGACTCATAAGCTCTGCCTCTTTGCACCCATTTTCGTTTCACTTCCTGTTGCTGCCGCAGGTGATCCCATCCCGTCTACCGCGTATACGGCCGACGGAAGAGTAGACCTCGAAAACTCCGCCTCTCCGGATCCTGTATGGGAGAGGACCGATTAGGTTTTTGGGGAGCGTCTCCTACGCGACTGCTCGCTGCTATTCATCTATTTTGACTACTACCACGTCGCCCTCGTCGTGAACATGTCCACCGAAGCCGAACGCGCGGCTGCTGAGACGAATGCTGCCACCGAGGCCGTCACTGCTGCTGCAGCTGCCACCGCTGCTGCAACCGCCGCCGCGGCAGCCGCCTCTGCTGCGGCTACTGCCAACTGGCCGACTGCTGGGTATAACACGTTTATCCATGTCCTGATTATTTCGATGTGTGCGATACTAGTAGTTTGCGTAGATGTGTCTACTATCAATCTAGTATGCAAGAATATGGTCAATTATCAGTATGTTTATGTCATATTCATGATTTATACTTGGATTAATTTAATCTGTGAATTGGCGGTGTATGTGGGCGCAGAGCGGCGGCGGTTCGTGGTGCCGACGGCGTACCTGGAGATGCTGATCTTCTGGCGGCTGATGGAGAAGTCGGAGGAGGAGTTCGAGTTCGACTACGCGGATGGCGCGCTCACCATCCCCTGCGACATCGAGGCGTTCAAGCATCCTTGTCGTCATGGACAGGCACGTCAGGGGCCTCGTCGCCATCGACCACGGTACGCACCGCACGTGCCGTTGCTGCCTCGCATCGCACATTGCACGGCACGCGTACAGACCACGTGTGGTGCCTAGCTAGCCAGGCATTCGAACCCGCGAATTCAAGTACTCCCTCCGTCTAAAATTAAGTGTCGCAAAGTTTGACAAAATTGGATGCATCTAACACTAAATTATGTCTACATACATAAATTTTTAGCAAACTTTGTGACACTTAATTTGAGATGGAGGGAGTATGTTGTTTTTGGTTCGCAGACGGGAACACCACGGAGGCAGCTGGTGAGTGAGGGGATCATTCAGAAGTAAATCAAGATTGAGTTCTGAGACAAGCAATGTGACCGGCCGGAGCAACATCCATAGTTAGAGATCGAGTTTCCCGAAGAGTTTTTTATCGCGTCTCGCTCGGCGAATCCTGTTACTGTCTGATCATGAGATCGTGGTGCTTTGCTGTTGCGACATATATGTACTACTCGATCGACAGGCAATTGTAATGTTGGCTGCTGTTTGCAACAACTAGGGCGATTGCCCGACCCAACGATCGCCCGAAGCAATAGATCAAGATTGTCTTTGTGCATCTGTCCTATTGTCCTAAGGACATCTCCAGCGACAGTGCTCATTTGGCCCGGACAGGCCCGATTTGAGCAGGCCCGGACAAAACGAGGCCCCAGCGGGGCTGCTCAACCCACGGCCTGGTCCGTTTCCCGTCCGTGGATGCTCAAACCCTGACCAAATTTGGGTCAGATTTGAGCAGCCAGCGGACGCGAAACGGACGCGCGCGCGCGGCCGCGCCAGTTTTCGGTCAAAGGGGGTGGCCCGCCAGTCAGTGACCGTGGCGACGGCTCGCCTCCCCCACCGGTCCTATTTAAATGGGACCCGCGGCCACGCGTCCTCCCCCACGCGCACCACCGCCTCCTCAGTCCCCGAGCCTTCCTCCTCGGCTCCCTCGCAGTCACTGCCACCCTCTTCCTCCTCGGCTCCCTCGCCGCCGGCCGCAAGCCCAGCCACCGCGCGCCATGGGCCGCAGCTGGTTGAACTGGGGCAAGGGCAAGAACGACGACGAGGCCGGCAGCTCACGCCGCCGCCGCGCGCCCTCGCCCAGCCCCCCTCTCCCACCTCCACCCCTACTTCCCCGCGCCGCCCGCGCCCAAGCGGAGCAGGTGCAGCCTCCCTCTCCCCCTCCTTCTTCCTAGGGACCGGCCGCCCCTTTCCGGCTGGTACCCGCCCGCGTACGCGACCGGCCCTACCTCAACAAGAGGAGGTGCCAGTGGTACTGGGATCGCGCGATCCCAGTCCCGTGGCCGGATGTCCACCTCCCCGACGGGTGGCATCTGAACAGGGATCGAATCCCTGTGCCGCCGGTCCCGCGCCGAGCTGCCCCCCGATCTCCACGCCCACCCGGCGTTCGCCGTGACCAGTCCGCATTGGGACACATGGTTCACGGATGAACACGACCTGCGCCGCAGGTCGTATTTCGGGGCGCGCCAGCCGCGCGGGGAGGCGCAGTTCCCGCCGCCGTCACCTCCACGCCCGGCGCGGCGTGGCACCGCGGCGCCCGCACCCCCTCTCCGCCCCCTCCGCATTGGCGGCCGCGCCCCGGCCGTCAAGGAGGAACCACTGGAGGAACCCCCCAGTGGTACGAGGACGAGGACGACGACAACGTCGCCATGGCCGAGCCCGAGCCCAGCGAGGAGCTCCAGCTGGCCATGGCCATCGAGGCCTCCCGGAGGGAGGCGGAGGCAGCGGCCGCGGCGGAGGAGCGCGCGCTGGCGGACGTGCTCGCGGCGGTGGCCGCCCAGCAGCGGCGGAGGAGGCGGAGGCCCGCGCAGCCGACGCGCGGGCTGTGGATGAGGCCGTGGCGGCCATCCGCGCCCAGGAGATCGACGTCTACCCCTACGACGAGGAGGTAGACGACGACGGGCGGGACGAGCACGCGCCGGTCCCGGCGTGGTTCCAGCCCCTGGTGGGCATGCAGTGGGAGTGGCATGCGCCCCCACCGGAGCTGCCGCCGCCCCAGCCGGCCACCCAGCCTCCCACGCCGCAGGGGGCGAGGGCCGCCCCGCTCCCACCCCACCTCGCCCCCGACACCCCGGAGTACGTCATTCTAGATGACTAGGATGCTCCGGGGCAACTCCGGCTGCCGCGAGCCACTGGCCAGTGGCCGTCTAGCCCTAGCTAGACTTTTTTTTCTGTTTTTTTTTAAGTTGTAAATCTATGGGCCCCTATGGGCCCTACGCAATCTATGAAATGGTCCTCTTTTGGTATGAGCAGCCCCGCTGGGGGCACCTGGTCCGGGCCGTGTCCGAGGACAGCGGACGGCTGCTCAAACAGACAAAATGCAGACCAAATTGGTCCGCATTTGAGCAGCCCCGCTGGAGATGTCCTAAGAACCACATAACGGCCAGAGCACGACAAAAAGAAACAGAACTCTCCTTGGTTGCTCCCGCGGCCAGTCAGGAGCGAACTCTAGACGCCGCCAGCGCCACAGCAGCCATCCCTCCTCCCCTCGCCACCGCTAGTCGGGGTTGCCGGGCAAAGCCTGCATGGCTCAGCCGGCAGCGGGGCCCTCTCCTCCTTCTGCTCAGGACGGCCTCCCCGGCAGGAGCTCGGGTGGCGGTTGCTAGCTGGAGGCGGCGCAGGTGTGGTGTGGCGAGGGTGCCCAACGGCGGCGAGGCCGCACATTAGGGTGAGCCGGCGCGGATCTGCGCGTGGCGGCGCATCTCTGGTGTGGCGCGGGATCTCCGGCGTGGGCGTGCCTCTGCTAGGCGGCGGGATTGGAGCAGCACAGTGCGGGCTGCATGGTGGAGGTCTGCGGGCGTGGCCATGGGCGGTTCTCCGTTTCCGCTGCCCGAGGGCATGATTTGGAGCAATTTTCTGCTCCCGAGTCTACGGCGACGGTGGTGCGGCACCAGGCTTTGGTACAGGTGTGGTCGGGGAGGAGGAAGCCGGGGCGGCGACCCCGGAGCCATGGCGCCTACGGCTGGGTCGTGGTCGGCATGGCGCTGTCCGTGGCGGGAGGTACCGCGGGCGAGGTCGGGAAGGAGGAAGCCAGGGCGGCGACCTTGGAGTTTGTGGCTGCGGGTGCGCCGTGGTTGAGGTGCTGCTTGCCGTGGCTTGAGGTGACACGTGGGTTACGGCATGCAGAGTTAGTGGTTTGGTCGGTCCCCGATGAGCGGTCGGTGGGGTTTGTGACACATCGCCGGGCGAAAGCCTAGCCCGGGCTGTCAGCCGGGGCCGACGACGGCGACGCCCTTTGGCGCCGCGTACTTCTTGAAGGCGTCGTCAAAGTGGTGCTCTCGCTTCTCCACGCCGGGTTCTCCGGGCGAAACCATCCCCACGGGATCGGTCGAGGACGGTGCTCCCACGTTGTTTGCCTCTTGGGGCCTCGCCTTGGATGTTCCACTGACCAGCGGGACCTGTGGAGTGATGGTGGCTGGCGACGGCGTGTCTTCGCCTTCGTTTTGGGGGTGCGCGGCCCTGGGGCCACCGTGGATGCCAGAGCAGCGGCTCCGGGTTTTTTCCACCTCCAGCAAGCTGCGTTGAGGTGGTGGAGCGTCGACTTTGGTCGTTTGGGCGTCGTGGGCGTATGCTTGTTTGGGGCGCAGCCTTGGGGCTTGCGGGGATGTCGGAGTGGCGGCTTCGGATGATACGTCTCCGTTGTGAGGCGTCGGGGCCTTTGGTGTCGGCTTTGGTCGCTTGGGTGTCTTGGTTGCCGACCCGTGGGAGACGCGGCTTTTGAGCCGGCGTGGATGTCGGAGCGGCGGCTCCGGACTCTCACCTCCGCCGTTGCGTTGAGGGGTATTGGTGTCGGCCTTGGTTGCTTAGGAAACTTAGCAATCGACCCGTGTGGGGGCGCGGCCTCAAGGCCGGCGTGGATCGAGTTGTAACTTCTTTTTTCTTTTTAGACCGTATCCTACGTGTTTGCTTTTACTTTATCAATATAAAGAAAAAGTTTTTGCCTCGTTTCAAAAAACAAAGAACCACATACTGATTTGTAACCCGCGTCGAATATATTCTACCAAGAGAAATGTGGTGCGAACCAAAAAAAATGTGTTGAAATGTTTTCTATGAGAAGTTACATCAAAACCCACACATGTTTCCGATAAAATATATGCAAAATTGGGCTCAAAGTAAGATCGGATTGGCATTTCTCGAGCTAATCTGATGGTATGATTGAACCGTATATATTGGCTTGCTAGTTGGTATTTTTTAGTAATTTATTGTTAATCTAATTTAATATGGTACCAAAGATTAAGGTGTCTAGTTCAAGATCCGACCAATCCATTATTAATAAAAATACTCCCTCCGTCATTTACTTTGCGTTCTCGGTTTAGTCAAAGTCAAAATTTATCAAGTTTGACCAAAAATATAGGAAAAAGTATCAACATTCATAATACTGAATACATATAATATGAAAATATATTTTCTGAAATTTCTTTTACTATTGAGTTTACATTGTAAATGTTGATATTTTTTTCTAAATATTTGGTCAAACTTCGCAAAGTTTGACTTTGACTAAACCCAAAACGTAAAGTAAATAAAAACAGAGCGAGTAAGTGTGGTCTACATCGATCTAAGGTAGTAGAGCTCAACCGAGACATACACGGGAGTTGTTCGCCCATCTCCAACAGTTTGGATTTTTCTGGACCGGATTGTGCATGCTTCCACAAAGTGTAGCTAACATGTCACTTTGTCAGATCCCAACAATCTTTATGAGATTTAAGAAAAATATCACCCACTAACTAATACAACTAGATGGTGCCCCGCGCGTTGCTGCGGCAATATTTGATATATCCAGAATATCATTATCGCTGAAGGAAAGGAACACCATCAAAAGAGTTCACGAGGTTCAAAGATATCGAGCCCTGGTATGCATAACATCGTGTAGAAAAGAGGTCTCGGTTGCAGTAATTGATAGCATCATCTTAGAGAATTATTAATAACTAATGACTATTGAGATATGAAAGAAGAACGTGATCAAGTTGCTCCGCTACACCAGGTAATCCAATATTCACTTACATTTTAGGGAAGATACATATTGGATCTGGCTAATCATATATGTTTCAATCACTAAATAAGGCACCAGGCCCGGATGGGTTTCCTGCTGAGTTTTATCAGCGTTTTTGGGAAGTCATCAAAGTTGATTTGATGGATATGTTCCAACAATTGCATGAAGGAACGTTACCCATGTATAAGCTGAATTTTGGGGTCATTACTTTGTTACCTAAAAAGGAGGATGCGTGTAGGATTGAGCAATACCGTCCAATTTGCCTCCTTAATGTAAGTTTTAAGATTTTTACTAAGACAGGGACTAATAGGGTAACGTCTATAGCACAAAAAATTATTAGACCTTCGCAGTCAGCTTTCCTTCCTGGGAGAAACATTTTAGAAGGGGTCGTCGTACTCCATGAAACCATTCATGAGCTTCATAGGAAGAAAATGAATGGAATTATCTTTAAAATCGATTTCGAAAAAGCATATGATAAGGTCAATTGGGCCTTTTTGCAGCAAACTCTACGTATGAAAGGGTTTAATTTACGATGGTGTGATTGGGTGGCAAGGTTTGTTCAAAGAGGGAGTGTAGGAGTACGAGTTAATGATGACATTGGTCATTATTTTCAGACTTTCAAGGGGTTGAGGCAGGGAGATCCACTCTCTCCTATTTTGTTTAATCTGGTTGCAGATATGTTGGCTGTTCTCATTGAGAGAGCAAAGGCTGACAATCAGGTAGGAAGTCTCATGAATCATCTTGTCGATGGTGGCATTTCTATATTACAATACGCGGATGACACAATTCTCTTTATGGAGGATGATATTGAAAAAGCTGTCAACATGAAATTGATTTTGTCGATGTTTGAACAGCTATCGGGTTTAAAAATTAATTTTCACAAGAGTGAGATCTTCTGCTTTGGCAGGGCATCTGAAAGGGTGAATGAGTACTGCCAAATTTTTGGTTGTGAAGTTGGAACTCTTCCTTTTTTGTATCTGGGCATTCCTATTCATTATAGGAAACTGCTGAATAAGGAGTGGAAGGTGATTGAAGATCGATTTGAGAATAAGCTGAGTTCTTGGAGTGGTAAATTACTATCCTATGGTGATAGGCTAGTTTTGATTAATTCGGTTCTCACTAGTTTGCCAATGTTCCTTTTATCTTTCTTTCAAATTCCTATTGGGGTTCGTAAAAGATTAGATTACTTTCGATCGAGATTCTTCTGGCAGAATGATTCTGTCAAAAAGAAATATAGACTCACAAAGTGGAACATTGTGTGTAGACCTAAAGATCAGGGTGGACTTGGGATAGAAGTTTTAGAGGTTAAAAACAGATTTCTTTTAAGCAAATGGTTGTTTAAACTGATATCTGAGGATGGGGTGTGGCATGAGTTGATATCAAATAAATACTTGAGTGATAAGACTTTAGCCCAGGTGGAGGCCAAACCTACTGATTCTCCTTTTTGGAAAGGGATTATGGAGGTTAAAAAGGATTTTTTCAATCATGTGAATTTTAAGTTAGGCAATGGAGAGGGAATTAGGTTCTGGGAAGATTCATGGTTGGGAAACACACCATTGGCTGTACAGTTTCCTTCCCTGTATGCAATTGTGCGACATAAGAATGTTCTCGTTTCAAATGTGTTAGGACATACACCTTTGAATATTCAATTCAGAAGGTCTCTTGTAGGAGATAAGTGGGAGTATTGGCTTCTTTTAATTCAAAAACTAATTGCAATTAATCTCTCGAATGACCAGGATGTAGCTATTTGGAGTCTAAATACGTCTGGTTCGTTTACTGTTAGATCATTATACGTGGAGCTTATGCATGGGAATGTTAGATTTTTACGCAATTATCTGTGGAAGTTAAAGGTCCCTCTTAAGATTAAGATTTTCATGTGGTTCTTATCCAGGAAGGAGTTGCTGACAAAAGATAATCTAACTAAGAGAAAATGGGTAGGGTGTACGAAGTGCGTGTTTTGCGGTTTAGAGGAAACTGTGGAACATCTTTTTCTTTCGTGTGATTTTGCTAAAAAAAATTGGCGTCTGGTTCATTTTTCTTTTAGCATATCACCTCCGGTAGGCATTGACAATATGTTTGGTAACTGGCTTTTTGGGATTGATAAAAGAACTAAAGCTTTCATACGCATAGGTGTATGTGCTTTACTATGGGCAATTTGGAATTGTCGAAATGGAATAATTTTTAACAATGAGAAGGCTGGGAATTTTTTGCAGGTTGTTCATCGAGCTATACATTGGATTCAGACTTGGGCGTGGCTATTACCAGAGGACCAACGCAGGCTTTTGGACTCCGGATGCACACGTTTGATGGCGGTCGTTCGGGCTATCTTCAGCACGGGTGGCTGGTTGCTCACTAGGCGCATTGGATACGCCTAGCTTTTAGTTTATCTATCTCTAAAAACAAGTTTTTTATTTGGGGCCTGCGTGTCCTTCTTGATATTGGTCTATCGGATGCTTGATGTAAAACTTTAAACTCCGTATTTTCATTTAAATAAAAGCCGTATGCATCACACCGATGCAGAGGCTGGGTTTTCCCTTTTCAAAAAAAAATATGTTTCAATCACTATTAGCATAAGTTTGTTAACTTCGTTGACATGCATGAAAATGTCAAAAATAAGTGCCATGCAAGACAATAAGCGTATATGAGACAGTAAATAGGCTAGCATCTAAAGAGGTGAAGTAGTTCGTAACAGGAACTGTCCGTTTCATTCACCCTAATTTACAATAGACATGTGGTGAAATTTTGAGGTTAAGGAATGGCCGAACAACTCATACACCGCTGTTCATGGCATACATCATACTAACCTTATAGGAAAAAACTCAAATACATGTGAAGAAGACTGACTACAATACAAATAGACTATGTCCAGAAGCTTATAAGAACTATGCTTCATATACAGGTTTATAAGTAAAAGAAATAATTAGAAGTTCTATAATACCCCTGATTCATATTTGTTTTCTCTGGAATTGATAATTGGATACCTATTTGGGCCTGAACTATTGTTAATCTGGTGTGCTCTGGCAGATAAACATTACATTTAAAATTGTTGACCAATGAAAGTTAAAGATTTGAGAAAAAGGAGCCCATACAATTTCTGAAATTATAAAATAAGCTGCTCCATTTTTCTATGCCAATAATTCAATGAAGCAATACAATTTAACACTTACATATCATCTTCAAGAATTTTTTCCACTACAACATTCGTGGAAGAATATTTTTGTTTACCAGTCAATGATGCATTGACCTATAACAGAAAAATGATACCGGGCCATTCTAGTGACTCACAAATAAAGTATTGCTAGTCACTATCTTTCAGATTAGTCATTAAATTTTTAGATAAACCAATTAAAATTCAGAATAAGAGGCATCTCAATCTTGCAGGCACAGTACAATCATACCATCAAGTTAGTGACCTCTCGTGCATGTTGACCGTACATCCTAAAGCCAATCAATCTTTGTACTTGGATAATAATATAATTTGAAATGCAGCCACCTTTGGATGAATATAAATAAAAGGTTATTTTGAAGTGATGAACAAACTTTGGGCGGAGATGTTGTAATACAACCGGAGATCTTGCAAATTGTGAACCAAAAACCTGCCAGTAGTCCATCCGGAAAAAATAGTCTATGGAGAGAATCTGCAATGGTTCAAATTGGAGTTTTTGCAATGTGTGAAACAAAAACCTGCGTCACTACCACAACTCACCAATGAAGCCTTACAGACCAGGAATGATAAATATGAAAACAGGAGGAACTAAAGGATAATCTCGAATTGGTACGCACCTTAAAATTGAGGAATCACCTCAGATACAGTTCTAGTAAGTTTTCAATATCATTACTGTGCATTATGCGATATCAATCCTACTGAGATATTCTCCACATAGATATTTCTCGAGAAATCTGTATAATAAAGTGCCACTTCCACCGAGAGAGGAATGGACTGCAAGCACGGGGGATGATGCCTTTGATTTCCTGAGAACAAACAAAAATGGATAGGGAGTATAGGTAATGCAAGAGCATGGCGTGGGTGGGATGAGGAATGGTGGAGCGTTGGTCCACACAATGAGGTTTGGGAGTGGAGAACTGTTGGGAAAAATAGTAATGGCCGTTCTCATCGTGTGATTATTACAAAATAAAGTGGAGTACTTAATTGCCTGCATGTTCACCAATTGGTGTAGCTTTCCCAGGATGACGAAACTGAATGCATGAATGGAATAGGGATGGTCGACCCCTCAAAAAAATAAAGACCGGAACACGGACATATTGGCTAATTAAAACTGAGAACACCAGACGGAAAGAAACTGATGCAATGAGTGGGCATATAATATTAGTGAATTGATCCTAGACCAACCGATGACATGGCTTAAAAAGATGACATGGAAGGATGTTGAGGTGGCATAGCTGCATGTTGAGAGAAATAACCTTAGTGGGCTGCTCTCATTTAGTTATTATAGATTATAGATTATAGATGAGCTCTACATAAGGAGCCCCAATTCCCTCGAAAAAAATTCCAAACTCCTTACCAACCATTTAAAGATTGACATGTGGAGAGATGCAGACGAGTGAAATGTAACAGCCCAATTTTTGGAAGATTGGAAAAACTTGTTTTCAATAACCCAAAAATCAGGGCCAACAAAAACCTTTTGATATGTTTGGCTAATGCTTGTGTTTCTTTTCTATTTGCTTGTGGTTTGTGTTTGTGTTTGAGTTTGTTAACAACTGACATTAAAATCGGTGATCATAACTTTCTTAAAACACAACCCTTGTGATCAAGTCATGACAAGAAAACTTATCATCTGCATCCATCACCCTCTTTTGGGAAAAACCTTTTTGAAAATATTTTGATTTTAGAAGAAACCCAAAAGCCAAGTTTTGAGAAAACAAAAGGTATTTTACAAAACCATATGAAAAGTATTTTGGAGGTAATCATCTCCTACCTGTTTTCAACCAAGATATTTTTGCAGGTATTCCAAAAACCCCATCTCACTTTGTCTTCTTGCAAAAACTATAAGTGGGGATTATATTACCCATGTGTTTTACCTCAACTATATTCTTTTGGATATATTAAGTTTTGAGTTGAACTTGTTTACAAAATCCTATTGTCATGATGTGGCTTGATCACTACCTATAATTAACACTTGAGAAAAACAACTGGAAATTAAATTGAAGAACTCAGTTGTTTGAGTGATCTTGTGTGTCTTGTTATTTTTTCCCTGCTTTATGTGTGATCTTTCCCTTTGTCTGCTTGAAGTGTTTATTTCTGTTTGTGATGTATGTGTGCTGTTTTAGGTGAATAAAACCTACCAATAACAAGACCAAGCATCAGTATCATATTCCATCATATGTCGACCTCATCTTCTGTTTTCTTAAAAACCTCTAACTTTGGGGACATGCCTTTATGTCAAATGTTGTTCTATTCATCAATGTACCTTCATGGATATCATGTTTAATATCTATACCATCCATCCAAGTTGTTATTCTGGATATTGAAACCCTTTGGTATCATCTTTCAAAGTCCTTTGAAGGCACCCCCAAAATAATGATCATATCTCTTTTACCATGAAGCACTTTTTCCATGTTACTCCAAATCACTCCTTATTGTTTTCAAGCCCCGTGAACCTACCCTTGTCATCTCCATGACCTATATATCATATCCATGTGGTCCATTTATTTTTCAATGTCCATTTAATTATTTATCTCTCTTGGTTTTTAGCCTATTAAATAAACTCCTGTTTTCACCCTTTTTCCACTTGGTGCCTCAAATATTTTCAAATGAGTTGTTTATTAAAAATGACTTGTGAGACCTATATTATATACTATCTCATCCCAACTCAAATTTTGTTGTTTTAAAAACATTTTACTATTTATTATTTTCCATTTTTCAAAAAGCCAGAAATGGACCTTAAAATATTTTGTGAAGAAAAGTATTTCCTAAAATCTTGAAAAATTACCCAACACGCATATGGTCATGTGGGACTTATTTGTACAAAAACAATTCCAAGATGTGATGAAAATTTTGGAGAAAACATTTAAAAACAGATTCAACACTTTTTGAATTTCCAAAATTTTGTGAAAGAAATATTTTCAAAAACTCTTAAGGCCACCACCCCTAGACTCAATTTTTCACCCTTTGTCCATTGGACATGCTCTTTCAAATATTTTATTTTCATAATATTTGTGAAAACAATCAAAACTCCTCTCTGGTTATTCTGGACATTGTTGAGTCCATGCACTTCCTGGTCAATCCTCTCACTCTCTCTACCTCTCTCTTGCTCCTTGAGGTAGAAAACCTCACATACAAACCCCTGGACATGATCTCTCTCCCCAAAACTCCCTCCCTTCTCCTCCACACCTCCTCCAACTGCAAAGAGCCAATGAACATCACAGGTGGACGTCGAGCTCTGCCTCACTCGCCGCGCATTGCTCCCTCCCCTTGTCCCTAAGCTTCACGGGTTCACCTAGAGCTCACCTATGCCCTCCATTTCCCTCCCCTTGCTCTCCTTTGCCTCCTCATCCCTATCAAACACCTACGGGTGCAGAGCAAGCGCCGTTGGTTGCCGACGCTCCCGTGCGTCTCCTGCCTCCTTCTGTCGCCAGGGGAATAACCTCACTGTGCCCTATCTCCCTGGCTATAAAACTCCCAAAGAACACCTCGTTGGCCAGCTCGTCCACAACCACCGTGACCGCCATGGGCGCCGAGCGCCCTGCTCCGCAGCTAGACCTCCTCGAGCCACCTCCTTGTTCTAAACCTTGTCGCACCACCTCCACCACTCCCTAATCGGGGCCTAGCATCAAACGCTCCCTCTGATTCCTCCTGCCTCACCGGAATCGAGTGCCGCAACCTGCCGGCGAGCAACACGTTGAGCCGTCGATTCGAGCCATGCCAGGTCGCACCATTTTCTCCCCCACCTTCCTTGAGCTTCCACAAGCCTCGCCCCCCTCTCAATTTGTGTTTTGGTTCCTTGCAGAGCCCTCGCATCCACGACCCCGCTCGGCCGCCGCTGGCTCCCAAGGAATCCCAATGCAGGCGCCTTCCCTGCATGCGTGGCTGTGAGAATGTGGTTCACGGAGCCCTCAGCAACCGATTTGTGCAGGTCTCGCTTCCAGAGGTGCCCTGAATCTCCCCGCGGCAAACTTCTGGCGAAGATCCACCTCGGGCCACCGTTTCCTCTGTTCTCCACCGCTAGGAAATGGTCGCCGCCGGCGCGCGTCGACGCGGCCTCCCCACAGCCGTTGGATCCGCATCTAAAGGATTCGTTTAAATCCTTGAACATTAAATCTCAGCCACCGATTTCAGATCTGATGGCCGCATACCGCTTCGGCAGAGCGCGCTCGCTCGCGGGCTGACCTTCCTCTTGCGGCCCGTTTTCCTCTCAGATCTGGCCTGCTAACCTTTTTTCTGCAGGTGGTTTATTCTTTTCCCTGCATATCTGTTTCTATCTGTTTACTTTAAATCAAAACAAAATGCTAACAAGTGAATCTTGAAAAAATAAAAATCACAGTGCTAGATCTACAAATTCTTAACCATCTCCAATTTGTAGATCTAGGTTTTGTTTTGTATTTTAGGAGAACTAAAATTAATGGCAGAAGCACTGTGTTTCACCTTTTTAATCATAACTTGAGTTTTATGTATCCAAAATATGCAAACTAAATTGTTATGAGTAGCTATTGTTGATATCTATCTGTGGCAGTTGGCCTTGTGTTGACTTGATTTGTTGAGTAAAAATTCCATGCATGTTAGTTTTAGGACAGAGAGCACTTCTGTGAATTGTTTAATTTTATTGGTGATGAATTTTGATGTGAATCCAATTGTGTTGGTGTGCTAGTGACTAGGAGCACCTAATCCTAGGATTACATGATTTTTGGATTTACATAATAGGCTTGGTGAATTATTTAGTGTTTAGTCCTTCTCTGCTTATTATTGCTATGCCTTTATTAAAGCGTGTGTTATATTGTTTTTGCTATAAAATTGATTCCTAGAATGTGTAGGGTATTAATTTATGTTTGGGTTGTGCTTTGAGTGTGTCACTAGCATGTTAGGACTTTTGTGTGAAAACCCATGGTGGTTAGGATGTTATTCTCATAGGGTGTTTTCCTAGTAATAATAGGTTAAATTCTGTTATTCTTCAAGTTGGTATGATGACTTGAATAAATGCTTTAGTATTGTTTTCCATAGCATATCTACTGTTATTTTAGCATATTATACTTTCTTGCATGATTGAATAAGGTCTAGATCATTTGTGGCATGCAATACTAGTTTTAGATGTTTTTCTGCCATAGTTGTCATTTGCATGCTTAGCCTTTTGATAAATTGTTTAGGTTGCTATTTTGATAATGCTAGCGTGTCTAGGTGTTGCTTTCCCTGTTATTTGGATGCTATCATATAGATCTATCATGTTAGAATAAATCTTGTTTAATGATCTCTTATGGTTATGCATGTCTACATGTCTAAATAACCCTTTTTCCATGTCTAGTTTTAGTGGTTGTTTTGCTCCATGATTATTTTCATGTATTGAGTTATGCCATGACATGTTTAGAATAGATGTGTCTCTGTTATTAGGTTGCTTAGCTACTGGTTATATTATTTCTCCATGTTTAGAAAATCATGTGTTACTATGGGCTTGTAGTATTGCTTGTTATTATTTTCCCGTGCATGTGTAGTTGTTTCTAGATTGTTTTCTTGATATTTTGTTCATCCTCATGAATTACAAGAGAGTCATTTAACCTTATTTGGGCATGTTATGAGAGTGGCACACCCATTGGACCCATTCCAATTTGGTTGAGGATCCATAGCATCTGATCTAGTGTTATTCATGTGTGTTGTCTGTGCATGTCTTGCTTGTGGGTGTGTACTCTAGTGTTTTTATTTTGATTGTATATGTTTGATGAATTGCTTTCTGTATGTTTACTTGGTTTTCAAGTGCTTGCCTTTTTTTTGGTTCTGATTGTGTGTTTTTCCTTTTTTGTTTTACGACGTTAGACATCGAAGACGGTATTATTTCCCGGAGAGGTTTTTATTGCAACTCTTGTTTATTTCAAGAGAAAGACCAAGACCAGTGCCAAGGCAAGCCACTCTAAATGCTTGCTCGTTGATTACTTGTCATTATCTATCATGCATGTTTTATTTCTGAAGTTTTACAAAAGTTTGATTCAAAAACTATTTTCTTAGTGGACTATACCACTATCTTTATTAGTATCTAATATGCTATATCCACTATATAATCTTGGTGTTACCAAGCCCCCTTGGACATTTTAGTATCATTACTTAATCAACTTAAGTCCCTTAGTGGACATTTTAACTTTCTATTTTTGGAAAAAAAAAAGCTTTGGAAAAACCCGAGGAAAGGTGGGACCTTGTCCGAGGGAGGTTTGTGAAGGAGGAAATGTTTTCGACTTGTTTATCCAAAAATAACACATAACCTAGTCTTCGCCGGACAACCAAGTCGTGCTGCCACGTTACCCCAATATGGGAACAGGGTCTAACTAAAAGCTTGCCGGTGTTAGTATGTGCCTACCTCAATGTGCTATAGGGGTTAGAGTCCCCCGAACCGAATTGTCGCCAGAAAGGAAAACATGGGACATTCAGAGTGTGGGATTAAGTTCGCCACCGGTTGCAACAGTTGGGTCTCCTGCCATGGCAGTGTGTTGTCAGGGGAAACCGGATCGATACGGCTGACTCACTCGGCGCCGGGGAGAACAAACCCAATCGAAGAGGTAGCCATTTACTAGCACTTGCATAGTGAATAGTTAGGACCAGTTATCTGATGTTTGCATACTGTCTTGGACAGTCTGTGGTTGTTCGCGGCGGATGTACTGTATCTTGTGGATTGTGTACACCTCTGCAAAGTAAAACTATTCAGAATAGCCGCATCCTCGGATATGGACAGTTGAATGGCCATGTAGCTAGCATCATGTCAATGTTTTCGAAAAGCTTGAAAAGTGTTTTGGAATTGCACCTGGGAGGTACGTGGAAAGGGAATGATTGTACCTTTGAGGGAAAATGATGTTTTCAGAGATGTGATCTTCCAAGGAGTTTCGCAAATAAAAAATTCTTTTATTTAGAATTCTTTATCAAAACCTTGTGGACATGCTATATCAATATCTTTTGAAGTATCTTTTTCAACAAAGAAAAATAAAACTTGTGCAACTATGCTGGGTCTTAAATTCATCATGGCTAGTTGAACCCTAATTACAGCCTTCCTACCACCTATATATATGCATACTTGCATGTTTACCTTTCATTTGGGGTGTCTTGCGAGTGCAATCCAATGTACTAGTAATGGTTTCGTCCCTGGCTATTGTCTTAGCCAGACTTTGAGCATAAACCCGGAGAACCTGAAGAAGATGGTGTCGCTGACGGCTGTGCGAACTAGGAACGTCTCCGAGTCAGTAGCCTGTAGGTAGTCAAAGCATGACTTGGGTTTACCACAAGTGTGTTTTGAAGACTTCCATTGTTTTTAGTGTGTGTTCCTGTCCTGCGTGGCAGTTGTTTTCAACTGATTCAGGTGACCAGTTGTGTAAGGCGTGTATTCGTCTAGTGGATGTTGTAATCTGCAATGCTAACTCGATTATGTTGTTCACGACTAACTGAGCATGGGATCGTGAATGTATGCATACTGGAGGTCTCGGACTGCTAGTCTGGGGTCCCCACATGAAACTTGGGCATCTCCTAACTAAGGAAGGTAAGGCTAGTCACAATGGGGAGTAACATGCACTAGTAACGTACACACTTTCCAAAACTATGTTACTACCTCCACAGTGGGTAGTAACAAAAATGTGTGTCATGCAATCGTGTATTTATGAGGTTATAGACTCATATTATGTTGGGAAATGTGATGTTACGGTAACTAGCTATGTTACCACTACCTCCTCGCTCCTCATTAAATACTTGCCACATCAGTTTTTTTGCTTACGTGGCATTCATGTTACTACTTAGTTACTTCCCACTGTCACCAGCCTAAGGACGTACTCTAAGAAATGCACCACACAGAACCCGACACCGGCTTCGAACTATGCGACAAAGACCACCAAGAGTCTTTTGAGTGCTGAGGAGGACGCTTTTGAGAGGATCATGTTCCGACCTTCACTATCCTGAAAGAGGCAGCAACTCTGACGTAGGTGTTGTAGCTTTCACTTGCTAGCAAGACATAATGAGAGTAGTCTAAATTGAACCTTGGGAAAATTAGGCCCATTCAATTCGCTTCTTGTAATGGTTTTATCAGTTTTGAGTAATGTATCCACATGTGGTTGAATTCAAGCACATGGGCGCTTTCATAGCATTCAACATGACCCACAAAATAAATTTCTATCAACCGCAAGATACTACCAAATCGAGCATTCGTGTATACTGATAGTATGATTTAGAGACTGTATATATTTATTATGACCCATGAAATCAATTTCTACCAACTGAAGATACTACTGAATCGAGCCTTCGTATACTTATACACAATCAAGAACTATCGATAGTTTGTTCCATGGTCGAGGAGGTCCAATAGGCTTCACAGACGGTATAGTTTGTTGTATCATCTGTTCTTCTCTCGCACACGCTTTTCGTCATGACCACGCTAGAAATGACATGGGACGAGCCCAGGAGAAGTCGAGTTGTAATCTAACCCGCAATGCATGAACAGATCGTGCAGCCTTATCAATAGGGGTAGGAGGCATCTGGGAAGGAATGCTTAGAAGCGATGATAGGCCTTGATAAGTCCGAGCGGGAGGAGGAGCACGTTGACAGATGGGACGGCGACCGAGGTGATACCTTGTCGGAGACGACGCCGTTGAGCGGACATGCTAACTAGGCATTTCATGGTCATGTGGCTGTGTGGGACCTCACATGAGGGGTTGGGGTTCAACCATACAGACAGGTCGTTCACGGTACCTCCATACCTATAACAGCCCAAATTTGGCACTCCAAAATTTGAGCCAAATTTTCACTTTTGCATTACATCATGCATCATGTCATCCATATTAAATTGCTTAACTTAAATAGAACAAATTGGAAAACATTAAAATGAGACAAATCCAAATTCCCAATTCAATGCCATTGTTCACAATGGAAAAAACAAAGATTCTTGATCTTCCATATTTGTTAAGGAAGATCCAAGAATTAAATTGATAGTTTTGCAACTACAAGAAAATGAAAAATGTTTTATAAAAGGACAAACCTCTTCAAATTGGTTTATTCTTTTACATTCAAATGACCAACAAAAATCTTTCAAAACTGAAAACATATGTTATGGCTTGGTACTCCATGTTGGTGGGAGACTCCATGTTTATTTTGATAAGTTTTGAAGAAGAAAACAATTGAAACAAATTTAATAAGGAGAAAATACAAAATGACTATAACTCATTTCCAAATGTTTTGCGAAAGATATGTCAAAAAAAAATCATGGGAGGTGGCTACACTTGTCAATACATCTATAAGCCCCCAAAATATTACTTTTGGCATGCCAATTAAGAATTTACCGATTTCTCTCATAACTTTTGGAATAGTTTAACGACCCCAAATAAATTGTGTAAACTAACAGTAGGTAATTGAGAAAATGGGCTAGGCGGTTTTATGCAAAAGTGCCATCTTCTTCCTATAGCTCAACAAGAGAAGCATGGCACCAGTGACGCGCGCAACACCACTTCTCACAGTACGCGCCCCTGCCGCAGAGAGGATAAGGAGGCCGCTTCCTCTCTCTCTCTCTCTCTCTCTCTCTCTCTCTCTCTCTCTCTCTCTCTCTCTTGCTCCTCCCCTCTCTCTATATTTTTTCCTAGTGAATGGAACCCTAGCCATGGCCGCCGTGCTTGTCGCCGCCTATTTAGAGAGCCCGGGGCAGATCGAAGGCCACCACGAGCTCGCATCGCCGCAAGGAATCAAGCCGGATCGCCCGGAATCGACCGCTCCAACTGCTTCTTTTTTAGCCCGACGCAACTCTGGCGAGCTCGCATCGCCACTGCAGCCCGCCTCCGACGCCTCCGAGGTCATGCACACGTTGAGGGTGAGCGGTCCGGTTTCCGCTGTTTCCCGTCTTGTTTACACACCGTAGTTGCCGCCCGCCCTCCGGTACTGGTCGTCACTGAAGGAGTTATGCCCTAGAAGGAAATAATAAAGGAGATTGTATTATCATAACTCATATGTTCATAATGTTTTATATCATTCTATAACTGTATTAAGCGGAAACATTAATACACTTGTGATATATATAAAAAAATCCAGGTCCCTAGTAGCCTCTAGTCATACTAGTTCATTGGGCAACATATGATCAAGGTTTCCTGATCATGGGTATTTATACCATTCACAATGAAGTCATGTCATTGGAGAATGATATGATGGACTCACCCCTATTTTATATTTATCATAACGAGATCGAGTCATTCAAGTTCAAAGCTATGATAACGGAAAACGTAGTGTCTTAGCCTTAGACTGTGAGATGGTATCTAATTGTTATCCTGAAAGTTACTTTGATTACATAAAATGTCACATCGTAATAGGGTGATTATAACAGTGACATTTGATAATGGAAGGGATATGTTGAGGCGTACCATCAAGAGCGGGACTTTCAATCCTAATGACGGATAGATACTTCTGGGCAAACTCGGCGGAGTTGCATCAATTAGCTTGCAAGCATGTGACCGGGTCACGGGAGATCCAACAACACGGGAACGAGTTGAATTATTATGTCGGTAACGAGACAAAATGAGGTATGAGATACCGGACGACCAAGTCTCGGACTAACAGAGTATCACAAGAGAAAGAGGTTTAGGAACTTTATGTTTACGGTTCAACGACGCAAAACTTTGATGGATGCCCAGGGGCCATTAGGGACGTTCTAGTTCGCTTGATGGTCATTGGTTAGAGAGGAGTCTCACCATGTATGGTGTGTTCCGAACCGTTGGGTGTCACACTTAAGGGTAGACGATGCGTGAGAAGATATCTTAGTACGGAAGAGAATATTTGAGAGCACAGAAACTATTCTGGTAATTATCCGGTAGGAATAGGAGAGTTCCGAAGTTGTATAGGAATAAAGGAGAAATGCCCGATATTGATCGGAGAGTATCAGAAGTGTTTCGGTTACTCGAAATGAATAAGTAATATGTATATATTATTCATTAGTGTAATTAATAATTAAACATCATTTTATTTCATTTAAAATGCATTTATTCCACTAATGGGCCTTCCGGGCAGATTTGGCCCATTAGTGGAGAAGTGGGAAAAGAAATTTAAAAAGGTGGGACCCATGTGGGGTGCGGCCTTGGAAGAATTGGCCATGTGGATTAGTCCCACATGGCTTGGACAAGGGGAAAGGCTCCTCCCTTCCCACTATATAAAGGGAGGCACCCCTCCCCTTTTGTCCGATCCAATTTTCTCTCTCTCTTCTCTTCTCCAACTGTGGTTTCCTCTGGATCCATGCTAGGAGTTGAGGATTCTCCACTATAAGAACCCCGTCGTGTTCATAGTCTTTGGTCCACTTCCGCAATCTGTGTACTGGGCTGGTGACCAGGAGTCATCGACTACACCGTACGTGTGTAATCCCACGAGGTGTCACACTTGGGGCACTAGTCGTGAACCAGTCATCGACCTTGAGGTCAGCTTTGTTGTCTTCATCGAAAACCCTTGTCCGGGAGGGTAATCCATGCTTTCGGTCTTCAAGGGTATGATCACTGTTCCTTCTCCATTACTCTATATCTACATCGTAATAGATCTTGGCTGATTTTCGGTTATCGTTGTTTGTAATTTTTTTGTTTTCTGCTACGAAACCCTTCAGTGGTATCAGAGCTGATCTATGCGTAGATATAGCAGTCTAGTTATAACTCATGGAGATGAGGGCATTGATCTTGTAGTTGTTACCTCCTCGCGTGTACTTGATTATGATGTGGCCATTGTTTGATGATAGCAGCCCGGAGCCAACCTTACCTGTACTCTGTACGTGAGACCGGCATTGCGACTGACATGTGTGTTGTACCACATGAAGCAGCTATGAGGGTGTCAGTTTCTCTTACAATAGATGTCATGGAATTTTCAATGGGAGGCCCAAAAGGGATATGTAACAAACAAATGGTTGATCGGTGTTGTGGTTCCAAGTTCGTAGGTAAGAAACAGGTTCTTATTGCGACAACCCATTGAGCCACGTAAACTTGCATAAAGATAAAGTAGAAGCGTCTAACTTTATGTTGCAGGGGGGCAAACGATATGATATGGTAAAGGTGAGTTTAGGAATTGTTCGAACTAACCTTTTTCACGTGGAGGCATCGAGGACCTGGTGCCGTTTCGGAGCGCACGATGGAGATCAAGGCGCGATGACCATATCACATTAATTTACACTATTTCATTTGATGTTATTGTGTGGATTTTATATGCATCTGTATAACTATAGTATATTAAGATATATTCGGTGGTAGCTATATAAGATGATCCCTCTTTAATTCCAATGTAAGTGTTCTCCCGTAGTGTGGCACCGACAAGAAAGTCTGCAGTAGGAAAGTGGGCCGTGATGATCGGGTGCTTCCTTCTACGTTCGCATTCATCGGGTGTAAGCCATGTATGCACAGCTGTAACGCCCCTGACTTGGAGCTATGTAAAGTGCTGGGTGTCACCGCTTATGATACCCGACTGAAGGTTATTGGGGTTACCACTCCTAGGCTGAATCACATCAGCAGGCGCGGCTCGGTCATGGATCATCGGCCCACAATAACGTTGGTCCCATCCAAGTTGCATAATAAAGAGATCAAGACTCGGAACAATCTGGCACATCACAGTCTCTACGACACAAAGCAATATATTTCAACTCTTAAGAGAGAAAATATAGCAAAATACAATCATAGGTCACAGACCCAACATTATTACAAGCGGAAGCAGGTATAGTTGTTCTAAACAACAAGAACCAAATATATGTCCTAAGAGCCCTGCAGATAAACAAGTCAGCGCCAGCTTGCTCCTAACCACCATAGGCCGCCACCTGGAAAACCCAGACTACTCGTCGACGTCCACGAAGAAACCACCTTTGACTTCTGGAAGTCCTTTGCTGGAATAAAGCAAAGATTCAACAAAAAACGGTGAGTGCAGTAGGTACTCGCAAGGTTACTAGAGCTACTAGCTCGAATGAGGCTTTAGCAAGGCTATTCGCTAGTTGTTTTGCATAAAGCCAGTTTTCTTTTAAAAGACCCAACTTGGCAACGACTATAAGAAAGTTTTGAAATGAGATAGAAATAGTAACTCTATTCAACTTCTGATCATTGCATCCACCAATCCAGCATCACAACTGTCTACTCAAGTTTTATTGTTCAAGTGCTCTATGATCTTATCGTCCATTCCCAAGCATCCATAACCGTGGACACGGCTTTTCGAAAAGATTTACCTTGCAGGGGTGTAATGTTTTTATCGCCAGTACCGTCTGGCTCCTTGCCCGATCATGCATGATGACATCCTCTTCCTGGGAGGCCGACAGAGCGGGCGTGGTTACAACCTTTGGCTTGCATGAATCTATCCCAGGGGTCCTCGGTGAAGCAAAAGTCCAGGTTTAGTGCCTCCGACACCCTGGACCGCGGCCACCTCCTAAATACCACTGTCCTCGTTCATAGCTCGTCCATCGTCTTCACGCACACACAAATGGGACGCTCAAACTAAAGGACCCCAGGCTACACCCTCGCAAGTTAGTTGGTCGTTAGGGATTCCCATATATCCCACCGATGGAAGCACGCTCAGTCTTGGTTCAAGAGGTAAAGAACTTGCTCCTAGGGGCGTGAGTGGGGCAAAACACCATCATTCACCGATGGCAACTCATCCATGCCTGTTAGCATTTTAATTGAAGACAATCGGTCTCCAACACATCCGAAAATGACATAATATCTTCCAACCACGATCCATTCAACGGACCCAAGGCACGCAACTAAGCAGGGCTAAGCAATTAAGTAGCATAGCAGTATCTCGGGCCACACAACAATACTATGGATAATAGGAAGGAAACAAGGTAATGGTGTCTGGAACAAAATGTAACTACTAGAATACTATAACGAATACATTTGAATTGAATGCAATATTATGGTGGAGAAAATACTTGAGGGAAAACATAGGACCATAGTATGTTCAAGAAGGGGATTTAAGCTTGCCTTATTGAATTGACAGAGGTAGGACTCGTCGAAGAAGTTCTGTTGCACTTCAACTGCTTGATCTACCGAAGCACAAACAACCTCGGAAAGGAAACAGCATAAATAACAATTAAGAAGGTTCAATTCACACTCATGATGACATGACAATTTAATGCATCTAAAAGATCATGGACATGATCTTCATGTTAAATGCTTGTTCCCAAATAATTATGCATTATTTGGACTCATATTTACCTTAGTGGCATACTAATTGTTACTAACAAGACTAGTATCTACATCATTTGTCAACATGCATGAAAATGATGTTCTTCGTTAATATTAGGCGTGATTAACATTTTGGTATACTTTCCACAATTTTTGGGTGAAGAAAACATCATTTAATAATTATTATTCAAAGTATGTCCATTCTGCCATTTTTAGAAAGCAATTTAAACAGAGAAATAAAAGTTTTCCATTTGCATGGAATGGTTAAAAACATGTGACACATGTTCCACTGATCATTTTAAGATATTAACCATAATTTTTGGATAATTATTTAATTAGTTATGCCATTTCCTTTTTCCTTCTCCTTTCTGACCAGAACAGAAAATGGATGTTTTCTAGGTCAAACATTATCCAAATCATCCCAAATAAAATATTATGGTGTATAGTTTGTTAAGAAACAATTTTAGATACCAACTTTTCTCAATTTGTATTAATAGAGCAAAAGTTATGAATTTTGCAAGTTTCCATTTTCTATGGTCTTTTCTGTAATTAATTAATTAGTGTAAAAATTATAACAGAAACATTTTGGAATTTTTATATAAACATGTATATATCAATCTCATGAACATGTGGGATTTTGAATCATCCAATTTGGAGCAATTTTGAATAAGTTATGCATTTTAGAAATAATCATTTCAATCCGTTCTACTGAATTTTCGCATTTTTATTTAACAGAAAAATGGTTAAACGTTTTACACCCAGGGAGGGGCTTACCTGCGCGCGCAACAGCCACGCGTCCCCACGGTCAAGTTTGACTGGGTCAACCCGCGTCGTGAGCACGACGTCACCCACCACCGGAGCGGCTCCGGCGACGACGACATCGCCGAATTGAGGCCTGCGGGGGCTCAGGGTGGCTTGCTTTCGAACCTATGAGGCACGGGCTACCTAACGGTGGTGGCGCCGCTTCCAAGAGGTCACCGGAGCATCGCCGGCGACGAGCTACGCGGCGGACGGCGACGAATTTGGCGAGGCTTCGAAATGGGCGCAAAACAGAGGGGGAAAAGACGATGGAGAGATAGCCTTGCTCACCCTAGTCGCGTGGGTGGGCTTGTTGAGGCCGGAGAAGGTCGAGGGAGACAGCGAGCTTCCGCGGAGGAGCACCGGCCGGAGGCGGAGAAGATGACACGACGTGGGCTTCTAGGGGCGCCTCGGCTCGATTTATTGCACGAGGACGAAGAGGAGGACATGGCGCTTCTTTTGCCCCACTTAGAGGAGCTCGACGAGGCGCAGAACGGCGAAAATCTCTGGTGTGTCGCGTGGCTAGGGTTCCGGATAGGGTTTTCACCGAGGGAGCTCGGGTGAGGGAGAGAGAGAGAAGGGGAAGGCATCGAGGAGGGTCTCTTAAGGAGCTCGAGGAGCCCGGCATGGCGTCGTGGGGGCCCTGGCCATCGTGGTGGCAGCCATGGCACGGCCGGCGGGCGCGGAGGAGATGTACGAGGGAATTTTGCGACCCCCGCCCATCCCCCCGGCGAAATTTTTTCCTTTTCAGTTTTCTTCCTCTTTCTTTTTCTAGAAAAGTATCAAACCAATTAATTGAGCCACCAAAAAAATTCAAAAGTGTTTGATTTTTTCCCAAAATTCTTATTTTTTAAGTTGCACCACTGATAAAATTTTCAAGCCATTTTGATAACATTTCTAAAACAAACATGTTTTAGTTTCTTTTCTGCAATTTTTTTACAACAATTCATTGAGGCACTTAATTAATTCGAAAATTTATTATATTTAGTGGACAATTCTTATTTACCATAAGTACACACTAGTAGAATTTGGAGATCATTTTGAAAAAAATTGTAGAACAAACTTGAATTAATTTCATTTCTGCTAGAAAAGAAATTGATTTATTAAAATTAGTTGAACACTTCCAAAATTCATGGGCTTTTGCAAGCATTCTTATTTGGCATAGAGGGCCAATGATAAATGTTTCAGAGCAAATAGATAAATTTTGTAGAACAAACTTTTTTTAATTTTGATTTACTTCTCTGAAGAAAACTTATGTTTTCAGGGTCTTAATCAATTCAATTTTTCGTGCCCTATTTTGTGTGACCCTTATTAAACATAAGGAAGCCTTGATAAAGTTTTTATCTCAATTGGAGAAGGTTTCGAGAAGTAACTTGTTTGAGTTCTCAGCTTCTTGCATTTTTGGCATTTTTCAAATAATAAGGCATTTGTTTTTCTCCAACCAAACCTTGCCAAAATATAAGTGGAGGATTGTAATAACAAGTTAACATACCCTACCACTTATGTTCTATAAGTTTGTTAGGTTTTGAAAATATTTGAATTCAAATTGGTTAAGCAATTTTTGAATGGCTTTTCCTTTTATTAGCTTTTGGAACTTTTCCAAAGTTTTCACAACTTCCATAAGTCAATCTTGGAACTTACTCAACAATTTGGGAGCTCACAAAATAGTTTTACTTTGCCCTTTGAGAAACTTTCAATTTAGAAGAATATTGCAAGGATGGAATTGGAATAATACGTTGACTATTTTTATGAGTGGTGTTGCCACCTCTTTAATTTGTTTTCAACATTTGTTTTACATTAACCTTAGCAATTCAGTAAAGAACTTTCGTTTAGAAGACAATCTGAAAACCAATTGAATGAGGCCCAATTTCCATGCCTCTCCTTTTTCTAAAACAATTGGCATTTTTATTATAGTTCCCAAACTATCGATTTAATTCTTGGAACTTCCTTGACAAGTATGGAAGATCAAGAAATGGTTTTATTGGTGAGTGGATTTGTTTTCTCTTAAGATTTAGCAGTTGGCTTGATTTATTTTTAGCACTTTAATATGGATGTCATGATGCATGAAGCAAGAAAAGGTGAAAATTTTACCCAAATTTTGTGGTAACTTTCTGTAGCATCCTAGGGCTGTTACAACAGCCAGATACACTAAGGTCAAGTTAGAGAGCCTATCATCTACAGACATGGCCTCGGAACACAAAATACCAAAAGGTCGAGCACGAGTTGCATGAAAGATGCAACTGACATGTTTTGTCTATCTCTGAAACTACACCAATGACTGTGACGATCGGAGGAGGTGTGGTGGATGGGGGTCGTGTGATCACTATACAAATTCAGGGATGTTCCTTTGAGTGGGAGTTCGTGTTATATATATATTTCACGTATTTTAAATCTAAAAACATAAACCCAGTATTATGAACATAGTCTTAAATGTCTTTGCAAAACCTATGTAGGCTAAACCCTGTTTTGTAGACCTCTTAAACTTAGATGAATTCATGTGATTGAGAAACTTAAAAGTTTGGTCCAACTTAATTGTTTTATACCATAACTTGAGGATACTCCATGTTCAACATTTCAACTCTATATGATATAAAACCCGTTAGGAGATAATTCCAGGGAATCCGCTAATGAAAAGATAATATGATTTATCAAGTTCATGTGGATATTTCGGAAATTAAACTCGGATATTCCGCTAACAAAGAGATAATTTGATTATCGAGTTTGTGCGGGTAATTTCATCATAGTCCAGTATGATGTGTTCTCTACCGTAGAGAATGAGCTTCTAGTGCATTATGAACATTCGGAATGATCACTGAGCTTAATGCCCTACATGCATCGTAAATCAGGTTTTCTTCATGCAAAATGGAGGAGAACACTCAGAAAACATGGTAGTCATGATTGATGACATTGAAACACCACGTTGAGCCTAAGTACTGGATGACATATAGTTCTGCTTGCAAAGGGGTGATGCGATTGCCGCCCACACATTGTCATGGACTACATGCAAAGGGAATTGTTCACCTTCATGAATACTTGGTTGTGCTAAAAAACCAAGAAGATGAAATAGATTACCGGGAAGTCATCAATGATGATGGTATATATGATATACACGTTGTGAAGGTTTTACCTAAACCAATGCTCATTGAAGTGACTGACTGATGACACTAGTCATGTTTTATGAAAACAATTTGTCTGCTTGAGTAGCATGGAAAGATGAGGAGACAATCTGTGTCAAGGATGGCAAGCAAGATGTTGTGATTACTACCAACACTCTCCCTCTACATATACCATTTGAATAAGATATTTTATAATCACTTGTCAGTGTGATCGTTATAAGTGTGTCTTTCCACAAGTGACATAATTATTTGTATGTGATTAGTGACAAATCGTTGTCCTACATTTATTTTTCCTAGGAGTGGCGCGGAACTGGAAATGGCCAATCAGAGCGCAGAACTAGGAGTGGCCGGAATGGGGGGTTTCCTTCTGATCCAGCTGTTCACTAACAAGCCATGAACGGCTCTGAAGAAGGGGGGGTTCAGACGGGGTTTCCGGGGTTTAGGGTTAGCGTGGGGTTTAGCGTTTCAGTGAGCTAGGGTTGAGCATAAGTAATTTAAAAAATGAAATAAATATGAAACTTTCGCTTAGTGTCCATGTATGCAACTACGTTGCTAAAAAAATTAAAACTTATTATACCCACAGTTAAATGAAAAACATTCACACAATTCAAGGTATCGATGGAATGAGCTAGGGTTGAGCACATCTAATTCAAAAAAAAAAATCAAAACAACATACAACCAACGCACATGGTCTACTTATGCAACTAAGTTGCTATACAAAAATATAAAACTTGTTATATCCACATTTCAACTCCAACATTCACACGTTCACGATATCGATGGAATGAGCTAGGGTTGAGCATAAGTAATTAAAGAATATCAAATAAATATAAAACCAGCACACATTGTCGTTTTACAAGTCATAGTTATAAAAAATATATGAACTTTGATTTTGAGTCGGTCAATGTTTTTGTCCAAAGTTTTACCAAACATTCAGATGAGCACAAATAATTCAAAAAAATAAAATAAACCGGTGCCCATAGTCATTTTACATGACATAGTTATGAAAGAAAAATAAAAACTTGGTATATGAGTATTTTCATGAGAAAACCTTCACACAAATGAGTTACCATGAACGAAGCTGCAAAGAGTTCAAGGAAGTGAGAGAGTGTTTGATATTTTGAAAATTGATTTGAAAAAAAAATCACCAAAGCTTCATTTTGGTGTGACTAAGAATGATCGAGGCTTAGTTTTTCATTTTGGTATGTAAAACTTGTTTAAATGTTGGTCAAGCTTGGGTTTGACCGATTTTGAAATAATCGTAAAATATTAAAAAGAACTTCAAATAAATAAAAATATAGTGCACATGGTCTTAGTTTGTCATGTACTAACAGATCGAACTGATAAATAAGGTCTACATATATATTAAACAAGAAATGCTTTAATATGGTGTGAAATCTCGCATCTCAAACTACGAACTCTGATGTGTGAAGAGAGGTGGTTTGTGTTTTGAGAAATGACTCCATATTGATGCAAGGACACTACATTAGTGTAATATATGTTAACCCTAGAGTTGGACATCATTTGGACAAGGTAAAAAAAATGACAGGATTAGAAATGAGGATGTTTTGGCTTCTTTCGGGCTCTTTTGTAGCTCATTTTGGTGCATATTGATGCATTTTGATGCAATGCTTGAAATCTCACACCTTTGGCTATACCATATTGATGCATTTTAATGCAATGCTTAATATGATGTAAATTTGAATTTTTTGTTCAAAGTTGAATTCCAAAAATAAAAATAAAATAAACAATTTTCATGCAATACTAATGGGCAAACGGAGCATCAACCTTTTGGCACTAGGCTATGCCTCTGTTTGCGAAAAATCTACCACCATTTGGAGGTAAAGGAAGTTTTCAAGGGTAAAGAGAAGAGGGTGATATAATGTGATAAAGTAGAGTGAAAAGCCAAACCTTTGGGATGCCTCCGTGGTTCATCCAGCAAATTTTAAGAAGACTCAAGCGTGTAAGCTTAGGGATGCCCAAGGCATCCCCTTCTTCATCAACAATTTATTAGGTCACTTCTAGTGAAACTATATTTTTATTCGGTCACATCATATGCATTTTACTTGGAGCATCTTTTTGTTTTTATTTTGTTTCTTTTGTTTTCCTTGCTGCACTAAATATAGTTGGAACCCAGCATTCTTGTGTGGGAGGGAGACATGCTCCGCTTTTTCATATGAATACATGTTATGCTCGTATTCTTAGTTTTTCTTCTAGCAACTGCAATCATTTCAGCTCCTATTTTTCATGTATCTCTTATTCAGAGCTGTTAGTTCAAGTAGAGTAGTATTAGTACTCTCTTGTTTTGTTTCTCCATCATTTCGAGAGTTTGTGTTAAAATATATATTGAATGGTGCTTGATGGAAATAGAAAATGTTACATGTGGTAGATGGTATAACGGAAAAAACTTGCATATTCTTGTAGATCACTAAACTGTTTCACTTGATTATTTGCTGTTGTTTTGAGATATTAATAGGCTTAGTGGTAAAATTGCTGATTTAGTACAGTAAAAACAATTAATGGTTGGTCTAAAAGCTTGAAACTATGCCACACTCAAATAACTAGTTGATAGGATAATGGTATATGACTTCATTTGCTGATAGAAATCGTAATGGCTTTTGTTACGCGCTACAGTCGGGGTAGCTAACAGTGACTTTTCACTACCACAGACCCTCTTGGAGTGATTTTCATTATGCCTTGTAAGATCATAATTTTAGTTGTAATCTTTTAACTTGTGAGTTCTATGTTGCGGTTTTCTCGCACTTCCACCATCCACATTTGCTAGCCTCTTCGGTATTGTGCATTTATCATTCTCACATTGAGAGTTGGTGCAAACTTTGTCAGTGCATCCAAACCACGTGGGAGAAATTTGTTCTTCTACACATAAGCCAAAAATTATCTTCATCAAAACAGCCACCATACCTACCTACCATGGCATTTCCATAGCCATTCCGAGATATATTGCCATACAACATCCATCCTAATTATGTTACTTGATGTCATGCTTCATTGTAATTTTGCATACTGCTACACTGGCAGGATCATTTAGTTTTATATACATCAGAGATATTTCAGTTTGAGTTATGAGTACTAAAAGTGTGATGATTCATTATAAAATAGAGTGTTTCCCCTACCAGTGAGGTTATATATAAAAAAAGAGAAAAATCCCAAAATAATAAAAAGAAAGAAAGGGACCAAAGAGAGATAATAAAGTGAGAAGGGGAAGCATTACTATCATTTATTCCACACTTGTGCTTATTTAGCACCAATACTTCAGTTGGAGAGAGTTTTCATATTATGACTTGCATAACTATGTGGGGAACTTAACATTATAAAACTTGGCATGTATATTCTAATGATGAGCCTCCTCAAAAGTGCTCTAGGTCTTCGTGAGCAAGCAAGTTGGATGCACCCCCACTAGTTCCATTGGAGAGATTTCATACACTTATAGCTATATGTGCATCCGTTGTGTGTTAATCACTACTCCTTGCATAACTTCGATTATAAGACTTACTCGTGTCTAATGATCACTTTCAGTTGTGTGAGACTTTCTTCCATTGACCTTCCAAACCCCCCATAATGTTCTTTTAGCCATAATATCCTGGTGTCAGGGACCAACACATAACGCTTACTTGTTTTGAGTGCACAAATATCGTAATGATTTTCCTACATGCATATTGTTGTCACTTGACTTGATCCTTACAAGATTGTTGTGAGAGTTTGATTCCTTGTATGATTATATTGTTGTTCTTGAAGCTTAAATCATCTTTAATAAACCTTGCACGGTTGATTGTCTTTTAGTATTGATTCATTGAAAAGTTTTACTTTGTTATTCCTAATGGTTTATACATTATTCTACTTGATATCAACTATAAACCACACCCCTTATTCATTTGATCCTAGTTTACATGCTTTACATTACTATGATGATAAAGTTAATGTTGGTAGCATGCCACCTCATAAATTATTTGTTTTTATCGTTTACCTACTCGAGGACGAGTAGAATCTAAGCTTGGGGATGTTGATACGTCATAAACATATCCATAATTTCTGATGTTCCATGTTGTTTTCACACTATACGCTACATGTTTCCTATACACTTTATGCCATTTTTATCGATCTTCTGGGACTAATCTATTAAGAAGATGCCACAGAGCCAGTTCCCATTTTCTCCTGTTTTTTATTTCAGAAAAGTTGTTTTGGAAATATTCTCGGAATTGGACGATTCGAAAACCAAAAGCCTTAGTTTCTGTCGCGCACATGGATTCCGGAAGGGGGCCACAGGGGCCCCACACCATAGGGTGGCGCGGACCCCCTCTGACCGCGTGTCGAGACATCGTAGTAGAATTCATAGACGGGGGTGCCATGAGACTACCGATAGAGACGTGGGGGGACGTGGTTGTGCGAAGGACAATGACACAGGGTTTTTACCCAGGTTCGGTACGGCGCAGTAATGCGACGTTCCTACTCCTGCAATCTCACTATTCAGGACTAAAGCCTGGAAATACAGAGTACAATGTGAGGTTCTATTGGCTGCTCGTCGAGGATCAATCTCTCGGCGAGTTAGCCTTTAGCTTCTTGTCTATCTATCATATCTCCCGTCCGGCTTTATATAATAGCCGGATTAGGGAATACAGGGTAGGAAACCTAGAAGACTATGGTAACTCTTTAACTTGGAAAGTAAGGAATCCGCCTTCTACTCCAAGCCAGATCACGTGGGCCGTGATCTGGGCTCTTCTAGAATCCAGCTTCTGTGCATCAGCTTACTTGGCCGCCTAACGGACCATAGCCCATTACCATTTAGGCCACCATGGTAATCCGGCACTTTATACTATCATCTGATATACCCCTAGTTGGTATATATCTGACAGTAGCCCCCCAAGAAGGATTAAGACTCAGATTCGCCGTCTTTTGCCAAATGCATATTTTCCAGGAAATATCGGCCTGCAGTCTTGATTCTTCTTTTTCTCCTCAAGGGATGTTACCACGCAAAACTCGGAATCCAGAAAATCCGGCTTTTCTTCCACGAATCTTCGCGGAGAAGGAACTTCCTACGTCAGCGCTTTAATCTTGCTGACGTAAGGGACGTTTGGGTTACTGGTGGGAAACCCAGAAACATATCTCTGACAGATTCTCGCGGGAAACGAGGCGATAGCAATAATCACCCGTCGTTTCATTTCCCGGAATTTCCGGCGAGTGACACGCGTTGATCATCCAACGGTCAAAAGAGCCGTTAGCACGCATCGTGACGGGATTCCGGCTATAAATAGCCGTCTTCGTCCTCTGTGGAAATCTTCCGCTCTCACTTCGCAACGCCATTTCTAGCGCCCAAATTCCGGCAGAGCACTTCCCGAGCGCACGAATGCACCCAAGACCTCACCAGAGCGACTGAGCGCCGCCCCTCGATGTCATCTCCGTCATCTTCCCCAGCCCGCACCGTCGCAAAGGACATAGACGAGATAATTGACACGATGGACCCGCAACTAGATTCACCAGTGCATGCCTCCGGCGACGAGCCGGCGAAGGCCACAGCTGGCACGGGGGGCGAGGAGATCCCTCTCGCCTCCGCGGATCTTGCGGGGTCCTCTTCCGCGCCTCCCCCGCCGTTCGTGCCCGAGACGGTGGAGGAGAAAATCGCGCTCGTCAGAGACGAGCTCGCGGCCGCAGCGTCCGCCGCCGCCGGAGCCGAAGAAGAGGCGGAAACTGCCGACAACTGGAGTGCCAGCAGTATTCCGCCATCCCTCCTTCCGACAATGGAGAAGTAGGGGCTCGTGCTGAAGGGGAAGTGGCGGCTCCCGGAGGACGAGACCGAGCCCATGCCGAAGGACGGAGAACGTGTCCTCCTCTCCTCCCACATTCAGAGAGGTATGGGTCTTCCGCCGTCCGCCTTTTTTCTCCAGATTCTAGCCCACTACAACATCCAACCCCATAATCTGCCACCCAACTCCATCCTCTATTTAGCCGGATTTCAGGCCCTTTTCGAGGGATATCTAGGTATAGCACCTAGGTTAGATTTCTGGCTTTATTGTTTTGGGTTTAAGCGGAACTCTTCGGAGGGCGCACTCCCAACTTGTGGGACCATTTCCTTCACCCTGCGTAGATTCAGGGAGGACTGGTTCCCCAAGATAAAAACATCGGAATCCGTCGAATTCTGGACGGGTTCCTTCTTTTATCATCCCGACGTTCCCTTTCTTGGGAAAACCATCGGGGTTCCACCTTTCTCGAACACCGCCGCTGTTACCCAAGAAAATTGGGGAACTGAAGCAGTTCAAACCCTGCCGCCGGATCTTCTCAGGATCAAGCGGCGCATCGCAAAGCTCGTCGCTTCTGATCCGCCTCTAACCGGCATGGACACAGTCCTTTGTTGGTTAGAAAGGCGGATTCAGCCTTTGGCGAATCACGGCGCTCTCCTTCTCTGCGAATACTCGGGAGACGGCGATGCTATGCGGACAACCGACAAGGTTTGGTCGGCAAAGGATTTGCGGAAACGTGCAAATCAATTGGTCGCATCCCGCGACCAATATGAAGAAAGCCGGCCAATGTATACGGCCACGAACCCGGCTCCCAAGGTACAGTTCTTCGCCCTTTGGGTTTAAATTCTTTTCATTTACTCGGTTTTCGTGCTTTCAACTCAACTTTTGCCTTCTTGACAGATTGCCGAACTTCCTGAGTTGGAACTTGCTTCCGATGCCGATCTGGAGGCATTGCGCGCCGCCTCTGCCGGTGGACGTAAGCGCAAGAAGATTTCTGCTTCCCAGGAAGTCATTGATCTTGACGGGGTCCCCGTCGTCACCTCCAGGTTCGAACATCCGGGTTGTTTTATCTTTGTCTGGATTTTCTTCCTTTATCTCGGAGTTTAATTTTCTAGCTTTTATTCTTTCTAGCCTGCCTCCCTCTACTCTGAAGTCGAAAAAGCTGAAGAGGCACAAGGCTGTGGCCAGCAGAGGCCCACATCCTTCTCCTGCTACCGCTCCAAATACACCGACCGCAGCAACAGAAGAGCACGCTGCAGCCCCCAACACCGAGTCCCTGCAGACCAGCCAGCCCATTGTGCCGGAAACGTACACGAGGGAAAGGGCGGTCCCTGAGGTGGGAGGTCCTTCTCGGATAATCGAGGAGTAAATTCCCACCTTTTATAAGGAATTCAAAAATATCAACGAGGGCCTTAGCACGGTTGGGACTCTTTTTGCTGACTACGCAAAGGAGTTCACTGAAAACTTGGCAGGTTTATAGCGGATGAGCCAGGTATTATCTCCAGCCCCAAGCAATAAGTCAAATGCATGCTTTTCACTTAATGCTTTTATCTTTATCATGCTTGTTTGTAACTTAAGCGTTCTGGTTCGTTTCCTTATTTCAGCAAACCGCTGAAACCATAAACATGGAAGTTTTCAACAAGCTAACTGTCAAGAATAAGGAGGTTAGAAGCCTTCTCTCTATTCTTGAAGTTAAGGAAATAGAGCTGGCATCATTGATGGGGGGATGCTAACCCGGTATGCCAAGATCCGAGGAATAACCCGGCCCGGAGGCAGTGAGCAGGATACAGCTAGGGATAAATATGTTTGTGGAGGCCCAAGCTCATGGGCCTAGTGACCCGGATTATGGGTGTTGTAAAGGAAAGTTAGGGTTAGCACGCCGTGTCTGGGTAGGACCCGGGTGTGCCTTGTAGAGTAAGTTAGGGGGGTACGGGTACTATATAAACCGACCCTCGGGTATAGATTGAGACAGAGATTCGAGAACCTTAGCAATATCGAGTGGTATCGAGTATCCAGTGTAAACCCTAATCGAGTTATTGTATCGAGAATAGAGATCCGGCGACTTCGATTGCCGGCTGTCATATCAAGTTGTATCATGTCTTCCTTTGAGCTAAACCCTCTCCCGAACGCCTGTGTCGACTTGCCCCAAGATCAGTTACCCCTGGTAACATCTGCCGTGATTACCCCACGACAGTTGGCGCCCACCGTGGGGCCTGCGTCCAAAGGTGTCTACATCACGGGAGAAGCTCGGAAGGGCATGGAGAATCTTGTCATCGGCGAGATCTACATCGACCACGAAGGAGAAAAGGTGGTGGACGATTCCGGCTGGGGGCCGGAGTCGGATCACCTCGAAACCGGATCCGTCATAACAATCGGCCGGATCAACGTCTTCATCGGTATGGTATGTGCTTCCAATTCGGTCCCTGACAACGTTGGATCTGATTCTATGCCAGGAAAAGCCACGTCTACCCGATCAGATAATGAAGAATCGACGGGAACGACATATCCAGCAGAAGAACCCATCGCGGAGTGGGAACAGCCGGAGGAGCCGGCATGGACCCCACGCGACCGGGCCCAAGGAGAAGATGACACCGGGTCTATCCTGGATCTACTGGAAAACCGGTATGAGGAGAACGGTGAAGAGCAACAGCCTGAATTTACACCGGATGTCGCGCGCCGAGTTGCAGTCTATGCAGCCCCCGCGGCTAACCAAGGAAACACAGCCGCGGCACCAGTCGGGGCAGTGGCCCAGCAACAGGGCGCGGTTAACGGAGACCCGGTCTTGACCCGGGTCGATGGAGAGTCAGCATCGGTCACCAGTCGCGCGGCAGATGAGGAGCAACACGCCAACATGTTCGGGTTTCAAGCCAATCGGACACCAGGGGCGGGTCCCTCGAATCCGCGTCACCCGGCCCTGTTCGATAATAATTTGATCTTGGATCCTACAGTCCTCGCCACTGTTATCACCCCAGAAAACGCGGCAGAGCGTGTTAGAGATCTGGACGTGGCTCGTCGTGCATTGGAACAGCAAAGAAGGCAAGTGGAAGCAGATAGACAGGGGATGGCCACCCGGCGGCGCGAGCTAGACGCGTTGGAAACCCGGCTTCGAGAGGAAACGTCCAGGATACATCAAAGGCACCACACCAGGTTGCCAGCAACGGGCGGGGTTATTAATCCGGCTAATTTGTTCATCACGCCTCAGGATCAACCGATACCAGTGGTGAACCAGGGAACCGCACCCCAACAGACAACAGCAGCGACACGTCCAGCGAATGAACGGACCGGGTTACCCCCACCGCAAACTAGAGTCACAACCGGCAACGATCTACTGCCGCCGCCACCATCACGATTCCGCACGCCAGCCGGCCACTACAACAATCCTATGGACAACGTATATGCGGCGACACTCGCATTGAATCAAATACCTGTGGGAGAGTCGCCCCATGCAGAGAAGACCCGGCAAGCCATCGAGCTGTTGCACACTGCGGTGGCACAGCAAGCCAATTACCCGGATCACAGAAGCGGAATGCACGGGACGCCATATGTCAGCCAGCAGCAAGGGAATTTACAAACAAGTTCGGCGCGGCGGAGGGAAGAGCAGCAGCAAATGCCGCCTCCTCCCCGCGCTCAGGCAGTATCAGCAGCACAGGCCGTCGTGGACAGTTCTAGGGCTCGGAGGGCCGCGGCCGGGTCTGCAGCGCATGGACCTCCCGCAGCGCAGCGCCCAGACGCGCCCCCCGCGGCGTCACACGTTTCCAGGGCAAGGCCGGCTTCAATCATTCTTGCGGGGCCCAAGTGTCTCTCGGACAATATTAGAGCTGAACCTTACCCGGAAAAGTTCAAAGAGCCAGAGAAAGTAGTGAATTATGAGCCAACCATGGATCCCGAAACATGGCTAAGCAGTTACGAGATGGCAATGTCAATCCGCAACGCGTCCGAGAATCTTCAAGCCAAATTCATGTATCTGATGATGTCTGAAGGAGCAGCAAAATTGTGGTTCACCAATCTACCAGAGGGATCGATCAAGTCGTGGGAAGAACTGAAGACCGCGTTCATCAAGCACTTTCACGGGACCTGCAGGAAATTATTCACCATTGATGATCTAGAGCGATGCGTCCAAAAGAAGGGAGAATCGGCGCGCAGTTGGGTGCGCCGGGTTATGGAGATACTTCACTCATCCACAGACATCCAGCCCAAGGATGCGCTACAAGCCATGGCAAAAACATGCAAGTATATACCTTTAGTGCAAAAGTTAACTCGCATGAAGTCCAGTCGAAATGCGTCAGAAGTCACAATGGGAGAATTGATGGATGCGTGCAACAAACACGCTGCGACAGATACCACAGAAGAAGAAGCTGATGACAAGAAGACAAAAGCAAACACAAGCGGTAATGGAAGAACCGGCAACGGAACAGCGTCAGGAAACAACGGAAATAGTCAGAACAAGCGTCCCTTCGAAGGAGGCTCCGAGTTTGTCGCTAACACCGAAGCCGGGTCTTCAAGGCCAAGAGCAGAAGGAAACTTCAATACTGGAAATCACAACGGAGGAAACTACCAAGGGCCGCCCCGGCCGAGTAATAGTTGGGACATCTTCAGGATGGCGTGCCCAAAACACAGCAGGAATGGCAGGCCGGCTAACCACTCCTTGGAGCAGTGCGCCGATTTACAAAGATGGAAAAATGAGGAAGTGCACAGAGCTATGCGAGGCGCAGGGCGGGGAGGAGGACCGGGTCCAGGGGCAAACCCGGGCAACGGCCCACCCCCAGCTGGTAACCCGACGGCTGGAAATCAAGGTAATAACCAAGGGGGGGCAGGAGGCTTCCAGGCTAACCCCAAACAATTGGGTCAATATCATGTGCACACCACAGGAGGATCTAACAAGGACAAAAAGATACTGAAGCAAGCAGTCAACTCAGTTTCGTTAGCCGTTCCGAGATACTTGAGATGGTCAGAACAGGAGGTAACATGGAGCAGAAGGGATCACCCAGAAAGAGTGGAACATCCAGGAGTCTTGGCACTAGTAGTCGCACCGCAAGTTAATGGGTACGAACTAAAGAAGGTTTTAATGGATGGTGGAAGCAGCATCAATATACTATATTGGGAAACCTTCCTACGCATGGGTCTCAAGGAATCTCAACTGCAAAAAAGCTCAACAGTTTTTCATGGAATAGTGCCGGGTCATTCAGCATGCCCCGAGGGAAAAATCGCATTGGAGGTAGCTTTCGGAGAATCAAAGGATAACTATCGAATTGAGTGGCTCACCTTTGAGGTAGTGAAATTACGCAGCCCCTATCACGCGCTGTTTGGAAGGCCGGCTTATGCCAAATTCATGGCTAGGCCGTGTTATGTATATCTACAGCTAAAAATCCCGGGTCCCAAGAAGACTATAACCATACACGGAAATCGAGACATAGCCGCTGAATGCGACGAAGGAGATGCAGCAATGGCCGAGCAAGCTTGCAGAAAGGAAGAACTCAAGCACTATCGGTCTCAAGCAGACCCGGAGGACAGAACTACATCAAAGAAGCCAAGTACTGAAGGCGAAAAAGCAAAGTCCAAGGTCACGCAAGATGCTAAAATGGTGGCCTTAATCGAAGTCGACCCTCCCAAGCAGCCTGCTGTAAAGGAAAAAGTTACACGGCCGCCAACAACCAGCAAAGTCATGGAGACACCCCACCCGGGTTGGCTGGCAAACCCGGTATTCATCAGGAAAAAGTCCAACTTATGGAGGATGTGCATTGGTCAAGCCGGATCAGGGCCAGTGCTTACAAAGAACTGAGTAATGTAACGGGCGGCAGGTTTCAGACGCGCTCTTTTCCTACCCAGGGTACCTAAGGGGACTGGAAGGTTTTTAATGAGGCGGCCTGCTGACCCAAAATTTCTGGTATCAATAAAGAGATGGTTATCAAGTCCTATGTCTTTTCACCTTTATCACAAGTAAGTAGTATCCATACGACATCGATAATTCAGTATCATCAAAAGCATCGATTGCATGTAGGTCTTGGGGGTTGGTTGCTCAGGTAACCAACCACTAACCCGAATGACCCGGCATAGATAGCTATAAGTTATAAGGGCCGATTCCTCGCAAACGAGCACGGCTGCAATCTTATGACTGGGCAAAGAAGCCAATTTTTCTTGACTTATCTTACTTAAGCTTGATGTGACTCGCACTAAAGTGGCATGATTCGTTCGCTTACGATTACAATCAGCCATGGAGCCCAATGGGACTTGCCTGACACTGTTCTCGTATGGATGTAACAACATGGTATCCACGCGAAAGCCGGCTTATAGTATAAGGTAGTCAAAAGGGTCATCTAAACCACAAGTTTATGCAGAGTACAAGGCTGATAAGCCGGAAACTCAGTGATTATCAAGCATAACTTCAGTATTCGCATGAGATGGTTTTAGGGTTTTGCCTGGTAGGGAATGATTTGTCCTCTGAGAAAGGCCACACCCTCATGACTCGTCCTTTGGGTCATGGGGACTGGGGACTTCGTAACAGAAACAAACCACTTTGATACCAAGGTTCAAAACGGCCCTATCATCCGAGTCTTGGGAACTTCAAGAGAATTTCACTTATCAAAGCCCCTGGTCTCGAAAAGAAAACGAGTCTTATGAAGGGAGCTAAAAAAAGAGATGGGTATCAAGAACAAGTTCAGAAGAACAGCAAAAAGTACGATTATCAAAAGGCTGGGAAAGCCGCGAAAATATGTCACCAAATAGAAGTATATTACAAGCTTTTGCATCGGTATCAGAAGTGCACAGGCGCACCATTAACAGAATAAAGTAACTCAAACAAAAAGGTCCCATGTGACTAAGATATTATGACATCCTTACTCTACTCGGCCTCCTGAGCGCGATCTTCCGGGTCTTGCTCCTGGACCTGCTTCTTAGCTTTTTTGGCAGAGCCACCCGGACTCACCGCGCCAGGACGGATAGGAGGAGGACGGACGGTGTAGAGGCGGAGGGCCCTGATTTTAAGTCGGCCTCCCTCTTCGAGGTCGCCTCCTTCTTCTTAGCTGAGTAATCAGCCCATTTCTCCAAGAGGTCAAGGGGCGGGGGTGCTTCCTCTGTGATAATCTTGTCATCAGCGTCATACGCAGCCATTAGTGTATTAAGGTTCAAGCTATCGGCTAGAGTGGTGGCAGAAGGGCGCACTGCCGACTGAATGGCCTTGAAATCCTTAGGTGTAAATTTGGCGCCATCCGCCTTGAACTCAGGAAACCCGGAGATTATCTTCGCCGGGTCAAGCTTCGGAAAGTAAGCTTTGGCCAAGGTCAAAGCCCGCACTATACCAGTACGGCAGGACGAACGCTTCCAGAGTTCAATCCATCCGGGTACAGTGGAGCAGGCTTGGACAAGGTTCTCTTCACCCGGATAGGCTTCCGTGGGCCAATTAATGGCATTCAATATAAATTTGGTGCCGGCAAAGAAAGTCCGGAGCACACTCTTCAGGGTCCTAACCTTGACAATAGCATCTTCCTCTGGAGCTGCAAGGTTCGCGCCTATAGTGGAAACAGAAGCAAGAACGTATCAGTAGCAGCCGGGTATGAAATTAGTCGGCAGGCAAAAATTAGTCGGCAGGCAAAAACTTAGCCGGCAGGCAAACACTTACTAAGTAAAATCTGATAAGTATCGGAGACTTGATCCGATAACTTCTTCAAATCGGCCTGAGCGGCGAGGCACTTCTCCTTGTATTTGGAGACATCCTTCTTCAAAGTTTTCATATTATCCTCAAGGATTTCTCGGCGTTTTATCTCGGCAAGAAGGAGCCGTTCAGTCTTCAACAAGGTTTCATCAGACCGAGTTACATGTGCCTATAAGTGTAAAAGGGTGCAAGAACCAGATGAGTGTTATGACAAGAAAAATATGGTGAGAAGTACCAAGCATAACTTTTGCAAGTTATACTCGGAACTTGGGGACTAGGTAGGGAGTATAGGATAACAAGCGCTCTTACCTGGTGCTCTGCAGCCATGCGCTCTAAAGTCTCGCTCTCCGAAGCCTTCATGGTGAGAAGCTTGTCCATCAGTTGTTCGAAAGTATCTTTATTCGTGTCAGACGACCCGGGTCCTTGGAATTTCCTAGAAGAGGTTTTCTTCTTAGAAGGAGGTGGAACCCGGGTCATTTGCACGTTGGAATCCGACACTCCTTCTGCACCTAAGGTGGTGGTCTTTCCCTTGCTGGCATGAGAAGCAATTGGGTATTCGGCTTCCTGCTGGTCCGGTTTAGTCGGCGATGTTTGTTCTTCATCGCCAGACGTGGTTGCAGTTTTATCAGCTGGGTTCCCCTTACCCGGGCCCTTATCTTCTGAATCCTCTTGATCGCTGACAGCGACCGTGGCCCTGTAGATGTTATCACAAAGCAGCTAAATATGCAGTCAGGAAAAGATGACGAAGTACCGGAAAGTATCTGGAAGGGGATTTTTACCCGGTATTCACCGCAAAGTCACAAGGAAATCCATCGTCAGACCCGGGGGAGGCTGGAAAATGTCAAGTTAAATATTATGCGAGAATGCTTCTAGGAAACCGTGCTAACCAAGAAAAGATAGAGCAAGTACCAGCTTGCCGAGTGGGGAGCGGTGAAGAACCCGGGTTAAGGGCGTCGTTACCCGGGTGATTTCGAGTCGACCTGCGCTTAGGCGTGGGCGACCCCTTCAAGATTGACCAGCGGAATAACGTCAAGAAAGGTTCAAGAATATCATTACGGTAATGTAAAGTGAATGTGCGAAGGGGGATGAAACCTTGGAGGTGGCTCCTTGAGCTTTTCTCTTAGATCCGGCTTTGGTTGCCGGCTCCGGTTCTTCCTCATCACTGGCAGATTCTACCTTGCCGTCCGAATCTTCTTCCTCGTCATCTTCTTGTTCTGAATGTCATCAAGGTTACGGTTGGAAATAAAGGGGTTGCGGTGAGTTCAAGCGAGTCAAGTAAAACTCAGAAAGTACCTTCGTCTGAGTGAACAGCTTCTTGCTCCTCTTGACCTTCGGAGCTAGGGGGGGTATTGGTGTTCCAAAAGTCGTCATCATCCTGAAAGGCGTTAAAGTACGGGTTATCAGTTGCATCAAGTGGAAAGAGCGAAAGTAAAGGCGTCAGAGTCGGGTTTTTACCTGGGGGGCCGGGTTCTCAAGTGTGAAGGGCTCTAACCCGGATATGTTCCGGATTACCTCGAGCTTCTCCGTAAGAAAACCCTTGATGGTCTTGAGAGTGTCGCCGATTGCGAAGATGTTGTCAGAGTATCGTAGTGGATCAGAGGGTTCCCCAGAATACTCGCACATCAGCTTTGTGCGGATGGAGTTGGGTTGAATTCTGAAGTCGACCCAGGTCTTCACTAGGTTGAGCCCAATGAGGCCCTGGGCTCTAAGAGTGGCGAGTTTGTATAGCAGAGGTTGGATTGCCTCCCTGTCTGAGTCGGGGGCAAAGGCACTAAATTTATCGGAGATATCAAGGAGACCATCCGAATAACCCGGCAGTTTCTTTTGGCCGGATGGGGAAGTGTCCTGGCAGTAGAAATAAGAAAGCTGCCAGTGTTTGACATGAGAATTAAGGGTGAGGGATGGCATCGGAGAGTTCTTGCGGCGCTGGATCGAAACCCCGCCGCAAGTGAGAAGCGCCCCATCACCGCTTTCGCGGCATGGTTTGCATTGATAAAGCTCGATAAAAAGAGCTAGGTTTGGTGGAGTGCATAAATAGGATTCAGAAAGGACAATAAAGTGGGTGATATTTAGCACAGAATTGGGCCCGATGTCGAAGACGCGAAGGCCATAGTGACTAAGAATGTCACGGAAAAAAGGATGACCGGGTGGGCGAAAACCCCGGGTTACATGTTCCACGAAGCAGATTACCTCGTCTTTTGTAGGGGTGGGCCGGGTCTCCTTACCCGGCACCCTCCATTGGATATTCTCCTGAGGAGGGAGAACTCCCAGCTCTACTAGCTCCTCCAACTTGGCCTTTGTGACCATAGACCGCCCCCAGTTGGCGGAAATGGTGTTGGTGGCTTTACCCTTGGTTGGGGTTTTCACCTGTTTCTTGGGAGCCATGTGGTTGACCTGCAAGGCGTCAAATAAGAAGAAGATTAAGACATGGAAGTTATGAAACGGTCAGGTATTAGCCGGATGGTATTGAGGTATGGCAGGAGATCCGGGTGTTAGCCCGTAGAATCAAGCTCGGAAGTTCCGGGTATTGCGTATTATGGAGAAATTTATGGGGTCTAAATGGTAAAGAAGCTTTTTGAAAACGATGGGCAGTGGCTTAAGCGCCAAATGTGAATAAAGGGGATTAAAAAGAAGCAGTCCAGCCGAGTGACTGATGCAGAGGCGGAAATCTTGGGCAGTACGAGCCTAGATTGGAAGTTTTATTTTCAAATTCGTGGCAAAGGTAATGATTGTGGGAAGTAGGCGAGTTGGTTGGAGTATGCGCCTTATCCTTTGTGCGAACTAAAAGAGACTATGGGTAGCCTAATCCGGTCTAGCCAAGAAATCTGAGGCGGACGGATCTAGATCTAATCTGAGAAGAGAAATCAAATGTTGCGAGGGGAAGTTGATGAACGCAAAAGGCTTACCGGAGGAGATCCGAGGGAGGCCTTGCGGAGGCAGATGGCGCAGGCCTGGTGTCCTTTCGCGGTTCTTGGTGGGCCGGATGAGAATCCGCCGGCGGATCTTGGCGGCGGCGCGGAGCGACCGGTGGCGGAGCGTAGCCTTCGGGCAATGGGTTCCGGTGACGTGCGTGGAAGGTCCGTGGTGGCGCTCAGGAAGAAAGAGAGCTCAAGAGGAGAAAGGAATGGAGTGGGGGAAATGAGCCGTTAGGGTTCGAGTCATTCCTAAGGAGCTTTTTTATAGTGCGACTGGATAAGCCCGGCTTGGTGAGTGGAGGCCGGGAATTGTGGGGGTAAAACGGCTATTAATTTAAAGTTCTTGCGAGATATGCGCCCAGTATTGAGTAAAGCATCCGGATAAAAAAGGAAGGGGATTCGTTCCGCGATGATGGGATTAACTGTCAAGCACAGGATCTTGGCGCTGCTACTATGATTTGGATCCAGGAGTTTCGAACCAAGGTGTTTGGAGGGAAAAACCTGAATTATCGCATGGCCACCAAGGAGCAAGGCCTAGCTGGGTGTTGAAACATCTTAATCCGGTTTCCATGTGCCCGTATGATTAATATCTTTTCAGGAATAGCAAGCGCTTCAAGGAGATCCGTGAAGCCCAGGCTATTCTGGGGACTACTGATGGGGGGATGCTAACCCGGTATGCCAAGATCCGAGGAATAACCCGGCCCGGAGGCAGTGAGCAGGATACAGCTAGGGATAAAGATGTTTGTGGAGGCCCAAGCTCATGGGCCTAGTGACCCGGATTATGGGTGTTGTAAAGGAAAGTTAGGGTTAGCACGCCGTGTCTGGGTAGGACCCGGGTGTGCCTTGTAGAGTAAGTTAGGGGGGTACGGGTACTATATAAACCGACCCTCGGGTATAGATTGAGACAGAGATTTGAGAACCTTAGCAATATCGAGTGGTATCGAGTATCCAGTGTAAACCCTAATCGAGTTATTGTATCGAGAATAGAGATCCGGCGACTTCGATTGCCGGCTGTCATATCAAGTTGTATCATGTCTTCCTTTGAGCTAAACCCTCTCCCGAACGCCTGTGTCGACTTGCCCCAAGATCAGTTACCCCTGGTAACATCTGCCGTGATTACCCCACGACAATCATCTCAGCTACGGCTGGAGGAAACAACAGGTATACTTGTAGTTCTCTGTAGTCCCTTGTCCATAATTTTTTCTAAGTACTTTTCCGAGTTTTCTTATCCCGGAATTTTTTTCCTTGCTTTCCAGCTGCTTTGGCGAAAGCCAAACAAATAGCTGAAGATGCCGGCAATGCCGAGAATCTCCGCCGGGAGAATTTGGACCTTCATAAGGAACTTATGAAGGTTCAAAAAGATCAGGAGGCCAGCAATATGGCTCTTGGAATTGCGCAATCCAAGGCCTCCCAACAAGCGGACAAGGACAAGGCCACTATCCAAGATTTGGAGAACGCCTTAACCCTGCGCCTGGAGGAAGGCTCCGAGATGGACAAGATCCTCGGTAAGTTATCAACTTTTACCGGATTTTCCATGTCTTAACTTCTTTCTCTGCTTTTCCGCTAACCCTTTGGTTGTTTTGTCTTGAAAAAGCAGGAGATAACCCAGATCTTACTCGGATTGAGAAAATCCGAGCTTTCGCGAAGGTATTCACTGCGATCCGAGCTGCAGGCATGCAGCTGGTCAACAAGTACCTTCCCGCAAGAACTGGGGAATTCTCGGAAGTTGAGAAACTTCCGGAAGCTATCCTGGAGGTGGCGGACTCGAAGGAATCCACCTTGCGCTCCGCAGCACGGGGTGGTGCACGCATGGCTTTAGGCCTTATGTGTATGCATTACCCCAGTGCCAAATCTTGGCGCGTGGCGTCCGGTATCCCTCTTGGATACTCGGAGACCCAGCGGACCACCATCTTTGATGAAATCAAGGGTCACGCCACCAAGATCGCCTCTATGGTGAATATCTCCATCACCTATCCGGAAGAGGAGATTCCAGAAGCCCCCGAGGATGAAAGCAGTGAAGAAGACTCAGATGCTTGAAGAATTCGCTCTGCCCTGGATAGGAGAAATAGGAAATAGGAGCATTACTGCACTTTACAATGTAATTTATATTGTAATGCTTCTATTCTTTTGTATAAACAAGTACTCTGCCTTTTGCAGTTTAACTTTTATGAAATCCTTTGCAAGTTTTCCGGGTTTTATATTCCTTTATCTTTCAAGTTCTCTGGTTTCTCTGCCTTAACTGTCCTTAGCGTTTGAAATGGCTCAGTAGTACTTTAATCTTCACGCCAAGTTACTGGGTAAAACCGATCAGTTTAAACTTGGAAACATGGATCATACTAAAGGCATTTTTACTTACTAGCTCCAGTGACCCAGCACATAAACAATCAGATAATGCTTAGAGAAAAGTAAGGAACTTTTTGGATGAAACTCGGGCACGCAGGCACAATCCGAGTTTCCCTTAACCTTTAGTAGGCTGAAAATCATTTAGTTTTTAAACGCCAAGCACGCAGGCACAATTCGGGTTAACATTGAGTATTTTGTAAGATCATTGGGAAATAAATAAGACGGAATCATGCTTTGTACTATAATAAACTTGTAAAAACATGGATGTAAGAATTCCGACAACTTTATTTCATGATCTCAAAGATGTTTACATAGAAATTGAACTATGTATAGAAGGGACGTAACTGCTGGATACTCCAGGGCCTCTTTGTCTCTCCTAGTTCATCATCTATCTTTCTCTTTCTTTTGCGATTTGGCTTCTCGGGATCATCTTCCGTATCGTGAATGTCTACAAGATAATATGATCCATTCTTCATGGCTTTACTGATGACAAATGGTCCTTCCCATACTGGGGCCAGTTTGTGCTTTCTTTGCTGCACCAATCTTAGCACTAGGTCACCTTCTTTAAAAGAACGATGCCTGATTTTCCGACTATGATAACGTCGTAAACCTTGCTGGTAGATGGCGGATCTTTGAAGCACAAGTTCTCGTTCTTCTTCTAAGAGATCGACGGCATCCTGTCGTGCATTTTCGGCATCTGATTCATCGAAATCTTGCACTCTTGGGCTGTCATGGATCATGTCCGTTGGGAGAATTGCTTCCGCACCGTAAACTAGGAAAAACGGGGTTTGCCCAGTTGACCTGTTTGGTGTTGCTCGAATACTCCAAAGCACGGAAGGTAGCTCTTCTACCCATGCCCCAGCTGCTCTATGAAGAGGAGATTCGAGTCTTGGGCGTATTCCTTGTAAGATTGAGCTATTCATTCTTTCAACCCGACCATTGGATTGCGGGTGTGCCACAGATGCGAGATCTAGGCGAATTCCCGTTTGTCGGCAATATTTTGCCAACTCTCCAATAGAGAAATTTGTCCCGTTGTCGGTTATTATGCTATGTGGAACGCCGTATCTCATGACTATGTCAATGATGAAATTTCTGGCAGTTACACCGTCAAGTTTTTTGATGGGTTTGGCCTCCACCCACTTGGTATATTTATCCACTGCAACGAGTAGATGCGTAAGTCCGCCTCTGGCGGTTTTGAATGGTCCCATCATATCTAGCCCCCAGACCGCAAACGGCCATGTAATGGGGATAGTTTTGAGTGCTTGGGCTGGCATATTTGTCTGTTTGGCGTAATATTGACACCCTGCACATGTGTTTACTATGTGCTCAGCGTCTGTCTTGGCTGTTAGCCAAAAAAACCCTGCTCGGAATGCTTTTTTGACTATGCTTTTTGATTGAGCATGATGTCCGCAATCTCCAGCATGGATTTCTTGCAGGATTTCTTGTCCTTCTTCTGGTGAAATACATCGCAGAAAAATTCTGGTAGTGCTGCGTTTATACATGCAATTATTAATTACCGTGTATCCTTTGCATCGACGCTGAATCTGTCTTTGCAAGACTTCGTCTGCTCCATCCGGGTACTTCTGATCAACTAAGAAGTCTAAATATGGGATTGTCCAATCCGGGTTAATGAGCATGACTTCAATTGACTCGGAAGCCAGAGGATAATCAACATCTCCACCTTTTATCGATGGTTCGTACAAATGTTGGACGAAAACCCCTGGTGGTAGGGTTTTGACCCTTTCTGACCCCATGCGGGCTAATGCATCCGTGTTCCAATTTTCCTCCCTTTTAACATGGAGCACTTCGAATCCAAAGAAACAGATGGCAAACTCGTCCACCGTTCTCCGGTATTCGGCCATTATAGGGCTTTTGGCGTCCCAAGTTTGGTTGAGCTGGTGCTGTACCAAATCTGAGTCGCCGTAGCATAGGATGCGTTTGACACCTATTTCCTTTGTGATATGCAAGCCGTGAAGCAAAGCTTCATATTCTGCCACATTATTACTGGCGTTGAAGTGTATTTGTAATACATACTCCATTGTATCTCCTTTAGGCGATTTTAGAACTACACCAGCTCCAGCGCCCTCCTTCATCTTGGATCCGTCAAAGTGCATGATCCAGTACTCGGACTCCGGCATTGGTGTTTTTTTCCATTGCTTCCGTCCAGTCGGCGACAAAATCTGCCAGAACCTGGGATTTTATTGCCGTCCTAGGCTGGTACCTAATGTCGAATGCTGCTAGCTCGATGCCCCATTTGGCTACTCGGCCAGTTGCCTCTGCATTGTTTATTATATCCCCTAGTGGCGCTTTGCATACCACTGTTATGGAATGTCCTTGGAAGTAATGGCGAAGTTTTCTAGATGCGAAAAATACGCCATATGCCAGTTTTTGATAATGTGGATACCTTTGTTTGGACTCGGAGAAAACTTCACTTATGTAATATACCGGATGCTGGTCTGGTATGCTTTGTTCGTCTTTCTTCCTTTCCACAACAATTACTGCACTAATAACCCGATTTGTAGCCGTAAGGTACAATAACATAGGTTCTTCGTCTTTTGGGGATGCCAAAATCGGAGCTTTCATCAAAGTTTTCTTCAACTGGGTTAGCGCTGCATCTGCCTCCTCTGTCCATTCAAATTTGTCGGATTTCTTCAACAATTTGTATAGTGGCAAGGCTTTATCCCCCAGCCGGCTAATAAACCTGCTGACGGATGCAGCGGAACCCGTCAATCTTTGCACATATTTTACGCACGTAGGCTTAGAGATGTTTAAGATTGCTTTGATCTTTTCCGGGTTTACTTCTATTCCTCTATGAGAAACGATGAAATCCAGAAGTTTTCCTGAGGGAACCCCGAATACGCACTTTAATGGATTTAACTTCATTTTATAAGCACGCAAGTTTTTGAATGTTTCTCGCAAATCCTCAAGGAGTGTTTCTTTTTCCTTGGTAACGACAGCAATGTCGTCCACGTAAACATGGACATTTTTGCCAATCTGACTATGCAAACACCGTTGCATGCAACGCTGGTAGGTTGCACCTGCGTTCTTCAGGCCAAATGGCATGGTTATATAATAGTACGTCCCATAAGGGGTTATGAATGAAGTTTTGATTTGATCTTCCTTTTTCATGCGTATTTGATGATACCCGGAATATGCATCCAAAAAGCATAAAAGCTCAGAGCCTGCAGTGGCATCTATTATTTGATCGATTCGCGGTAACGCAAACCTATCTTTTGGACACAGTTTATTCAGGCCGGTGTAATCTATACACATTCTAAGGGCTGTAGTATCTTTCTTCGGGACTAATACTGGATTCGCAGACCATTCAGTATGTATAACTTCCCGGATAAAATCTGCTGCTAAAAGCCGGATAATCTCCTTGCCAATAGCCTTCCGTCTTCTTCCGTCAAATCGACAGAGACCTTGTTTTACGGGTTTCGATCCTGGAATCACCTTGAGTTGATGCTCAGCAAGTTCCCTGGGTACGCCTGGCATGTCCGCTGGACACCAAGCAAAAATATCCCAGTTCTCACGGAGGAACTTGATGAGCTCGCTTTCCTATTTGTCGGTCATCCCAGTTCCCACTACGACAAATTTTGTCGGATCTTTGGGATCTAGGATTACCTGTCTTATATTCTCGGAAGCCTTGAAGCTATCTGCTGGCTTCCGGCTTTCTTTGCCTGCCGGCATTTCTGTCGGCGATACCTCTTTGGCCAGCTCCTTCAACTCTTCCTTTGCTATGACTTTCTCAGCGCAAAGGGCGTTTTCTTTTTCCATCTCGTTTGCTGATTTGAAGTCTCCAGATATGGTGATCACTCCTCCTTTGGGTCCTGGCATCTTCAGCTTGTTATAGATATAACATGATCTTGCCATGAATTTGGCGAAAGCTAGACGTCCGAGTATCGCGTGATACACGCTTTCGAGCACCACAACCTCGAAGGATACTTTTTCCTGCCGGAAGTGATCTTTGTCTCCAAAGGTTACATCTAGGGAAATTTCTCCTAGGGATCGTGCTTGTCTGCCAGGGACGACGCCATGAAAACGTATGTTGTTGTGGTTGAGCTGGGTCTCGGAGATTTTCAGATGCTTCAGTGTATCCAGGTACATTATGTTAATGCTGGATCCTCCGTCCATCAGCACTCTTTTTAGCCTAATGTTTTGAACAATAGGACTTACGATTAGAGCTTGTGTGCCAGGTTCAGGGATATTCCCGGGATGATCGGACTGATCCCAGGTAATTGGTGTATTTGAGTACTTCAAGAATTTCGGGGTTGCAGGGACAACCGCGTTTATTTCTCGAAGCGTTCTCTTTGCCACCTTTGCTGAGGGAGTTGCCAGGAAAGTTAGGTTGCATTCTCCATCAACTCTCGGAAAATTAGACTCGCCTTTTCGCTGCTGTTCCTGGATTTTTTCGTCAGTGTCCGATTCACTGTCTTCTTTCTCAGCTTCTGGCTTTTGCTTGGAAAACTTCCTCTTGGAATTCTTCCCTTTGTTTCCGGATCCTGCACTGCCTTTCATATGCTTGTTCAAGCGGCATTGTGCGTTAGTATGAGTAGGCTTCCCAAATTGCGAATGGTGGACACAGTTTTCCGACTTGATTTTCTCCCACTCTTCTTTGGTGTAGTTTATCGGCTCGGTACTGCGTCCTTTCCACCTATTGCCATTTTCCCTTCCAAAAGCTATATTGACCTCTTTGGGCTTTTGTGCTGCATCTGGAGTTCCTTTTTTCTCAGGGCGAGGGTTCTTTTTGGCCTGTATCAGTGCATCGATATTGCCTCCTCTTGCCCTGATATCGTCCTCGGGTGCAGCGTGTTCGTTGGCGGTTGTAAGCATAGATCCAAGATCTTTGTGCTTTTTGGAACCAATCATGAATGGTACAAGTCCGGGTTTTAGGCCATTGACGAAAGAATACATTGCTTGAATGTCAGTTACTCCAGGGCAACTATTCTTCATTGCCGTCCATCTTGAGATGAAATCCACGTATGGTTCGTCCTCAAATTGGGTGCAACGGTTTAGCTCGTTGATGCTATTCGGGCGTTTGTAGGTTCCCCGGAAATGCTGAGTAAATACTCGAGCCATATCATCCCAGCTGTCGGCAGTTCTGGCGGGTAATCCATTGATCCAATCTCTGGCTCCATCCATTAACATTAGGGTAAGAAACTTTACAGCTTCCAGGTCTGTCCCATTGTTGATCTGGATGGTTGTATGATAGTCTGAGAGCCAGGTAGCCGGGTTTGTACTACCGGTATATTTTTGGTATGTTGGACCAACTTTGGCAAAGCCAGCATGTAGGGTTATCCTTCAGATCCTATCTGTGAAACACTTAGGTCCAAAGTATAGATCGTCTCTTTCCGCTCTATCCATGTGTGCGGAGTACCTGCCGGCTGAATGGACAGAAGGGGATCTGCTCCTTTCTTTTCCATTGTGGCACGAACGCGCTTTTCCGGGATTCTCTCTGTTTCTTCCGAGATCTTGCCCCTTTGGATAAGGTGGAGTTCTACTCCAGTTTCTTTCCTTATTTCTGGAGGGTGTCCGGGATCTCTCACGTCTGTGAGGTATATCCTGCCTTCCAGCTTTTTTAGCTGGGCGTCTCGGAGACGGCATTGCTTTTCCGTCATTCCGGTGCTTTTCTTCCCGATCGCGAGGATTAAGTCCGTCTTTCGGGAGATGGGATCCGGTTCTAGACGCTTCATCCTTGTTGTCGGGATTTTTCTTGTCTTTTCTCGGATCTGCTTTCTTCTCTTTTGAATTGCTTGAATCTCCAGGTTCTTCCGGTCCAGGTGCTCCAGCGGCGCATGTAGCTATTTTACATAGGGCTGAGTCGTCATGCAACTTCCCTGATCGCTGCTGCCCTCGCTGTTGTTGTTGCAATGATTTTCCTAAGAAAGCATACACCCCTTGAAGTTTTTCACCATTGGAGTACATATCATTGTTGAGGATGGCGAACGCTGCTTCCGCATTTTCTGCTGCGGTTTTGTATATTGGTTCGTCTCTGGCATCTTTGCCGTTTACCTGCTTTTGCCAAGATGGGTTGTGAAACCTTTCTTTTGGCGGCAGTACTTCCGGTCTTATGATTTCGGGTAACCTTGTAGGTTTGATTCCAGATCCATTCTTTCTCTCGTATTCCTCGATTTCTTCCTTCATGAGCTTGATGTCGTCCTGGGTTTTTTCGAGGTGTTCACGAGTTCTGAATAGATGTTGCTGCTGCCTCTGGAGAGCTTGTCTCCTGGCTTCTAGCACTTCAGGGGGTTCATGCAATCCCACTGGTGTTTGCAGTAACTCCTGTTCTTCTTGTTCTGTCATTGGCGGTACAAGGATTTCTTTTGTTTTCTTCTCTGAAGGTTTCACACCGCTTGCGTCTCCAACTTCCGGGCTTTCATTGGCTGGATCAGCCAATTTCTTCTTCCGGAGTTTATATTGGAGCTTTTTAGCAGTTTTGTGTTTCTTCTTGGAAGAGGGAGGTTTCCTGCTGGGTTCTTCCTCTGTCAATTCCTTGACATCGGGGAATTTTGGAGAGGTTTCTCCTTCTTCTCTCTCTTCCTCTGGTGGAGGCGTTCTAGGGCTTTCTGACCGTCGGCATCCGTGTTTTCAACCGGTTTTGCCATAAGTACTTCATGGAATCCCTCTTGGAAGGATTTGACCTTTCTTTCGAAAGCGTCTTCGTCTTCGTCTTCGGTATCGAAGTGATCTGATCCGGTTTCCGACTCTAATCTCGCCTCAATGGCGGCTAGTATAGAGTCAGCTTCCGAGTGCGTCGTGATCCTGACGGATGTCGGATCTTCCACCTCTGTTGTGGGAGTGTTGTTTTCCGCCTCTTGCACGGGATTACTTTCCTCCGTGTTTTCGGCGATCTCGGATTGCACCATGCCGATAAAGTGTGATTCACTTGTATGTCAGCGATCTGAGCAAAACCCGGTATCGTAGTCATCTTCGACTGGGTATAGGGCGGGTGGGATAAATTTACTTCCACCGCTAAACCCCATGGCCTCTGCAGTTAATCCGATAAAAATATTTGCAGATCCAATCGGTAACACGCAGGCACTTACCAGATGATTTTGCGCCGGTATGTAAGATCCGTTGTCGAGGAAGCGTCCAACGTCGTTATCGAACTCCAAGCTTCCGACAGTTATGGAACTGGCGATCCCGCCGAGTATCCCAGATCGAAACTTAACGCCTGACGTTGCTGGCCCCACGGTGGGCGCCAACTGTCGAGACATCGTAGTAGAATTCATAGACGGGGGTGCCATGAGACTACCGATAGAGACGTGGGGGGACGTGGTTGTGCGAAGGACAATGACACAGGGTTTTTACCCAGGTTCGGTACGGCGCAGTAATGCGACGTTCCTACTCCTGCAATCTCACTATTCAGGACTAAAGCCTGGAAATACAGAGTACAATGTGAGGTTCTATTGGCTGCTCGTCGAGGATCAACCCCTCGACGAGTTAGCCTTTAGCTTCTTGTCTATCTATCATATCTCCCGTCCGGCTTTATATAATAGCCGGATTAGGGCATACAGGGTAGGAAACTTAGAAGACTACGGTAACTCTTTAACTTGGAAAGTAAGGAATCCACCTTCTACTCCAAGCCAGATCACGTGGGCCGTGATCCGGGTTCTTCTAGAATCCATCTTCTATGCATCAGCTTACTGGGCCGCCTAACGGACCATAGCCCATTACCATTTAGGCCACCCTGGTAATCCGGCACTTTAGACTATCATCTGATATACCCCTAGTTGGTATATATCCGACAGCGCGCCTAGGGGTGGTGTGGCCCCCCTGGCTGCCCACCAACGTTTCCCTCTCGCCTATATATGTATGTTCACGGGTTAACCTTATATACCCGAGCCTTTTCCATGACAAACATCAGCAGCTGCAGTCATCGTCAACCCTAGTTCGGGAGGGTTCTGGAGGTCTCCCCGGCACCATGCGGGGAGGGGAATTCATCCCCGGAGGGCTCTACACCACCATGCCCGCCTCTGGAATGATGCGTGAGTAGTTCATCCTTGGACTACGGGTCCATAGCAGTAGCTAGATGGTTGTTATGTCCCCTTTATGCCTCATGTTTAGATCTTGTGAGCTGCCTAACATGATCAAGATCATTTTATTGTAATGCTACATGTTGTGTTTGCTGGGATCCGATGAATATTGAATTCTATGTCCAATGATTATCAATCTATCATGTTTTATTCATGTGTATGTTATTTAAGATCTTGCATGCTCTCCGTTGCTAGTAGATTCTCTGGCTAAGTAGATGCTTGTAAATCCAAGAGGGACTATTTATGCTCGATAGTGGGTTCATAGCTCCCTTTTACTCGCGCTCAAGTGAGAGAAACGTAACAAGTGGGGGGGGGGTGTGATGTTGCCATTAGGGAGAAAACTATGATGTTTACATTACACACTTTTCTTAATGCGATTATCTGTTGGCGGCAACTTAATACCCAAGGTTTGCTCAGATGACATTCTGAGGGTGGATTATTAGTCATAGATGCAGTTGGATAACATTCTATGAATTATCTTGTAGTGCCCGCATGAATCACATTGTAATCATCATGTCATGCATATGCACTACGGTGCAGCCTTTATATCTGTCAATTGCCCAGCTGTAATTTGTTTACCCAACATGCTATCTATCTATTTTGGAGAGAACCCACTAGTGAAAAGTGGACCCGGTCCATTTTCCTCACACTGATAATACAATCACTGCAATCACTGTTTTCATACTATTACTACTGTTTTCCTACTGTTTTCCACACCGTACGTTTAACCTTTGTTTTCAGCAAACCAGTGAGATTGACAACCTCACTGCTTCATTGGGGCAAAGTGATTTGATTGTGTTGTGTAGGTTCCACGTTGCTGCTGAACCAATAGTGCGCCCTGCGAACATCACCTGCATCAACCTTTAGAAGTTATTTCTTCCACCTACTGATCGATTCAACCTTGGTTTCTTTCTGAGGGAAACTTGCTAATGTGCTCTTCATACCTTCCTCTTGGGGTTTCCCAACAAGTGCAACACCTGCACCAGCAAGGAACAATTGCTACAGTATGGGGTGAAGGTTAACAAACTTAGCTTCTAACATATGAATTAAAGAAGCTGTAGCGGTTTCATAATTTGGAGCAAGTTCTACTATGGACTTTTCATCAACATTTTCATGCTTACTAACATGATTAAAAAAATATTCAATGGTATCCTTTCCAAGTATAGAACCACTACCTACTGATAGATCTTTCAGGGTGAACTTAGGGAGCAACATGATGAATAAAAAGCAGACTAGCAAAAATAACTATTAGAATAAGAACTATTTTTTGTGTTTTTTATATAGAGAACCAAACAAGATGAAATAAATAAACTAAGAAAAAATAAAACGAAGTAAAGAGATTGGAAGTGAGAGACTCGCTTTGTAGAAATCCTCTTCCTCCCCGGCAACGACGCTACAAAATTATTTGATGGGGCATGTCTTGCACTCGTTGGGAAACCCCAAGAGGAAGGTATGAAGAGCACATCAGTAAGTTTCCCTCAGAAAGAAACCAAGGTTGAATTGACCAGTAGGAGAAAGAAATCACTTCCGAAGGTTGTTTTCAGCTGATGTTGGCAGGGCGCACTATTGGTTCAGCAGAAACGTGGAACCTACACAACACAATCAAATTACTTTGCCCCAGTGTAGCAGCGAGGTTGTCAATCTCACCAGTTTTGCTGAAAACAAAGGAGTAAACGTATAGTGTGGATAACAATACTTGTTTGCAGTAGATGAAAAGAGAACAGTGATGGAAGTAGGAAAACAGTAAAAGCAGTACGAAAATAGTGGTTGAAGTGGTTGTATTGTAAGTGTAAAGAAATGGACCGGGGCCCACAATTCACTAGTCGTGTCTCTCCATAAAAGATAGATGGAATGTTGGGTAAAAAAATTACAGCTGGGCAATTGATAGATATAAAGGTTTCATCGTAGTGCATATGCATGACATGATTACTATGTGATTCATGCGGGCATTACAACAAGATTCATAGACCGTTATCCGACTGCATCTATGACTAATAATACATCCTTGGAGCGTCATACAATCAAACCTCGGGTATTAAGTTGCAAGCAATAGATAATTGCATTAAGGAAAGTGTGTAATGTAAACATTATTGTTTTCTCCCTAATGGCAACAACACATCCGCCACGTGTTACCTTTCTGTCACTCGAGCGTGAGTGAAAGGGAGGCATGAACCCACTATCTAGAGATAACCCCTCTTGGAGTTACAAGCATCAACTTGGCGAGAGCATCTATTAGTAACGGAGAGCATGCAAGATCATAAAAAACATAAACATGATAACATGATAGATTGATAATCATTGGACACAACATTCAATATTCCTCGGATCCCAGCAAACACAACATGTAGTTACAATAAGATGAGCTCACTAGATATAAAAGTGAGGCATAAAGAGGAGAAAACAACCATCTAGCTACTGTTATGGACCCGTTGTCCAAGGATGAACTACTCACACATCATTCCGGAGGCGGGCATGTTGGTGTAGAGCCCTTCGGTGATGAATTCCCCTGCCGGCAGGGTGCCGGGGAGAGCTCCAGAACCCTCCCAAATTAGGCTTGACGATAATGGCGGTTGCGGATGTTTTTGGTGGAAAAGGCTCGGGTCTTTAGGCTTAACTCGTGGAGAGGTATAAATAGGCGAAAGGGCAACATCGGTGGGCGACCAGAGGGCCCACACCAACAGCTGCCCCCCCTCCGGGTCCCCTCCGATTCTCCGTGTACGTGACAGATTTCTAGGACTTCTGGGTTTTGTTTCGTCCAATTCCGAGAATATTTCCAGAATAACTTTTCTGAAATAAAAAACAGGAACTGGCTCTGTGGCATCTTGTCAATTGGTTAGTCCCTGAAAATCTATAAAATTACATAAAGTGTATAGGAAACAAGTAGCATATAGTATGAAAACAACATGGAAAATCAGAAATTATGGATACGTCTGAGACGTATCAGAGATTCAGATCCCGCGGGCGACTAGGAGTCGTAGAAGCGTAGGATTCCCTCCTTTTTGGTGCGGAAGCTAAAGTCATCGAACATCATATTGATGCCCAATTGTGAAGTTGAACGACCCAAAGCAGAACGATCTCAACGGAGTCGGAGATCCGGAGCTTGATCTTGAGCTTGCTATGGATGAAGTGGGCAAGACCGTAGATCCAACGCTTGCCGTTCCCCGAGACGACGCCAAATGTCGGTTCCCTGTATCGACATATCCCCGATTGACACAATGGGGGTTTGAAGATAGGAGACGGTAGAGCGCTGGTGGTACTAGACGGTTAACAGAGGGCACGATTTACCCAGGTTTGGGGTCCTCAAAGAGGTAAAACCCTTACTCCTGCTTGTCTGGATTATATTGATTATATATGTACATGTTATAAATGTTTTTCAAACAATTATTGCAGTTTTAAAGTATTTGATACTTATCCTGTTTTGTGAAAACATGGCTTATTGTTTGAAGATGGTTTGGAAAGGACGAGGCGACAGTGCATGTTGATGGCAAACAATATAATTGATGGCCAACGACGTTCTCCCTCCATAGTAGTCGTTTTGATTAATAGACTTCAATAAAAGTTTTGTAATAGGTGAATATGATTTGTAATAAAAATGTCTTGTGTTTTGCCAGACAGGTATTCATATATGAACAAGTAGTTGTTTCAACGTTATAAATAAGTCTTGTTTATGGTCACATTCCAATTGCAAATATATTATTCTTGGGCGCATTAGACATTTATAAGAATAGAAATGCTATAATATCCGAAGTTAACAATGACATCGTTTTCAAAATGACACTACAAATTTTAGCCATGTTGGCTTGTATAATATCTTGAGACATGTTGATATTTTGACAAATACAAACCATGTCTATGATACAGATGGTTGAGAATCTCTAAGTATTGATTGTACAATCTGCAAAGAGAATTGTTCAAAATCGTGAACGATGAAATTCAACAAGTAGTGGATATCATTATCATTGTAACCTTAAAATGAATCATGTGTGACACATTAGTCTGAAATTGTTTGCAGTGTGAAGGTGGGTATAAAATTAACAAGAAATTTGAGTCTATATGATTTAATAAAAAGTGACACGAATTTAATATATGTTCTAGCATAAAACCTTGTGAGAATTTGTTGCACAAATTATAATGCACATCAAGTTGTTGGTATGAATACAGCATTATAATTATACTCTATCGTGATAAAGTATGGTCTTAAAATTATCTCTTAAAAAGGTCAACGCTATTTAGAGTATTCCTTTAGAATTAGCAAACACTCACATTAGAAAGGAATTCATCTAAAGTTTGTGAAAACAACATCCTATGAGTATGAAGTGTCGCGGTTTCTAGAATTATATGATAATATGAAACTATCAATGAATAGTTCTTTATAATATTGATAAGTGATTATGGATATGTATTCTATAACCAAATAGGAATTAAAGGCACAAGTATTGTTATTTTTTGGTGTTTTTGATAAATAGTTTTTCCCAAAAAATGTATTATTGGAAGAAAGTAGTAAGCTTGAACGAGGTGATTGAATTTGTATCCATTAAACGTTGAATGAGGAAACTCCTCCATAGAAAGAGAGATACATACCTAGGCCCACTCAGTATTCTTGATATCCATAAGTTCTGCAGACAATGCATGATGATGATACATCATGTGGGATATCATAATATAGTAATTAGAAAGAGGAAACTTACCAGTAAACGAGACAAGACAAAGGTATAAGTGAACCAGAGATTGTCTCACAGTATTACAAGAATTGATAGTCTCGGGTAAGTTTGGTATCGTGAGTAATGAGAGAATTGTATAATACGCAACATGTTCAACAGTTTATTCGTTTAGCATGTGTAAGTCAATATGGGGTCCATGGCCCCGCTATTGATTATTGAAAAGAAAAGGATTTCCAATTTCATGTCCATAAGGTATCAAACCTATAGGGAAAACACACTTAAGCTTGGGCATATTTTTGTGTATATCGGTATGTCCGAATCAACTAGGAGTATCATCAGAATGGTGTTTCTGGGTGATAGATTTATTTTATATATCGGAGAAAATTTGTAACAAGGGCATTTGGATGTCCCAGGGTAATAGAACGCCGAAATTAATTCCGGAGTTGTTCCGAAAAATAATCGAGGTTATACGCTTTACGGAGCAAATGCAAGGGGTGCATGAGATGTCCCGGGGTGTCGGAAATATATTTATGACATCGTTAGATAATATCAATGATTTTATCTATATGGTTTAAGTGGTTCCAGAGGAATTTTGAGGACTTTCCATAAAATGGAGAGTACCGGGAGGGGTAGATTTCCACCTCATGGACGAACCCTAACTTTGGGGCATGCCACGTGGGCCCAGTGGCTTGACAAAATGTTACTCATAGTCCCGGTATTTTTCCTGAATTATTTGGAGAGAAAAAAGATATAATTAAAAGGAGAAAAAGAAAAAGGGGAAATGAGGGGGTGGAGTTGGACTCCACCTCTCCCCAATCCGAGTTGGGCGCTGGGAGGGGTGCGTCCACCTCTTCGTAGCTCAACTAGAACTCCTCTCCCTTTTGTTAAGTCTCTCCCCTCTTCCCACTATATAAAGCACCCAAGGCTTACAAGAAAACACACAATTGGCTCTGAAGTCTCTCTCTTTTTCTCTAGAAGAATTAGAGGGTTTAATTAGAGCCCCTCTAATTGAATTAGAGATTCTTCTAATCAGGGTTTTGCGGTGTCCTCTCCCGATTAAACCTAGATTTTAATTAATCTCTCTCTCATGTATTGAGAACTCCACCTTCATATTGATGCATGTAAAATGCATAGATGAATTTTGCATATTTTCACATGGTTTTCTATTACATATTGCATCATATAAGGGTATAATTCAATGTTTTATAGTATTTTGGGGTTAAATTACAAAGTCCCCCAACTTTTATGGAATTAACCATGCCTGTCAGAAACCCCGTTTTCTATATTTTTGACGTTTCAGGGGGCAAACTTCCGCGAAATCACCTGAAAATCTGCGGGGGTCATTTTCTTGGAAGGAGAAGACTTGCGGGCGAAGGATCCACGAGAATTGGGCAAGGAGGCCCAAAAGAGGACCCTCCACGCGGCCAGATTCCTTGGTCGCGTGAGAGGCGCCCTTTTGGCCCCTGTGGCCCCAATTCCTTCCATCTTCGACTTACCGACTCCGTCTTGACCTAAAACCGACTATAAAAAGGCCCCCCCGTACCCTTACGGAGAGGAGCGCCGCCGAAACACCAAAACACCAAAACAGAGACCAGAAGTTCCAGATTGGAGGGGGAAAACTCCGGCGGGGTGCCGCCGGTGTGATCTCCTACCCCTCCAACGTCATCACCATCGACATCTCCATGAAGAGGGAGTAGTCCACCCCAGGGCTATGGGTTTGTGGAAGTAGCACTTGTATCTCTCTCTCTATGTGCTTCACTAATTAGATCCGTATGAGCTGCCTCACATGATTACGGGCACCGTTGTAATTCCTATGTGGTGGATCTTTTCTATGAGTTATTGAATCTGAGATTGCAATTGTTTCTCTTGAGTTATTTGAGTAGATGTATCTTATGTACCCCGTTCTTATTTGCTAGCTTTGATCAATCTAGTTCTTGAGAGCGTGTGTGGGGTGATGGGTGCATTAGTTGGAGTAACGGGGGGGGGGGGGTGGCTAGTGCTGTGAAAGTGACAGAAGTTCAGCGATCCACTTAGGTTTTGTTAAACCTTTCTTAGTTACCTCACTAGGGATAAAAAGGAGTACCTTGTTACCGGGGATTTGAAGTGACACTAATCAATCTCCATGACTAGATCTAGCAAGTTCTTACTTCAACTTCATGTCACATTGCTTAAAGCTATAATATGGTTTTTCCTTAATTATCGAGGTGTTATGATTTATTTCGCATCTTGGTGGAGTATAAGAGGGATCAATATGACCGTAGAGATCTCTATGCTAGGACGTGATGCCCATATGAAAGTACTCAATGTTAAACATGTTATTGTAATCTCACATGTAATTCTTTATGTCCACCGTCTACCACTTTATTTGAGAGAATGCAAGTGTGAAACCATGAACCCCGGTCCTATTTTAATTATAAGAAAACACTCTAGTTACGTTGCTGCAATTTACTTTACTTGCACTTTACTTTACTTGCATCTCCAATTCAAATTTACATTATCTCCATCACCACTTGCATCACAAAAATACAAAAACAATCCATTGCATATTTATTTTCTCATTTGCATTTAGTAGTAGATTTAATTATTGCACATTTACTTTCATATTTGCATTGCAATTTAGAAGTCTCACACCTTGTGCTTGACAACCACTTGGTGAGGTTGAGGGCACAAAATTCTCTACTTGTTTGCAGGATTCTGGAGGAAGCTTGGAAGACAACTGCTGAAATACTGGCTCCCCAAGATTTCGATATAAACCCTCGAGTCACCCTCGTGGGGAAGAAGGCTTGCCACTAGCTACACACTCTGCACTTGGAGTCTCAACCTAGCCATCAAGCGTTTTTGTGGCGCCGTTGCCGGGGAGCCATAGGTGAAGCAGTTGTCCAAGGGAGCTCACAAGAAGTCTTCATCACCAACAAGGTGTGCAAACACCTAAGCTTGGGGAGGTTGCACCTACGTGAGTACCGTCCTTTCTATCTCCACCCTCTTTCAAGTAGATTGTTTTGTTTCTTGTCTTGTTTTTGTTTTTGTTTTGTTTTTGTTCTTGTTTTTGTTTTGTCTTGCATATTTTATTTTAGTTTGCATTTTAGTTTTGCATTTAGTTATCTAGATTATTTTAGTATTTAGAATTTTCTTAGTTACTTAACTTTTGTTTTGCATAAAAAATCAAAAACTACACAAAAACTGTTAAAATGGGTGATAGAACTAAATTAAGTGACTACACAAATACACCCAATGACCAATTCATTGCTAGGCAAATTACTACACCTGAAATACAAGCTGAAAGCTATGAAGTAAGTCCTAGTTTATTGAATTTAATTACTAGAGAGCAATTTGGTGGTAGTGCTATGGAGGATGCCTCTATGCATCTTCATGATTTCACGGAAATATGTGATATTCAAAAATTTAAAAATGTGGAAAGTAGTGTTTTAAAACTAAAATTATTTCCTTTTTCACTTAGAGGAAAGGCTAAAGAATGGTTACTTTCACTACCTACAGCTAGTATAAAGTCTTGGGATGATTTAAAAGAAGCTTTCATTAAGAAATATTATCCTCCCGTTAAAATTTTGCAAAATAGGAATAATATCCTCTCATTTAGGCAAAATGATAATGAACATGTAGCCATGGCATGGGAAAGAATTAAATTAATGCTTAGAACATGCCCATCACATGGAGTAAATGAATGGACCATACTATACTCTTTTTATAATGGTCTAAACTACATGTCTAGAAATATACTTGATTCTGCTGATGGAGGTGCCTTTATGAGTAAAACTGTAGCAGAGGCTAAGAGCATATTAGAAAGCATATTGCAAAATTATAGTCAATGGAATACTGAAAGAGCACCCAATCCCACTAAGAAAATAAACTCAATTGAAGAAACCAATGATTTGTCTTCTAAAATGGACACTATTCTTGCCTTTATTAATAAACAAAATATGGAGAATGTGCCTTTGCAGGAGCTAGTTGGTAGTAATTCTGAAAGTGTGGATGTTAATTTTGTTAGGAATTATGGTAGCAATGGTTCTGTTAATGCTTACAGTTCTTATAGTAAACCTCCTTATGTGCCAAATAAACCTTTTGTTCCATATCCTAATGCTAATGAAAATAAGTGGAAGCCTTCTAGTGAAATTTATGAATTTAATAAATTGCTTATGGAAAAAGTTGCTAGTCACAATGCTATGATACATGAGTTAAATAAGTCTATTGCATCCATTAGTAGTGATATTAAAGGATTGCAACTTCAATCTTCGAATTTGGATAAAGCATTGTCAAAATTAGCTGATAATGAAGCAACTCTATTAAGCATGTCAGCAGGAAAGCCACAAGCACAACCTAGTGTAGGAATGAATTCTATCACTATTGCTGCTCCTATTATTGAAAATATTCATCATATTGCTGAGAATACAAGTGAGCATGTCCCTACTAGCTTAGAAGAAACTTTGAATGAAATAGTGAAGTACCCTGAATATTTACTTCCATATATGTCTTATCTTGCTAGCAAAGATGAAATTAGTCCTCATGAATCAAGCATGCTAGCTAAATTAGAGAGTAAAGTATAGGAAATTATGATGCTTACTGAAATTAAGGATCCATTGCTTGATTTAGAAAAAAGTAGCTTGCAAGAACTTATTGCTACTCTACAAAAATTTGCTAGTGATCCCACTATAAATGTTAATCAACCTGGCTTTGGATCTTATATTGCTAATCATGTCTTGCAAGAAAAAATTTGTAGGTACAAGAATGAGGCCATGATACCTCCTAAGCTTGGGGATGCATGGATCCCCAAGGTGCTAGTTTCAATTGGAAAAGAAATTCACCATGCTATGTTAGATCTAGGTTCTAGTGTATCGGTACTCTCTAAAGAATTATATGAATTGCTAGAACTAGAAAATTTAGAAAAGTTCTCAAGTGAATTTTTCCTTGCTGATAACTCTACTAAACATGCTGTAGGACAAGTAAAAGATGTTATGATTGAATTGCACATGACTTTCGTACCCGTTGATTTCATTATTATGGATATGGGGGATAAATCCCCTAGTCCTATTATTTTGGGTAGACCTTTTCTTCGTACTACAGGTGCAATCATAGACTCCAAGGAAGGGAATGTCAAGTTTCAGTTCCCTCACAAGAAAAGCATGGAGCACTTCCCAAGGAAGAGGGGCACGCTGAAGAACAAGCTCCCTCATGAGCTTTATCCCTCTTGATTATCAAGTAAGTAAAGCCTAGCTATATGGCTATAAAGAAAGCGCTTTACGGGAGGCAACCCGGTTGTTTTTGTTTGGATTTTCCTAGTGTACTCTTGCTGTCTCAAGAGATTAGTTTTTTTGTTTTAATTCTGGAGTTTTCAATAAAGAATCAAGTCAAACTCATTTGGACTTATAAGTTGCTATCCTAGTGCATGAAATTTCTGTTTCAGCACGAGTCTGCTCACCGTATGATTTTACGGTTTTTATTGGTATGTCGGATTGAGCTAATTTGTTAGTATGTTCTGCAACTTTTCATCCTCTGTAAGCACAAAAATTGGCTTAATTTTTTGACGAGTCTAGCTTAGGGAAAAACGTTCGTTTTGCTGCTGCTGCTTTTCTGGACAGATTCTGCCTTCTTTTGTTTTATGCACTCTTTGGGCTTGGGAATCGAATTTCCATGATTCTTTCAAGCAAGAGAGTGAACATACAACATAATGAAACTTATTGTCTATCTACTAGAGAATTTGATTTGGAATTTTGCACAGCAAGCATGTGATTTGTTTGTCCTTGCTAATCTCACCCCACAGAAAAAGAATGGGAGAAACATGTTTTGTGAAGTTTTTTCACAGGGAATAGAGGAGCTGCGCCTCAAGACATCCAAGAATGGTGAAAGCCATAATCTTGGGGATTTGATGAACACCCCACTGGAGCTACACTCTTTTGGTTAGCACACGTCTACTTTCTGTTTTTTTAAGCAAAGCATTTATCGTAGAGACTTGAAGCGTCTAGTTTTTGTTTTTATTTTTGTTTTGATAAGACCACCACCATCATTTTATATGAGATTGAGCTACTGGAGTTTGGGGTTGGAATGTATTGTATTCTAGTATTATGACTTGGAATAGGTATGCCATGGTTGATTTGAAGAGCTACATATGTTTGCATGATTTATAGGCTTTTTATGTGTAGAAATTTGCAATAATGTTGTCTTGAGCTATCTCTTATTCATGTCCTTGATGTTAATTGCTGGTTTATTTAGTTTGTCATGAAATGAGTAGTTCTATGGAAATATGCATGCATAGTAGCTGGTCAACTATCTCCCTCTTGCTAGCCCAAAAATTTAAAAATTCCAACAAGTAAAAACTTGTTTCCAACACTCCTTAGCCAAGTATTTCCAGTGAGTCCACCATATCTTCCCATTAGCTTCATTGCTATTCCGAGTATGTTCACCATGTTATTGTGTTATTTATGTTCTAAATTAAGATATTCACTTTATTAATTGTCATGGGTTGAACTTGCGATAGGACTCTCACGAACTTTTGAAGGCACACTTTACTTTTTATGCATCTAATAAACATGACCCAATAATGGGAGCCACAAGTTTTGCGTTTGACAAGTGTGTGGTTGGGAGCTAGCTATAAACGTGTATCACCGGAAAGCTTTCAACATTGCACAATTTTTTTTACATTTGGTTGATATCATGTACTTTTGTTTTTGGACTCCTGCCATGCCGAAATGAAATAGAGGAATAGTAAGTTTTGATGAGTAAGTATCTATATGACTAGAGAAACGCATTGGGCCGCTAACCCAAGCCATGCTTTATCATGGTGGAAATTTACTTACAGCTTGAGTGACTCTACAACACATCCTATAATAAAATAAGAAGTTATGCATAATAGTGAATGAAAATAAAAAGGATGATGAGTCTACTCCGTTTGTTCATCTTGTCATTGTAACATGGGCCTGTTTCCATGTCATGGGGCAAGAGGTACCTCTTTTCGGTTCTCTATGATGTCATTAATACTTATTATGATTGTACAAAGCTTATTAGGAATCTTAAGTTGAGTAATCATGGAGTAGGTTTTCACACTCACGGGGCATGAGGCTTTCAACCACCTTGTCATTCTCATTACTTCAATACTCACAATTTTAAGATGCTAGTGATAAAGGGGCAATGAGAGTCCTAGATCAATGGATACCACATTTCAATTAGTAATTTTAGTGGAATAATTTAGAGGCTAAATAAGACTTGATCATGTTTTACCTCTACTCAATTTTCTCCAAAGTGTCCACCATATTTTCTATTCTCCATTATGCTATTCTTTGACCAATATAGGATTTTATTTTTCATTTTGTGTATGCATTTGGTCCATAGTGCTTTTATTTCATTATACACTTTGTGAACTTTCATGAAGCATCTTTGCTTGCATATTTGATATTTCTTACAACATGAATTGTATATTACTACTCATTTCTAGTATTAATCATTTGATTATATGTAGCATGAATAATCCTCCTTGATATCCCATGATTGTTTCAATATGCAAAACCCATCTTAGTTTTATCACCTTCATACTCGAGGACGAGCATGGGTTAAGCTTGGGGATGTTGATGCATGTAAAATGCATAGATGAATTTTGCATATTTTCACATGGTATTATATTACATATTGCATCATATAAGGGTATAATTCAATGTTTTATAATATTTTGGGGTTAAATTACAAAGTCCCCCAACTTTTATGGAATTAATCCTGCCTGTCAGAAACCCCGTTTTCTATATTTTTGATGTTCCAGGGGGCAAACTTCCGCGAAATCACCTGAAAATATGCGGGGGTCATTTTCTTGGAAGGAGAAGACTTGCGGACGAAGGATCCACGAGAATTGGGCAAGGAGGCCCAAAAGAGGACCCTCCAAGTGGCCAAATTCCTTGGCCGCGTGAGAGGCCCCCTTTTGGCCCCTGTGGCCCCAATTCCTTCCATCTTCGACTTACCGACTCCGTCTTGACCTAAAACCGACTATAAAAAGGGTCCCCCGTACCCTTACGGAGAGGAGAGCCGCCGAAACACCAAACAGAGACCAGAAGTTCCAGATTGGAGGGGGGAAACTCTGGCGGGGCGCCGCCGGTGTGATATCCTACCCCTCCAACGTCATCACCATCGATATCTCCATGAAGAGGGAGTAGTCCACCCCAGGGCTATGGGTTTGTGGAAGTAGCACTTGTATCTCTCTCTCTATGTGCTTCACTAATTAGATCCGTATGAGCTGCCTCACATGATTACGGGCACCGTTGTAATTCCTATGTGGTGGATCTTTTCTATGAGTTATTGAATCTGAGATTGCATTTGTTTCTCTTGAGTTATTTGAGTAGATGTATCTTATGTACCCCGTTCTTATTTGCTAGCTTTGATCAATCTAGTTCTTGAGAGCGTGTGTGGGGTGACGGGTGCATTAGTTGGAGTAACGGGGGGGGGGGGGGGGAGGTGGCTAGTGCTGTGAAAGTGACAAAAGTTCAGCGATCCACTTAGGTTTTGTTTAACCTTTCTTAGTTACCTCACTAGGGATAAAAAGGAGTACCTTGTTACCGGGGATTTGAAGTGACACTAATCAATCTCCATGACTAGATCTAGCAAGTTCTTACTTCAACTTCATGTCACATTGCTTAAAGCTATACTCTGGTTTTTCCTTAATTATCGAGGTGTTATGATTTATTTCGCATCTTGGTGGAGTATAAGAAGGATCAATATGACCGTAGAGATCTCAATGCTAGGACGTGATGCCCATATGAAAGTACTCAATGTTAAACATGTTATTGTAATCTCACATGTAATTCTTTATGTCCACCATCTACCACTTTATTTGAGAGAATGCAAGTGTGAAACCATGAACCCCGGTCCTATTTTAATTATAAGAAAACACTCTAGTTACTTTGCTGCAATTTACTTTACTTGCACTTTACTTTACTTGCATCTCCAATTCGAATTTACATTATCTCCATCACCACTTGCATCACAAAAATACAAAAACAATCCATTGCATATTTATTTTCTCATTTGTATTTAGTAGTAGATTTAATTATTGCACATTTACTTTCAGTTTTGCATTGCAATTTAGAAGTCTCACACCTTGTGCTTGACAACCACTTGGTGAGGTTGAGGGCACAAAATTCTCTACTTGTTTGCAGGATCCTGGAGGAAGCTTGGAAGACAACTGCTGAAATACTGGCTCCCCAAGATTTCGATATAAACCCTCGAGTCACCCTCGTGGGGAAGAAGGGTTGCCACTAGCTACACACTCTGCACTTGGAGTCTCAACCTAGCCATCACATATACACATGCAGCGTCTAGTCCTGGATGGCGAAGCGCTGCAAAATTAACCCCGACGTATGTGTGCATACTCTCAGAGGGGTAACACGTGAGACCCTCACTCTACTGGATCAAGGTGATGGATACAGGGAGTCGGCAACATCCTCGTTCACAGGCTTGTGCGTGAGGATGTTTCTATAAGCTTTATCAACATCGTCACTGACACCTCTTCCACTACTACGGTGTTTGGTACACGATCTCGGAACCTAGATTTTGGAATTTATATTCACTTGTATGTGCATAGCAAGGTCTTGGTAGTTGCGTAACTTTCATGGTGAGATTTTTAAATTCCCGTTGCACAACCCACACTAAAAGCCTCATATAGGAAGTGCATATCATTAATTTCCAAGCGTTAGAACTAAAGGGCCAAGAAAAATGTACAACAAATGTTGTTATACAGACTAATAGGTCGTTTAGTTCAACGCTCGAATTGATAATGCTCAAGAGTTTAATCATTGATCTTATTTATAAATTGACACCAACCAAAATAGTAGTTAACACATTTTATAATACTAAGAGATTCTACTTACTTACATGAATTTCTATTTGTACTAACATTTAACCCTAATCAATTTTGCACAACTAATCTGAACCACTTTCTACACGAATAAATCTATACAAATTAATCTACACAATTAAATTTACAAAACTAAATATACAAATTGTCAACTACTGACGGGATTGGCCGAATCACGCATAGTGCTGCCAGCTTCGATGAGGTGCTGTAGGCTTTGACGAGGCACGGGCGGTGTAGATCGAGATGGCGACGGCCCGGGTCGGGGTGGCGGTGGCGACTTCGACGAGGCGCGGGAGGCGTAGATTGAGACGACGACGGTCGGGGTGGGAGAGGAGGGAGACAGTGCAACATGGTGGGAGAGGCGTAGGCGTCAGTGGCGTCGGTTGAGAGGAGGGCGGCGACACGGTGGGGTGGGAGAGGAGGAGACGACGGCGGCTTCAGGGTGAGAGGATGTGAGAGCGGCGCGACAAAACAGGCGGGTGGAATAGAATGTGAAATTGACTAACGGCGTGAGTTTATAAAAGAAGGCCGGTGATACTTATTTTATCGATGGCATGGCGGTCAAAATTCACGCAGGTGGTACTTTTGCTTGAGTAGTGTCGCACCCGGACTTCTAGAGGATACTCACAGCCCGCTAAACAGTAGATAAATGTCTTACGGGGCATACCGGCACCCGCATCTCAATGTGAGCAGGCCAACACGTAAACGTGTGACAACCATTCTCTACTATCCATCGTCTGCGTAAACCATCCCATAGAAATCTGACTACTTCCATTGACGTACTTCATAACATACACACATGGTACGTCAACGGCATTTGAACAAGTGATATCACAACAAATCTCTAAGACACAAAGAAATAGAAAGAAGTGGCAAATAGCTCTCACTAGAGCAGAAATAGCAAATACAATCATCCAGAGGACACATGTCCCAACAGGTCATCATTACATCACAGCGGAAGCATCCAAAGTGTCTGAGTACAAACAAGATCCAAATAGGCCTAAGAGGCCGGAAACGAAAAGACGGAGCCCAACCACGATCTCTCGGATCCTGCCCGGGTCCGCTATCTACTCGTCAGCAGCCTCGTCATACTCCACGTAGTAGCCACCATGGGGATCCTCGGAAACGTAGTCTGCGGAAACCACAGCCCCAAAGGGGTCAGTACAGACAAGTACTGGCAAGCAAGACGCACAAGATACCAAAGTGTACCCGGCAACACCAAGTACAGATGCTTTGGGTTCAACGGAAGATAGGTGATACAAAAGTGCGGGAGCGGGCTGCCTAACCAACTACAGAGACACGCTACAACATCCGGCTAAAAGAAGGGGATAAGATAGCGTATCGGAACCAACTACCACTAACCTCAAACAAACCCATCCTGGATCTCGCCCCTTATCCAAAGAAGCAATCCGAGGATAACTCACACAGTTGGATTAGTGAAGGTTCAAGTTATTGTGTCAATAAGCCTATTACTAGTCAACTTATTACTGATTAGGTGTAAGTTGTCTAATCCTTGTTAGCCAGCCCTATCACCAAGTCATCCAAAACCGCGGACAACACGGCTTCTCGAGAAGATTTAACCCTGCAAGGGTGCACCAATTTGGCCGTACACGTAAGAATACCCCGCCAGACGGGGATCAAACCCACCAAGCGAGGCACTCAACACAACCCAACTCTTTTTCGCATCAAGCCCAAAGAACCACGTGATGTGCGTGCGCGGCTAATCGAGCCCCCACGAAGAAAAGGGGGACCCTCATAGCACTGTAAGACCACGCCGCCCTAAATGCCGACTACAAAAGTTCCACCCTAGCGCCAAGGGTTCGTACCTGCATATGCGTGCATCAAATGGAAATCCCGAACTAAGTGTGGCGATTTGGACGAGATGCGAATCGAATCAGAGTTGCGGGGGGCGCCCATACACGCTTCCCACATGCGGTTAGCGCGCTCAACATGGATCCAGAGGACAAGAACTTTTCCTGAGTTCGACACTAGCAGGCCTCAAAACCATACCCGGCCTCCTGCCGGTGCCTTATCATCAAATTAGCATTACCTCAAACATTAACAGGTTGTTGTTTAACATCGAGCCCCCAGAACATAATAAATATGGTAACAGAAATAACGGACAACAGACTCGAGCATAAACAACCCTAAGCATGCTAGTAAGACACGGGCAACAAGCAACGGGGTTATAGGTGTGGAGGATAGGCTATATCAGGGTTACAGGATAACATGTGATAGGATCGAAACACAAGCAACGAATCTTAAGGCTAGCAGGATAGAGAACGGAAAGTATCGATATCCAGTGTGGAAAGGACACAATGGTTCATGTGAGTGAATACTTGCCTGCAAACTCAGTAGCCTGGTACTTGGCTAACTCCTCAGAAGTAGTGTCGTAAACCTCGTCTGTCTCAACGTCGTCGTCTATTCGAGAAGAAGCAAACAAACAACGCAGAGAGACAAACAATCAATAACATGGCATAATGCACAATCATGGAATGATGCATGACAATTTAATTGATGCATCAAAGATAAACTAGTTGACATGGTAACATAATTAAAGGGGCCCATATGCAATTTGGATTGCATATGGAAAACCCATGAATTAAGGTTGAATTAAATGATCTACAAATAACCATCATGTGAAAGTTGATTAGAATGATGCATGGATGAAGAAAACAATGAGAAAACAACAATAGCTTCAATTTGAAAAGGTGTTTACGAAGTTTGGAATTTTATTTATTAAGTTATGGAATTTGGCTTCTTAAATGAGTTACACAAGCATTTGTTGTTTTCACCCATTTTAATTGTTCAAAATAGATAACCAAATTCATATTTGGAAAGAACACAAAATTTTAGATGGAAAACATATTTCATTTGTTGAAAAAGGAATTAAAATGAGCAAGTTATTAATTTGACAATTTTAAATGCATTAAATAAGAAACAGTTGTTTTCAGCAATTTAATTTATTTAAAACAGAAAACAAAGTTGTATTTGTAAAGTTCATGAAAAATGGGATGGAAAACATATTTTACATGTTGGAATTGGATTTGAATTGCCCAAGTTATGAATTTTGCAATTTAAAAGGTTTAATTAAAGCATTGAATTATTGCACCACTTTTAATTAGGAAAAACAGTAAACAAATTTTATTGAAAAGGTTGAAAACATGTAGCAAATGTTTCACTGAACATTTTGAGCTATTAAACATAATTTTTGAATCATTATTGAATTTATTATGCAATTTTTCATAGTCATTTTTATTCTTCCCCTTTTAGTAAACAGAGGGAAACATGTTCAAATTTAATTCAATTGTGACCAAATAAAATACCAATGTGTAGAGTTTGTTAAGACAAATTTTTAGAGCCCAAGTTTGCTCAAATTGGATGAACAGAACTCAAGTTATGAAATTCCAAAGTTTCAAATTTCTATTGCATTTTCTGTATTTAATTATTTAGTGCAAAAATTATTACAGAAACATGTTGCAATTTTGTTACTAATGGAAAGAGCACAAGATTATGAATCCACAAAAACTTGAATCGTTGAAATTGGATCAAAATTCAATTTGTTATTGATTTTACAATTAAGGATTCAGATATGTTTTCTGGAATTCGAGAGATAAAAGAAAAAAGGTGGAATAAAGGGGTGGCTTTCTGCCTAAGGGGGGATTTGAACCCAGGGCTGCTGCATGTGTGTGCGCTGCGCTAGCCACTGAGGTGATGATCTGTTTGTTGATAGGTATAGGGGCGTGGCCTTTTGAGGTAACATGTGCGGGTGGACGAAACTGAAACGAGATGTAGTTAACTGCACCGATCGGAAAAGAGATGACGGACGGCGACCGGTTGCTCGCTGCCGGCGTGGGCGCTGGGCGCGGAGGGAAAGGAGAAGGGGGAGAGGGGAGAGGAGAGAGGCGTGCTCACCTCGGGCCTGGCGATCGGGAGCTGTAGGCGGTGGCGATGGCACAGCGACAGGGACAGGGAGGCGGTCGCGATGGCACAGCGACAGGGAAAGGGGCGGTCGACGGCGGCTTGGCGGCAGCGCTCCGAGGCCTCCCAGGCCTCGTCGAGGAAACGAGGAGGGAGAGGAGACCGCGGGGTTTCCGTTCCCGCCGTCTCGGAGGGTTGGCGGCGAGCGTAGCAGCGGCGGTTGGAGCTTCAACTTCCGGTAATGGAGGCCATGGAGGTGGTGAGGTTCAGAGAAGAAAAAGGGAAGGTAGAGGAAGAGAGAAACGGCGGCGGCTTGAGGAGGAAGAAGGGATGGAGGAGAGCTAGGGTTTTGGAGGGGAGAAGGGGTAGAAATAGGGGGAGGATGTGGGAGCAGGTGCTCTGCAGGTGGGGGAGGTCGCTCCTCCTCTGTCTCCGTACAGAGGAGGAAGACGACAGGAGGTGGGTGCGCCTGGGCTTGTGGGGATGTGGTGGGTTGTCCCAATTGGGCTGGCCTGCCCTCCCCTCTCTTTTGTTTTATTTTTTCTCTTTCTCTTTTTTTTTTGCTAAAAAGAAAAGATAGGAAAGGAGAGAAATTAGAGGGGTTTTGGGGGGTTTTAAATTTTGGTGATAATTTTTATAGTTTAATTATTACAAGAGCCCAGCTGTGCAATTGTTGGTTTTTCAAAAATTTGAATTTTGTTGCTGTTTGAAAATTCAAATGAATTTGAGTGCAATTGGTATTAATTTGAATTATTGATAAGAAGCAAGTTAATGGTTTTTAATTTCAAGTTTAATGGAAACAAATGATTGGTTTGATTTGTAATTTTCATTTGAAAATTGTAACAGAACAAGTATGAACAAGGATTCGATATTTGGTTTGAAATTCAACTGGAAAAACAAAGGAAAACAAATGCAATGCTTAAGATGACATGATGCAAAACATAAATTAACAAGAATCAAACATTCTAATGGTTGTTTTTCATACTTGGGATGTTACAAAACGCCCCCCCTTGAAGGAATCGCGCCCCGAGATTCCTACTGAGAAGAGAAAAGGTCCGGATACTTCTTGTGAAGATCCTCTTCGGTCTCCCACGTTGCCTCTTTATCGGAATGATGAGACCAGTGCACTTTTAAGAACTTGGTGCTCTTGTTGCGAGTTTTGCGCTCGGTCTCATCGAGAATTCGAACAGGGTGCTCCTCATAAGAGAGGTCTTCCTGCAGATCAATGGAATCATGATCAACTGCACGACCTGGATCTTTGAAGCACCGCTTGAGCTGTGACACGTGAAACACATCGTGCACCTTTGATAGCTTTTCTGGAAGTTCAAGACGATAGGCATTTTCTGCACGCCTTCAGCCAATCCATACCAAGAATGACATCAATGTCAGAATTGCCAAGCAGTATGAGGGAAGCAAGGAATATGTGGCCTCCAATTAGAATTTGATTTTTGTGAGTGATCTTGGACGTTTGCATAGTTGCTCCAGGGGAGTTGACCACTAGCGGGGAACCCAAACCAACAAAAGGGAGTTTAATTTTTGTCGCAAAGATCTTTGACACGAAAGAATGTGATGCTCCGGTATCAAACAACACTTTAGCTGGATTAGAGTTTACGGGAAATGTACCGAGAACGACGTCAGGAGCTTCCTCAGCTTTGTCGATCTTGACATGATTCACCCTTGCGGTCCTCCCGACAGGCCTGTTGTTGGAGTTGAAGGCCTTAGGCGGGGGAGCGCGCACCATTGCCTGGTTTGTGTTAGGACGAGGTGGTGGTGGAGGTAGCTGCCTCTGAGTGCACTTGTCGGCGTAGTGCCCCGTCTGCTCGCACTTGTAGCAAGTGACGACACGAGGAGGCCCTGGCCTTGGCTGCCCCATCGAAGCCCTTTGATCATGTATCTGAGCAGGGTTGGGTGGGCGGGGAGCGAAGCCTGGAGAAGTTTGGGCATATGGAGCCCGAGTGACAGCACCATTTGGCACCCAGATGCGGCGCTTCTGCGGAGGGGTGGTCATGTTGGAGGAGGAACCACCCTCACGCGAGTGCTTGCGAGACTCCTCGAACGCCTTGCGCCCATTTTCTTCATTGAGCGCGGTGTTAACGAGATCCTCGAAGCTGTTGGCCTTGACATTGGTTAGGGCATACTTGAGTTCCGGGTTAAAACCTCTGCGGAACCTTGCCATCTTCTTAGCTTCAGTGGACACCTCATCTCCAGCGTACCGACCGAGGCGATTGAACTCACTCTGATACCCGATGACGTCCAACTTGCCCTGCTTGAGAGAGCAAAACTCTTCACGCATTCTTTCCATGAGACCATCTGGAATGTGGTGCTTCAGGAAGGCTTCCTTGAAACAATCCCACGTGACTGGCAACCCAGTTCTCATGGCCTGGAAGTTCTCCCACCAAGTAGCTGCCTGACCCTTCAGCAGATAGGAGGCATACTTGACCTTGTCTTCTTCAGCTACGTGAGCAATCTCCAGAGCCTTGGCTATCTCACGGATCCAGTCATCAGCGTCCAGAGGCTCGCGTGTGGCCACGAAAGCTCTTGGGCCCAGACTGAGAAACTCCTTGATGCTGACCCGTGGAGCTGTCTGGTTGTTGTGCTGATTAGTATGAAACTGGGCCATCTGCGCCATGACTTGGGTCATCTGAGTCAACAGCTCCGCGATTGGCGGTGGCTCAGGCGTGTTGTTCCTTGTTGGCGGCATCCTGAATGGAAATGCATTTTAGCACAACAATAGAAAAGGATAGACTTGGAAACCGAAAGAGAGATTATTCCGACGCATGAATAGATAACCAACAGGTACATCATCACATGTTCAAATACATCAGAATATCCAACACACCATAAATGGTTCGAATGCCAAAGGATAACTAAACATAGCTAAGAATGGATACATCGGTACTCCCATGCTCATCACGCAGGACGGCGGCTAGGAGTACGGCGAGAGGTACGGTGAGGAGCACGCCCACGAAAGTAGGTAGAACGACGGTCCACATAGATCTGACGTGGTCTGAGAGCGACTCTAGGCGTGGTGAAGTACATAGCGTCGACTCCCTGTGCTCCAAAGCGTGGAATCCCAGTGTAACCAGCACCAAGGTTAAGGAGTGGACCTCTGATCGGCTCGTAACCAACATCATCTGGCAGACGACGACCAACTGGCTGATCGAAACATGCAAAGCGCTCGTCTCCAACAAATTCTGTGGTGTAAGTCGCCAGACGAGTCAAAGCAAGGTAGAGATGCTCTCTGACTGAAGCCAACTCCTGAGATAGTGTGCTGGCAACTGCGTCACTGTGCCTCACAAACAGAGCGGTGGTGTGCAGCCTGGAGTTATCATGCTCGTAAACATCCAAGTTGTCGTAGAGAGTGAAGTGAGCTCCCTCCGAAGTGATGTAACCACGGGGGATGTGGCGATAGATAGAATCGTCAAACCCCCAGTAGTCAGCACGAAGGACGGTGAGACTCACATAAGCTGCCTGCTGCACGGCCATATCCACTGTGGAACCTACTGCCTCGTAGCGGTGGACTACGCTCATGCCATCATCTGACAGAATGTAGACGATAGCTTGGTAGTAGGTCTGGTCAAACTCTCGTTGCTTCTCGTAGACCTGGTACTCTGGTGCCCAACGGAACCCCAGAAAAGTGACCATGTCCCTCAGCATCTCCGGATAACCGGCAGTGCTCTCGCAACGAGTCATACGAACCACCTGCGGGTAGAACCTGAGATCCATCTGCAGATGATCGGGGAAGTTTTGATTAGACGCCGGTAGGAGAACTGAAGTGGCAAGCAACAACAAGGTTTCAACGGACGAAAAGGATGTTGAGAAGAACAGGATATCGAAGCAACATCGGGAAACACGAGACCAAACACTCCTAAGGTACTACGGAAAACCCCATCCGGGCTTCTAAAGGATCAATATCTACTGCTTAAGGAATAGAGGATCTGCTTCCGGGGCTTACACGCCTCCGTTCTCAATCGTTAATAGGCAACATGATAAATCATGTCACAACCACCTCCATTCCTATGGTCTAGTAGATATAACTATCCTAGAGAAACCAGGATACGTGAAATCCTAACTTGAAAGTTTAGATGAGAAGAGAAAACAACGTTGCAATTCCTTACCATAAAAGGGAGGGTGGGTGGGGAAAGAAATAAAAGAACAGAATTCCTACTCTCACGTTTCATTTTTCCTATATAGCTACAAAATAGTTTCTAGAGTCAACTGCGACCAGTAAAAGGGATCCTACATGTAGACAGGCTCTGATACCATTTGTCGCACCCGGACTTCTAGAGGATACTCACAGCCCGCTAAACAGTAGATAAATGGCTTACGGGGCATACCGTCACCCGCATCTCAATGTGAGCAGGCCAACACGTAAACGTGTGACAACCATTCTCTACTATCCATCGTCTGCGTAAACCATCCCATAGAAATCCGACTACTTCCATTGACGTACTTCATAACATACACACATGGTACGTCAACGACATTTGAACAAGTGATATCACAACAAATCTCTAAGACACAAAGAAATAGAAAGAAGTGGCAAATAGCTCTCACTAGAGCAGAGATAGTAAATACAATCATCCAGAGGACACATGTCCCAACAAGTCATCATTACATCACAGCGGAAGCATCCAAAGTGTCTGAGTACAGACAAGATCCAAATAGGCCTAAGAGGCCGGAAACGAAAAGACGGAGCCCAACCACGATGTCTCGGATCCTGCCCGGGTCCGCTATCTACTCGTCAGCAGCCTCGTCATACTCCACGTAGTAGCCACCATGGGGATCCTCGGAAACGTAGTCTGCGGAAACCACAGCCCCAAAGGGGTCAGTACAGACAAGTACTGGCAAGCAAGACGCACAAGATACCAAAGTGTACCCGGCAACACCAAGTTAAGATGCTTTGGGTTCAACGGAAGATAGGTGATACAAAAGTGCGGCAGCGGGCTGCCTAACCAACTACAGAGACACGCTACAACATCCGGCTAAAAGAAGGGAATAAGATAGCGTATCGGAACCAACTACCACTAACCTCAAACAAACCCATCCTGGATCTCGCCCCTTATCCAAAGAAGCAATCCGAGGATAACTCACACAGTTGGATTAGTGAAGGTTCAAGTTATTGTGTCAATAAGCCTATTACTAGTCAACTTATTACTGATTAGGTGTAAGTTGTCTAATCCTTGTTAGCCAGCCCTATCACCAAGTCATCCAAAACCGCGGACAACACGGCTTCTCGAGAAGATTTAACCCTGCAGGGGTGCACCAATTTGGCCGTACACGTAAGAATACCCCGCCAGACGGGGATCAAACCCACCAAGCGAGGCACTCAACACAACCCAACTCTTCTTCGCATCAAGCCCAAAGAACCACGTGCTGTGCGTGCGCGGCTAATCGAGCCCCCACGAAGAAAAGGGGGACCGTCATAGCACTGGAAGACCACGCTGCCCTAAATGCCGACTACAAAAGTTCCACCCTGGCGCCAAGGGTTCGTACCTGCATATGCGTGCATCAAATGGAAATCCCGAACTAAGTGTGGCGATTTGGACGAGATGCGAATCGAATCAGAGTTGCGGGGGGCGCCCATACACGCTTCCCACATGCGGTTAGCGCGCTCAACATGGATCCAGAGGACAAGAACTTTTCCTGAGTTCGACACTAGCAGGCCTCAAAACCATACCCGGCCTCCTGCCAGTGCCTTATCATCAAATTAGCATTACCTCAAACATTAACAGGTTCTTGTTTAACATCAAGCCCCCAGAACATAATAAATATGGTAACAGAAATAACGGACAACAGACTCGAGCATAAACAACCCTAAGCATGCTAGTAAGACACGGGCAACAAGCAACGGGGTTATAGGTGTGGAGGATAGGCTATATCAGGGTTACAGGATAACATGTGATAGGATCGGAACACAAGCAACGAATCTTAAGGCTAGCAGGATAGAGAACGGAAAGTATCGATATCCAGTGTGGTTATAGGACACAATGGTTCATATGAGTGAATACTTGCCTGCAAACTCAGTAGCCTGGTACTGGGTTAACTCCTCAGAAGTAGTGTCGTAAACCTCGTCTGTCTCAACGTCGTCGTCTATTCGAGAAGAAGCAAAAAAACAACGCAGAGAGACAAACAATCAATAACATGGCATAATGCACAATCATGGAATGATGCATGACAATTTAATTGATGCATCAAAGATAAACTAGTTGACATGGTAACATAATTAAAGGGGCCCATATGCAATTTGGATTGCATATGGAAAACCCATGAATTAAGGTTGAACTAAATGATCTACAAATAACCATCATGTGAAAGTTGATTAGAATGATGCATGGATGAAGAAAACAATGAGAAAACAACAATAGCTTCAATTTGAAAAGGTGTTTACCAAGTTTGGAATTTTATTTATTAAGTAATGGAATTTGGCTTCTTAAATGAGTTACACAAGCATTTGTTGTTTTCACCCATTTTAATTGTTCAAAATAGATAACCAAATTCATATTTGGAAAGAACACAAAATTTTAGATGGAAAACATATTTCATTTGTTGAAAAAGGAATTTAAATGAGCAAGTTATTAATTTGACAATTTTAAATGCATTAAATAAGAAACAGTTGTTTTCAGCAATTTAATTTATTTAAAACAGAAAACAAAGTTGATATTTGTAAAGTTCATGAAAAATGGGATGGAAAACATATTTTACATGTTGGAATTGGATTTGAATTGCCCAAGTTATGAATTTTGCAATTTAAAAGGTTTAATTAAAGCATTGAATTATTGCACCACTTTTAATTAGGAAAAACAGTAAACAAATTGTATTGAAAAGGTTGAAAACATGTAGCAAATGTTTCACTGAACATTTTGAGCTATTAAACATAATTTTTGGATCATTATTGAATTTATTATGCAATTTTTCATAGTCATTTTTATTCTGCCCCTTTTAGTAAACAGAGGGAAACATGTTCAAATTTAATTCAATTGTGACCAAATAAAATACCAATGTGTAGAGTTTGTTAAGACAAATTTTTAGAGCCCAAGTTTGATCAAATTGGATGAACATAACTCAAGTTATGAAATTCCAAAGTTTCAAATTTTTATTGCATTTTCTGTATTTAATTATTTAGTGCAAAAATTATTACAGAAACATGTTGCAATTTTGTTACTAATGGAAATAGCACAAGATTATGAATCCACAGAAACTTGAATCGTTGAAATTGGATCAAAATTCAATTTGTTATTGATTTTACAATGAAGGATTCAGATCTGTTTTCTGGAATTCGAGAGATAAAAGAAAAAAGGTGGAAAAAAGGGGTGGCTTTCTGCCTAAGGGGGGATTCGAACCCAGGGCTGCTGCATGTGTGTGCGCTGCGCTAGCCACTGAGGTGATGATCTGTTTGTTGATAGGTATAGGGGCGTGGCCTTTTGAGGTAACATGTGCGGGTGGACGAAACTGAAACGAGATGCAGTTAATTGCATCGATCGGAAAAGAGATGACGGACGGCGACCGGCTGCTTGCTGCCGGCGTGGGCGCTGGGCGCGGAGGGAAAGGAGAAGGGGGAGAGGGGAGAGGAGGGAGGCGTGCTCACCTCGGGCCTGGCGATCGGGAGCTGTAGGCGGTGGCGATGGCACAGCGACAGGGACAGGGAGGCGGTCGCGATGGCACAGCGACAGGGAAAGGGGCGGTCGACGGCGGCTTGGTGGCGGCGCTCCGAGGCCTCCCAGGCCTCGTCGAGGAAATGAGGAGGGAGAGGAGACCGCGGGGTTTCCGTTCCCGCCGTGTCGGAGGGTTGGCGGCGAGCGTAGCGGCGGCGGTTGGAGCTTCAACTTCCGGTAATGGAGGCCATGGAGGTGGTGAGGTTCATAGAAGAAAAAGGGAAGGGAGAGGAAGAGAGAAACGGCGGCGGCTTGAGGAGGAAGAAGGGATGGAGGAGAGCTAGGGTTTCGGAGGGGAGAAGGGGTAGAAATAGGGGGAGGATGTGGGAGCAGGTGCTCTGCAGGTGGGGGAGGTCGCTCCTCCTCTGTCTCCGTACAGAGGAGGAAGAGGACAGGAGGTGGGTGCGCCTGGGCTTGTGGGGATGTGGTGGGCTGGCCCAATTGGGCTGGCCTTCCCTCCCCTCTCTTTTGTTTTATTTTTTCTCTTTCTCTTTTTTTTTGCTGAAAAGAAAAGATAGGAAAGGAGAGAAATTAGAGGGGTTTTTGGGGGTTTTAAATTTTGGTGATAATTTTTATAGTTTAATTATTACAAGAGCCCAGCTGTGCAATTGTTGGTTTTCAAAAATTTGAATTTTGTTGCTGTTTGAAAATTCAAATGAATTTGAGTGCAATTGGTATTAATTTGAATTATTGATAAGAAGCAAGTTAATGGTTTTTAATTTCAAGTTTAATGGAAACAAATGATTGGTTTGATTTGTAATTTTCATTTGAAAATTGTAACAGAACAAGTATGAACAAGGATTTGATATTTGGTTTGAAATTCAACTGGAAAAACAAAGGAAAACAAATGCAATGCTTAAGATGACATGATGCAAAACATAAATTAACAAGAATCAAACATTCTAATGGTTGTTTTTCATACTTGGGATGTTACAGGTAGCAATACAACCGCTTCTACCAGCGGCGATCCCTGAATAATTCCACACCGGTGGTATAGTTCATGAATAGTCCTTAAAATACCACCGGTGTGGATTGATGGTGCCCTCCACTGGTAGATTTTCATTTATAACAAGTTTCCTTGTAGTGGTAACCGCGCTCGTGCCACATGCAGCATCACAGACGGTTGTGGACCAAATTTTGGCCGGAAAAAAGTCGGTTCGAGAGCGTTTGTACCCATTAACTAAACCTGTTGATATATAATAGAACTAAAAGGGCCGCGTGCGCTTTGCCACACTGTTTTCGCTCTTGCTTACTATTTCCCTGTTGCGTGCATAACAGGGCATTTCCACGCCAATCGATCTATGCCCATTTCAAACTAAGGGTGTTCAAGCTATGTCATTGCTATGTTTCGTTAACAAATTCAAAATATTTTAGAATTTTAGCTTTCTAGACATGGATTGTTCTACCATACATGATTAGAAGGTAGAACCAACCGTAGTTTGCAAGTGATGATAAAAACATGGGCGAATTTACCACGCAAGCTTTTTTTAGGATGAAGCCTACCCGCCAGTTTGGCATGAAAATATCAATCATGCATGCTTAAAGCATTTAGGTATAGATAGATCCTGTAATTTTGCTGCAAGGAGGAAGAAGAACACGAAAATAAGGCACTCTCTATGCCCAACTGTTAGAGTGACCAAACTCACACATTTGAAAAGCTAATTGGGTGTTCTCAAAAGGCAGCTAATTGTTTATTTGACTTAGAAGATCGAGAGAGATCTTCAAAAGTATAGTGATAATAGAATAAAAAAATTAAGCCATCTTCGACTTACTATTATATCACTTTGCAAATTTCGATTAGCAGTTACATGATGATTGACGCATGATTCTATTGTTGTGGGTTGATTTTGCTTTGTATTTATTTTTTCAGCTCTGCTTCTATTCTATCCATTTATGCATGGATCTGAATTGTAGGCAAAACTGGATCAAATTTTCTATGTTGACATAAGTTTGCCTTAGTTCTTTATCATTTTGATCCTGGCCTCCGATCTCATCCTAGATTCGGCACTGGGTAAAAACTCTCCAAAAAATCACGACCCATTATACATATAGATATAAACTCACAAGTATCTCCAAACAACAAAGTAAAGTTTGAATGAACGAAGAACAATACCAATTTCACGAATGAGGAACATCTTTCTAGTTGGGTTTTATGCACTATACGCAAGAACTACAAACATATAAATACACCAGAGAGCTTGATCCTGATAATTTTGTAATGTGACATCTACTTCACGCTTCAAAATAGCCACATATGCATACAACATAGAGTAACAAACTGATAAAATATCTTGAAGCTCCCTCTTCCCTCTAAAGGAGTATTTATGGTATGTTAAAGCATTAGAATTGGTATCGAGCTACCTCACGTCAAATCATAAAAAAAACATTTGGAATACAAAACTGCATGTGTGATAGCATTATCATCCCTCAACAATTCAACATACAGGATGAGATCCCTTCCATAAAAATAAGATGTCTTAACTGTGCTAATCACAAAAGAAATTGAATGAACTCTTTTATGAAAATGCTAGTCAGAATGACTTAGCGAAGTTCATGAAAAATCAAGAGTACTTCTCATATGTTGCGCAAAAATAAACAAATTTATTATGACAATAAACAATGAATAAGTTTGTACAGCAATTAGTTTGAAAATTGAAATACATCAAAAGTCAAGTACTTCCACAAAAGTAGCACTACCTAAAAGATATACCTAAAATTTTTTGTACCCAAGGTAGACATAATTGATGAAGGATTCTAGGTTATTAAGAGAAAATACAGTATTGAGATAAAGGATCTAGACCACAACGGGGTCATATTTCTGGCTAGTTTTGACAAGGTGTATGGTTTTCTTAATGTTTTCAAGCTTAAGGGATATTTCAGGGCTATGTTGACCGTGCAAAAGCCAAAAAAAGTGGTTTGAGTGCATTTTCACAACAACATGAAAGCACTTTAAAAACTGCATTTATTAGAGATAATGCGTGTCGTGAGAGGTGGGAGGTCTGGGACGAGGGGGTTTAGGTTTGGGCGCCGTGGTGCCCTAGGGATAGAACGAACCTGGAGGTAAACCTCCCCTTTTCTCCGTTTATTTCTTTTCGATGCCTGATTACACGAGACTCCCAGCTTTATAGCACAGTTGGCGACTAGAAGGAAGATCCTAATAGAATCCTAACTTACCAAAATAATAAGACTTGAATACCAAGAAAGTACTAATTAATCGGGAGGATTTATCCCTTGGGGATGGTTTGGCTGGCCCCTGGACTCTGTGGTGGCGTGACATCACTCCCCCCTTCGACAAGCAGCTCGTCCTCGAGCTTCAAAGAGGGATAGGCTTTCAAAGACTTAGAAATTGGTGCTTGTGTCCAACTGATCAGGTGCCTCCTCTTCGGAAGTATCCACCCAACAAGAATAAAGGTGCTTGTAGCGATGGCCCAGGGCGTACTTGTCGTCCCAGTTGTAGCAAAGGCCCTTGGCACGCCGCTCGTCCATCTCGGTTGGCGATAGCCACAGGAGTGGTTGCTTGTTTGGAACAGCCGTTGTAGCCTTGGGAGGAGCCACAAGTTCTGGAGTAGATGGCCTGACGCCTCCACCGGCGTTTCCCTTCGACACGAGAATGCTATCACTGTCTTCTGGTGTCTCACGCTCCTCGTATGCGCGTGCATGATCCATGGCATCCTCTAGCGTCGTCGGGTACATGAGCTTGACGTCTGTGCGAATTGACTTGTGGAGACCAGCCACAATCAGCTCTACTTGGTGCGCTTCTGTGAGTCCTTCACACCTGCAAACGAGGGTTAAGAAGTTCTCCTCGTAGTCATCGACAAAGCCGATTTGCCTCAGGTTCTTGATCGCCGCCAGCTCGGTGTTCCGGATTTTTGGCCCGAAACGCCGGTTGAGCAATGAACTGAACTCATCCCAGGGCGGTGCGCCGTGCGCAAGCTTGAGACGCCGGTACCATAGTGACGCTCGCCCGGCCAGATGATAGGATGCGAGCACACCTTGCCACTTTCCGGCGTACCCTGCCCATCAAAAAATTGCTCAACACGAGTGAGCCATGGCAGCGCATCTTCTGATCCATCAAATATAGGGAATTCGAGCTTGTGGAATTTGGATTTCCACTCGCGTGTGCCCTCTACAACAGAGGAGGAACTGCGGTGGGGGTGGGGGCTCTGCTTTGACGCAGCAGGATCCTCCTTGCTGAGACTGGAGCTGCCCTTCTCCAGGCGTGCAATGACAACCTGGTTGGTTGGGGCCTACTCCTTGAGATCTGCAATGGCAGCCTGGTTGGCTGCTGCCTGCTCCTTGAGGTCTGCAATGTCCACCTCCATCTTGTGGAGGAAGGTACTTTTCAGGTCATCCACGATCTCCTTCTGAGCTGCAGCGAGCTTCTCGTCCAGAAGCTTGTAGATGTCAGCTAGGGAAGCCATGGTTGTTGATGGTGGGGATGATCCGAGGATCGATGAATCTGATACCAAGTTGTCACGAGCTAGATTGCGGAGGGGATAGTCGTGAGAGGTGGGAGGGCTGGGACGAGGGGGTTTGGATTTGGGCGCTGGGGTGCCCTAGAAATCGAACAAACCTAGAGGTAAACCTCCCCTTTTCTCTGTTTATTTCTTTTCGATACCTAATTACATGAGACTCCCAGCTTTATAGCACAGCTGGCGACTAGAAGAAAAGATCCTAACAGAATCCTAACTTACAAAAATAACAAGACTTGAAAACCAAGAAAATACTAATCGGGAGTATTTATCCCTTTGGGGATGGTTCGGCTGGCCCGTGGTGGCGTGACAATGTGCTGTAAAAATATTGAATTAATACACATTATGTTACAAATTGTTAAAACAGTAATCGATGCAGCCGGATGATCACCCGCATGCTAGTTACTTTGTGGGAGATTTGGCGTGCGAGAATGAAAGCACTACATGAGGAGATATTTCAGAGCCCCATTGTCGAAGAGTCGTGTCGACAAATCCCTCGGATGATCCGGTAGGGTTTCGAGTAGAGGAATGATGTACGCGCTGGTGATCTCGACAGCTAACAAGGAGGCAAGATTTACCCAGTTTCGGGGCCCTCGTAGAGGTAAAACCCTTACTCCTGCTTGTCTGATCTGTATTATGGCGAGATAGTCGAGCTGTTTACAATTGTGATGCCATGGTAAGGCGTACGGGGTATCCCGTGTATTGCCTAGTCTAGTTGTGGCTTGTATCTTCCTCTCTCTAGATTGGATCCCAGATTGGATGTCCTTTTTCTCTCCTCCCTCCTGGCTTTATATATGCAGCCAGGAGGGGGTTACATGAGTCCCGTATAGGAGTTCTTGTCTTGACCCGCAAGTCTTGTGGGTGGGCTTCTGTTGGGCCTTATAGAACCGCGGGATATCACCTGTCTTTGGGCCTAGGTCTTGAGTCTTGGACCGGGTAGGCTCACCCGATAGGTCCAGGAGTCATCCCCACGTCAGTAGCCCCTGAGTGTTTATTCGACTGAGAATAGTCGGGTAAGCACTCAAAGTTCGTTCTTGATTTCTTCGATTGGTCATTCAATCGCCTGTTTTTTAGGGTGTATACCCTGTGCGCGAAGCACTCATGTAATCGAGCATCGAGTGATAAATGTGCCTTGTGTTGGCTGTTTTCGCAGAAGGGTGTGGCTCAGTCGCTTGACTCTCCCGAAAGATCAGGGCCAATTAATTGCATCTAGAGCAAAAACGGTTCTGGCCTACACGAATTCGAAACCTCCGACTCGAATCCGACGAGGTGATTGTTGTGACTGGGCCGTTGAGGTCTTACCGAGTCGAACTTAACCTAAAGGGGTACCCGGCGCGTCCGCTAGGATTTTTCTTCGTGTTGTTGACACGGGAAATTTACCGGAGGACGCAGCTTGAGAGCGATTCCAGGCCCAAAAGAGAGATCATTGGGTCTTACCTTCGTACTCGAAAGAATACGGCATCCGGATGTGCCTAGTCGGCCGAACGATCCAGGATAAGGATGTGTAAGTAGAGTTGTGGGAGACGGACACTCGCGATTTTACCTTAATCATGTTCTTACGATTCTTCGGGTGAAGAGATCTTCCTTCTTGATCTTGTGCGAAAGAGATTTCGCGTTATGAAGTTTATGCGAGAGAAATTTTGTCTCGACGTGCCCATACGAAAGAGATTTCGTGTCAGGGTGACTATGCGAAAGAAATTTCGCGTCTTGATGTGCCCATACGAAAGAGATTTCGTGTCAGGGTGCTTATGCGAAAAAAAATCCGCGTCTTGATGTTCCCTTACGAAAGAGATTTCATGTTAGAATGCCCATACGAAAGTAATTTCGTGTTAGTGTGTCCATGCGAAAGAAATTCCGCGTCTTGATGCTAATACTAAAGAGATTTCGTGTTAGTATGCCCATACGAAAGAGATTTCGTGTTAGGGTGTCCATGCGAAAGAAATTCCGCGTATTGATGCTCATACAAAAGAGATTTCGTGTTAGAATGCCCATAAGAAAGTAATTTCGTGTTTAGGGTGTCCATGCGAAGAATTTTCGCATCTCGATACTCATACAAAGATTTTCTGTGTCGTGAGGTACTCAATGATGTCACCGCGCACTTGCCTGCACTCGCCTGCTCCAGATGGGACGTGACAAAGTGAGGCAGAGCGCGCGGAGCCCATACGAAAGTAAATTCGTGTTAGGGACTCGTGATTTTCTTTTGGACGCGTTACAAGTGCTGCCTTTTGTTTCGAGTGATGTGTCTGTACATCGTAGTGCGGAGTCGTGGATTTTGCGGGAGCCGCATACTCACAATCTTCTCCCCGCTGCGTGGTGAGTGCCTTTTTGTTTGAAGATTCCGAAGAGAAATAAGCCTGCTGGGTGATAGTCGCGTGATGTCGTGGTGCACTGAGCACTTGTTCTGCTTCCCGATGGGACGTGGCGAGAAGTGTCAGAGACTAGACGTGTCGGAGTCGACGCGGTGGAGGTGTACTCGACACGGCGGACGGAGTCGACGCGGAAGTCGTGTAGTTGACGAGACGGACGGCGTCGACGCGGTGGAGATATACTCGACACGACGGACGGAGTCGATGCGGTGGAGATGTACTCGACATGGTGGACGGAGTCGACGCGAAAGTCGTGTAGTCGACGAGGACGTGGCAGAGTCGCACGACGACGTTGAAGTCGTGTATCTGACGCGGACGCTCAGCCACCGAGTCCACACAAGAAGATGGACCCGAAAAGTCTTCAAGATATTCTGATTTCGCGAATTGGCCCGCGTTGCCGTATGCGTCTCGTCGAGACGGATAAGTTTGATGTTTTGCTTTTCTTCATCCGAATTAATATGCGGTTTGTACGACCAAAATAAGGACTTGGACGAAGAAATCTGACAGAGCTCCTCAGATACGCGGCCAGCGTGTTAGATACTTCCGACGCGGTAGTACGTCGAGTGCGCGTGTAGCGCTCGTCGGTTATGCGACCAGCGCTTCCAATGAGAGTAGCCCCCGAGTCTATGTGCGATTATTTGTAATCGGGTATAGACTCAAAGATCTTCCAACGTTGCTTCGTCGTGTGCACGGTAGTGCTCCCGATGGGAGTAGCCCCCGAGGCTATGCGACTCGCAGAGTCGGGCATAGGCTCAAATTGTTCTGAAGCTAACCCCTTGTGCTTGTCTTCTGTTGGCTCGCGGAGGAGGACATGCGTAGACTCCCGGAGGAGGATATGTGTCGAATGTCGACTCCGAGCGGAGGATTGTGTCGACTGTCGAAGTTGCAGCCGACGTTGTGGTTACTGCGTTGCACTTTGTATGACACTACCATAGTCGACGAGGCGGTGCCGAGCGACGGAATCGATGAACCGTACTCGTGTGTCGAGTGCGGTTGTTTTGCGCCTCAGCCCCCCAGTGTCGAGTGCGGTTGCGGCGAATTCTCGAGTGCGTCTACTTTGCAGCACAACCCCCAAGCAAGGAGTGTGGCTGCGGAGAAGGACAGCCCCCAAGACGCTTAGTCGAGAGGATTCGATGTAGCGGAGTTGTGCGGCAAAGTCGCGATGTTTTCTGGACGGAGTCGCGATGTTTTCCGGAAGAACCCGACGAGGCGGAGTCGCCATGCTTCCCGAAGGACTCGACGCAGCGGACCGAGTCGACGCGGCGGAGTCGCGATGTTTGTCCGAAGGACTCGACACGGCGGAGTCGCGATGTTTGTCCGGAGGACTCGACGCGGCGGGCCGAGTCGACGCGGCGAAGTCGCGATGCTTGTCCGAAGGACTCGACGATGCAGACCGAGTCGACGCAACGTAGTCGCGATGTTCGACCGAAGGACTCGATGCGACGGACCGAGTCGACGCAGCGGAGTCGTGATGCTTCTCGAAGTACTCGACACGGCGGACCGAGTCGACACGGCGGAGTCGCGATGTTTGTCCGAAGGACACGACGCGGCGGACCGAGTCGACGCGGCGGAGTCACGATGTTTGTTCGAAGGACTCGACGCGGCGGACCGAGTCGACGCGGCGGAGTCGCGATGCTTGTCCGAAGGACTCGACGCGGCGGACCGAGTCGACGCGGCGAAGTCGCGATGCTTGTCCGAAGGACTCGACGCGGCGGACCGAGTCGACGCGACGAAGTCGCGATGCATGTCCGAAGGACTCGACGCGGCGGACCGAGTCGACGCGGTGGAGTCACGATGTTCGTAGTGTGTACACGGAGGGCAATGTTGATGTCGAGCCCCCGGGCACTAGTATGGCGAGTCGCCATGTTTCGTTGACGTTTCTTGGTCTTTGTGTCGACTCGTAAATTGCCGAACTAGAATATGGATCCGCGATTTGAATTCGCGAACTCGCAGAGATCCAAAACATGTCGCAGTGCACGAGCCGCTGACGGAGATCTAACAGTTGGAATTGTCTCAAAAAGACGGTGTGGTGCAGGATTGTATTCCGCAGCTGTTTAACGGTGTGATCTTCGAATTGATGTCCGAGTCGACTGTGATAATTGTTTTCCCAAAGTCGCGCGGAGTTCCGTCAGATTCTGACAGGGCTTCACTGTTCGGGTCATCCACGGAGATCCAAGCGTTAGAACTCGCCTATTTTTTTTGGAGCCGAGAGACAATTTGATTTTGCATCTTTCCACCGAAGGAATTTTCTAGATGAGTTTCGGGCCGCCATTGATGACGTTCGCAATATGTACGTTGTTGCAGTCCTGCAACCTGCGCGTGAAGAACGATGTCGATGTAGACGATGAAGGCCGTGCGTGATGCCTGCGAGTGCTCGATGAAGTTGAAGGAGCCGAAAGTAGATCGAATCCATGGTGTTGAGGACCCGAAGCTTAATGTAGATGAGGCCAGCGAGACCGTAGATCCAGCGCGTGTCGTTCCCACAGACGGCGCCAATTGTCGAAGAGTCATGTCGACAAATCCCCCGGATGATCCGGTAGGGTTTCGAGTAGAGGAACGATGTACGCGCTGGTGATCTCGACGGCTAACAAGGAGGCAAGATTTAACCAGGTTCGTGGCCCTCGTAGAGGTAAAACCCTTATTCCTGCTTGTCTGATCTGTATTATGGCGAGATAGTCGAGTTGTTTACAATTGTGATGCCATGGTAAGGCGTACGGGGTATCTCGTGTATTGCCTAGTCTAGTTGTGACTTGTATCTCACTCTCTCTAGATTGGATCCCAGATTGGATGTCCTTTTTCTCTCCTCCCTCCTGGCTTTATATATGCAGCCAGGAGGGGGTTACATGAGTCCTAGTATACTCCGTATAGGAGTTCTTGTCTTGACCCGCAAGTCTTGCGGGTGGGCTTCTGTTGGGCCTTCTAGAACCGCGGGATATCACCTGTCTTTGGGCCTAGGTCTTGGGCCTTGGACCGGGTAGTCTCACCCGATAGGTCCAAGAGTCATCCCCACGTCACCCATGGCGACTATCACTTCCGTTAATCAATTTCTTTCAGACCTAGATGCCTCCATGGAACATGCTCAAGCGCAAGGACAGAGGAGGATGACGCGTGCGACTGCTCCTTCGGGAAGGTGGATAGCGTCCCCAGTGGGGGTCACAGAAGTAAACGCGTGGACGCAGCTGGAGCCAAGTCAGAAGCCAAATGAGGTGGTTGGAGCTGTATGTCGCTCCCTAGAAGGACTGTTTGGGGGCGTCAATTACTATGTACGGCGGCATTACTCATCCGGTGATACTGGAAGCTCTATCTTGTAGGGAAACCATGGATGTCAGCTGATGATCAGCTGCTAAGTCAAATTTATGTGGCATCGGACTGGCTTTAGGTGGTTAACGACTTGGTATCTTCGGTAGCGTGTTGTTGGAGATCAAGGCAAGGTCTCAACAGCGAGGTGGAACCTCTTTGAATCACAAAAGGAGAGTTCAATGGGGGAAGCCCATAGACTGCTCGCTTTGCTGCGTATTTACCATTTGGGCGGCATGTGTGGTTTGGCCAACCACTGATAGATTTAAACACACCTGTAAACCTTGAGATTGTTTGAATAAAGGTATGTGAACATTTTTAAAAGGCAATGTCTACCTTTTTTTTTGAAACGGAAAGCCCGGCCTCTGCATCTAGTCGATGCACACAACCCTTTATTGAATTAAAACCAACAGATCGTATGTAGTATGTAGTAAGAAGTACCAATTATTACATCTCAGCGAAAGCAAATAGTGGCCATATAGACCAACCAACGAAACAGCACCAGCATGGAAGAACTACACATAATGTAATCTTCTAGTGTGCAACCAGCCACCATGGCTGAAGATAGCCTGCACGACCCCCAGCAGCCTGGTGCATCCGGAATCCAAACGTCCTCGTTTTCCTTCTGGCAGGAGGAGGGACCACGTTCGAATCCAATAAATAGCTTGATGAACAACCTGCAAGAAATGACCAGCTTTCAAGTTGTCTACCCGATCCAGTGATCTTTCGTAGCTATTTCCCTTGGCCAAATATGTAGCGACCTAAGTTGGTGGGGAACAACTGCATGTGACCAATCTTTGTTGGAATTTTGGCCCAAAGTATGGCCCAGCCTATTTTAGTGCTCCACAAATTCCTGAAAATCCTAGAGGCCCATGTGGCCCATCCGTGTATGGTAAGAGGTGGGACAAATGTTTAGTCCCACATTTCTAGTTGAGTGGAAGTTTTACCTGTTTATAAGGGAGGCCTTTCCACTTGTTGTATGAGCATGAGAAGGACATGACTACACGCGCGCTCCTCCTCCGCCGCCCGCCTCGTCACGACGCGCACGCACCGCGGGTTGCGGGAATGAGCCGAGCCGAGCTAGGACCTATGCTGCGTGTACTCCTTGCTTTCTTTTTGTCGCACACGAATGAAGAAATATGAACGGTTACGCGGGAGTTAAAACGTTCTGCACTAGTGGGAAATTACTACGCGTAAGTGGATGGCTGTTCAGCTTCGGCTGCCGGCTATTCATTTGGCCGCCTGTCTGTTCGTTTCCAGTCCCTCGCTACCCGTTCGCCTCCTGTTGCTCCGCCTATATAAGAGAGGTCGCTCCTCTCCGTAGACACAACACATCCACACCTCTGCCTCATATTTCTCGAGCACTGCGCCACCGATCAGGACATCTCCATCCCGTGCCGTGGCGTGCACCGCGGGACGGGACAGTAGGCCTCCGGAACCGCATCTCTTCGGATCCTGTACGGGAGAAGGGCGATAAGGTTTTTGGGGAGCGCTGCGGCGCGACTACTTGCATCATCGTCATCACGGACGCCGAAGACTACTTCCGGAACGACGACTTCTTCCTAGACGTCGACAACCTCTTCGGCGACATGTCTGACTCGCCCAACGTCAACGGTTCTTCATCTGCACCGTACGTGTTCATGTTTTTGCTTCATGTCTCAATACATGTTCTTCTAGTACCGATCTATTTGAACCTGTCAATGTCGCGTTTTCATGCAAATTATATGACTAGTTTATTTCCAGTTATTCTAGCCATACGTTATTTATCTTTTTCATGGACTAAATCATTTGGAAAATTGCTCATATATTCAACAATCCAAAAACCTTATTTTAGGAAATTTTCAATCGTTGGCTTTGCTGCTTCTATGAAGCCCCCTGTTTTCAAAGGGAAAGATTTCAAGCGGTTTCGTGCGAGGGCCACTCTCTGGTTTCAAACCATAAGGTGCTACGACGCCGCTAAGGGCAAGCCTGAAGGAGAGCTTTCTGCTGCTGATGAGAAAGCTTTCGAGGAAGCCGACACCCTTGTGAGGGCTTCTATTCTTAGTGTTCTTGATGAGAATCTGATTGACCCGTATTTGACCATTCCTACGGGCAAGGGTATGTGGGATGCGCTCGAGGCAAAGTTTGGTGCCTCGGACGCAGGCACTGAATTGTATGTCATGGAGCAATTTTATGACTAGAAAATGAATGATGAGCGCTCCATTGTTGAGCAGGCTCATGAAATACAGTCCATTGCCAAAGAACTTGAGCAGTTATCTTGTGAGTTACCGGACAAATTTATTGCCGGAGGCATCATTACCAAACTTCCTCCTTCGTGGAGGAGTTTTGCTACCGCTTTGAAGCACAAGAGACAAGAGTTTTCCGTTATGGATCTCATTGGTTCTCTTGATGTGGAAGAGAAGGCGAGAGCAAAAGACAAACATGCTCAAGGTCTTGAAGGAGCTTCTAGTGCAAACTTCGTTCAGAAGAAGAACTTTCAGTCCTACAAGCCCAAGAACAAGAACAAGCCTGAGTACAAAGGCAAATATGATAGGAAGAACAAGCCTGCACAAACTACCAACTTCAAGAAAAGGAAGGGATCCTGCCACTTCTGTGGTGACCCGAGTCACTGGGCTCCGAAATGCCTTAAACGGTATGAGCTGCGAGAACTTGAGAAGAATGGCAAGAATGTCAATGTTGTCATTGGGGATACTGAGATGAAGGATGCTGGGTACGGTAAATTCCCTACTATTCTTTCAGTATGTCATTATCCTGATTGGTGGATTGACACTGGTGCCAATGTACACATATGTGCTGATATCTCATTGTTTTCTTCATACCAGTTCGCAGGGACTTCCTCCATGCTGATGGGAAACGAGTCGCATGCTTCTGTTCGAGGTGTTGCTACGGTGGATCTGAAGTTTACCTCAGGGAAGATCGTGCGCGTGAAGAACGTTCATCATGTGCCCTCTATAAATAAAAATCTTGTTAGCGGATCTCTCCTGTGTCGAGATGGCTACAAGTTAATGTTTGAGTCCAATAAATTGTAGTATCAAAGTTTGGAACTTTTGTTGGTAAAGGTTATGATTGCGGAGGCTTGTTCCGCTTATCTCTTTCAGACGTTTGTAATAAAGTTGTGAATCATGTTTGCACCAATAGTGAATCAAATGTCTTGCATTCACGTCTTTGTCATATTAATTTTGGATGCATGACTCGGCTGGCCAAAATGAATTTAATCCCAAATTTCACTACAGTCAAGGCCTCTAAGTGTCAAGTATGTGTGCAAGCAAAGCAACCTCGCAAGTCTCATACGACTGCGGAGGTACGAGACTTGGCACCACTTGAGCTCATACATTCAGATCTTTGTGAGATGAATGGCGTGTTAACAAAAGGTGGAAAGAAATATTTCATGACGTTGATTGATGATTCCACTCATTATTGTCATGTGTATCTCTTAAAAACAAAAGATGAAGCTTTGAACTTCTTCAAGATCTATAAAGCTGAAGCAGAAAATCAACTTGATCGGAAAATCAAGAGACTTAGGTCTGATCGTGGTGGAGAGTATTTTTCCAACGAGTTTGATTCTTTCTGTGCGAAACATGGTATAATCCATGAGAGGACGCCTCCCTATTCACCTCAATCTAATGGGGTGGCCGAAAGAAAGAACCGTACTCTAACATATTTGGTTAATGCCAAGTTAGATACATCAAGACTTTCCAAGGCATGGTGGGGGGAGGCGATATTGACTGCGTGTCATGTCCTAAACCGAGTTCCCACAAAGAACAAAGAAATAATTCCATTCGAGGAATGGGAGAAGAAAAGATTAAAAATCTCTTACTTACGAACTTGGGGTTGTTTGGTGAAAGTTAGTATACCAATTCCCAAGAAGCGCAAGCTTGGACCCAAAACCGTGGACTATGTTCTTCTGGGCTACGCGTTCCGTAGCATTGGTTATAGATTCTTGATAATAAAATCTGAGGTACCAGACATGCATGTCGGTACAATCATGGAGTCGAATGATGCAACTTTCTTTGAAGACATCTTTCCCAAAAAGGAGATGCCTAGCTCATCGAATCATGAGATACCTAATTCATCTACTCAGGAATTGTCTGTAATTCCCGAACCCACCATTCCGACAGAACACGTTGAGGATCCCGTAGAGGATAACAATGAAGTTCCTTTAAGGAGCAAAAGACAGAGGACTGCAAAGTCCTTTGGTGATGATTTCATTGTGTATCTCGTGGATGACACACCCAGGACTATTTCAGAAGTGTATGCATCTCTTGATGCTGACTACTAGAAGGAAGCTGTCCGTTGCGAGATGGATTCTATCCTGACTAACGAAACCTGGGAGATCACTGATCGTCCTTATGGGTGCAAACCTGTAGGATGCAAGTGGGTGTTCAAGAAAAATCTTAGGCCTGATGGTACAATTGAAAAATATAAGTCCAGGCTTGTGGCTAAGGGTTACACCCAGAAAGAAGGAGAAGACTTCTTTGATACCTACTCACTTGTGGCTCGACTGACCACCATTCGGGTACTATTCTCATTGGCTGCCTCACACAGTCTTCTCGTTCACCAAATGGACGTTAAGACGGCTTTCCTTAACGGAGAGTTAGATGAGGAAATTTACATGGAGCAGCTAGATGGTTTTGTAGTACCGGGTCATGAAGGCAAGGTTTGTAAGTTATTGAACTCACTGTATGGCATCAAGCAAGCTCCTAAGCAATGACATGAAAAGTTTGAGAGGACTTTGACTGCTGAAGGCTTTGTTGTAAACGAAGCTGACAAGTGTGTATACTATCGTCATGGTGGGGGCGAGGGAGTTATTCTATGTCTGTACGTCGATGACATACAGATATTTGGAACCAACATTGACGTGATTAAGGAGGTCAAGGATTTCTTATCTCGATTCTTTGAGATGAAGGATCTTGGAGTAGCTGATGTTATATTAAACATCAAACTGCTAAGAGACGGCAATGGTGGGATCACTCTGCTTCAATCCCACTATGTGGAAAAGGTCTTGAGTCGTTTTGGGTATAGTGACTGCAAGCCTTCTCCAATGCCGTATGATCCTAGCGATTTACTTCGAAAGAATCGACGGATTACTAAGGATCAGTTGAGATATTCTCGGATTATTGGCTCGCTTATGTATCTAGCTAATGCCACGAGACCTGATATTTCGTTTGCTGTGAGCAAATTGAGTCGATTTGTTTCAAATCCGGGAAATGATCACTAGCATGCGCTTGAAAGAGTTATGCGCTATTTAAAAGGCACTATGAGCTATGGAATTCATTATACCAGGGACCCAAGGGTACTTCAGGGATACAGTGATTCAAATTGGATTTCGGATGCTGATAAGATTAAGGCCACAAGTGGTTATGTGTTTACACTTTGTGGTGGCGCTGTTTGTTGGAAGTCTTGCAAGCAGACCATCTTAACGAGGTCAACTATGGAAGCATAACTCGCAGCATTAGACACAACCACTGTTGAAGCAGAGTGGGTTCGTGAGCTCTTGATGGACTTACCTGTGATTGAAAAACCAATACCCGCTATTCTAAGGAACTGTGATAATCAGACTGTGATCATCTAGGTGAACAGTTCCAAGGATAATATGAAGTCATCAATACATGTGAAGAGGAGTTAAAATCTGTCAGAAAATTGAAAAAATCTGGAGTTACTGCGTTGGATTATATCCAAACATCTATGAACTTGGCAGATCCCTTCACAAAAGGTCTTTCACATAATGTGATCGATAATGCATCGAAGGAGATGGGAATGAGAACCACTGCATGATTTGTTCACAGCGGCGACCCACTCTATGTGATCAGAGATCCCGTGAAGTAGAATTGGGAGACAAAACTGTTGATCAGCTGAGAGGAGAGTATCCTTACATTTGTTTAATACCACTTCTTGAAGATGCAATACTCTCCTATACTGTAAGGTAGGATGATATAAATCTTAATGTTTTCCAAGAGGCTTCATTGTAAGCAAAGATGTTGACCTGCAGGACATCTTCTGAGAAATTCACCTATATGAGTTCGACTGTAAAACATCGCAGTCTATGAGAATAGGGTTCTCTCTAGTAAACTCATGAAAGGTCTTGGAGTATGACGTATAAGCTCCATCCGCGGGGAAGTCCTACGGTAGTCAAGTATCGGTCAAGACTTTGTATGAAGCTAGATTCGCAGAAAACTTGCAGTTCAAGTCACAGTCCACTGTTCAAGTTGCAAACCAGTGTAACACAGAGTTCTTGGTGGAGTTCAACTTAACAGTCTCCACTGTAGAACCGGTATATAAATAGTGTTTTGGAACCTAAGGCAAATTTTGTGTGCCTCTAGAATCTTGTGGGGGATTGTTGGAATTTTGGCCCAAATATGGCCCAGCCTATTTTAGTGCTCCACAAATTCCTGAAAATCCTAGAGGCCCATGTGGCCCATTCGTGTATGAAAAGAGGTGGGACAAATGTTTAGTCCCACATTGCTAGTTGAGTGGAAGTTTTACCTGTTTATAAGGGAGGCATTTCCACTTGTCGGGCCAATGAACCCCGCTCGGCTAACTAACTTGTTTAGTCACTTCCATGGGTCACGTAGGTTGAAGTTTCCATTTGCGGGTGTGTCATAAAATGTTTTGGAGAAAACTAGGGCGTGACCGGGACCAGTGATGGACGTACACGGATCTTGTCCCGACTCACAGAACAGGTGCCGTCAGGAGGTGGCCAACTCCCTGTTGACGGGGTGGCCCTGTTTGGGTTGACTCATGGATAGGGCTAAGCAAGGTAAAGGCCGTGGTCGACCACACTCTGCCGCGCTCTTAGAGAGGAGCGTTACCGCGTGGCGTTAAGAGTCGGTTGATACGTGTGGGTAAAGTGTACCCCCTGCAGGGATAAATCTTTCGGAAAGCCGTGTCCACGGTTATGGACGACTTGGCAACGGATTCTGTGATCATAGACAACTCTAACGGAATGATTAAAACTTGCTGTCAATGAATGAAGGATGCCTCCTCGACTACGTCGAGAGGGGTGATTCTTGTAGCATAAGGTAGTCTGGGGTTGAGAAAGTACTTGGTGGACTAAAGAACATGATGATCTTAGTAATTGAGTAGATTCCTCCTCTGTTTTAGAAATGCTCTGTTACACGTGCTTTTCTTCCTCAACTTCGGAAAACAAAGTTGGCTTTATGCAAAGAACCTTAAAAGCCAAGTCTTGCTGAGTACCTTTTTTACTCAACCTTGCCTCGTTGTTGTTTTGTTTCAGACTTCGGTGATGCAGCTGAAGAGGGGTTCTACCTCGACGTCGACGAGTAGTTAGGAGTTCCCAGGCAGCAGTCTGGTATCTGTAGTATGGGTTTGGCTATGTTGCTTATGTTTCAGACTCTTAGTCCTTTTGCTCTTGTTGTATAGCAACATCTTTGCTTTCGCTGCTTGTTGTAATGTTGGGTTGCTTGACCTATGTTGGTCCTGTAACCTCTGCGTGTAAGCTACTCTAGTATGCCTTGTTTAATACAACTTTCATGTCTAGAGTACTGCTTTGATCGATTGTTGGTCATGAGAAGGAGATGATTACACCCGCGCTCCTACTCCGCCGCCCGCCTCGTCACGACGCGCGCGCGCGCCGCGGGTTGCGGGAATGAGCCGAGCCGAGCAAGGACCTATGCTGCGTGTATGCCTTGCTTTCTTTTTGTCAAACACGAATGAAGAAATATGAAAGGTTACGCGAGAGTTAAAACGTTTTGCACTAGTGGGAAATTACTAAGCGTAAGTGGATGGTTATTCATATTCAGTTGTCGGCTATTCATTTCGCCGCCTGTCTATTCATTTCCACTCCCTCGCTACCCGTTCGCCTCCTGTTGCTGCGCCTATATAAGAGAGGTTGCTTCTCTCCGTAGACACAACACATCCACACCTCTGCCTCATATTTCTCGAGCACTGCGCCACCAATCAGGACATCTCCATCCCGTGCCGCGGCGTGCACCGCGGGACGGGACTGTAGGCCTCCGGAACCGCGTCTCTTCGGATCCTGTACGGGAGAAGGGCGATAAGGTTTTTGGGGTGAGCTGCGGCGCGACTACTGGCATCATCGTCATCACGGACTCCGACGACTACTTCCCGAACGACGACTTCTTCCTACACATCGACAACCTCTTCGGCGACATGTCTGACTCGTCCAACATCAACGGTTCTTCAGCTGCACCGTACGTGTTCATGTTTTTGCTTCATGTCTCAATACATGTTCTTCTAGTACCGATCTATTTGAACCTGTCTATGTCGCGTTTTCATGCAAATCATATGACTAGTTTATTTCCAGTTATTCTAGCCATATGTTATTTATGTTTTTCATGGATTAAATCATTTGGAAAATTGCTCATATATTCAACAATCTTGCTACGATGAGGCAGGGTCTCTCGAAGGCAAGGGCCGATCAATTCGGTAGTAGTCAAGAAGGTCCTCCTGTGCAGAAATGTCTAACATAATTAATTTCTATCAACCATGGATACTAGTAGACTGTTAACAATTAGAGCCTTCATGTACATATATGAACGAGGACTTCTCCATAAATAGTGGAGGAGGTTCACAGTTCACCAGCTTTGTAGCCAACACCTATTGTTAGTGAAAAACAATGCAAGAAGCGTCGATGCTACCTTGAGAATCGGAGTGGGAGGATCTGGAAGTGAATGCTTAGAAGTGAAAACCTTGTGCGTTCTGATGGGGTTGTGGAGCCACCGTGCTCTTTTTTTTGAACAAAAGGCGAAAGCTTTGCCTTTTTATTAATATAGAAGGAGAAAACAAGTGACGGTCTAAGTCAAACTTAAAAAGGCCTAGATGGCAGGGGAAGGGAAAAAACCATAAAAAAGCTTTTAAGATAAGATTTTCTCCAAGTGTTCGGCGCCTGCCATGATCCAGCTCATGCTCTCTTCTTTTATCCTTCCAAGAAGTTTCGATGGCGCCAAGAACTTGTTGTTGAACACTCTAGTGTTTCTTTCCTTCCATATCTCCCAAGTAATCAACGTGGCATCTTTTGCTTGCAGTTTGGACAGCCGCGAGATGACTTGAACTTCTTCCCTTTCTGGTGCTGGCATACATAACCGCACCCGTGTGGCCTGCGACCACCAGAGCCTCTCTGAAAGAGGCTTTCGAGCTTCTTGCGACCATCACAAACTCACTCTAGGCCACAATTTGGTCACGGTAAACAAGTCAGTTCAAGAGGGTTTGTACGCATCGCTTAAACCCGTTTATGTAAACCGTTTCGATAAAATTGGCCGCACCGTTAATGCCCTTCCAACGTTAAAAAAAATATAAATTAAAGAAAAACTTATAATCATGAATACAAAAAAAAAATGAACTCAACAGCTTATAAAGATCATCACTATCCAGCATGTGCATAAAGTAGCGAGTGTCATCATCTAAACCTTCATCACCCAATCATTTACATATTCTAATAAACTAGAAATAATAACATTCATTTCATCATGATATATTTTGACGGCATATGTTAAGAATGTATTCTTCAAAGGAACTTCACAAAAATTTCCGGAACTTCCACACACTCTGACGAATAGGGAAAAAAAGATTATATACAACTATAAAAATTGCAATTAAAAATCCTTTAAAATGAGAAAGAATAAAACATCCAACACTTCATTGTAATTAAAAAAATCAAGGTATCATCTCTTACTATACCACACGATTCACACAGTGATCTCCACTGTGGACCACACAAAAAGTGTCCTACGATCACTCTCGTCGATCCAAAAATAATGATTTGTGATGATATATAAAGCTGCATTATTAGAATCCTCACGTCCGTCATTTGCTAACATATAATTATCAGGAAAAAATGTTATCAAGATGAGTTGTAATACCACAAGGCACCTCCTAAAAAAACAAAATGAAAACAAATAAACATAAAATAATAAAATAATTTGCAACAAGTATCAATTTACATGTAACACCGTCTGAGAACGCATTCGACATTGTCACCACGGTGAATCTATCAACATCACATCTAGCCCGATTGCATTAGGGGCACACTTGATTGCACATGCGGCAAGAACCACAAATTCAACACCGCTCGTTGGTAAAATCATAGGCCAACATTACCATATTGACTAATTCTAAACCACTAGATGGCGTCAAAATATCATATTTGGCCAGGCTAAAAATAGCTTTAGAGTTGTACGGTCTAAAAAGAATCTTATCATAGTCAAAACTATAACACACACAAAAATGAGTCCTCTATATTAACCGAACAAAAACATCAAAAACAAATTTAAACAAACTCTCTAGTAGAAAACAACAGCTAGCCACCGCAACCACACTATACTTTCTCTAGTCAAATCTTTTAAATCTGACAGAAAACGCACACATGCAAAAAAAAAAAGTCACGACTCCCACCTTCCTATCGTCTAGCACATGTTGCTACTACCTAGCAAAAGCATGCTGCCGACTAGCCCGATCTACTAGAAGAGTACCAGACAACAAAGAACCAGCCCATACAACAAAATCCCAACAACACTAGTCGGCTACGCAACAATAGCAAACTCTCGCAAAAAACAACGCATTAAACAAAGCCAGACCGATCAGAACGCGCATCATAAAGTGAACAACATCTGACGGCTCACCATGCGACTGAGAATTTAAACTAAATCTCATCTAGTGGATGGTGGTTTGTCCATACTTCGATATGCTGATGATACTATTCTCTTTATGGATCATGATATCGAAAAAGAAAAAAAGTGGAAGTTAATTCTCTCAGTGTTCGAGCATTTGTCGGGGTTAAAGATAAATTTCCATAAGAGTAAATTGTTCTGTTTCGGTGAGGCCAAAAATGATGTTTCTCAGTACGCCGAGCTTTTTGGCTGCACGCAAGAAAAAATTCCTATTAAGTATTTGGGTATTTTGACTCACTATCAGAGACTCACGAATGCTGAATGGAAACTGGTTGAGGAACATTTACAGGCTAGATTACACAGTTGGAAAGGTAAATCATTATTCTTAGGGGGAAGATTAGTACTCATAAATTCAGTACTCATTTATATGATTTCTTTCTCCAAATTGCCAAAAGGGGTTCTAGAAAGACCGTATTATTTCCGGTCAAGATTCTTTTGGCAAGGAGATAATGAGAAGAGAAAGTACCGCTTAACTAAGTGGAGTGTGGTTTGCCGTCCTAAAAACCCAGGGGGCTGGGGATTCATGACCTCGAGGTCAAGAACGGATCCCTCCTTGGTAAGTGGCTTTTTAAACTACTCACTGAGAATGAAGTTTGGCAGACCCTCGTAAGAAATAAATATGTGGGGTCACAAATGCTATCTCAGGTTTGCCGGAAGCCTTGTGACTCTCACTTTTGGGCTGGCATTATGGCCACCACAAAATACTTTTTTTTCATATGGGTCTTTCTCAATTCAGGTTGGGTCGGAAATTAGGTTCAGGGAGGATATTTGGTTGGGTAACACCATTTTTCGAGAATGTTTTCCGGCTTTGTATAGCATTGTGCGTCACAAAAGCGATACACTCACAAAAGTGATGGAATCTTTCCCACCTAATGTGTCGTTTAGAAAAAGTCTGTTCGGTCCCCGACAAGCATCATGGAATGCCTTGATGCAAAGCCTAGCTTCCGTGCAGCTGAAGCAAGGATCGGATAGATTTCGGTGGAATCTATATGAGAATGTAAAATTCTTAGTGGATTCTATGTACAAAGATTTAGTGCAACCTGAGATTCCAGTTGTTAATTTTAACAAGATTTGGAAGATGAAGATCCCATTGAAAACTAAAGTGTTTGTATGGTATCTCCGTCGAGGAGTTATTCTTACTAGAGATAACCTTGCTAGACGGAATTGGCAAGGAAACAAAGAGTGTGTCTTTTGTCCTCAAGACGAGACTATTAAACACCTTTTCTATCATTGCATTTTTGCTAGATCTATATGGTTAGGCATTCAGATAGTCTCGAACTTATATCCACCTAGTAGCGTTGCTATTATTTTTGGCAACTGGCTCAATAGTGTTGATTCTAGGTTGAAGTAGCTAATTAGGATGGAAGCGATTGCCGTTGTTGGTCGCTATGGCTATGTAGAAATGACAAGGTTTTTAATGAAAAAAATGTTCCCCTTATGCATGTCATCTACCGATATACGGGTTTGATCCGTTCTTGGGCGTCTTTGCAACGTGTGGAGCATCGTTCCTTATTTATGGAGTCGTGTATGCGGTTGGAGGATTCGACGAGAGCTATTTTACATAATCTTTGGATTGGTCCTCCAGCAGTTTAGGCGTCTTTACAATTTCTCATGATGATATGTAATTCGTCTTTTTTCGTTATTTTTACTCGTCGTGGACGTGAGGCTATGTGCATCTTCTTTGGTAATATGCTTAAACCTTTTAAGCAATAAAGTTCCCATTATAAAAAAAAGGTAGCTGAGAATTAGCAAATCCTATAAAAGTATTAATCATATCTTCTTTGGTTGCTCGCTAGCCAGTTTCATATGGAGTATGTTTAAATGTGCATTTAATTTTCCTAGAAAACCTAGAATATTTTTGCAATGTGTTGCCTTTGCTGCTAGTCAGAGAAGACAAGTTGCAATTAATCATATCTTCCACATCGATTTCCAATAGCCCTATATGCATCGACCCCTATGATATGCAGCGATCTGAGTTGGTGCGGAACAACCGCATGTGAATCTTACTTCAATGAGGCAGGGTATCTTGAAGGCCGATCAAATCATGAGTCAGGAAAGTCCTTCCGTGCAGAAATATCTCACAAAGTTAATTTCTACCAACCACAGATACTACGTACATTGTTAACAATTCGAGCCTTCATGTGAATATATGAATGAGGACTTCTTCTCCATATATAGTGGAGGAGGTTCACCACCTCAACACCTATTGTTAGTGAGAAACAATGCAAGAAAGGGTGGATGCTACCTTGAGAATCGGAGTGGGAGGCATCTGGAAGTGAATGCTTGAGGCGTTTTCTACGGTACCTTTTACTACTCACACAAGAGGAGTAGTATGAAATCTCACGGACGGCTCAGATTAGTCGACGGAGATTAGGCCCAGCAGGCCCATGAAGCCGTGAAGTTTCAGAAAGTCCTTCACACGCAGACGCAGCAGCAAGTCCTTCACACGCCGCCGCCTAGAGACGCCGCTGCCGCCGCCATCTCCACCTGACCCGCAGCCACCGTCTACAGATCGCACGAGCCTTCGCCACCTCCACTCTTCCGCCTCCTCGGCCTCCATATCGGACAGGCTCGAGCATGCGGGCACCACCTCCACGCCGCCGCCGCCGCTGCCTCGGATGCGGACACTGCCTCGACTTGTCTCCCAAACCGGCAAGCCCTGTTCGTGCTGCATAACGCCGGTCCAATCTCTGCCTGAGGCTCGAGGTGGTTGGAGCTGTATGTCGCTCCCTAGAAGGACTGTTTGGGGGCGTCAGTTACTATGTACGGTGGCATTACTCATCCGGTGACATTGGAAGTGCTGATGATCAGCTGCTAAGTCAAATTTATGTGGCATCGGACTGGCTTTAGGTGGTTAACGACTTGGTATCTTTGGTAGCATTTTGTTGGAGATCAAGGCAAGGTCTCAACAGCGAGGTGGAATCTCTTTCAATCACAAAAGGAGAGTTCAATGGGGGAAGCCCATAGACTGCTCGGTTTGCTGCGTATTTACCATTTGGGCGGCATGTGTGGTTTGGCCAACCACTGATAGATTTAAACACACCTGTAAAACCTTGAGATTGTTTGAATAAAGGTATGTGAACATTTTAAAAAGGCAATGTCTACCTGATCCAGTGATCTTTCGTAGCTATTTCCCTTGGCCAAATATGTAGCGACCTAAGTTGGTGGGGAACAACTGCATGTGACCAATCTTTCTACGATGAGGCAGGGTCTCTCGGAGGCGAGGGCCGATCAATTCGGTAGTAGTCAAGAAGGTCCTCCCGTGCAGAAATATCTCACATAATTAAATTCTATCAACCACGGATACTAGTAGATTATTAAAAATTAGAGCCTTCATGTGCATATATGAACGAGGACTTCTCCATAAATAGTGGAGGAGGTTCACGGTTCACCAGCTTTGTCGCCAACACCTATTGTTAGTGAAAAACAATGCAAGAAGCGTCGATGCTACCTTGAGAATCGGAGTTGGAGGTATCTGGAAGTGAATGCTTAGAAGTGAAAACCTTGTGCGTTCTGGTGGAATTGTGGAGCCACCGTGCTCTCTAATGGCGAACATGAGCGTGGCATCTTTTGCTTGCAGTCTGGACAGCCGCGAGATGACTTGAACTTCTTCCCTTTTTGGCGCTGGCATACATAACCGCACCCGTGTGGCCTGCGACCACCAGAGCCTCTTTGAAAGAGGCTTTCAAGCTTCTTGCGACCATCACAAACTCACTCTAGGCCACAATTTGGTCACGGTAAACAAGTCAGTTCAAGAGGGTTTGTACGCATCGATTAAACCCGTTTATGTAAACCGTTTCGATAAAATTGGCCGCAGCGTAACGCCCGTTCCAATGTTAAAAAAAATACATTAAAGAAAAACTTATAACCATGAATAAAAAGAAAAATGAACTCAATAGCTTATAAAGATCATCACTATCCAGCATGTGCATAAAGTAGCGAGTGTCATCATCTAAACCTTCATCACCCAATCATTTACATATTCTAATAAACTAGAAATAATAACATTCATTTCATCCTGATATATTTCGACGGCATATGTGAAGAATGTATTCTTCAAAGTAACTTCACAAAACTTTCCGGAACTTCCACACACTCTGACGAATAGAAAAAAAATGATTATATACAACTAAAAAATTTGCATTTAAAAAATCTTTTAAAATGAGAAAGAATAAAACATCCAACACTTCATTGTAATTAAAAAAAATCAAGGTATCACCTCTTACTATACCATATGATTCACACAGTGATCTCCATTGTGGACCAACAAAAAGTGTCCTACGATCACTCTCGTTGATCCAAAAATAATGATTTGTGATGATATATAAAGTTGCATTATTAGAATCCTCACGTCCGTCATTTGCTAACATAAAACTATCAAGAAAAAATGTTATCAAGGGTAGTTGTAATACCACAAGGCACCTCCTAAAAAAACAAAATAAAAACAAATAAACATAAAATAATAAAATAATTTGCAACAAGTATCAATTTACATGTAACACCGTCTGAGAACGCATTCGACATTGTCACCACGGTGAATCTATCAACATCACGTCTAGCCCGATTGCAGTAGGGGCACACTTGATTGCACATGTGGCAAGAACCACAAATTCAACACGGCTCGTTGGTAAAATAATAGGCCAACATTACCATATTGACTAATTCTAAACCACTAGATGGCGTCAAAATATCATATTTGGCCAGGCTAAAAATAGCTTTAGAGTTGTACGGTCCAAAAAGAATCTTATCATAGTCAAAACCATAACACACACAAAAAATGAGTCTATATTAACCGAACAAAAACATCAAAAACAAATTAAAACAAACTCTTTGGTAGAAAACAACAGCTAGCCACCGCTACTATATTTTCTCTAGTCAAATCTTTTAAATATGACAAAAAAGGCACACACACACACAAAAAAAAGGTCACTCCTCCCAGCTTCCTATCGTCTAGCACATGCTGCTACTACGTAGCAAAAGCATGCTGCCGACTATCCTAGTCTACTAGCAGAGTACCACACATCAAAGAACCAGCCCATACAATAAAAACCCAACAACACTAGTCTGCTACGCAACAAGACCAAACTCCCGCAAAAGACGACGCATTAAACAAAGCCAGCCCGATCCGAACACGCATCATAAAGCAAACAGCATCTGACGGCTCACCATGTGACTGAGAATTTAAACTAAATCTCATCTAGTGTATGGTGGCTTGTCCATACTTCAATATGCCGATGATACTATTCTCCTTATGGATCATGACATCTAAAGAAAACTAAAGTTAATTCTCTCAGCGTTCGCGCATCTGTCGGGGTTAAAAGATAAATTTCCATAAGAGCAAATTGTTCTGTTTCGGTGAGGCCCAAAATGATGTTTCTCAGTACGCCGAGCTTTTTGACTGCACGCAAGGATAATTTCCTATTAATTATTTGGGTATTCCAATTCACTATCAGAGACTCGCGAATGCTGAATGGAAAGTGGTTGAGGAACGTTTACAAGCTAGATTACACAGCTGGAAAGGTAAATTATTATCCTTAGGGGGAGATTGGTACTCATAAATTCAGTACTTAGTTATATGATTTCTTTCTTCCAATTGCCAAACGGGGTTTTAGAAAGACTGGATTATTTATGGTCAAGATTCTTATGGCAAGGAGATAATGAGAAGAGAAAACACCGCTTGACTACGTGGAGTGTGGTTTGCCATCCTAAAGACCCAGGGGGCTATGGATTCATGACCTCGATGTCAAGAACAGAGCCCTCCTTGGTAAGTGGCTTTTTAAGCTACTCACTGAGAATGAAGTTTGGCAGACCCTCCTAAGAAGAAAGTATATGGGGTCACAAACGCTATCTCGGGTTTGCTGGAAGCCTGGTGACTCTCACTTTTGGGCTAGCATTATGGCCACCAAAAAATACTTTTTTTGTATGGGTCTTTCTCAATTCAGGCTGGGTCAGAAATTAGGTTCTGGGAGGATATTTGGTTAGGTAACACCACTCTTCGAGAATGTTTTTCGTCTTTGTATAGCATTGTGTGTCATAAAAGCGATACACTCGCAAAGCTAATCAAATCTTTCCCACCTAATGTGTCGTTCAGAAGAAGTTTGTTCGGTCCTCGACAAACATCATGTAATTCCTTGATGCAAAGCCTAGCTTCCGTGCAGCTGACGCAAGGATCGGATATATTTCGGGGGAATCTACATGAGAATGTAAAATTCTCAGTGGATTCTATGTACAAAGCTGTAGTGCAATCTGAGATTCCAGTTGTTAATTTTAATAAGATTTGGAAGATGAAGATCACATTGAAAACTAAAGTGTTTGCATGGTATCTATATTGAGGAGTTATTCTTACTAGAGATAACCTTTCTAGCCGGGATTGGCAAGGAAACAAAGCGTGTGTCTTTTGTCCTCGGGACGAGACTATTAAACACCTTTTCTTTCATTGAAATTTTGCTAGATCTATATGGTCAGCCATTCAGATAGTCTTGAACTTATATCCACCTAGTAGCATTGCTATTATTTTTGACAACTGACTCAATAGTGTTGGATTTAGGTTTAAGTAGAGCGGTTGCCGTTGTTTGGTTGCTATGGCTATGTAGAAATGACAAGATTTTTAATGATAGCAATGTTTCCCTTATGCATGTCATCTACCGATATACGGCTTTGATCCGTTCTTGGGCGTCTTTGCAATGTGTGGAGCATTGTTCCCTGTTTATGAAGGCGTGTACACGGTCGGAGGATTAGGCGAGAGCTATTTTTACCCTTCATGGATGGCAACATAATCTTCGGATTGGTACTCCAGCAGTTTAGGCGTCTTTACAACTTTTCATGATAATATGTAATTCGCCTTTTTTTGTTATTTTTACTCTTCGAGCACGTGAGGCTGTGTGCATCTTAGCTATGCAGAGGCCGGATACATGCTTAAACCTTTTAAGTAATAAAGTTCCCATTATCGAAAAAAGGCTAGCTGAGAATTAGCAAATCCTATTAAAGTTAATCATATCTTCTTTGGTTACTCGCTAGCCAATTTCATATGGAGTATGTTTAAATGTGCATTTAATTTTCCTAGAAAGCCTAGAATATTTTTGCAATGTGTTGCCTTTGCTGCTTGTCAGAGAAAACAAGTTGCAAGTAATCATATCTGCCACATCGATTTCCATTAGCCCTATAAGCGTAGATATGCAGCGATATGAGTTGGTGCGGAACAACTGCATGTGAATCTTACTTCGATGAGGCAGGGTCCCTTGAAGGCCGATCAAATCATGAGTCAGGAAGGCCCTTCCGTGCATAAATATCTCACAAAGTTAATTTCTACCAACCATAGATACTACGTACATTGTTAACAATTCGAGCCTTCATGTGAATATATGAATGACGACTTCTTCTCCATAAATAGTGGAGGAGGTTCACCACCTCAACACCTATTGTTATTAGTGAGAAACAATGCAAGAAGGGGTGGATGCTACCTTGAGAATCGGAGTGGGAGGCATCTGGAAGTGAATGCTTGATGAGAAGTGAAAAGCTCATGCGTTCTGACGGTTTTATGGAGCCACCGTGTTCTGTAATGACAAACACAAGTGTGTCATCTTGTTCCTACAATCTAGATAGACGCGAGATAACCTGAGCTGCTGCCCTTTTAGGTGCTGGTGGACATAACCGCACCCGTGTGGCCTGCGACCATCAGAACCTCTTCGAAAGAGCCTTTCGAGCTTCTTGCGAGCATCAGAAACTCAGCGTGGGCCACAATTTTGTCGCGACAAAAAAGTCAGTTTGAGAGGGATTGTACGCATTGTTTAAACCCGTTTATATAAACTGTTTCGGCAATATACGCCGCATCGTTAACGCCATCCTAACGTAAAAAAAAAGCCAATTGCTAAAAAAATGCACGGCTGCTACATTGACATTCCGAGCGCTCTCTTCTGGGCCGTCCAATCGCTTCCGAGAACTCCATTCGGTGCCCTGCGCTGGAAACTTTTCCCACCAGGTCGCACCTGACTACCCGACAGTGTCCCGCTGGGCCCGACCAACCCCTCCCCGGAGGAGACATTGCAGTTTCGAATCTCGATAGTCGATCCGCTCTCTCATCCCCTCTCTCTTTCGCCACTATCTATTCCCCCGACGAAATCGGACGCCGGGGCGAGGATCTCCGACGAGGTTAGCGAATCTGGCGCGATTAGCATTAGGTTTTAGGGCGGCGGGGGAGTGGAGGGCGTATCCCTCCGCAGAGGTTGTGGGTGGGGCGGTGCTCGGTGACGGGACAGGGAGATCGGCGTGCGCTGCGGGTGGAGGTAGATGACGCCGCGCGCTACGGGGGAAGCTCGGCGAACGCTGACCGCAAGCGGTAGATCGGCAATGCCGCGCGCGACGAGGCGGGGGGCTGTGCTGGGATCTCGACTTCGCATTTTAGAAGTAATCACGCACAAATCTATGGCCATGCTTTTTGCCCGAAATCGCCAGAGATTCATGCACATACCCTTTTGATTTTCGTACATCCCGGCCCAAAAATGCGTGATAGTATGTGGTTTTTCTTCAGACTTTTTCAGCCCATGGAGTTATGGGTAGGGGGCAGATGACACAGCTGTGGGTTTAGGGGGAGATGGAGAAATCATGCTCTACCACATTTGTCATCATGATATCAAACCTAATTGGGAACCTAATTAGCATGCTCTGCAACTTATTTTTCAACATGGACCCTAGAACTAAACATGGTACACACTCTAGTAAATATTTTCTGCAATTTAGTCGGTGATACGTCTTTAACGTATCTATAATTTCTGATGTTTCATGCCGTTTTCATGCCAATTGCTACATGCTTTGTATACACTTTACATCATTTTTATGGATTTCCTGGGACTAACCTATCAACAAGATGCCACGGCGCCAGTTCCTATTTTCTGCTTCTTTGGATTTCAGAAAAGTTAATCTGGATATATTCTCGGAATTGGACAAAACGAAAACTCGGGACATTAGAATTTTTTCACGTACACGGAGTCCGGAGGAGACCTTGAGGAGGGACATGGGCCTCCATACCATAGGGCGGCGCGGGTCCCCTTGGCCGCGCCACCAGGTGGTGTGGGCCCCCTGGCTACCCACCGGCGTTGCCCTTTCGCCTATTTAGGCTCCTCCTCGGGAAAACCCTAAACACCCGAGTTCCCTTCCACGACAAGTTCCGTAGCCGCTGTTATCGTCAACCCTAGTTCGGGAGGGTTCTGAAACTCTCCACGGCACCCTGCCGGGAGGAGAAATCATCATCGGAGGCCTCTACATCACCATGCCTGTCTCCGGAGTGATGCGTGAGTAGTTCATCCTTGGACTACGGGTCCATAGCAGTAGCTAGATGGTTGTCTTCTCCTCTTTATGCCTCATGTTTAGATCTTGTGAGTTTCCTAACATGATTAGTATAATCTTATTGTAATGCTACATGTTGTGTTTGCTGGGATCCGGTGAATATTGAATGCTATGTCAAGTGATTATCAATCTACCATGTTTATGTTATTTATCATCTTGCATGCTCTCCGTTAGTAGTAGATGCGTTGGCTAAGTTGATGCTTGTAAATCAAAGAGGAGGTATTTATGCTAGATAGTCGGCTCATGCCTCCCTTTCATCCACACTCGAGGGACAGAACGTAACGGATGGGGGATGTGTTGTTTCCATTAGGGAGAAAACAACGATGTTTACATTACACACTTTATTTAATGCAATAATTTGTTGTTTGCAACTTAATACCCGAGGTTTGATTGGATTACGCTCTGAGGGTGGATTATTAGTCATAGATGTAGTTGGATAACGGTCTATGAATTATGTTGTAATGCCCGCATGAATCACATAGTAATCATCATGTCATGCATATGAACTACGGTGCAGCTTTTATATTTGTCAATTGTCCAACTGTAATTTGTTTACCCAACATGGTATCTATCTGTTTCAGAGAGATACCACTAGTGAACTGTGAACCCCGGCCATTTCTTTTACATTGATAATACAATCTACTGCAAACATTGTTTTTCTTTCATTCACTGCCATTATTGTTCTCTTTTCATTTACCGCAAACAAGTATTATTTTCAACACTATACGTCTAATCCTTTATTTTCAGGAAAAATCGGTGAGATTGATAACCTCACTGTTTCGTTAGGGCAAAGTAATTTGGTTGTGTTGTGTAGATTCCATGTTGTTGCTGAATCGGTTGTGTGCCCTGCCAACAACCTTCATAAGTGATTTATTTCTCCTACTAGTCGATTAAACTTTGGTTCTTTATGAGGGAAAACTTAATGTTGTGCTCTTCATACCTTCGTCTTGGGTTCTCCCAACGAGCGTACAATCTACGTGCATCAGTCGGCATGGTATGCAACTTATCATGTTGTACAATTTTTATGCACCCAAAAATGTCCAATAGCCTGTGGGTTTTCTTCATAGTTTTTTTTGTAGCCCATGGAGTTATATGTAGGGGCAGGTGCTACTGTTTTTTGGGTCTTTTAGGGGGGGGACTCGTGCTCTACCACATAGGCACCTTGATATGCAACCTAATTAGCATGTTCTGGAACTTATTTAACATGGACCTGCAACTGAACTATCATGTTACACACGCTAGTAAATATGTTCTGCAATTTAGTCAGCATGATATAGCAACTTATCATGCACTATAATTTTATTGCATCATGTTCTACAGCTAATCATGCCTTGCAACTTAAATTACCACGCTCTGCAACTTTTTAATCACCATGACCTGACAATGTAGTCACCATGTTCTACAACTACCATGGTATGTAACTTAATTACCATGCTGCTGCAACTTTAATTATCATGCCCTGACAACTTGATCACCATGCTTTTTCACAACTACCATGCCCTGGCAACTTAGGGGTGGTCATGTTTTTTCCCTGCAAATTTATACATCATGCTCATGCTACACAACATAGGTGGTCATGGTGTGCAACTAAATTACCATGCATTGACAAATCAATCCCACACACTCATGATACACAACTTAGGTGGGCATGGTGTGTAACTTAGTTACCATGCCTTGGCAACTTAACTATCATTTTTATGTGTGGAATTCATGATGCACAACCTCTAGCTATCACGTTATTCAACTTAATTATCATGGCACACAACTTAGTTATCACATCCCTACAACTTAATTTTTCATGCTTTTCTTGTGGAACTCATACTGTACAACTTTAATTATCACGATATATCAATTTAATTGTCATGTCACACAACTTAGTTATCATGCCATGACAACTTAATCACGATGTTTTTTACAACTACCATGCCCTCACAACTAAGGGGGTGGCTTGAGTGTGTACATGTACTCTAGCGCACCGTGCAGGGATAAATCTTCTCGAAAAGCCGTATTGTCCGTGGTTATGTGGCAACTTGGTGAAAGTGTTGGCTAACAAGTACCCAGACAACTTACATTTAACGATGATAACTTGACTAGTAATATAGACTACCTCCACCATAAAAATGAATGTCATCTTAATCAACATGTGTGATTTTTCTTCGGGTTACTTCCTCGCACGGTGTGAGGGGGGTTAACCCTGGATGGGTATTGTTTTTGGTGAGTAGTTGTAGTTGGTTTTATTGCGCTCTCTCATCCCTTTCTAATAGACGAGAGTTGTAGCGTGTCTCTGTAGATTTCTTAGTGCTTCCCGCTACCGCTTTATTACAACAACTTCTTCCTTTGTACCCAAAATATTTGTATCTTGTGATAACTGGTTGCACTGATACGTTGTGAGTATTGCTTGCCGCTTGTTGGTACATTCAAAGTACTGACCCCATGATCCGGGGCTGTATTCACAATGCAGTCAACAGGTTTGGAGTCTGACGACGTTAGCTTGGGAATCCCTCCGGCTTGGCCTGGACAAGAATTGGACGCCATCGGTTATCTTCACGACTCTTAGTCCAATTTGTATCTTGTCCGTAATCGGATACTGTTTCGTTTTTCACTGTTATTTGGATCTTTGTATTGTACCAGTTGTATTCTTGACTCGTTGAAGTCGTCTTGTATATATCTGTTTTGTTATTATTGTGGATTATTCGTGAACTATTGTAATGGTATCATAAATGACAATCCAGTATTGATATTATGTCGATTTTAGCGGGAACGCTCAAATCTTCATAGTACACAATCGAGGAGCGTCACATCACGGTCCTCCGGAATTAAGTTAAAATCACCCGCCACTGTCCAAGAGCTAGGACAAGCAGCGGCCACGAGAGTCTTCAACTCTTCTAGGAAAGGCTCTTTACCATCTTCCGAATCTGGTCCATAAACATAGGTGAACCACCAAGGATCTCCAACCGATGGATTGATCCACAAGGAGATCGTTTTTTCGGCTACCATCCGGTTAGACGCCACAATGCGAGCGGACGGCCAAGCCATTAATAAAAATTTCACCTCTCGTCCCGACGCCGACAAGTAGTCAAAACCGTCGAAGCAAGGTCCCAAGATTTGCATTACATCATAGGCCGAAATTGTCTCTAACTTGGACTCGGAGAGCACAACAAGAATCGCTCCCAAGTTCGCGACGAACTCACACACCAAATCTCTACGTGCGGGGCAGTTTAGTCCCCCGCACATTCCACACTAGGAAAAGATCTGAGATGTAATCAGACATGAGGCAGGCCTACAACATCCACTACGGCATCCTCTTCTGTTGCGTCTTCTTCGGCGACCCGTACCCCAAACAACATGGCTAGGGCAGCCACGTCGGTCGGCGAAAGGGCATTGTCATATACACCATGAGGTAACGTTGCATGTCCTCGAAAACGCTTTCTGTTCCATCAAGTTCCCTCGAGCCTTGCGTAAGGCCGACGAACCTGCACGACGGTCGTGTGCTATGGCGAGCGCTGCGTCTTGGCTTGAACGCAGGCGAGATGGCCCTGACGCCTAGCACAAGCACTAGCCTAGATGTCTTCGTGCATCTTGTTGATGCAGAACCTCGGTGTAATATCCCAATATCGAAAAACGGCAGCACCGACCAACAACAGCAATCAACATTTGCTGGCAGATAATTCATCATCGATCGTGCTCCGCAAGATCGAGTCGTCACACAAACCAAACCTCAGAAATCGAACATCGTACATACGTGTCCATAAAGCTGTGACATTATTATTCAGAAGAAGAAAGCTGTGACTTTATTATTATCGTTCACCACCACTCGTCTCACGCGGCCTAGATCGAGCAGGCAGAGGGCACGCGCGCGCGGTAGATCGCCGAACTATGAGATGGATCGAGTAATAAAAGCAAGCATAAACAAGAAGAGCAAGGTGAGTGCGTGGGGGGATACGGCGACAGCATGCGACAAGCAACGACGACACTAGTTCTTGAGGAGGTACTCGTCGAGGTCGTGGAAGGTCTTGGCGGCGGTCTCCTTGATGACGTCCGGGTCGGGCACCTGGTCGCTGGCCTTGTCGAAGTCCATGCTCCAGTTCACCACCGCGCCTTCTTCGCCTTCCTTGGCGCTGGGGGTCACCTGCACCGTCAGCCTGAAGGTCGTGTAGAGGCTGGTCAGCTCGCCGTCCACCACGCTGTATGTCACCACCTTCTTCTCGTCGTCCACCACCTCCACCTTCTCCTTGGCGAAGGTCACGAACGGAACCCCTGCGCCCAACGCCCGCAAATTACATACAGTACGTTCATTAATTTGCCTGGAATCAATCTGGCAAAAAAGATCGATCGAGGCGTAGCAAGCATACGTACCCTCGGTGTACTTGAGGAGGCGAACGGTGCCGGCGGACTTGCCGTCGCCCTCCACGGTCTCGATGCTCTTGTACTGCTCAGGGAAGATCTTGGGGAACAGCTCCGTCGATTCACGCAGCGCCGTCCACAGCTTGTCCGCTGCCGACTTCACCTCCACCACCAGCTCGACCTTGGACGCCATCGATCCAGCCACGTCCGGGATGCAGATACAACCTTGCTAGCTGGCTACTTAGTGATCAGTGAAGTGATTGCGGTGCTTGTGGTTTGGCCATGGCCAGGGCTGCGGCCTTATATAGATCGAGCTAGCTATTGCGCTCTGATCTGTCTACTCCGGAGGGGATAGTACCCTCTGGCTGCTACTTGTGCTGACCATTGAAGGAATTCCGGCAAGATCCATCCACCTTTGTCAGGCTCCAATTTATGGGCGTCGGTGTTGATGATACATGTAGTACTCAATATTGTATATACACGGAGGTGGACTGAGAGGAAATGCAGAGTCTCCATGTGAGGCTAGCTGTACAGGGGTGGAATTCCTGATCTGAAAATGTGGGCAATAACACCGGTGTGGTTTACGGTTGGAAAATGGGGCCGCAGACATGCACGATTTGAAGGGCGGGTTAACTAGGCCAGCCATCTTCCGTCAATGAAAAAACCCAGAGGTGCTACTGTGACCGTAAGAACAGGGCCGATAATAGGTACTTAGTCCCCTCAACTGGTAGCATAGCACCTGATTAGTTAGAACATCTCTAGGAGACACCGTATATCCATCCGAACTGCATAATAACCGCTATTTTGCGGTTTTGGGTGAAAACCGCGCGAAGAGCACACTCCGCAAACCCCGTCGGCCTGCAAAGAATTTTGACAGGCACGGCAGATTTTTCACCTAAACATGTGAAAACAAGAATTCGTCGCCCGACCCGTCGGCGACCTGTATTGCGGGGAGGCAGTTGGCGGGAGGGAAATTTCACCGCGCAGGCTGGTTCACTCCCCACTTCCCCATCCAGCCGCTACCACCGCCCACCAGCCGCCGCCCTAGATTCCGGCCGTGGAACCTTGATTTCCGCCGCCGCTGACCCGCCAAGACGCCGCCCCTGCTCATCCATGCCCCGACGGAGGAGCCGCCCCCTTGTCTCCGCCGCCCAAAATCAATCCCGCATGACGCAGGATCTACCACCGAGGCGCCGCCGGTCCGCGCCGACTCCGACCAAGCCACCGTCGCCCCAAAATCTCAGGTCGGTGAGGTTAGGGCCTAGTCCTTTGTGATTTGCGGACGGATTTCTCTGCTTATAGTCGATTTTTGCAGATGGACTTGAGTGAGTGCGAGCAATTCGTGCTCGACGATTCTTCCTCCTCCGACGACTCGGGTGTGGAGAGCCTCCTGGCGACCCATAGATGGTGGTGCTGGTTTTGGCCGTCAAGGAGTACGATGACCGGAAGGGGAAGAGGCGTCACAGATCGAAGGTCAGTTGCCTCTGCATCCTGCGCAATCACCACATCGGCAACACACTGCTGATGGAAGACTACTTTGCCGAGAACCCAACATATTCCCCTCATCTCACTAGTACAGAACCGAGCTTTAGAGACTCCCTAGGTACACAGGCCTCAGCCGGTTCCACCATCCGGCTCCAAGCGATAGTCGTTCGTATGCCTAATGGGAGCTGGTCAAAAACCCCGTCTATGAAAACCAAATCCCACATACGGCTTTGAATTATAGCCGTCTCGGAAAATATGTTTTCAGAGGCGGACAGAAAACCCGGCCGCCTCTAGTATTCTATTCTCAGAGTCGGTCTTACTTCGTGCCCGGCTCCCATTTTCATGGATTCCGTGCCATCCGAAATATTGTCTCGACGGTCTAATTACATTATACAGCTAAAATAGTAATTAATAATATACAAATCAGAGCACATAATACGTAATGCGTTTACATTATATTGTTCACGATTCTCACAAATATCAAATGTTTCTAATTATTAAGAAACAAAATAGAAACAGTTTACTACTCATAGCTAGCTTGAGATCATGGGTCTTTGTCACTCTGAGGCATCGGAAGTGTCGGAATCATCCTCACTCACCTCTTCATTGATGCCATAATTCATAACAGCAACCGAGATTCTAGGATAATGTAACATCCCTGATTTTTTGAGGAAATCAAAAATCACAAAAATTTAAAACTTTTGTTTTCCACTAATGCAAGCCACCAAAAAAGAACAAATGAAACACAACACAAAGAGAAATAATAGAGCTTTTCCAAAGTATTGGAATTGCTAAATCCATTTGAGCCTCTATTAGTTAAACCCTAAATGTTGCTGCAAAGTAATTATTTTGCTAAGTAAATCAAATTATTTAAAAACCAGGTCCATTGCATAAATAGGTCTCCTTTCAAAACTTTGTTTTAAAATGTTTTCCACAAGATATTTTATTAAGCAAATATCATGGTTTAAAGTTCAATATTATAACATATACTAGTAAATTCCAAAATTGTGTTTAAACCAAAAGGTATTTATAATGAATTTTAAGTGCCTTATCAATACTCCAAATACCTTAAATGGTTTCAACAAGTTTTTGTATAAAATTATTTATCAAGTGTTTTGGAAATCAAATATTATGGCTTATAGTGTTTTTTCCATAATATTATTTTAGCCAAAGAAATATTCAATTAAACCCTAAAACAAAAGAAATAAAGAAAATACACAACTAGTAAAAAAAGGGGGAGAGGAGCAGAGCAACCAGCCCAGCCCGCCACTCCGCCCCTATCTCCCGCGAAGCCCATCTGCGGCCCAATCGCTCGCCCTTTTCCCCCGCGCGCGCAGCACATAAAACCACCACGACCCTGGCACCGGCCCGCGCCCCTCTCTCTTCCCTTACCCGCTGACAGCTGGGATCCACGGCTGACTTCACGATGACGTGCGCGTGACGCTTACGCATCGACGTCCGTGCCCTACACACCGATGCGTGAGTCCAACGCCGCGCCGTCTCTCCTTGCCCCTCGCCCACGCCTCCTGCCCCATAAAAGGGCCGCCTCGACGTCTGTGCCCCGTTTGGAAACCCTAAAACCTACCCCGCCGCCTCTTGTTTCGTTTCTGGCTAGTGGCAGCCGCCGCCACCATTGGAGGAGCTTTGGGAGGTCCCGCCGCCACCTTCTCAGGCCACCCCAGACCACGAAGAGCGAAGATTCGGACTCGACGTGACGTGCGCGTCCAGCTGGTGCCACCAGCGCATCCTGGGAGCCCCGGAATTCCCGTCGCCGTCCACCACCGCAGTCTGCCGGCTTCGCCGCCGCGTTCCTCTCCGGCGGGACCTGTTGGTGAGTCAACTTCTCTCCCCTGTCGTACGATCCCGATCCGACGGTCTAATCCGCGAAGAGGTACCGATGAATCAGAGCTCGCCACGTCGTCGCCTCGTCACCGCCCGGTCAGCTGCCCCGTCAGCGCCGCGTCAGCACCGCGTCGGATCCACGCCAGCCCCGCACCAATCAGAGCAGGCCACGCGGCGCACAGTCAGCGCTCAGTCAACTCCCCGGTCAAAATTTGTTTAAAATTGATTAAAAATCACAGAAAATTATTTAAACTTCAGAAATTCATATCTTTATTTCTGTAAGTCCAATTTTGATGATTTTATACTTTTTAAAATCAGCACAATGTGTAGAATTTACTAAAATTATGAAAACTGAATTTTGATACGTGCACACACTAGTTATTGCTGAATTTGTGTAAATCTTGTTTTGTTGATAACTTTTAATTTATAAATCCATTTTGAGCAAACTTGAACTTTTGAGAAGCTTGAACATGTAGAATAATTTAGTACTGCCTAATTTTAAATTTGACTAATTTAAATATATTCAAATGCAAATGTGCTTGTTTGGTCATTTTTGGTATATTTTAAATTCTATAAATTCAAATTTTGTAAATAAAATATTTTTGTAAACCCTAGGCCGTGTACTAACAGTCCCCAATGACCAAAATCATATTAGGCTAAGTGTAAAAATGCTTCTATTATGACTTAACTAGTTTCAATAAAGGTTTTTTATATATTTTTCCTTAGCAAAATTTCTCTAAGTGCTAACTCTTGACCAGAGACACCAAATACTAAGCCCTTAGGAACTTTGAAATATTTCTAAGTTAAGTTAAGCCAGTTGGCCTCTTGGTGAAAAACCATTAAGTCTGGTTTGGTGAAGACAATGAAGTGAAGAAAAGGTGTCCCTCTTCATCCTTGGAGTCAAGCTGAAGAACAATGAAGGACTTAGCCACCTCAAGAATTTCAGCATGAAGCTAGAAGGCCAAAGAAGTACTTATTCAAGGAGACAAACTTCAGAAGCATTTCCAGGGAGGATCACTTAGAAGAAAACAAGAGGAACTACAAGAAGACTAACCTCCCTTTTTCTCTAAGTCCTTCTCCCTTTCTCCTTTTTCCCTTACACTTTGTGGTGGCTAAGTTAGATAAATATCATCCCCTAGTTTTTGCTAAAATCATCAAGTCCTACAAGAAGCAATGGAGGCAACACACAGAAGGAGGAAGCTACAAAGGAGATTTCCAAGACCAATCATGTGAAGACTTATGGTTTGTTTTCAAAGACTTAGAATTTAAGATGATTAGTGTCAAGTTTGTTTTTACCAAAACTTAGAGTTTTTTTCCATGTGTGATGAGAACCTTTTACCAAGACATCAACAAGAAGACTTTCATCAAGAAGAACAACTTCAAGCCAACTTCAACTCGAGAAGAATACTCTCCCAGAAGATGAAGAAGAAAAGGAAGATTTTACAAGTCCTTTCTTTATGAAACTCTAGCGATCTCTACTACCTATCTTACTCTATGTGACTAAGTCCCTAGAATCCTAGATAGATACTTCAAATTCTTTTCCTCAACTCAATGAGGAGTACTACAAGCAAGGCCATTGGAGAAACATGCAAAAGACTTAGACATCAGAAGCCACTCAAGAAGATGGAAGAAGGACTTGAAGAAAACAAGGCAAAGATATATGAGACCAATCTTAACAAGATAAAAAACTTAGTCCAATCACTTGTTTTCTTTTGGTGAAATAACTAAGTGTTAAAAACATTGTCATGTTTCCTTGGTTTAATAAGTGGTGTAATCACCCCTAGTGAACTCTTGGAAATTCCCCTAACAAGTATGGAATCCATCATATGTTGGTTTTCTTCAAACTTAAACTGTAACCAACCCATGCCCTAGTAACTAACCCTATGCCCTTTTTCACTAAGTATTTTCACAAGTTGAATCTTTTTGACTAACTTATTTAAAACTATTTTGTTGTGATTGTTGTTTTATATGTTTTCTTCTTGTTTGATTGTTAGCATGCTTGTTTACTTGTTATTGTGTTTTCAATGTATAGATTGTACGGAGAGAAACGTTCCATTTTGTGAAGAGAGAGCTTAACTTCTTCACCAACTTAAATGGCAAGTTACACACCATCAAATCTCCCATATATTTACTATGCATTACTAGTGTTTTTGAGTAGTATGCATGATAGGAAATTTTACTAAGTTATACTATGATATGCTATTATCCTGGTAGTGTGTAGCCATCTATTTACCTCATCTTTACATCATTAGAACTTCATAGATGCTATGCAATGTTACAAATTGTTTTACTTAATGTTGTGGAAAAATTCTTAGTAACAACTTCAATGAAACACCTGGGTGGAATTGGTGATTGCAAGGTTTATATTGAGTGGCTCCTTGGGGCCATGTATATGGTGTTTTTCACCTAAGGAGTGCACTTGTGGTTTGCCACCCAGGAACAAAGAGATTCCTAAGTCCCTCCAAGTTTAGAATCTTCACGTGCAGCCTTAAGACAATGTGCTCTGTCTGGAATGAAGTCGTGAGAGTTCAACTCGTCAGCTTGACAAGAAGAGTTAGCAAAATTATAGGTGGAGCGGGTCTTGCAGTCGAGTTGGATTCTCCTTCTGAATTTCTTGTCTCAATTCTCTCCTTTCCTTAATGCACTCAGCGTGTATAGGATGTTTGGGCTAATTGAGAATTAAGGTGAAAGTGCACAACCTCTGCAGAGTTCGAAACTAAGATCTTAGCCGTGTCCCCGGTTATGGACAATTATGAGCAGCTGTACAAGGATGGACGGAAGAATCACATCACAATTTCAATAAGTAAAATTTTGTCCAAGTGAACAGTAGTTGTGGTGCTTCGATTTCAATCCAATGTTGCCACCTTTGAGAAGAAAAGTTTCTTTTACAAAAGAAATAGGAGAAAACTTGCTTTATGCAAACTTAGCCAAAACTCCACCAAGCCAAATATGCATGTAGATATAGTATTGCCATTTATATCCACCATAGTGTTACTTGCCAATACAATAAATTGTATTGACTCCCTTGTGGCTGCATATTCCATATTGCAGATGGTTCTGAAGACGAGTGAGGATTTCGTTTAGGATCTCGAGACTATCGCCAACATGTTTTGCCTGTGGCACATGAAGAAGATGGGATCAATGTTGTTCTATGTTTTCCGTTGTATTTCTTTATTTTTTGCTAGTCTTCTAAGACTATGCAAGTTGTAATACTCTTTTTGTAAAGACTGGATCTTACGATGTAACAAAATTTGACGTAGTTGCATGATAATTCATTTTGTACTGTGGTGCTAGCAATTGATCCAGGGACTAGCACAATGACACAGGAAATCCATCTTTATCAAAAGTTGGGATGCTACAGATAAGGTCCTGACATAGTAAAACAAGAAGGTCTCTCATGTTGAAATTGTTCTCCGTGACGAAGTATTCTGATACGTCTCAAACGTACCTATAATTTTTGATGATCCATTCTGTTATTATATCAATTACCACATGTTTTGTTTACACTTTATATCATTTTTATACATTTTTTGGGACGAACCTATTAACAATATGCCATAGTGTCAGTTCCTGTTTTCTGCTGTTTTTCTCTTTCAGAAAAACTAATCGCAAAATATTCTCGGAATTGGACGAAAATTGGAGTAAGCACATAATACACCAGAATACTGCAGAAGCCCGAAGGGGAGGAGCAGACGATCTAGGAGGCGGCCACGCCACACCAGGTCGCGGCCCACCCCTGGTCGGCGCCCTCCTGTGGCGTGGGCCCCTCGGGTGGCAACCGACGCCTCCATTTCTCCTATATATTCTTTCTGCCCTAAAAAACCTAAATACCCGATCGATATTCCACGAAATATCCAGACGCTACTGCCGTAGTCAATCCTAGTTCATGAGGGTTCTGAAGCTCTTCTCGTCACTCTGCCGGAGAGGGGAATCATCACCAGAGGGCTCTACACCGCCATGCCTGCCTCCGGAGTGATGCGTGAGTAGTTCATCATTGGACTACGGGTCCATAGCGGTAGCTAGATAATAGTCTCTCCATTTTGTGCTATCATGTTCAGATCTTGTAAGCTGTCCTGCATGATCAAGATCATCGTTATGTAATGCTACATGTTGTGTTTGCTGCGATTCGATGAATATTGATATTTATTTATCCATGTGTCTATATTGTTTATATCTTGCATGATCTCCATTGCTAGTATATGCTTTGGCCAAATAGATGTTTGTGACTCCAAGAGGGAGTATTTATGCTCGATAGTGGGTTCATGCCTATAAAAATCAGCGTTCGAGTGACTGAAACATGCACGGTTGTGGATGTGGTGTTGGCACTAGGATAAAATAATGATGCTTAGTCTACGTGTGTTTTGCATTGTTTACATTACACACAATATTTCATTCAATAATCTGTTGTTTGCAACTTAATACTAGAAGTGATGCGGATGCTGACCCGAAGGTGGATTATTTAGGCATAGATGCGCTAATAGCAAGTCTATGTAATTTGTTGTAATGTCCTGTTAAATCTCATAGTGAACATCTTGCATACATTGCTTTGTCATTCCCTTATTATTTGTCAATTTTTCAGCTGTAATTTGTTTAACCAACATGCTAGAAATATTTATGGAGAGACATGACTAGTGAACTGTGGACCCCTGCCCATTTTCCTTATACTGGTAAACCACCTATCACAATCATAATGTTCTCTAATGTTTCCTGCAATCATCACTGTTTTCTGCACCATACGTTTAATCCCTTTGTTTACAGCAAGACCGGAGGGATTGACAACCTCTCTGTTTCGTTGGGGCAAAGTAGTATGTTTGTATGTGTGCAGGTTCCACGCCAGTTGCGCCGCTGAAAATATTTTGAAGAACCTCCGTGTCCTCCTGGATTCGATAACCTTGGTTAATTTCAAGGGAAATCTTGCCGATGTTCTACATCAAACTCTACATTTGGAGTAACCTAACAAACAACACGCCCCCAAGGCATCATCTTCCCATTCTCGTGGTGCAACCAGGTTCTCTTCCGTACTTTTGAAACAACAATAATTTACGTGTTCCCGAGCGCACGAAACAACACAGTCTTGCATACTGCCTCGTTGAAGGAGTGGCGAATGTTGCATGGTACAAACTGTGTATGAAACAGAAAAACAAGTAAAAATAACAGAATTCTAAAATGCTATATATATCGTATAAAACATACTAAACCGATTTGTTTTCTTATCAGTGACTTATGTTGAGTGTCGAGACATCGTAGTAGTTTTCATAGACGGGGGTGCCATGAGACTACGGTAGAGACGTGGGGTAACGGGATAGCGTAGTAACACAGAACACAGGATTTTACCCAGGTTCGGTACGTCGCGACAGTACGACGTGCCTACTCCTGCACTTCTCACTAATTGGGACTAAAGCCCGTAAACAGGATTACAATGTGAGGGTTCTAGATCTAAGCTACTCGACGAGGATGAGCTTCTCGGCGAGTTGGCGTAGAGCTTCTCTGTTATTCGTTATCTATCTATCTCCCGTCCGGCTTTATATAATAGCCGGATTAGGGCTTACAGAATAGGAAAGCTAGAAGACTACGGTAACTTGTAACTTGGAAAGCAAGGAATCCGTCTTCTCCTCCAAGCCAGATCACATGGGCCGTGATCCGGGTTCTTCTAGAATCCGGCTTCTGTGCGTCGGATTACTGGGCCGCCTAATGGACCTAAGCCCACTACCTCTTAGGCCACCCTGGCAATCCGGCAGTTTGTCTACCATCTTCTATACCCCTATTTGGTATATATCCGACAGTAGCCCCCAAGAAGGATCGAAACTCTGATTCTCCGTCTTTCGCCAAATACACTTTGTCCGAGAAATATTGATTCAGCAGTCTTGATTCTTCTTATTCTTCTTTTGAAAAAGATGGTGACATGAAACTCGGAATCCTGAAAATCCGGCTTTTCTCTCACGATCCTTCGCAGAGAAGAAACTTCTTACGTCAGCGTACTTAACCATGCTGACGTAAGCGACGTTTGAGATTTACTCGGAAAACCCAGAAACATGTCTCTGACAGATTCTCGCGGGAAACGAGGAGATAACCATCATTACCCTGTCGTTTCATTTCCCGGATTTTCCGGCGAGTGACACGCGGCAAACATCCAACGGTCAAAATAGCCGTTGGCGCGTATCTTGACGGATTTCTAGCTATAAATAGCCATCCTCGTCCTCAACGAAAACCTTCCGCACTCTCACCACACTCTCCATTGACGCGCACAAGCTCTCAAGCGACGCACTGTCCCTAGCGCTCCTCACCTCCAAGCACCGGAAACAAACCGCGCCGCCCAAAAATGGCAAGCTCACCGTCTTCGCCCACTCGCGCCGCCATCAACGACCTCATCAGCGACCTGGATCCACAAGTTGGGTCACCCAAGCACGCCGGCGACGAGGCGGAGAAAACCGCGGCCTCCGCGGCGGGCGGAGAAAACCTTTCCGCCGCCGCGGACGTTACGGGCGCGAGCTCCGCCGCTTCCCCGCCGTTTGCTCCTGAAACGGCGGAGGAGAAGATCCAGCTCGTCGGTGACGAGCTCGCCGCCGCAGAAGCAGCCACCGCCTCCGCCATCGGAGCAGATGAAGAGGCGGAATCTGCAGGCAACTGGATTGCCTGCAGCATTCCCCCGGCTCTTCTCCCAAACTTGGAGAAAGAGGGCCTGATCCTCCAAGGGAAATGGCGGCTCCCTGAACACGAGAACGAGCCAGCGCCCAGAGACGGCGAAAGGGTTCTTCTTTCTTCCCACCTCCTGAGAGGTATGGGGCTCCCTCCTTCCGCTTTTTTCCTCCAAGTCCTTTCTCACTACAACATCCAACCCCACAACCTGCCACCCAACTCCATTCTTTATATGGCCGGGTTCCAGGCCCTATTCGAGGGTTACTTAGGTTTAGAGCCTAGGTTAGATTTCTGGATGTATTGTTTCGGGGTTAAGCGGAACTCCTCGGAGGGCGCACTCCCGACTTGCGGGACCATCTCCTTTACTCTTCGGAGGTTTAGGGAAGATTGGTTCCCCAAGATCAAGACATCAGAATCCGTCAAATTTTGGACGGGTTCTTTCTTCATTCATCCCGATGTGCCTTTTCCAAAAAAGGCCATCGGGGTTCCACCTTTCACCAACACCGCTGTTGTTCCCCAAGAGAATTGGGGAACAGAAGTCGTCCAAGTCCTGCCGCGTGATCTACTAAGGATCAAGCGGCGCATCGCCAAGCTCACCTCCTTGGATCCGCCTCTAACCGGCATGGACACGGTCCTATGCTGGCTGACTAGGCGAATTCAGCCATTGGCCAACCACATTGGTCATCTCCTGTGCGAATACACGGGAGTCAAGGATCCAATGCGGAAAACCACCAAAGATTGGCCCGCAAAGGAGCTTCGACGGCGCATCAACCAGTTGGTCGCATCACGCGACCAATACGAAGCGAGTCGGCCAATGTATACGGCCGACAACCCGGTTCCCAAGGTAATTTTTTAGTCATTTGGGTATAGTTTCATTCTTTCTCGGATTTTCTAGCTTCTGATTCTGATTTGTTTGTCCGACAGTTCGCGGATCTTCCAGATTCGGAATTGGCCTCCGAGGCTGAGCTGGACGCGCTGTGCACCGCTGCTACAGGTGGACGCAAGCGCAAGAAGATTACTTCCTCTGAGGAAATTATCGACCTTGACGGAATCCCCGTCGCCACTTCCAGGTTTATTTCTTCTGGGTTCCTTTTCCGTCATGGGAACTTTTCATCCATCTTCCGTGTTTTAACTTTTCCGGGTTTTTTGTTTTTTAGCCTGCCTCCCTCCAACCTAAAGCCGAAGAAGCTCAAGAAACACAAAGTTGTTTCCAGCCGAGGCGGTCAACCTTCTCCCGCCGTCGCTCCAGATACACCGTCCACGATGGCGGAAGAGCACGCTGCAGCCCCCACGACCAAGCCGTTAGAGCCCAGCCAGCCTGTTGTGTCGGACACCGACACGAGGGAAAGGGCGGCTCCAGAGGTGGAAAAAATTTCTCGGACTTTCGACGAAGAAATTCCCACCTTTGACAAGGACTTCAGGATTATCAATGACGGCCTAAGCGCGGCCGGAACTGCTTTTGCGGAATACGCAAAGGAGTTTAAGGAAAACTTGGCGGGTTTGCAACGAATGAGCCAGGTATGTAACTCTAGCCCCCAAGCATTAAACAAAACTGCATGCCTGTTTTGCTTTGATGCTTTTTGTAACCATTCTTTTCCTTGCTATGTTCCAGCAAACCGCCGAAACCATTAACATGGAAGTTTTCAACAAACTTTCCATCAAGAATAAAGAGGTTAGAAATCTTCTTTCTATTCTTGAGGAGAGAGAGACGGAACTGGCATCGTCTCAGCTCGCTTTGTCGGAAACATCAGGTAAACATTTTTCCTCTGAGGTTTGTGATTCAATTTTTTTTTGTCTAAGTACTTATTCCGGAAATTTTCTAAACCCGGAATTTTCTTTGCTTTCCAGCTGCTTTGGCTAAGGCCAAGCAAATAGCTGAAGATGCCGGCAATGCCGAGAATCTCCGAAAAGAGAATTTGGAGCTTCACAAGCATCTTGTGAAGGCTCAAAAGGATCTGGAGGCCAGCAACTTGGCCCTTGGAGTTGCCAACTCCAAGGCTTCTGAGCAGGCAAAGAAGGATAAATCCACCATTCAGGATTTAGAAAATGCTCTGAACCTTCGCCTGGAGGAAATCTCCGAGATCGACAAGCTTATCGGTAATTTTCCATTACCTTTTTTATTTTTCCATATCTTGTTTTTCTTCTCTGTTTTTCACCTAACACTTTTGATTGTTTTGTCGGAAAAAACAGGAGATACCCCAGATGGTACCCGGCTTGAAGGGATCCAAGCCTTTGGGAAGATGTGGACTTCGATCCGTGCTGCTGGAATGCAGCTGGTGAACAAGTTTCTTCCCGCAAGGACTGGGGAATTCTCGGAGGTTGAAAAACTTCCGGGAGCCATCATGGAGGTGGCGGAATCCAGGGATTCTATCCTGCGTTCCGCTGCACGGGGTGGTGCGCGTATGGCACTCGGCCTTATGCGCATGCACTACCCCGGTGCTAAATCTTGGCGCGTGGCGTCCGGTGTCCCTCAAGGATACACGGATACTCAGCGAAATACCATCTTTGATGAAATCAAAGGCCACGCCACCCAGATTGCCTCCATGGTAAATATTTCCGTCAATTATGCAGAAGAGGAGATCCCTCCAATCCCCGAGGACGACAGCAGCGAGGAGGAATCAGATGCTTGAAGGGCTACCTTTGACCTGGATAGCAAAAAATAGACAATAGGAGCATTACTGTTCTTTCAATGTAATCTACAATGTAATGCTTCTATTTGTATGAATGAAAAATTCCGCCTTTTGCAGTTTTTAATTATGAAATTTTTTTGCAAGGTTTTTCGGATGTTACTATTCCTTTATCTTCTAAGTTCTCTGGCATATATGTTTTAACTGTCCTTAGTGTTTGAAATGGCTCAAATAGCAATATGAATCATCATGCCGAGTAACTGGGTGTAACCAATCAGTTTAAACTCGGAAACATGGACCATGCTAAAGGCATTTTTACTAACTAGCTCCAGTAACCCAACACATACGCAATCAGATAATGCTTAGAGAAACAAGGAATTTTTTGACCGAAACTTGGGCACGCAGGCAATTCAAGTTTCCTTTAGCCGTTAGGAGGCTGGAAAAAACATTCAGTTTCTTAACGCCGAGTACGTAGGCACAATTCGGGTTAACATTGAGTATTTTGTAAGATCATTGGGAAATAGAGAAGGTGGAAACATGCTTTTACTATAATAAACTTGTAAAAAACATGGATACCAGAAATCCAACAACTTTATTTCATGATCTCAAAAGATGTTTACATAGATATTGAACTAAGTATAGAAGAGACATAACTGCTATGTATTCCAAAGCTTTTCTATCCACTTGACTTTGTCGGATTTCTTCAACAACTTGTATAGTGTTAGGATTTTAGCCCCCAGCCGACTAATAAATCTGCTAACGGCAGCTGCGGAACCCGTCAATCTTTGGACATCTTTGACGCAGGTAGGCTTTGTGATGTTCAAGATTGCCTTGATCTTTTCCGGGTTAACTTCTATTCCTCTGTGAGAAACGATGAAACCCAGAAGTTTTCCTGAGGGAACCCCGAATACGCACTTAGATGGATTCAACTTCATCTTGTAGGTGCGTAAGTTTTCGAAAGTTTCTCGCAAATCCTCAAGGAGTGTATCTTTTTCCTTGGTTACGACAGCAATATCGTCCACATAAACATGGACATTTTTTCCAATCTGACTATGCAAACAACGTTGCATGCAACGCTGGTAGGTTGCACCTGCGTTCTTCAGGCCAAACGGCATGGTTACGTAATAATACGTCCCGTATGGGGTTATGAAAGAAGTCTTAATTTGATCTTCCTTTTTCATGCGTATTTGGTGGTACCCGGAGTATGCATCCAAAAAGCACAAAAGCTCAGAGCCTGCGGTGGCATCTATTATTTGATCGATTCGCGGTAATGCAAACCTATCTTTCGGACACAATTTGTTCAATCCTGTGTAATCTATACACATTCTAAGAGCAGTAGTGTCTTTCTTTGGTACTAATACGGGATTTGCGGACCAGTCAGTATGGATTACTTTCTTGATGAAATCCGCTGCTAAAAGCCGGATAATTTCCTTGCCAATAGCCTTCCGTCTTCTTCCGTCAAATCGACGGAGTCCTTGTTTGACGGGTTTTGATCCAGGAATAACCTTGAGTTGGTGCTCAGCAAGTTCCCTGGGTACACCTGGCATGTCAGCTGGACACCAGGCAAAAATATCCCAGTTCTCACGGAGGAACTTGATGAGCTCGCCTTCCTATTTGTCAGTCATCCCAGTCCCTACGACGACAAATTTTGTCGGATCTTTGGGATCTAGGATTACCTGTCTTGTATTCTCGGATGCCTTGAAGCTGTCTGTTGGCTTCCGAGTTTCTTTTCCTGCCGGCATTTCTGACGGCGATACCTCCTTGGCTAATTCCTTCAGTTCTTCCTTTGCTATGACTCTCTGAGCGCAAAGGGCGTTTTCTTTCTCCAACTCGTTTGCCAGCTTAAAATCACCGGCTATAGTGATTACTCCTCCCTTGGGTCCTGGCATCTTCAGCTTGTTATAAATATAACAGGATCTTGCCATGAATTTGGCGAAAGCTGGACGTCCGAGTATTGCGTGATACACGCTTTCGAACGGCACTACTTCGAAGGATACTTTTTCCTACCGGAAGTGATCTTTATCTCCGAAGGTGACATCTAGGGAAATTTCTCCTAGGGATCATGCTTGCCTGCCAGGGACAATACCATGGAAGCGTATGTTGTTGTAGTTGAGCTGAGACTCGGAAATCTTCAGATGCTTCAGTGTATCCAGGTACATTATATTAATGCTGGATCCTCCATCCATCAGCACTCTTCTTAGCCTAGTATTTTGAACAATAGGGCTTACAACAAGAGCTTGTGTGCTGGGTTCAGGGATATTTCCGGGATGATCAGACTGATCCCAGATTATCGGTGTGTTGGAGTACTTCAAGAATTTCGGGGTTGCCGGAACAACCGCGTTTATTTCTCGAAGTGTTCTTTTGGCCACCTTTGCTGACGGGGTTGCTAAGAAAGTTAGCATTGCTTCTCCATCAACTCTCGGAAACTTGGGTTCGCCTTTACGCTGTTGTTCCTGGATTTTTTCGTCAGTGTCCGATTCACTGTCTTCTTTGTCAGCTTCTGGATTTCGTTTGGCGGGTTTCCTTTTGGAACCCTTCCCCTTACTTCCGGCTCCTGCACTGCCTTTCATATGCTTATTTAGCCGGCATTGCGCGTTTGTATGGGTGGGTTTCCCAAATTGCGAGTGGTGAACGCAAGGTTCCGACTTAATCCTTTCCCACTCTTCTGGAGTGTAGTTGATTGGATCTGGGTTGCGTCCTTTCCACTTGTTTCCCTTTTCTCCTCCAAAGGCTATGTTGACCTCTTTGGGTTTCGTTGTTGTTTCTGGAGTGGCTTTTTTGTCAGAACGAGGGGTTTTCTTGGCAAGTATGAGTGATTCAATATTGCCTCCTCTTGCTCTGATGTCATCCTCGGCTGCAGCATGCTCATTGGCGGTTGTAAGCATAGATCCGAGATCCTTGTGCTTTTTGGAACCAACCATGAACGGTACGAGTCCGGGTTTTAGGCCATTGACGAAAGCATGCATTGCTTGTACGTCAGTTACTCCAGAGCAACTATTCTTCATTGCTGTCCATCTGGAGATGAAATCCACGTATGGTTCATCCTCAAATTGCGTGCAACGGTTTAGCTGGTTGATGCTGTTCGGGCGTTTGTACGTTCCCCGGAAATGCTGAGTAAATACTCTAGCCATATCATCCCAGCTGTCGATTGTTCTTGATGGTAATCCATTGATCCAATCTCTGGCTCCGTCCAGCAGCATTAGGGGAAGAAACTTGACCGCTTCCAAGTCTGTCCCATTGTTGATCTGGACGGCTGTATAGTAATCCGAGAGCCAGGTATCCGGGTTTGTGATGCCGGTGTATTTCTGGTATGTTGGACCGACCTTGGCGAAGCCAGAATGCAGCGTTATTCTTCGGATCCTGTCAGTAAAACACTTAGGACCAAAGTATAGATCATCTTTTTCTGCTCTGTCAATGTGTGCAGAATATCTTCCGGCTGAATGAACAGAAGGGGATCTGCTCCTTTCTCTTCCATTGTTGCGCGAACGCGCTTTTCCGGGATTGTTTCTATCTCTTCCGTGATCACGCCCTTTTGGATTAGGCGGAGTTCTACTCCTGTGCCTTTCTTTGTCCTTAGGCGGTGTCCGGGATCTCTCACGCCTGTGAGGTATATCGTATCTTCCAGCTTTCTCAGCTGGGTTTCTCAGAGGTGGCATTATTTTGCCGTCCTTCCGGTGTTTGTCTTCCCGATCGTGGGGTTTATGTCCATCTTTCGGGAGATGGGATCCGGTCCTAGACGCTGCATCCCGGTTGTCGGGGTTTTTCTTGTCTTTTCTCGGATCCTCTTTTTTATCTTTTGAGTTGTCTGAATCCCTGGGTTCTTCCGGTCCAGGTGCTCCAGCAGCGCAAGTAGCTGTCTTGCATAGGGCGGAGTTATCATGCAGCCTCCCTGATCGCTCTTGGGCGCGCTGTTGTTGTTGCAATGCTTTTCCTAGGAAAGCGTACACCCCTTGGAGTTTTTCCCCGTTGGAATACAGATCGTTGTTAAGAATCGCGAACGCTGCTTCCGCGTTTTCTACTGCGGTCTTGTATATTGGTTCGCCCTTGGCATGTTTGCCGTTTACCTGCTTTTGCCAAGATGGGTTATGGAACCTTTCTTTTGGCGGCAGTTCTTCCGGTCTTGCGATTCCGGGTAACCTAGTAGGTTTTAACGCGGATCTATTCTTTCTCTTGTACTCCTCTATTTCTTCCTTCATGACCTTGATGTCATTATGGGTTTGTTGGAGATGTTGCCGAGATCTGAGTAGATGTTGCTGTTGCCGTTGGAAAGCTTGTCTCCTGGCTTCCAGCATCTCAGGGGGTTCATCTGGTCCCACTGGTGTTTGTAATAGCTCTTGCTCTTCCTGTTCCGTCATTGGCGGAGCAGTGATTTCTTTGGATTTCTTCTCCGCAGGCTTTGTTCCGCTAATATCTCCAACTTCCAGGTTTTCATCAGCGAGATCAGCTGATTTTTTCTTCCGGATTTTGTATTGGAGTTTTTTAGCAGCACGGTGCTTTTTCTTGGAAGAGGGAGGTTTTTTGACAGGTTCATCTTCTGTCATCTCCTTGACACTGGGGAATACCGGAGAAGTTTCTCCGTCTTCTCTCTCTTCCTATGGCGGAGGGGTTTTAGGGCTTTCCTGGCTGCCGGCGTCCGTGGTATCAGCCGGTTTCGCCATTAGGACTTCATGGAATCCCTCTTGAAAGGACTTAACCTTTCTTACGAAGGCGTCCTCATCTTCGTCTTCGGAGTCGAAGTTATCCGATCCGGTTTCCGACTCCAACCTCGCCTCAATGGCGGCAAGCACGGATTCTGCTTCCGAGTTCATCGTCTTGTTGACGGATGTCGGATCTTCCGCCTCTGTGACGGGTGTTTGATCTTCCGTCTCCATGACGGGTGCGTTGTTGTCTGCCTCTTGCACGGGATTTCCGTCATCCGTGTTTTCGGCGATTTCGGATTGCACCATGCCGATAAAGTGTGTATCACTTTTTTGTCGGCGATCTGAGCAGAATCCGGCATCATAGTCATCTTCGACTGGGTATAGGGCGGGTGGGATAAATTTGCTTCCACCGCAAAACCCCATTGCTTCTGCAGTTAGCCCGATAAAGATGTTAGCAGATCCTATCGGTAGCACGCAGGCACTTACCAGGTGGTTTTGCGCCGGTATGTAGGATCCGTTGTCGAGGAAGCGCCGACGTCGTTGTCGAACTCCAAGCTTCCGACAGTGATTGATCTTCCGATTCCGCCAAGTATCCCAGATCGGAATCTCACGCCTGACGTCGTTTGCCCCACGGTGGGCGCCAACTGTCGAGACATCGTAGTAGTTTTCATAGACGGGGGTGCCATGAGACTACGGTAGAGACGTGGGGTAACGGGATAGCGTAGTAACACAGAACACAGGATTTTACCCAGGTTCGGTACGTCGCGACAGTACGACGTGCCTACTCCTGCACTTCTCACTAATTGGGACTAAAGCCCGTAAACAGGGTTACAATGTGAGGGTTCTAGATCTAAGCTACTCGACGAGGATGAGCTTCTCGGCGAGTTGGCGTAGAGCTTCTCTGTTATTCGTTATCTATCTATCTCCCGTCCGGCTTTATATAATAGCCGGATTAGGGCTTACAGAATAGGAAACCTAGAAGACTACGGTAACTTGTAACTTGGAAAGCAAGGAATCCGTCTTCTCCTCCAAGCCAGATCACATGGGCCGTGATCCGGGTTCTTCTAGAATCCGGCTTCTGTGCATCGGATTACTGGGCCGCCTAATGGACCTAAGCCCACTACCTCTTAGGCCACCCTGGCAATCCGGCAGTTTGTCTACCATCTTCTATACCCCTATTTGGTATATATCCGACATTGAGAGGCTTGCAGAAAGACACTAAAACTGGATCGAATATAGTTCCTAGTTGTGCAATCATTTTTTGCATACTGGGCATGTCACCATCTCTTGTTATATGTATAATTTGAAAATGAAACAAAAATTAATATAAGTTACTCATGGTTTAAAAGATAGCAAACATATCCTATATTAATATGCCATCTCTTGTTAAATAATTAAAAAATGAAGCATACACACAAAATATATATCCTAACATGCTACTAACACTACAAAATTTACGTGGACTACCAAATTTCTAGCAGGCTAGGAAGACTCCAAAATAAACATGGGCCTAAATCCTATGAAAATCCTATCCTAACATGTTAATTAATTAATAACACTACACAATTTGCACTACCAAAATTCTAACATGATAGCAAGACTCCAAAACCAATATGTCTAAATCCTATGCTAATAACACTACAAAATTTACACTACCCAAATCAACAAACTACCAAATTTACAATTTGAAATGCACAAACTTCATATGAAAATCGTATGAATCAAAGGGGGCCTAAATCCATATGGTTGTCTCCTAAATCTATGTGGATGTGGCCTAAATCCATGTGGATATGTCCTAATACCTAAATTCATGTGCATAAATCCATGTGGAGATACTACGGTCAACGATAGAGGAAGAAATACCTCACCGGATGGGGCGTAGATCAAAGATGCGAGGCCTTGGATATGTAGGGTCGGCCGCCGGCGGATGGGAGGAGATTTGGCGAGGAAAAAAAGGCGGCGAATGTACAGCGTGGCACAGGGGGTCGACATCGACGGGGGATGGGAGGATCTGTCCAGAAAAGAAGGCGCGGGGACATCTTCCCCCTTCCCCCCTCCCCGCATGTTCCTATCACTCAAGCGCAGGCAACAAGGAGGCATGAACCCACTATCTTGTATATAAACCTCTCTTGGAGGTGAAAACAACTATGTAGCCAAGGTAATCATAAACACTGCAGAGCATTGCAAGACAAGATTAAAACTCTCTACAAATATAAGTGAAGCATCTCACATTGACATGAACAAAATAATCATAATCTCATGGTTCATCGGATCCCAGCAAACACAACATTCATAATTACATAACGACAATCTTGATCATGTGAGTAAGCACACGAGACACTAAACTAGAGGCATAGATGAGAGAACAACCATTTAGCTACTGCTATGGACCCGTAGTACCGAGATGAACTACTCACGTATCTGTCCGGAAGAGATCATGGTGATGTAGAGGCCTCCGATGACGATCCCCCTCTCCGGCAGGGTGCCGGAGCAGGACTCCAGAAGCCCTAGATTGGACTTTCGAGGTGACGGAGCCTCTCTGTATGTTCCGTGGAAAATAAGTTTGTCCCCATGCTTTTTAGGGCTGAAGGAAATTTATGGGCGAAGAGGCAACGAGAGGCGGTGGGCAGGGGAGCCAGGGGCCCACCAGGTGCGGCCTAGGGAGGGGCCACGCCTGGCCCCCTCCTGGTGGCCCCCTGGCCCCCCTCTGGCTCTTTGTTGGACTTTGTCTCCGTTCCGGGTAAAAAAATGATCTCTATGGGTTTTCAGCCCTTTCCGAGAATATTTCCTTTAGAACTTTTCTGAAATAGAAAAACATCAGAAAACAGCAACTGGCCTTGGGCATCTTTTAATAGGCTAGTCTATAAAAACATCTGTAAAATGAAGGAAAACGGAAGAAAACATGTGGAAAACAGAGGTATCGGGTAGAAAACAAGCATGGAGCATAAAAAATTGTAGATATGTTTGCAACGTATCAGTTTACTTTTGTTTAGTCTTGTTTTCTCTTTATAAAAAACCCCCGAAAAATTAGTTCTCTAGTTTCTAGTCTTTTATTTGTGTTGTTAGTTTATTTTATGTTATCTTGCAAGCATGGCTACCAATGATACTACCAAGATTTGTGACTTCACTAGTACCAATAATAATGATTTAATATGCACACCAATTTCTCCACCTGCTGCTGCAACAGATTCTTATGAAATTAAACCTGCTTTGTTGAATCTTGTCATGAAAGATCAATTTTCTAGTATTGGAGAAGATGTTGCCTCTCATTTAAATAACTTTGTTGAGATATGTGACATGCAAAAATATAAAGAGGTAGATGGTGATATTGTGAAATTAAGATTGTTCCCTTTCTCATTAAGAGGAAGAGCTAAGGAATGGTTGTTGTCTTTGCCTAAAAATAGCATTGATTCTTGGACTAAATGCAAAGATGCTTTTATTGAGAAGTATTATCCACCTGCAAAAATTATAAAACTAAGGAGTAACATTTAGAACCTAGAAAAAATGATAATTAACATGTTTCTCAAGCTTGGGAAAGAATAAAAACTATGGTTAAGAATTTCCCCACGCACAGACTGACTACGTGGATGGTTGTCCAAACATTTTATGCGGGATTAAATTTTTCTTCAAGGAATTTATTGGATTAACTGCGGGAGGAACCCTAATGAACCTCACTTTAGGTGCAGCAAACAATTTATTGGATGATCTAATGACAAACTATTCCCAATGGCACAGAGAAAGGGCTCCAACAGGTAAAAAGGTAAATTCTGTTGAGGAGGTCTCTTCTTTGAGTGATAAAATTGATATGCTTCCTTATTTGATAGCTAAACAAGTGCCTATAGATCCTAATAATGTTCCCCTGAAATCTCTGGTTGCTAATGATAATGATAAAATTGATATAGATTTTATTGCTAGAAACAACTTCAACAATAGTGCGTAGAAAAATAATTTTGGTGGTAACAACTATATGCCATATCCTAACAATAATGGTAATTCATGGGAATACTATGGAAATAATTACAACAATCCTAAAAGTTCCACCTCTCATCTTGAGAACATGGTTAAAAAACTTATCACTACATAAAAATATTTCAATAGAATTGTTGATGAAAGGCTTGCAAAACTAGATAATCGTGTGCTATAAGTTGATAGTCTTGCACATGATGTAGAAATTTTAAAAATTAGGAATACACCTCTTGAGGCCAGGAAAACTGAACCTATAAATTCTATACAAGTTCAAATAAATGAAAACATGAGAATGTTAGCTCAAATACGTGCTAGAAGAGAAACAAAAAGTGAAATTGTTGAAAAAACTGCTAAAAGTGAGCCTGTTAAAATTTATGCCATCCAACCCTTTGAGGAAGTAAAACCTTCCAGTACCAATGAGTATCTTAATGCTTCTAAACACGTTGATGTCAAAACAAATGGGATTGGAGAGGTCATGACTTTATGTAGAGATAGTCACAAAAGTTTGGAGATTAAAAATATTTCTAGTCACAAAATTGTTGCAGGTGGGATTGAGGATAATATGACTTTAGGAGAAATTTTTCCCACCATGTTTGAGGATGATAAACTTGATTTTGATAATTGCACCATCTCTGATGGTATTAATTTCTTACAAAAATTAGCCAAAGATCCTAACTCTAGTAAGATAAATATTGCTTTCACTAAACATATCACTAATGTTCTCATTGAAGCTAAAGAAGAAAGGCTCAAACTTTAAGCCTCTATTCCTGGAAAATGAAAATATGGTTGGGATCCCACTATTATAATAAGAGTGAATGATTTTGATTGTAATGATTTGTGTGATCTTGGTGCAAGTTCTTCTATTATGCCTAAAGGTTTATATGATATTCTTGATGAGAAACCATTGGATGAGAGTATTTTGGGAGTGCATATTATAGACTCCATTCTTAAAAGACCTTTGGGAAGGATTGATGATATTCTTATTATTTCTAATGATAATTATGTCCCCGTTGATTTTATTATTTTGTATATTGAATGCAATGCTTCTTGTCCTATCATTATGGGGAGAATTTTCTTCGCACCGTTGGTGCCATTATTGATATGAAAGAGGGAATTATAAGATTTCAGTTTCCCCTTAAAAATGGAATGGAACATTTCCCTAGAAATAGAATGAAGTTACCTTTTTAATACCTTGTGAGGACTACTCATGATTCTATTGATAACACTTGATTCATTTTTCATGCCTAGATAAAAGGCGTTAAAGAAAAGCGCTTGTGGGAGGCAACCCACTTTGTTTTCCTTCGTTTCCTTTTTGTTTTCTTCTGTTTTATTTTGTTATTTTTATGTGTGTAAGTTTTTACCTCTGTAAAAACCTCTCCTTATCCTTTTTATTTTGTTTTTGTGCTAAGAGTAACCTCTAATAGAGAGGTAGTGCGATTTGGGGAAGTTGTTGTTCTAAAACAGATTTCTGGGTTGACGCCAATTTTTTTATTTATCTCAGACAGAACTATGGATTTCTTTGAAAAAAATTGACACATGACACATGTTGTTATCTAACTTTCATTAGTTTCCCACTTTTTTATCTCAGCAACAGAAGAATTTTGAAAAAATTCATATTTACCGATTGTTCTATTTTTGACAAATTTCTGCCAATATTTGCATTTGCACCTTAATCCCTTTCTTTTGGTGTTCTTTGGGAGGGGGGGTAGCTTTATAAGAAGTTGTGACAATATCTAATGTTTTAAATTTAGTGCTAGACTTGTGTTGAAACTGGACCAAGTGGGTTTATTATTTTTATTACACTAACGTTGCTAATGAAGATTGTGAAAAGTTTTAGGGGGAGGAAGTTTTCAAGTGTAGGGAGAGAAGTATGATGTGATAAGATGGAGTATGGAAAAAAAAAGCTCAAGATTGGGGATGCCCATGTATCCCCAATACATATCCAAGAAGTACAAGCGTCAAAGCTTGGGGATGCCCAAGGAATCCTCTTCTTCATCAACAAAAATATCTGGTTTCTTTTAAAACACAATATTTTTATTGCTTCACATGACATGTATTATTCGTGGAGCGTCATTTTATTTTGCTTTCAGTATCGGTTTGTTTTATTTGCTGTATTTTTTGGTTGGATCCTAGCACTTTTATTTTGGAGAGAGACATGCTCCGTTTTCATTACCTAGAAGGCTAGACCACTCTAGTTTTCACACTTATTGTTCTGTGAGTGTTTGGTTTTTGCTAGTACTGCGTTTAGCTCTTGTTTTTCACTTGAATTTTTTCTAGAGCTTGTTGGTTTGCTTTAGTTATATTTGATTAGCTCTCTAGTCTTTGATGTTTATTTGCTTTGAGAGTTGTTTCGAATAAGTTGATTGGTGTTGGAGAAGAGTAAATTGTTTCATGCTTATAGTGGTGCAATAGGAAGTTTGTTTTGACTGTGGCTTAGGCTTTGGCATGTCATGTTAGATGTTATTTTTATTGTGTTATTAGTTATTTATGATGTATCGTGACTAGTCTCAAATATCTTAGAGTTCCTAATGTGCCATTGAAATTAATCATGTGTTGTTTTCTCATACTAAAGCATGGTATTGTGGTATTATCCTTTGAATGATTTATCTGGATTGACTTGGCGCATGCTCGCACCATGTTATGACTATAAAAATAAGTCACCTATAGCCTTGTAATATCACTTCATGCTTTGATTAATGATGTTTTGTCGCTATGCATGATTATGGCCGTTATTGTTCTCTTAGTAGGTCGCTCCCAATCTTTTTCTAGCCTTCACCTATACAGAGTATGAGCTCTACTTGTGCATCCAACTCCCCAAAAAACCAAAGTTTTCCAAATGTGTCCACCATATCTACCTATATGTGGTATTTAACCGCCACTCCAAGTAAATATCTCGTGTGCTACCTTTAAAACCCTTCAAAATTATTAACCTGTTTTGTGTTCCTGTTTTAGCTCATGAGGAAGTAGTTTAAAGTTTATTATGGTTTGTGTCAAGCAAATTTCTTCTTCCTTATTTCACTCGATGAGTATGGAATCTTTCTAATCTAGATTTGCAGAGAGCTGGTGCCAAATAGTAACAAAAAGGCACTTCACCATGGTTTGATGAAAGCTGGTGGGTACCCATGAACACGGCTAGCCTTGGTTTGTGAAAGAAAGGTGGGGGGAGTGCCAAACTAATAAAACAACGGAAACTGCTCTCAAAAGTCAAAATAATTTTCTTGACATGGATTATGATAAGTTTTTCATTACCATGCGTTGACATAGCCATACACCTCTCTCAAAATTGTTTTCAATACCTCTGTTTTCAAATAAAAAGCTCTAGCACATGAGTAATCCCTGCTTCCCTCTGCGAAGGGCCTTTCTTTTACTTTTATGCTGAGTCTTCATCTTCTTACTTTATGCACCAGTTAAGAGAGCATAGTTGTCATTCTGAGTATAACGTGCATACTCCCAAAATTTATTATTGATTGATTTATGATTTGTGGTATTGCTTGCTCTCAAGTTATTTGTATCTAGTCACCATTTAAACTTTGAAGGTGTCATGGCATTTATGTTTTTCTACCACACGAAGGACTAGCTAGATACCACTTTATTATGTTTTTCTTTACGATTGAAACAAAAGTATCACTTTCAATGTTTCATTATTAATTTTATCTTGTTTGTTTTTCTTTTCATGTGCAACATGGTTGCTAAGTATACATTATTTGAAATCATTTTATCATGCCTTTGTTAAAGTAATGTGATCTCAGCTTGCAATGATTTTACATAACGCTGATCAAGATTTGTGTTGGCCTCATATCACCTCAAAAATTATTTTGTTATCACTTACCTACTCGAGGACGAGCAGGACTTAAGCTTGGGGATGCTGATACGTTGCAAATATATCTATAATTTTTGATGCTCCATGCTTGTTTTCTACCCAATACCTTTCGTTTTCCACATGTTTTCTTTCATTTTATGGAGGGGAGCTAGTGGGCCACCAGGTGGGCACCAGGCGTGGCCTCCCCCTTGGTCGCGCCCAGTGGGCACTGGTAGCCCTGGCCACCACCTCACATCCCCTCTTCACCCATAAATTGCCTTCAACCCTAAAAATGTCGGGGACGGAGTTATTTTTAAAGAAACATACAAAGAGGCGTCGTCACCTTGAAAGTCCCATCTAGGGCTTTTGTAGCCCTGCTTCGGCACCCTAACAAAGGGGGAATCGTCACAGGAGGCCTCTTGATCGACGTTGCTGCCTCCCATGATGATGCAGGAGTAGTCCCTCCGCGGGGTTGAGGACTCGTGCTAGTAGCTATGTGGTTATCTCTCTCTCATGATGTGATCTTGATTGTGATCGTGTGCTATGTTATCATTGTTGAATCTATGATGTTTCCCCTTCATTATGTAATGGATCCTATGTACTCAATTGGTTTTATCTAGTATAATTCTCCAGAGTCACCTTTGTTCCATGGTGCCACGGTGACAGTGTGGGTGCCGTGTGCGACTCTATGGACCTTTAATTAGAGGGATACTTATCATGATCTGTTCTTACTTTTGTTGGATTTAATTGGAATCATGAGGTTTCTTGGTTCTTATGTTTAGTATAATCTCTATAGTACCAAGATGACAATGCGGGTGTTGTAGATTCATTAGAAAGATACTATTCAAGAGATAGGTTTTGGTGTATGTTAGTACTATCTTTGAATGCCCAAAGTGACATGGTTGGGGTGTTCTTTGACGTGAACGTGAACTTTGAGGTGTGCTTGTGTAGCCCTATGCGATTCTCATCCTATTTGATTCACGAGGAACGATTGCTGAGCCATGTCTTTCATGCATGTTGATTAGAGGAAGTATCATATGTTTAATTATGTTAATGTTGTTGAGAGTTTCCACTAGTGAAAGTATGATCCCTAGGCCTTGTTTTCCACCATTTCTACATCATTTTATTTTAGTTTTACTACTTGTTTGCTTGCTGCCCTTTTTCTTGTAGATTTAATACATCTTGTTTTCCATCCATACTACCCATATTTTATCATCTCTTCGTCGAAATAGTGCACCTATACAACTGAAAATTGTATTGGGTGTGTTGGGGATACAAGATACTTCTTGTATCTTAATTGTAGGGTTGCTTGAGAGGGATACACTCAACCTATACCTCCCTGAGTTTGATAAAGCTTGGGTTACTCACTTGAGAGAAATTTGTTGATGTCCTACAAACCTCTGCGGTTGGAGGCCCAACATAGTCTACAAGAGTAGTAACGTGTAGTAGACATCACTTGACCATTGAGCTTATTTTCTGACCCTTCTTCATAAGACTTTCACGGATTGGACAATGAACATGTTCACATATGACTTGGTAACAGAGCTTCTCGTCCGAGTACTTAACATTGAATTCTCAATGATGCTTCAATGAGTAGTCCTTCACCTATTGTTTGAGTTCTTCCAAGCATGAAAAGGTGCTTCCTTTATTGACCCCGTGATTTTTTTAGCTCGGTTTCTTTCTTCGAATAATACCATGGCCCAAGATTTTTAGTGGTACCACCATCAACAATAGCCTTACGCACAAGGCTTAGATCACAAAACAATGATGTCCGGTGATCCCGGCCAAATGCATGCATAAAGGCTCTTGCTCCCTTACCCGTCAAACCATCCTCGTCAATTTCCTCTTCCGGGCCTTCGTTGGCCGAGTCCATTGTATGTGCTCACGAGTATGGATTGGCACGGTCCATGTCCTCTTTGAAACAATTTGCTTCCACATCTCCAACATTATGGTTATGGAAGCAATGTTCCCCTGGATCGACATCGCCCTCTTGAAGCACGAGCTTGACACGACCCTCAGGCTCATGGCCGCCACCATTATCGCCCAGAGGCTCATCTCCCTCTGCATGCCTCTTAGGCTCATCATGGCCACCATCACCGTCATTGTTGTTATAACAATAATCGTTATTGCAATAGGGGCTCAAGGGTTGTGTCAGAGGAGGTTGGCTCATCATTCTGTCATACACTTTGGCCTCCGGGTCGACACATGCCTCAACACGTTCAACCGGGCTACTCCCTTCGCTAGCACATGCTTCGAGGTTCAAATCAATGTGCACTCGAGCACCAACCTTCTTTGTGGAAAACAACTCAAATGATTTGTCTTGTGAGTCTAAGACAACCGCCTTGTAAGCTTCCCAGCGACTCTCTGAATCGATGGCATCATCTTCCACCAAATGTAATGACCGTGGGAAATATTGTACCTCCCTTGCAAGTCAACTACATCATTTTTCCCTTCCAATTCAACTCACTTCAGACCTTCTCCACAACATCATAAAATGTTGGACTAGAGTCAAACAACATGACAATCTTGTATGTGTCTCGATAATCAATATATCCTTTCAAAAACCCTGCAAAGTCCACATGATGAACATTCACGATTCTTGACAACATCTAGAAAATCAAAACCATAACAACGATTATATTGCCTTAATAGCTAACAAGGAGGCCCTAACATAACAATTCCTAGGGATAGGGTGAGGGATACACCGTACCAAATATCTAGGGTTTGCCACAAAATTGGCAGGTCTAGATCATCGTAGCAAGCACGTATGCTCCATACATCAACAAGAAACTACCCAATTTAGGGATTTGGGTGGTGAATACCAATTTATAGGGTTTCCAAAATAGGGGAGCAACTTGACTAAATGCAAATATTATGGTTGGACAAAACGACGGGAAAGGGAGAGATTACCTTGGAGACGCGAGAAAAAATGAATTCCACAGAGAAATCATAAAGATTTGGAAGGATTGAAGGGTGGAGTGAGAGAGAGGGTCGAGCTAGAGTATGGAGTGGGGAGTGGAGTGGAGTGTGGCTATCCCGTTCTCACTAATCTCTTCGCGTAATGCCCCAGTCCAGGGCGTTATGGTGCCAGGGGCATAACGCCCCGGTCTAGGGTGTTATGGTGGCTACCACGTGGAAGTCCTCGTCCATGGTGGCGTCGTTAATAGCGTCTCAGTGTCCCGTGTTAGGCTAGATAGCATAACACCATATAGGCGGGCATTATGAAATAGGGTTATTTTTCGGAAAAAATTGTTCCAAGGGTTAAATCGTGAATTTGTATTGCCAAAAGGTTATTTATGTAAAATTTCACCATTTTGGACCAACCCTTCAGTACGATGCACGGTGCATGGTACGATGCAAGGTTTGATCTCATGCGTGAGGACTACTAGTATAAATAAATAAGCCCTTCCAGCTGCAGGTTACAGCACACGCAACTCTCAAGTCCCACGGTTGCAAAGTAGGAGTAGCACGGAGCAGTAGTGGAGCTTGCCAGACTCTGCTGGGGGCAAAGTGTGGTATATAAGTTCCTGGGGGATCAAGATGCACAAATATAACTAATCTAAGCTCTCCCAGAACAAAAATCCTTCAAGCATTTGCAAAGCCGGGGGGTGGCCCCCTCTGACTTGAACTAAGCTCCGCCACTGGCACGGAGCAAGAAGAATGCAAGGAGGCGAGGGAGGGGAACCCTGTGTAGGAGGGAGCACACGCTAGGATGGCTCGCGCCATTGCATATGCCGTGACAACTACGGCGCTGGTTAGCGCTCGCGGTAGGATGATCCCTACCTACCTGGTGGGAGGTGTGGTCTCGTTAGTCTTGCAGGTAGGGGTTTCACGTTTCACGTGCGTTTTGAGCCGATCATGTCAGTGAAAATTGTTTGTTGTATCTTTCGAGTTCATTTTGATCCTATTGCATATTTTTCATTTTCCACAATTCAGGCTGTAGGGCACTGTTCAGGTGACCGTCGGCGAGATCAGCGGCGGCCCACGCGACGTGTCGATGGTGAGGCGCACCGTTTAGGGACTCGCACTGGCAACGGCCTACGGCGCCGGAGGAGCTGTTCCCCTCGTGGGACAGTGGATCGGTGGCCTTCTGGGAACTAGGGTGGCGGCCACAGGCGGATCTATGTCCCCCAACCCAAGAAAAAATTTGCTAAAAATTAGTGTATTTTGGCCCGTTTCGCTTCCAAATTGGTTAAATTTAGCCCATTTGCCCCCCAAGGACTGGCCCAACATGGTTCTATAGCCCATTTACCCCTTGCATTCAGCCCAAGCTACGCCACTGGTGGCAGCCACGACGAGCCTCGCCATCATCGGGATCGCCATGGTAGAGTACGCCGACAGGACCTCAGGTGTTCTTCTCGTGGTCTGTGGTTTCATGGTGTTTGCAGCGAGTTACTTTGTGCTTGTTGTTATTAATCACCTCATTACTTGACCGGCGGTCTTCCGACTTCCGAGGCAGGGTAGTAACTTGCAGTCATCCTGTCGGCATATGAACCGGTATAATGGTTTGCCTGTATATGAACTTGTAGCCGTACTCTTTGGAGTTCTTCTCTGTCTGTAATAGAGTATATTTGTCTAGTTTCTGGATTTACACCCGTATTTCGCATTATCTATTTGGAATTTTCTGTTTAGATCAAAGGAGTATATTTGTGCAGTTTCTAGATTTGCACCTTATTATTTAGCATTATCTATTCTGCAACGTGCAATCGGTTATACCCGGTCGGGTTGGATCCCGGTCCATCTCCTCTCAAACCACGGGGGGCTAAAAAAAAACACTTCTGCTAACATTTAGGGAACCACAGAAGGGATTTGTAACATGCAGCAATTCTGACACTCAACTTGAGTTAACAAGCATAAGCCGACCCACTAACCAGGTTGTGCATAGTTACTAGTATTTTTTATAGGAAATTGATGTTTATATGATTATCTCTCTGGTCTTTGATGTTCATTTTGTTTCAAATAAGTTGATTGGTGTTGGAGAAGAGTAAATTGTTTAATTTTTATAGTGGTGTAATAGGAAGCTTGTTTTGACTATGGCTTAGACTTTGCCATGTCATGTTAGATGTTATTTTAATTGTGTGCTTAGTAGTTTATGATGTATCATGAATAGTCTCAAATGCCTGAGAGTTCTTAATGTGCCATCGAAATTAATCATGTGTTGTTTCCTCATACTGAAGAATGGTATTGTGGTATTTCTCCTTTGAATGATTTATCTAGATTGACTTGGTGCATGCTCACATCATGGCATGACCACTGAAAGGACATTTTGTCCCCTAATCTGATTTTGGTGTTTGATCACCACACGTAGAAGTTTTTAACCGTTTGCCAAAGTGTTTCTAGGGAATTAAATTAAACATGCAAAAGATTAGAAACATATAATATGGAGAAAAGCAAAAACAAGTCTCTCCATATTTTACTGATGATACAATAAACAAAGGAGGCTTTGCAAGAAGGAAGAAACAAACAAGAAGAGAAGGGGAGAAGAAAACAGGAATGCCGGCCTGCCTGGCCGGGTCTTGAGGCCGGGCGGCTCGGGCAGGCATCTGGCCTACATGCACAGCCTAGCCGGCCCAGGTCGGGTCCTCAGGCCGAGCGTTGGCTGGCCGCCCCAGTCCGGGCTACAAACCGGCCTCACCACTCCCGCGGGCCAGGCATCCAAGCGAGCCAGCCCAGGCCGGGTGGCTCTCGCGAACAGCCAGCCTGCCCTCCACGCCCTGGCCGGCCTGGTCGGGCTCCCACGCAGGGGTTCTTGCGCAACACAAAAATGCCCCCAACGGCCGTTTTTCACCTACCACTATAAATAGGGGTCTTCTCCTACATTTAGACTGTGTCACGTGAAGCTTCTCTCTCCACCATTTATGACCACCTCAAAACTCATAGATCTCCCCAAATGTCCAAACAAAGCTCTTGATCTTTTGGGATTTGGAGGAGAGTCACTAGATCTACAACTCCACCAAACCGATTCGTCACCACCCCACTAATCCCCTATGTATCTTGAAGTTCTTGGTTCATTGGAACCTAGAACCTTATTGCTCTTAGCTCGTTGGAGCTTGGAGCCTTGTTGGTGTCCCCGAAGCTTTGGGAGCTCGTGTATCTTGTTTCCCAGAGTCTTAGAGGCTTCCGGGGTTTGGTAAGGACCCTCCAAGTTGTGGAGTGTGCCTCATCCTTGTAAAGGTCTAGTTGTCAACCTCAACGGCAACATAGTGATTCATGTATCATCCACTTTGGTGGTTGAACACGAAGGATATACAATGTACCATTTCACGGCTACTCGGTGTGCCACTTTGGTGGCACCGCATCGCTCCAACGGAGATTAGCTTCCATTGGGAAGTGAACTTCGAGATAAATATCCGTGTCATTGTGTTCGGTTATTTATCAACTTACCTTTACTTTTTGTTACTAGCTTAGTTCGTGAATATCTTGTGCTAATATTATTTTCTCATCATAATCTAGATAATATATATTTGAGAAATTATCTTTAATCGAAAAAGAAGTAAATTTGTATTTAACCTATTCACCCCCCCCTCTAGTTAACCCTCTCAATCTGTTCAACTACAAACAAAGTCACCTCTAGCCTTGATGATCATTTAGTTTTTGACTTGTAATATCACTTCATGCTTTGATTAATGATGTTTTGTCGGTATGCATATGGCCATTATTGCTCTCATAGTTGGTCGCTCCCAGTCTTTTGTAGCCTTCACCTCTACTGAGTATGAGCTCTACTCGTGCATCCAACTCCTAAAAACCAAAGTTTGCCAAATGTGTCCACCATATCTACCTATATGTGGTATTTCACCACCACTCCAAGCAAATTTCTCGTGTGCTACCTTTAAACCTTCAAAATTATTAACATGTTTTATGTTCCTGTTTTAGCTCATGAGGAAGTATTGAATGCTTTATTATGTTTTTATGTTTGATGGCTTCACACCTTAATAGCATGAATAATGTGCTATTCCTTAATATTGCAAAAAGAGCAGGCATCTAGGTGCCTAGCCCAAAATAAGCTACAACAATAACGTTAAAATCTCCTCACACTATGGACTTAAGAAATCATGAACTTAGCTTGTGCAAACAAGGAGATAGGAGAATGTTACGATTTCTCATATGGGAGCCACTCTTGAAGCCATTAAACATGAAAAGATGATAGGTCATTTGATAGCATTCATTAACATAGACATACACTTCTCTCAAAATTGTTTTCAATACCTCTGTTTTATCAAATAAAAATCTCTAGCACATGAGTAATCCCTGCTTCCCTCTACGAAGGGCCTTTCGTTTACTTTTATGCTAAGTATTCATCTTCTTACTTTATGCACCAGTTAAGAAAGCATAGTTATCATTCTGAGTATGATGTGCATAGTCCCAAAATTTATTATTGATTGATTCATGATTGTGGTATTGCTTGCTCTCAAATTATTTGTATCTAGTCACCATTTAAACTTTGAAGGTGTCATGGCATTTATGTTTTTCAACCACACGAAGGACAACATGGATACTACTTTATTACATTTTCCTTTATGATTGAAATAAACGTATCATTTTCAATGCTTCATTATTCATTGTCTTTTATTTGTGTTACTTTTCTTGTGTAACATAGTTGCTAAGTTTACATGAGGTCAAATAATATTTATCATGCCTTTGTTAAAGTACTTTGATCTCAGCTTGCAATGCTTTTACATAATGTTGATCAAGATTTGTGTTGGCTTCATGTCACCTCAAAAATTATTTTGTTATCACTTACCCTCGAGTACGAGCAGGAGTTAAGCTTGGGGATGCTGATACGTTGCAAACGTAACTATAATTTTTTATGCTCCATGCTTGTTTTCTACCCAATACCTTTTGTTTTCCACTTGTTTTCTATTGTTTGACAGATGTTTTCATAGACTAACGTATTGACAAGATGCCCCAGGGCCAATTGTTGTTTTCTGCTGTTTTTCTCTTTCAGAAAAGTTCTTAAGGAAATATTCTCAGAAAATGGCTGAAAATCCACAGAGATCGATTTTTACCCGCAACGGAGACGGAGTCCAAAGAAGAGACGGAGGGGGGCCAGGGGCCCCCTAGGGGGTGCCAGGCCTGACCCCGCCTTAGACCGCACCTGATGGTCCCCTGGCGCCCCTGGCCATCGCCTCTCGGTGCCTCTTCGCCCATAACTTGCGTTCAACCCAAAAAAACTTCGGGGACAGATTTATTTTCCACAAAACATACAGAGAGGCGTCGTCACCTCGAAATTCCAATCTAGGGCTTCTACAACCATGTTCTAGCTCCCTGTCGGAGGGGGGAATCATCGTCGGAGGCCTCTACATCGCCATGATCGCCTCCGGACAGATGTGTGAGTAGTTCATCTCGGGACTATGGGTCCATAGCAAGAGCTATATGGTTGTTATCTACCCTATGCCTCCATGTTTAGAGTCTCATGAGCTGCCTCACATGGTCGAGACCACCGTTATGTAATTGTGCATGTTGTGTTTGCTAGGATCCAATGAACCATGATATTATGATTATTTTGTTCATGTCAATCTGAGATGCTTCACTTATATTCGTAGAGAGTTTTAATCTTGTCTTGTAATGCTCTCCGGTGTTTATTATTACCTTGGCCACATAGTTGTTTTCACGTCCAAGAGAGGATTTATATGCTTGATGGTAGATTCATGCCTTTCTTACATCTGTGCTCGAGTGACAGAAATTTGACAGATGGGGGATGTGTTGTTGCTACTAGGGAGAAAACAGTGGTGCTCTTGTCTACGGACGGACGAGGACCACTTCTTACATTATGTATTGTTCTTAATGCATTTTTTAGTTGCACACAAAGCAATCACTTCGTTGCTGCAACTTAATACCAAAGAGATTTGCTGGATAACTTTCTTGAGGTGGACTTTTAGATATGGATGCATGCTGGATAGCGGTCCATATGCCTTAACATAATTCTTACAATGTTAGAACCCGTGAACTATATCTCGTCATAATAGTATTGTTATATGTTCATGATTTGTCAATTGCCCAGGTGTAATTTGTTCACCCGACATGTTTGTTTTCTTTGGAGAGACACCACTAGTGAACATATGGCCCCCGGTCCTATTTTCCTCATATTTGCAACCTTCTTTTAAGCACTTTCATAATTGCTTCCTCGATGTTCCATTTTTTGCTTTTATTACTCTACAAGACTTTGTACATTTAATTCTCTCATTTTCAGCAAGACCGGAAGATTGACAACCTTCCGGAAAGTTGGGGCAAGAGAGAGTTTGTGTTTTATGTGCATGTCCATGTTTGTTGACCCCACGTGCAACAAGCAACCTTCTTCAAGACTATGAAGTCCTACTAGTTCGATAACCCGGTTCCTTAATTCGGGGATGATGACCCACAAGTATAGGGGATCGCAATAGTCTTCGAGGGAAGTAAAACCCAAATTTATTGATTCGACATAAGGGGAGCCAAAGAATATTTGTGAGCCTTAACAAGTGAGTTGTCAATTCACCTGCACCTGAAAGTGGACTTGCTCGCATTGGTTTATCAGTAGTAACAGTTTTATAGTAGCAGCAGTTGTGAAATAATAGCAGCAGTGAAATGAAAACAGTATCAGTAGTGTTTGAAGTAAACAACAGGATTAAATACTGTAGGCATAGGGATAGATGAACGGGTGTTGCATGGATAAGATAGTTCATATAATAATAAATACATGGGCATTACAGATAAATAAGATAAATCATCCAAGCACTAAGTAACAATAGGCATGTATTCCGGAAATAGTCGTACGTGCTCGCAATGAGAACTTGCACAACATCTTTTGTCCTACCAGCCCGTTTTCAGCGGGGCCTCAAGGGAACTACTGGTAATTAAGGTGTTCCTTTTAATAGAACACCGGAGCAAAGCATTAACACTCCGTGAACACATGTCATCCTCAGATCACAACCATCCCCTCCGGTTGTCCCAATTTCTGTCACTTCGGGGCCTCGGGTTCCGGACAACAATATGTGTAAACAACTTGCAGGTATGATCAAGAAACAATAATCATCATCGTGATTTAATAACATGTTCAGATATGAGATCATGGCACTCGGGCCCAAAGTGACAAGCATTAAGCATAACAAGTTGTAACAATGTCAATAGCACTAATAGAGGATACTAGGCACTATGCCCTAACAATCACGACATTATTGCATGAACAATCTCATCCAATCCCTACCATCCCCTTCAGCCTACAGCGGGGGAATTACTCACACATGGATGGGGGAAACATGGATGGCCGATGGAGAGGCGTTGGTGATGACGATGGCGATGATCTCCTCCAATTCCCCATCCCGGCAGGGTGCCAGAACGGAGTTTCTGAACCCCAAAAAAGGATTCGCGATGGCGGCGGGGCTACAGACTTCTGTCTCGAAAACGATCGAACCCCATCGGGTTTTAGGGTTGAAGGCAATATGTATTTGAAAGGGGAGCCCGAGGGGGTCTCTGGGTGGCCCACACCACCAAGTGGAGCGGCCTAGGGGGCGCGCTAGGGGGTGGTGTGGCCCCCCTCTGGCCCCTCTCCTGGCTCCCGAGGTCTTTCGTTGTTTTAAGACCAATGGGGTCTTTTCTGGGCAATTTTCCAAAAGTTGATTTTTCTGCAGAAAAACGAGACACCAAGGTAATTCTGCTAAAAACAGCGTTAGTCCATGTTAGTTGCATTCAAAACACACAAGTTTAGAGGAAAACAATAAGAAAAGTGTTCGGAAAAGGAGATACATTTTCGACGTATCAACTCCCCCCAAGCTTAGCTTATTGCTTGTCCTCAAGCAATTTAGTGACAACTGAGTGTGATAAAAGACTTTTACGAACACAATTGTTTCATATGATGTAAATATACTCACTATATGATCAAATACTTAATTATGCTCATGATAAGATACATGCAAGATATTGTCACTTAATAGCTATGCAAATCATGAAGAGATAACAACATATTAATAATAAACAACATGAAGCATAACTATTTGCAAGATTCTAATATTAAAATAGGATCTGATAAAGTGGTATCTCGCTTGCCCTTATGTGTGGGGCAAAACATAAATGCAGGGCACCTCTGAAGTTCAAGGGGAGACTAGAAGTAAAGATATCAAAGATACAAGTATTAAAGTTATACCACAATTAACCATGTTCTGGGACAAGCACATTACACTAAGAATAATAGCCATTGCTCTCAAGAAGGTGCATAAAGTGAGAACGTGAAGACTTAACATAAAAGTAAAAGAAAGGCCCTTCGCAGAGGGAAGCATGGATCAGTCATGTGCTAGAGATTTTATTTTATTAAACAGAGGTATTGGAAACATTTTTTTAGAGAGGGGTATGCTTATGTCAACGAATGGTAAACAGAAAATATAGTACGTCACAAGCCAACTAGATTTTACAAGAGCGGATCCCATTTGAAGGACGCAACTGGTGTAGAAGGTCATCCCTCTTTCTCTTTTGTTTACACAATTATGCTTTGACTGATAAATCAGGGGAAAAAATAGTGAAGAGATTTTGTGTGTATTAATTTGGGGCTGGGCACCCTGCTGCAAGCTCTTCTATCAATTGGATAAGCGGATGAAGACACTAGTCCAGGGTGTGAAATCCAATCAACAAGTGAGATAAAGATTCTCTATTTACGTCCTCATGAGCAAAAATAGGAACACACAGCAGGAGTAATTTTGAAGGTTTTAAAGGTAACACATGAGCAATTTAGTTGGAGTAGCAGTTAAATACCACATGTAGGTAGGTATGGTGGACACATTTGGCAAACTTTGGTTTTTGGGAGTTGGATGCACGAGTAGAGATCATACTCGGTACAGGTGAAGGCTAGCAATAGACAGGGAGCGACAATCAAAAGAGCAACAACTAACATAATCATGCTTGCGACAAAACAAAATTATCTGAGGCATAAAATTGACACTAGAACTCTGAGGCAAAATAAATCATCGAGGCTTATTGACCTTTTGTATCCAGTCTTAGCATGCGTGAGCATGTGCCAAGTCGATTCAAATGAAACAGTCAGAGGAGGCTACCACAATGTCATACCCTTCTACGAATAGAACAATGTGAACAAATATTTATACGATAGGTCATTTACTATTAATAAATTGGAACGAAGCATGAGAGAGCACGAACTATTAAGCACCCATTAAATCACATATATCTTATATGAACAAACCAAGCATGCTCACATGGATGGATATATGCACAAAAATGAAAACAAATAGAGTTCATACCAGCCTCTCACCACAACTTGAATTGTCATAGATCGTCATTATTGCTCTTCACTTGTGGCTCGAATAATATATAATGAAAACCAAGCTCCAATGGAGGCACAGACGACTGTTGAACTCTGCAACAAACTTTACAAAAACCAAAGAAGAACAACAAATAATTTTGGGGTTTTCAATTAAAACAAGAATAGAAAGAGAACAAGCAAACAAAGCAAAATAGTTTTGGATTTTTTTGAATACTAAACCGAAACAAGAGAAGAAAGAAAACTAAATAAAGAAACTAAAGAAGCAAACAAAGAGAAACAACAGAAATATTTTTGGTATTTTTGTGTTTTCGAAAAACAAGAACAGAACAATAAAATGAAGAGAAACGAAAGAAACGAAAGAAAACGAAAACAAACGAAAGAAACGAAAATATGGATATACAAAGAACCGATCGAACTTGATATATAAATGAGTGTGATGTCGGCATACCTCCCCCCAAGCTTAGGCTTTTGGCCTATGTGGAGATCAATCACCAAGGGGACCATGAGGTGGCGCCCCCGTAGTATGCTGAGGAGGAACCCTCCTCCTAATATGTGCTCAAGGATGCGCCGGTGTACTGCGTGTTGTAGTCCTCTGGAGGCACGTCATGCCTCTCCTGCTGCCTATGAAACTCTGTGTTGCTCAGATGCTCGTCTACCTGCTCCTTAGAGAGCGACCATGGTGACCTGTCAATCTTAAACAAAACATGATACAACAAAGTAACTTTTCGCTCCTCTCCACCTATATATAAAACTCTATATGCTAAACGTTCAGCAGTAGAGTTAGCGGTAACAAAGTGATGGGACTTCATGGCAGCAAGATTAAGCCTATATGGAGCAATTATTTCGTCATTAGGGGCAATGGAAACATTTAAAGCAGATGCTACACGTGTAGCGATAATGCCCCCAAAAAATAGGCCCAGTAGCAGCAAGCCGGCGCGCAACAAGCGCACCAAGACTATACTTCGTGCTATGGTTCAGTGCAGCATCAATAAAAGCAAGGTGATAACTGCAAATATTACTCGTGTTTCCCCTACCAAGGATGCTAGTAGCAAGGTAGTAAGTGAAATATCTAAGAGCGGGAAGTTGAATGTTCCTTATCTTCCCACGCTGGGATGAACGACCGCCATCTTTGGTGATTTCTCGGTAGAGCCCCTGGAGGTCTGCTGGTTTATCCTGAATCCTGCTCGTTGTCCCAGCGGCATTGATACCTATAATAGTACAAAAATCTACCAAGGACAAAGAAACAGGACTACTATATAACTTGAATGCAACAGTTGGACCAAAATGTGTGTTCTGAAATTTAAAGCTCTCAACAAAAGTTTTTGTGAGAGTGGCATACTGAGGGCTTTCATCCTCCATAAAGTTGTCTAGACCAACTCTTTCAATAAGCATACAAAAGTCATCTAATAAACCTGCACTTCTTAAAAATGTAATGCAAGGAAATCTCGATGGGTTAACGATACCATCACCTCCCGCATCGTCAATACTTGGTGCAATAACGTCTTCATTGTACGATGGCCTCACTGAAGTGGTTGAGTGTGAGGGCCTTGTCCTTCTAGGAGCATCACTCCTAAAGATCTCTCCAAAATTATAACTATCCATCTCTGAAATTTTTCAACAATCATCACAAAAATTAATTTCAAACAACTATAAGGTGGAAACTACCATATGGACTTATATGAGAGCTGAACATACATCAAAACTACACTATTTCTACTCAAATCAAGCATGCAAACTCACATAAGCTGTCACCTACAGTACCGAAATACTCAAGAAATACTTCACTAAACAAAATTCTACTAGGATCATCGGAGGAGTCACATACCGGAGATTAAACACACCAAATATCAGCACAAATAATGAGCTGAAGAAGGAGATCAAAAATCCAGAGGAAGAACAGCAAGAACACGGGTTCCAGGAAATGTTTTCAGTTTGGGAGGTGAGAGAGAAGACTTTGGCAGGGGAGAGAGTTAGTGGGGGGCCAGGGGGCCCCACACCATGTGCTGGCGCCACCTGGGGCTAGCCGCGCCACCCCATGGTGTGCATGACTGGTGGGTCCCCCTAGGGCCTCCCAGGTGGCTATCTACCTCATTGTTGACATAAAAATTTATTATATTTTTTCTGGAATTTTTAGAGAAACTTTATTTTTTGGAATTCTCCAGAATTTTAATAAATAATAATATCGCTGGAAAAAGAAGATGAATGATGGAAAACGTCAGAAAAACCAAACCTACAGCAGTTCTAAGACACTCTACTAAACATATACTCACTGAAAACGGAAGAAAACATATGGAAAACATTGTTGTGAATAGTGAAAACGTGAGTAGACGATGGAAAACGAGGGAAAACGAGGTAGAAACGTGTGTGGGCATGACTGAACATAGTAAAAACAATAAGAAAACATGATATACTTTATGGAAGCACAGCGAAAACGAGCACATGAATAAGTAAACGTAGTGAAAACATTGTTTTCTTCATTTAAAATCACTTTGTTAACAAGGTTGATCAAGTCTTGCTACCAAAATAATTTTATATGAAACAAAACTTTGTTTCTCACTAAATACTCATGTTACCTCAACCTTGATTGGTATAGTCCCAATCATGATAGTCTCATATTCTTTGGGTGGCTTTGGAATAGGACAATAAAGTTCTCCAATCTTGATGGTCTCAATATTTTCAATTGAATTTAGACCATATTTCTTATCAATCTTCTTGGGAAAATAAACAGTGTGCTCTTTATCATTAACATTAAAAGTAACTTTTCCTTGATTGCAATCAATAACAGCCCCTGCAGTATTAAGAAAAGGTCTTCCAAGAATAATAGACATATTATCATCTTCAGGCATTTCCAGCACAACAAAGTCAGTTAATATCAGACAATTATTAGCAACTTGAACAAGAACATCCTCACATATACCTACAGGAATAGCAGTAGACTTATCAGCCATTTGCAAAGATATATCAGTTGGTATCAATTTTTCTAGGAGGAGTCTTTTATAGAGAGTAAAAGGCATGACACTAACTCCAGCTCCCAAATCACACAAAGCAGTTCTAACATAATTATTTTTAATAGAACAGGGAATAGTTGATATACCAGGATCTCCAAGCTTCTTAGGAACCTTGCCACTAAAAGAGTAATTAGCAAGCATAGTGGAGATTTCCTCATTAGGAATCTTCCTTTTGTTAGAGACAATATCTTTCATATATTTGGATAAGGAGGCAATTTAATAGCATCAGTTAAAGGAATTTGCAAGAACAAAGGTTTCATCCATTCACAAAACTTGTTGTAATGTTCTTCTTCCTTTGATCTATGTTTCTTATTAGGATAAGGCATTGGTTTTTTTTACCCAAGGTTCTCTCTCATTACCATGTTTATTAGCAACAAATCTTCCTTAGTGTACTTTGTATTTTTAGTCTGCTTTTCGGGTTCCTCTTCAATTTCTTCTTTATCAGAAGCATTTTTCTCTTCATTGCCACTTTCAGTTTCAGCATCAGAGATAGATATACTATTAGGATCTTTAGCAAGTTCAGAGGATTCTACATCAGTTTTATGTTTCTGCTTCTTTTTCTTCTTAGTATCAATAACATTATTATTAGTTTGCTGAGAATCTTGTGTAGCAATACTTTTAGGATGTCCCTCCGGATATAAAGGATCTTGTGTAGCAATACCACTTCTAGTTCTTATTTCATAAGCATGTTTTTCTTTAGAAGCATTAACTAGAAAATCTCTTTGCACTTTAGCAAGTTGATCAATTTGAGTTTGAACCATTTGAAAATGTTTAACACGCATTTTAAAACCATTAGAGGTTCTTTCTATAATACCATGCAAATTATCAATAGCTCTAGAGTTTTCCATTAGGTGATTTTGCACTCTCATATTAAAATTATCTTGTTTAATAACATAATTATCAAATTCATCTAAACATTGATCAAGAGGTTTATTATAGGGAATATCCCTACTATCAAAATGTTGGAGAGAGTGTACCTCAATGGTGGATGAGTGAGAGATTGGCTTACATAATCCCTCTATAGGTGGAAGATTCTTCACATCTTCAGATTTAATACCCCTCTCTTTAAGAGATTTCTTGGCTTCTCTCATCACTTCATCATTTAATTCAATCATTCCCCTCTTCTTGGGTGTTGGTGTTGGTGTTGGTGTTGATACTAGAGTAGGGGTCGGCTCAGGCTCAACCATAGTCCAATCATCATGATTTTGGCTTATTTTAGCCATTAGTTCCTCAGCTTCATCTGGAGTTCTTTGCCTGAAAACACAACCAGCACAACTATCCAGGCATGTCCTAGATTCAACAGTTAGTCCATTATAGAATATATCAAGAAGTTCATTATTTTCTAGCTTATGCCCAGGTGTAGCCCTAACTAAAGAACATAACCTTGCCTTAGATACAAGCAATTTCTCTCCTTCCAATTGCTTGAAATTAAATATATTTTGTAAAGCAACATGTTGAGCACTAGCAGGAAAATATTTCTGAAAAAAAGCATTAACCAAACCAATAGGACTATCAATAGATCCCGGAGACAAATTATTAAACCAAGTTTTAGCTTCATCTTTTAATGAGAAAGGGAATATTTTAGCAACAAAGTAGCTACGTTTCTTAAGATCATCAGAGAATAAACTACTCAAAGAGGAGAGCTCATTCATATGTTACCACAAAAAGGTTCTTTCTCAACAATAGATATATAAGATAAATCAAGAGAGAAATCATAATCCTTATCCCTAATATTAATGGGGGAAGTGGCAAACTTAGCATCAGGAGATAATTTATATTTAACAGCACGACTTTCAATAAGACTTATAACAACATCTCTATACTTCATAGCATGTATTTTATCAATAAGATCAGCATTAAGTTCAATATAGGAATCATAAAAATCATCACTAGGATTCTCTCTAAGCTCAGGTGAAACAACAGGAGTAACAGGATTTTTATCAGGAGTTTCAGTGTTTGCAATATTTTTAGCTTTAGAAATAGTAGCATCTAAGAAAGGACCGAGAGAACCACTCTCATCAAGCACAGTAGAAGCATCATCAAAAGTATCAGAAGTATTTCAGATTCAGCAGAAGTAGCACGTGTAGCATGTGTATGTGGTGGTGTAAGCAGCTTACTCATAACATACGATGAATCAAGAGCAACAGAGGTGTTCAGAGTTGTACCTCTTCTTGTAGTGGATGGTAATATAGGAAACTTTCCATCACGAGTCTTACCCATGATGAATGATTGGCAGTAGATAATAGTACTCTCCGGTGAGCTCGCAAATAAAGCTATGCTCCCCGGCAACGGTGCCAGAAAATAGTCTTGATGACCCACAAGTATAGGGGATCGCAACAGTTTTTGAGGGAAGTAAAACCCAAATTTATTGATTTGACACAAGGGGAGCCAAAGAATATTTGTGAGCCTTAACAAGTGAGTTGTCAATTTACCTGCACCTGAAAGTGGACTTGTTCGCAGTGGTTTATCAGTAGTAACAGTTTTATAGTAGCAGAAGTAGTGAAATAATAGCGGTAGTGAAATGAAAACAGCAGCAATAGTGTTTGAAGTAAACAACGGGATTAAATACTGTAGGCATAGGGATAGATGAATGGGCGTTGCGTGGATAAGATAGTTCATATAATAATCAAGACATGGGCATTGCAGATAAATAAGATAAAGCATCCAAGCACTAAGTAACCATAGGCATGTATTCCGTAAATAGTCGTACGTGCTCGCAATGAGAACTTGCACGACATCTTTTGTCCTACCAGTCCGTTTTTAGCGGGGCCTCAAGGGAACTACTGGTAATTAAGATGTTCCTTTTAATAGAACACCAGAGCAAAGAATTAACACTCCGTGAACACATGTGATCCTCACATACAACCATCCCCTCCGGTTGTCCCAATTTCTGTCACTTCGGGGCCTCGGGTTCCAGACAAGGATATGTGTAAACAACTTGCAAGTATGATCAAGAAGCAATAATTATCATCGTGATTCAATAACATGTTCAAATATGAGATCATGGCACTCGGGCCCAAAGTGACAAGCATTAAGCATAACAAGTTGCAACAATGTCAATAGCACTAATAGAGGATACTAGGCACTATGCCCTAACAATCACGACATTATTACATGAACAATCTCATCCAATCCCTACCATCCCCTTCAGCCTACAACGGGGGAATTAATCACACATGGATGGGGAAACATGGATGGTCGATGGAGAGGCGTTTTGATGACGATGGCGATGATCTCCTCCAATTCCTCGTCCCGACAGGGTGCCATAACGGAGTTTCTGAACCCCGAAAAAGGATTCGCGATGGCGGCGGAGCTACAGACTTCTTTCTGGAAAACGATCGAACCCCCTCGGGTTTTAGGGTTGAAGGCAATATGTAGTCGAAAGGGGAGTCCGAGGGGGTCTCTGGGTGGCCCACACCACCAGGTGGCGCGGCCTAGGGGGGCGCCAGGGGGTGGTGTGGCCCCCCTCTGGCTCCTCTCGGCCCCCTTCTGGCTCTCGGGGTCTTCTAGTGTTTTAAGACCAATGGGGTCTTTTCTGGGCAATTTCCCGAAAGTTGATTTTTCTGCACAAAAACGAGACACCAAGGTAATTCTGCTGAAAACAACGTTAGTCCGTGTTAGTTGCATTCAAAACACACAAGTTTAGAGGAAAACAATAAGAAAAGTGTTCGGAAAAGGAGATACGTTTTCGACGTATCAGGGGAAACTTTCCGCTGGACTACATCATACCTTCCACTTGGGGTCTCCCAACGAGCGTGTGATCACGTCAGCATAAGTTACTATAAGAGGGAAATTATGCCGATGTTTGGTATAATTTATATGAGAAGCTACAAGGGACGAGAGATATCCCAGGGTGTTAGAATGAGTTTCTAACATCGTTAGGTAATATCTATGATTTTATCTATAGGGGTAAGAGGGTTCCGGAAGAGTTCCGTGGGACTTTCCTTATATGGAATCAGTGCCGAAGGGGGCAGTTTTCCCCTATGCTAAAAACCTAATTTTAGGGTTTGCCAGGTGGGTCCCATGGTCTCACAAAGTGCACGAGGATTCCATAAGTATTTTTCCTGAATTTCCTGGATAAATTAATGAGAAGGAAAAATAAAAAGAAAAGAAAAAGGAAAAAGGAAAAAAAGGTAGGTGGGATTGGAGTCCACAAGGGAGTCCAATCCGATTCCTCCTAGGAGGAGTGGTGTGGCCAAGCTAGAAAGGGGAAACCGGCCCCCTCCTTTGGCAGGTGCCCTCCTAGCTCCCTGTATATAATACCACCCCTCCTCCTCTTTGGAGACATAATCAATTGAGCCTTTTGGCCTTCTCTATCATAGAATTAGAGATCTAATTAGAGGGCATCTAGAGTTAGAGCCTCTAGTTAGAGGTCTAATTAGAGAATCTCTAATTGAAGTAGAGCCTCTAATTAGAAACATCTCTAATTCAATTAGATCCTCTTCCAATCGGGTTTTGAGTTATACTCTCCCGATTAGACCTAGATCTAATTGTCTTCTCTCTCATGTGTTGAGAACTTCCAGTTTCATAATAGCTCTAATCACAGTTGATTAGTGCTACCAACTAGCAACACCAGAAGGTTGCCTCTCTTCGTAGGTGCCGAGTCCTGGACAGAAGAGTGCTAACGGGTTGACACGAGCGTACGCGTGCACACCATAAGAGGGACTACACGTGTGATCTTAAGGAGGAAAGACTAGCGACATCCAGTTTAATAATAGCTCTAATCATAGTTGATTAGTGTTACCAACTAGCAACACCGGAAGGTTGTCTCTCTTTGTCGGTGCTGAGTCCTGGACGGCGGAGCGCTGGCGGGTTGACACGAGCGCACGCGTGCACACCATAAGAGGGATTACACGTATGATCTTAAGGAGAGAAGACTGCGACATTCTTGCAATTAGGTCTAGTTGTGAGGATCTACGATTGTTCAGAACTCTTCTATGACTACATCAATTCCGCTTCCTGGTGAGTCATTTTCCAGATCCTCGCATGTATGGGCATGCCTTATCTTGGCGGACCCTGTAGGGCAAAAAATTAAATTCTGCAGCGTAGACCAACATTCTTCATGTTTGATTTTTTTTAACCAGATGAAAAATTCTCGACTCATATTTTCATAAACAAGTCGTTGAATCTTTCAACACTTTTGTGGATCTTCTAGAGATTCCTACTTGAATACCTTTAAATGATTTTTGGCAATTTTAGGCACAAACTATCAGCCAATTTTATTTCAAATTTAAATTACTTTCATGGAGTTAAACATAATTCATTTAAGTGGTTACAATTAGTAATTAATTATGATCTACTTTGTGCGAAAATTGAAAATGTGCCATTTTGAATCATATTATTTATATTTACTTCACAAATTACCCCTTGTTGACATAAGAGAATGAAAAATGGTCACATTATCATGAAACAAGTATTCCTCCCTTTCCAAATTATAAAATGGTTGCCTTTTTTTCTTCTTCTGAAATGTATGTATCAAGACACGTTCTAGTGTATATGGTCGCTGATTTTGATCCTTATGTAGTTCATATTGGAATATCCAAAATATTCTACAAAATTTCTGCACGAAAGTGGGTACCATTTAACTTTTTGATTGAATTGTCCTATTTATGCTAAGCTTATACACCTAAACTATGGCTCCATGCCCAAGTGTTTGAATTTCCACAAGTTTTTGTTATTATTTTATTTTTCCATTAAGCAAACGTAAAAATTACAAATAATTATTTTATTGAAGAAAATAAACTAGAAATTTGAAGTTTGCTCTTTAAAATCCAAACATATATGTGTATAATATTTTATTTTATTTCTTCGACAAGTGTTATAAAACACCCAGGAAAGTCGGTCCAGTCGTCCATCATCGTCAACCAAGGTTAAAATGGACACGTCCAGAATTTCCTGAGTGTTTCTTAGCTCGACAAACTAGGAATATGCCAATTTTTTTTATTTTTGCTATTTTTTTACTCACACTCGAGCATACTCTCTCCTTGCTAAAATATAGTGCATATAAGGATTTTTTAAAGTCAAACCGTGCAAACTTTGACCAAATTCATAAGAAAAATTATCAACATCTAGAATACCAAATCAACAATGTTGGATTCACCGTAAAGTATAATTTCATATGGTATACATTTACTATTGTAGATATATTTTTAGCAATAAACTTGGCAAAGTTAATGAATTTTAAATTTCATGAAAACCAATGCACATTATATTATGGTAAGGAGGGAGTACATTCTTAGTTGACAAGTCCGATAAAATGCACTCGATAGAATCCCGGGCATTCGGTAAATAAGCCATTCCCTAGGGAAAGATATAGGGGTGGGGTTGCTTTTCATAAACTGAGATGTATCGTTCGTATTTTTTGAAGATGGACCTGTGAAGATTTTGTTTTTTAAATGTGGTTGTTACAGCTTGTGCATAAAAATGATATGTATTACATCTCATCGACGAAGGAAAATTTATTATAACATGAAAAGCCTATGCATCAATATGTCAACTGAAAATTAAGATGCAACCGAATCGGCCGAATAACTTCGGTGTAATTGTCTCGAGATGTCCACACCCAAAACAACATGGAAGCGCGCACACAAAAAAAAAAACATGGAAGCACGAAGCGACTAAGGGGGTGTTTGTTTGAGCTTTTGGTGGCTTTCCACAACAAAAAACACCCCAAACGAACCAAACAGCCATGTTCAGAAAAGCGGTTTCCCCTACACAGCAGATTTCCCTCCACAGCACCACAGCCAGCCAGCCACAGGCCAAACAAACAGGCCCTAAAGTCATGAACTATTGCGGCAGCTATTTTTCAAAGACGCACTTTTTTGGAACATTCTCAGATATAGAAAACGACCAGAAGTCTGCTGAAGTGTGTTCAAGTTTAACCTCGGGCGACGAGTATCCACGTCGCCGGATCGGGAGAGAAGGAGGCTAGCCAGCCACGTAGGAGTAACACACAGCTGACGTTCATCCACGTAAATCCGTTCAAACCGTACCACAAAAAAGAGGACTCAAATCCCCGCTCCGCCCGCTCCGCGCTGCTCACTGAACTACCATCCCCCCCTCCCATGGCCGCGCCCGCGCTCCTCTCCCTCTCCCCCGCCGTCTCCAGGCACCCCCACCTCCTCTTCTCTCACACCCACTCGCCTCGCCACCTCCGCCTCGCCCCTCCCGCCGCCTCTTCCTCCCCTTCCCCCTCCCCGGGCGGCGGCGGGGTCTTCCTCTCGCCGAGCGCGCTCTCGCAGCTCGACGCGCTCGCCGCTTTCCGCTACGCGCACTCCTTTCCGCACGGCAGCCTCACCGTGCGCGCGCTCACTCCAGCCGACGACGCCGAGGCCGACGCGCTCGTGCGCCTCCTCGCCTCCTCCTTCTCCGAGGACGTCAGGTGGGCCCCCGCGCAGCGCTACGCCCAGCTCCTCGCCTTCGTCATCCGCCGCTACCTCCACGAGCGCCGCGGCCTCGCGCCACACGCCGCCGTTCTCGTGGGCTTCTACAAGCCCGCCGCCGCGGAGGAAGGAGAGGAAGACGAGGACGGCGAGGGTGAGGGGGAGATGGCGTGCACAGCCGAGGTCTCGCTGGACGCGGTGGGCGCGCCCGGAGCACCGCCCACGCCCACGCCGCCGCTCGACTTCCCTTACATCTGCAACATGACTGTGAAGACCTCGTTGAGGAGGTAACGGGATAACGCTCCTCCTTCCAACCGCCAGTTTCCTGGTCTATTTATTTTGTAAAGTAGGATAAATACTGATGTAGATAGATGTTCGGCATAGAGTTGACTGAGAAATAGGATTCCGTGGAATTATGAGTGGATCTTCAAGTTGGAATGCAGGTGTTGGGCATAGAGGTTAGCTACCAAAGATAGTTCCAAAAATATTCAGCCAACTCTGACATATGCATCTTTCAGATTGGAATCGCAATCCTCTTTTTATACTGAACATGATGAATGATACAATTTTAATATAGCATTAGTCCCATGCATTTAGCTATCCAAATTGGGTAGGACTCTTGATTTTTTGCCGGTTCCTCTCGGCTGGCTATCTATCAGGTCTGGTAAGTATAGCTGGCCAAACGGGCGGCACGACACGGCACGACTCGGGCCAAAAAAAGCCTGGACCGTATACGGCCCGGCTTATTCGTGCCGTGCCGGGCCGGCCCATGGGCCTAGATTCGCGAGTGGGCACGGCACTTTAGCCTGTACATGGCCCGACGGGCCCATTTCGGCACGTTTGGCCCATTTATGGCCTGGGCACGATTGGCCCGAATAGTTTGGCGGGAATTTTAGATTTTGAATTTTGTGGGGTTAGAAAAAACGTGTGGGAGCGGGGAGGCTGTATTTTTTCCGTTAGGGGGTAATTAGGGGCATAATTAGGCAATTTTAAGCGTGATTTGTGTCAATTAAGAGCTGTTTTGTCATATTTAATCATTTGGGGGCTAATTTAGTCTAAAAAATTGCATTTTTTTTCCTATAAAAAGGAATGTCCACCATCTAATTTAATCGTGCCATGTCGTGCCGGGCCGCGTGCCGGCCCGTTTATGTCGTGTCGTGCCGTGCCGGCCCACGTGCTTCAAATCGAGGAGCGGCCCGAGCACCACCGTGCTCGTGCCGTGCCGCGGCCCATTTAAATCGTGCCAAAAAATCGTGCTTCGGGCCGGCCAAAAAAGCCCGGCCCGTTTGGCCAGCTATACTGGTAAGTTAGTGGATCCATGAATGTAGATTAGGTTCCTCCTGTGTGTAGTTTTTTTTTGGCAGCGGCATCTTGACCGTGGAGGCAACATAGTATGACATAAAAGTCGGTGTGGGCGGCTCACGTGGCTCTTCGAAAGCTTTAAGTATAGTCCTTCTCTTTTGCAATTTTTATATTGGAGGATTGGTGAAACGATGAGATACAAAGGGCGGAGTTTGAGAAGCAGACTTCCTAATATGTTGATATAACTTTTGGTTCTATCTGGGAGCTTTGTTGCTTGTGTTTCTTCTTTCAATTGACCAATCCCTTTTTACTTCGTTAATCAATAAAGTTAATTCATGTGCTAAAAGCATGATGCAATTTTTTTAGAACGTAGGATTTCTTTCTACAAATTATCATCACATAGTTTTATCGTGGTTTTCTTTTTGACATGGAACACTTAGAATCCAGTTTTACCGTGGTAAGTAACGGAAGTAGAAAAATTATGTGAGAAACCATTTAAAGGAACCATTTTTTGACATAACTCGCAAAGTGGTCCGTACTATTGGACGGCCAGATTTGTTTTTATTTTATGGGATTCTTACAATATTTTCTACTAGTTCTACACCTTTACTGTTTGGTCCACCAAAGCAAGTGGTTTATATATTCCTTTGTATCGAATATTAATCTACTCAATCATAATCTGGCCACCAAAATAAGAGTGTCGTTTTTCTAAAAATAATCTAGACCACTTTTGTCTGTCCATGCGGTAATAAGTGGTGCTGATCTTTTACCTTTCTCTCCATTATTGTAAGAATTTGTACATTCCAAGATTAATGTGGAATTCCTGTCCCTCCAAAGGAATGTGGTAGCATTCAATATGACTTGTTGTTTATACATATATACACGAGTCAGTTGCAACATCAATATTTACAATATTGGACTCTAGTGTTTCCTAAAAAAATATGTTGTTTTGATTACCAGGAGAGGAATTGGAAAACAACTTCTTAAGGCATGCGAGGATCTGGTTGTCAAGATGGATGCCAAAACGTGTGTGTATCTTCATTGTAGAATAATCGACCAAGTCCCATTCAACATGTACAAAAAATCAGGATATGACATTGTTCGGACTGACAGTATTTTAGTTTGGCTGAGCCTCCAGAAGCGCAAGCACTTGATGTGCAAGGAATTACCGCAAGTTTCTGTTGGCAGCGAATGTACAACAATAGAATTTGATGATAACATTTTGACAGGCTGAACATGCCATAGCAGCATCAGGTACACATGAGTTATGTCTTTTGTATAAATCTATGCTTTTATTTCACCACTAATTGCTATGGGCATATTACTACTATATTCTCCTTACCAACTGGGTATTATAAAATGGTTTTCATGGAGATCAGTTCACTACTTGACTTTACGAATCTACGTGATTTGTAGCATCTGTTGATTACGGTGTAGCTAATATGTCATTGTTCAGAAGTGGTAATATATATGACTTTGCTGGTTTGGGAAAATGGTCAAGAAATGAGTTAATGAAATGTGGTTTGAAGTAGATTTTGGTTCTTTCCTTCGTAATCTTTGAACATACAAAACCCTACTGATCATGAGTACAGTCACCACAGTACACATATCATCTTTCTGAACCAAACAGAAACCATTACAGAAGAGATAGAAATGAGTTCTAATTTTGACATTGTAAAAAAGAAGAATGAAAATAGGGACTCTTTGGTTTGTTACGGATTTGCAGAAGTCCCCGCGTCATTGCTCTTCCAAGTTCTTCCTATATTTGGTAAGCACAGCAAGTAATAACTCATTCCACATGTCAATCGGTCCTGGCAGGCACCAGTGTGAACAGTCACTATAACCCCTCATCCACTGGTTATCCCAATGGAGCCCCGGGTGGGCATCTGGTCTCATAGACATTGCTTTGGTTATATCTAAAATCTCTATATTCATCCCTCCCTTGTGCTCATTCTCCTTTTGTGCTCTGTTGGCTTCCTCAACCTGAACGTTTCTTATTTCCCATTCACTTATACTAGTCGATGTTCCTCCTTCCACTGGTTCGGTTCTGTTGCATGTTCCCCCAGTATTCCAATATCCATTTTCAAAGTGGGCCGGTGTTGCTGTCCTTACCACTGTTAATTGCAATCTGGACTCTTGGTGGCTGTTCAAGTTCCCGAGAGCAGTCCTAAACGCCCTTTGAATTGCTGAAATGACGCTAAAACTTGTGATGTTATCCTCTGAGCAATATATGCAACCTATGCGTTTTCCTTCTTCATAGAGATAATTTGTTCTGAAGAACCAACGTGAACTAGATAGAACTAAGATATTGATCTCATGTAAGTTTGCAGCTAATCTTGCATCAAGTTTATCTAAGTGCATGTCATGCGATTCGACTAATGTGCCATTGATCTCTCTTTGAGATTCTTCTATTAGAAATTTGGTCCACAGTGCCATGAGGGTGAAGTTATGAGATCTGAAGTGCCATGTGGTGAATCTATCGTCAGTGTTGCCGTAAACTTTTGTTGGAGCTTCTACCTGCATTTGTTTGTACAATAAGTGTCAGATCTACTCACACTAATAGGATAAATGTTTCTAGATAGGTAAACAAGTATAAAGCTTTACAATATAATCATTAGATAGTGAGTGGTAATTTTGTAGCATTAAAGTGGTTGATAACTTAATAATTGTTGTTCTCGCATAAGATCATGAAAGTATGAAGGTCTGATGTCCTAAATGGCTTAATGATACGCGATTTCAGCTAATTATATGTGAATGTTTAGGCTATCTCATTGACATGTTGAAGTAGATCGGTTATGCTCGCTTAATATCTTTATTATCTTAACTGGTAGCTTTTTTATTTTCTTTCCTGCCAACTGAAATCAGAGATTTGTTGGACTTCCTGTCCCTCTGTGGTCTTGTCAAAGAATGCCTGCCTGCTGGATCCATGTATGTGTACTGAACTTTCAAAGTGAACTAAACTATAAGCAATTTAATGTCAGGGTCTGTAGCGAGAAGTGATATAGGCATTGGTAAATTTAGGCTGCATGCATCATCTTGATGCAGAGGCAGGGGTAATAAAGCGTTCTTCCATTATCTAAAAAAGGCATAGCTAAACATTGCTTACTCACCTGAGACAATAAACAGAGGAGTGACTCCATCTGGTTCCTTCCCATTGAATCCCCAGCGAAAGCCAATGTCTTCCCCTGGACAATATTTAAGAATAGTTGGGGTTCAAACCTTGCCAATTCACAGCCCTGCGGCTTCCACCTCCAGTTTACATAGTCCATTTGCTTTCCAAACTTTCCACAGTTCTTTGAAACTGGCATCGTGGGGCATGTCATGTTTGTGTAGATTGGGCCTCTGAAATCTCTGACCCATGTGCCATTGAACAGATAGCAATTGTCATTGTCGTCGTGACCTAAAGAACAGCATAATCACCATAAAATTTCTTGGAAAGAAAAGTTGTCCCTAGCACTTATCTTCTATGACATTATCATAGTACCTCGGCTCTTTGACGGTACAATTTTTGGAGGCTAAAGCTCTCCTTTATGTTTTTTACGCCGTCTATAAATACAAGACTACTTTCTCTCGTCTTAAGTCAGCATATATAGCTTTGACCAAATTTATAGGAAAAATATCAACATTTACAATACCAAATGAATGTCACTATCTCTATCATAAAATAGAATATGTTTTCACATTATAATTATTGCGTATCGTACCTAAATATCTTTTTCAATACATTTGGTCAAACCTAAATATCTTTGAGTTAAGACAAGATAAAGTGGTCTTGTATATATTAGCTGAAGGGAGTATTTGTTTTGGTGCTTTGTCTTCTTATTTTATTAAGGTTTTTTTCCTTGCATAAACTGAAAAAAAATCCTAAGAAAATACACTATAAAGATCATCTAACAAGTGATATTTGGATCTTAAGAGCCGACCAGGCTTGGTAACTGGTAAGCATTTCAAGACTCAAGCTTCCAAACTGTACTGTTCGAACTTAATAATCTTGATATCCAACAGTGAGCTGGTATCTTATTATGCACTCTATTCATATCAGAAACTGAAAATGAAAAGAACTGCAAAATAAAAAAGGCAGTACCTCAACAAATGCTAGAGAAATCTGACACCTAATTGTAACTATATTGGCAGTGTTGCAGGAAACGGAATGAGTAAATGAACATTAGATAGAGAGCAAGAAGCATACCGGCTATGTCCGTCTGATGATAAGTATGAGTTGGCTCTGGAGACCCATAGGAAATCCGTGTCTGCTCAGGATAATGGGTTGCAAAGACAAGAACGAAGACCACCGTGCTTAGTACCACTGCAAGTGTTCTTCTACCACCAGGAAGTATTTGCCTTGGTTTCCTGTTGGGGTTTGTGCCATGGAGATTTGGAGGAGGAATGCTCTCACTTCCGTTAGCCATTGGTAAGGCTAGTGTTGTATCACTGTGAGAACTAGCATGCCATAGCATCTTATAGTCATAGGAGTAGGCATATGTGGGGTGGGGTGTTGGCCGTTAGAGGGAGGGGGGAGGGTGGTGCTCTCATAGACAACCGTGCATATTTCTTTACTCTCTTTCTTCTACCTGGAATCAAGAATTTAGGATCTTAAGGCACCTCTGGTTCCCCAGCTCTTAATGATCTGTTGACGATGTAACCCAAAGGAAGCAATCGGTGGCATTTTTTAGTCATTGTCCTAGGTGTTAGCAGTGTACGAGATCGAGCGCTTAAATCTTCTCGGCACAGCGAGACCACAGTGCTGGCTCCAGAAAATTGTTAAGTCTCGCTTAAAAGTCTGATTAAGTGCGTTTTAGTGGTAGTACTTGTATGCTAAAGTAAATCATCTATGTCCTGTTACCGTTGCATTATTAGTTTTTTCTCTTCTGGTATCTCTTTTGTTATGTGACACTCCCTGCTGTGCTTCTATTGCATTGTTTTCAAGGGATCTCTTGCTGCCACTTCCTGGATTGAGGGTGTGTTATTTTCTAGAGGCACTTTGGTATAATCTCTGAATGTTGCGATCACTTGTTCTGCTCTTTGGTAGCAGAAAGCATTCTTATTTTTTTTGGTAAAAATTGCATTCATAGAGCCTTGCAACAGTATTTGCGTGTTGTGCCCCTCTGACTTTGTTGAAGCAAAGGGAGAGTGCGGGAACTCCTGGCCGATTGGTATCTGGGGACAGTTTTGCAGGTGAGCTGCACCAGTCAGTACTTTCTATACTGCTTTCATGTGCGATCTATTTATGTTTTGACGATCTCAAGGTAGCATCGATTCCAAAGCCGTCAGGGTGGAAGTTTTAGCTAGATTAGTCAGCCTTGTCTCGAGATTTTTGTAAGTTTTAGTACAGATCAACGTTAAAGTTTGGAATAATCTAGGCGCAGGTAGTATTGCAGTACCTCCACGATCATGAGTTAGAGTTTTCGATCGAGTGAAGGGTGTTTAGTCTGGGTTGTGATAGATCCTCGGCACGTGTAACAGTGAGGTTAGGGAGATGGGGCAGTTTTCGCATTTGCGAATCTCAGTTTCCTAGATTTGCACCTTGGTTAGAGCATCTCAAAGAGACTCGATAATATTTTTGGTAGCCAAAACGATTTTGGGTAGAAGAGATAAGAGGGCATGGCTGCCAAATTTTTTTCCTGCTTTTACGACATACCCAAAACAGGATACTCATATTTTGAGCACGCCATTCTCTACTACACATTGCATATATCATCTGAATTAACTAAAATCTTCTATACATCATAATATGTAAAATGTTTCATCTCGTGCCGCACATAAATAGCAACATTACGAGTTTAGAATATTTCAAACTCAAGTTCAACTTGAACCCCACAACCATCAGCAAAGTGCATCGTCAGTACAAAACTAAAGTGCATAGAATATAAACATGATCAATGCATAGAGCTCTCAAATGGCATCACTGCCTCCATTGGCATCACCACCCTTGCCTCCATGGCCACCCTTCTAATATAGATCATTTGGGTCCATGAACATGGTAGTTTGCTCATTCTCCAACCTCGAGCGCAATTCCTTGAAAAAGAGCGGGCGACCCGCTCCCTCGCGTCGCCTCCTCTAGGCGACCGGGGGGCGAAACCCTAGTCTGCGCTGCCACCACCCCCTCCTCCCTCCTCCCTCTCCTCGTCGCCCCTGGAGGTCGCCGCCGGCCAAGGCTGGGCAGTGCCGGTGAAGGGGGTGGCGGGGCCTTGGTGTTTCTCGGCTCCCAGCACGGCGGTATGGAGGAAGGCCGGCGTGCGGGGGGTGGACCGGCGGATGCAATGGCTCTCGACGGGTGCATGGCTCCTCCAGGCAGCGCTATGGCGGCTTCTCGCGGCAGGGGCGCCGGAGACACGATTTCTCCGGTGGGACGGCGCGCCGGTCCCGATCTGGCCTACTGCGGGCCAGGCGGGCTTGTGGGGGCTTGGGTCGAGCGGGAGGCGGCCGGCCCCGACGTGTCTGCGAGTGCTGGCGGATGTGGTGCTCTGACGTCTGAGCAGCCGGAGCAACCTGGACCAATGCGGGTCTGGGTGTGGTGGCGTCCTTGCACTCGGTGTGCCGTCGCTGGGGCTCTGGTGGCTGATGCTGCACTCTCGGGAGCTCGTGTGTGGGCGGGTCAGTTTTCTCCGCCCCCGGTAGTCCGGCTCGGCGGCGTGAGATCCCGCGTCCAGGAGGTCTACAGAGGCGGCGGCGACCGTTGGCTGCAGGGCGGCGTGCTGCCTGCGCTCGGCCGGATCTTTCCGGCTCTCCGGCGCAGGCAGGGTGGCGCCCTTCCGGTGGGTGTCGAGCAGAGAAAGCTGCGTGGGACGATGGCGTAGGCAGCGCCCCTGCTGCAGTGCGGTGGCTGGACTTCACAGGTCCGGTCGGGGCCGGCCGGGCCGCAGGAGGGCCTGGTTTGTCCGGCTGCTACATCCGGCCGGCTACCGCTATCCGGCGGTGGAGGCAGATCCCTCCCGGGTGATGTTGTGTCGTTGTTCCTTGCGGTTGCTTCTCTTGATCCTACCGGCGTTGTGACGTGGTCCTCAGTGAGATGGCGGCGTTGATTTCTTTACCGTGGTGGCGTGCGCTGGTGGGTGGTAGGTTTGGTGGAGCGTCTCGGAGTGCCCGGGGGTGTGGTGTTTTGGAGGTTGGGAGAGATCCTTGTCGTTTCGACGCCCACGCGGTGACGCCTGCGGGTGTTGCCCTCCTTCTTGAGGGGCGTTGGGTATACCTCTTCTCCACCCCCCGCCGCGGGCCAGGGGAAACCCTAGGATGGATCCGGGGATAACCCTTGGAACGGTCCGGGCAGCAGTGTCGCCATCTTCGCATCCCGCTTGTGGTGTTGTTTGGTCCGCGGCGCTTCGGAGCGCTAGGGGAGAGGTGGATTTGTTCGGAGGACGCAGTGGTGGAGAGTCTTCTCCGTTTTTGTCGAACCGTCATTGTCGACGTTGTTTTCTCTTTTGTTTTCTTCTTTCGTTTTCTTTTGGGCATGAGTTGTGATGTTTTGCCCCAACAGTGTTCTCACGGTTGTATCGGGTGGTTGCTATATTTATATAGCGGGGCGAAAGCCTGTTTAGTGTGAGAGCAATTCCTTGGATGCCAACCTTCTCTCCTCAATCTCATCCATCTTCTCCTTGGTCGTGACCTTCCTCTCCTTGGTGGTGGTTCTCGTCTCCTCGACCTCCTTCCTTTCCTCCATGTCTTTGGTATTCAAGTCCTTTCTTAGAGAGCCAATGCCCTTCCTTGTTGCCATAATGTTGTCCAATGACTCTTCCAACTGACGTCATCTCCTTCCTCTACCCTCCTCTCCTTTTTCTTTCTTCCTCACATCGGTCCTCTTTCTATTAACCAACGAGAGATAGGAGCGTGGCTACTTGAGCCTTTGATGACCCATAAGTATATGTGGTGTATCGTAGTACTTTCGATAAATAAGAGTGTCGAATCCAACGAGGAGCAGAAGGTGTTGACAAGCAGTTTCAATGAAGGAATAACTGTTAATACTGAAAGATAGATTTGTAGGGTTTTTTTATATTGCAGATAAATAAAGTGCGAGTAATAAAATGCAGTAGTAATAATTGTAGCAAGTGGCCCAATCCTTTCTTCAGCAAAGGACAAGCCGGTGAGTTTACTTATGATAACAAACGTTCTCGAGGACACACAGGAGGTTTCTGTCACGTGCTTTTGTTCCATGCATTTGAATAATGTTAGGTGTTTTGATAAGTGTTGTGTGGGTGAACCTATGCTAATGTACCGTCCCATCCAAGACTAATACATACTTGTGATTATACCCCTTGCAAGCATCCGCACCTACAATAAAGTAATTAAGAAATAAATCTAATCACAGCTTTAAACTCCGGGATCCTACGCTCCCTCGTGTAATGGTTTCCTAACGGCGGTTTAGGTTTCTGTCACTCCCGCAACCCCACAATTAGTAGCCAAATACATGATGCGCCCCCCTAGGCCCATAAATGGTGAAGTATCATGTAGTCGACGTTCACATGACACCACTAGGAGAATAACACCACAACTTAAATATCAAACATTAAATATTATTCAACATTACTTCACTACTAACAACTTGACTTCTCCCATGTCCTCAAGAACAACACGAACTACTCACAAGACATCATATGGATCATAATTAGAGGTGATATAATGGATGATAACAATCTGGTCATAAAGTGCAAACACTGATAAATCTCACAAGCATCAACTACTAACAAGTAATCCACACCGGGAGAGAGATCTAATGCAAAACAACGATAAAGGCCCCTAATTGTTACAACGGGATGACGGTGGATGATGGTGCTGGTGGTGGTGATGATGATGACGATCTTGATGATGCCCGGAGCGATGACGATGACAGTGATTTCCCCTCTCCGGAGAGGAATTTCCCCGGCAGATTTCTCCCTGCCAGAGAGCTTTTCTCTCTCGGGTGTTTTCTGCCCCGAGGCGGCGGCGGAATAATTCTTCGACGATGGAATGAGGCTTAGGGTTCCCTGGGGGCCAAGCACGCGAAAAATACCCCTAGATGTGGGCCAGGGTGGCCACACCCCTAGGTGGCGCAGCGAGGGGGGCACGCCACCCCATGGTGTGGGCCCCTGGTGGCCCGCCTCTGGCTCTCCTTCTGGCTGGGTTCCTCCTCTGAACTTTTAGGACACCCCGGATGTCCCCCTTCTTCTTCTGATCTTCTGAAATATGGTATCTCGACGGTGCTTTTTCCATCAGATTTATGGTCCCGGTGTTTATTCTCCAAAAATTATAAAACATGCAAAATAAGATAAAATAACATAAGGATTGCATCATAACATCAAATATATCGATGAATAACAAAAAATTATGATATAAAATAGTGATGCAAAATGGACGTATCAACTCCCCCCCAAGCTTAGACCTCGCATGTCCCCAAGCGAAACTGAAATCAGAAAACATGACCACAGGTTTATGGAGTGAAGAGTCGATAAATAAAATACGGACAAGAAGCATCACATTTATGAATGTTCAAGATATCGCTTATCGGGAACTTATCGATCGACCCCCGATAAGTGGTAAATCAGCCGATTTATCAGAATATCGGCTCAAATATCGGAATATCGGCCGAAATATCGGTCGATTTATCTTATCGGCCAGATACCGATAAGCGATAAATCGGCCGATTTATCGGAAAATCGGCCGATATCTTAAACAGGGCATTTATCTATGCACCAATCATTACAGGCAGCAACTTCCTCTCATATAACTTAACTTGAAACAAGTAAAGGGAGTCACAAACAAAGATGCAAAAGAGAGAATCAAAATTGGTGATGGCAAACTTCATTCTTGGTCAGAGAACATTTAATGAAATCATATTTATCTTAGGTGAAGTCTTTATAACAAGGTTTATATTGTAGAGCTTAACATGTTTAATTATAACAACTCTTTTACAGTGATTCATAGCTTTCAAAGTAATATTCATTCAGATAATAAAGCATGTGCTAAACAAAGAAGGATAGAAAACATGATTGAATAAATCAACATATAAATGATGTGATCACAACAACTCAAATGCTTGCTGGAGACAGAAGGAAATCGGTTTACTGACTCAACATAAAAGTAAAAGTTAGGCCCTTCGCGGAGGGAAGCATTGACCACTCATGTGCTAGACCTTTTATTTTAATAAACAGAGGTATAAAATGCATGACACTCCTCCCATCCATCTTACACAAACCATGGCTAACCGAATCCTCGGTTGCCTGCCAACAATCACAAACCGTGGAGGAGTGTCTAATTTTGATAGGTGTATGTTTATGTCAATGAATGGCAAACAAAAAATATAGTACGTCACAAGCCCACTAAACTCACAAGAGCGTCTCCCATAGAAGGACGCAACTGGTATAGAAGGTCATCCCTCTTTCTCTTTTGTTTACACAATTATGCTTTGACTGATAAATCAGGGGCAAAAAGAGTGAAGAGAATTTGTATTATTATTTGGGGCTGGGAACCCCGCTGCCATCTCTTCTAGCATTTGGATAAGCGGATGAAGCCACTAGTCCAGGTGTGTGAGTACAATCAACAAGTGAGATAAAGATTCTCTATTTGCGTCCTCATGAGCTAAAACAGGAACACAAAACAGGGATAATTTGAAAGTTTTAAAGGTAGCACATGAGCAATTTACTTGGAGTGGCGGCGAAGTACCACATGTAGGAAGGTATGGTGGACAGAAATGGCAAGGTTTTGGTTCAGGGTTTGGATGCACGAGAATAATTCCCTCTCAGTACAGGATTTTTGGCTAGCAAGGCTAGGTAGCAAGCATAAGAGTTGAGGAAAAAAAACAAATATACATATGATGAAACCAATCATGCAATCTTAATTGAAAGCCCAAGCGATCTTAACTTGTGAATACTAAGTTTATGAGCTAATAGGCAAATTTCTCTTTCTTATGCGAGCAACTCAAATTATTATTTCTGCTGACCCAAGCTAAGTTTGCCAAAACCAACTAGATTAACTTGATCATCTCTAGAGTGATACAAAATACTAATAACAAGCTCAACCATATGACAGAAGTTAAAAACTGAAATAATGTGCATAGAAAGTAAATGATGAAACTTCTCATTAATATTTCAAACCGGCAACTCACACCAACGGATACAACGATAACCAACTAGGGAGAGACACTTCCATACCGCAAACCATCCTATATGACAACTTCTCTACTCATGATATGACTCTACTGAAAAAGTAAAAAAAGATGAAAGATAGTGATGTGATACCGCGGCACTCCCCCAAGCTTAGAACAAGCCGAGGGGATGCCAAAACCAATGACGAATCAATTCTTCGGTGGTGGTGGTGAATCCTTCTCGATGACCTTATCAATTGATTTCTTCAGATCTTCAATCGCGAACATAAGCATACGTATCACCTCCGTATTGCGATCAATACAGTTTGCATGCCTGTCATACAGTGAATCCCAGCCACCAAGATTTTCCCCCCACTCTTCCTTAGGTTGAGAGCTTCCTTCATCTGCACGGTTAGAACGATTCATATCCCACATACAGGGAAATCCTTATTGGGCACCTTTTTGTACTGATAATCATGAATTAATGTGTGGAAGTAGTTCCTGACTCCCGCAGCAGGTGTCCTCGAAGCTAGGGAGTGACGTGGAACCTTCCCTCCGGTGCTCATCCGCGCGTTTCTCTTGAGATTCAAGGAGTTAGCCACCACCCTAATGCTTGCGACGGTGGCGCATGGACGCACTCGTGGGTTTTCTTCTACATCTCCTTCAGCTCCACTCTGGATCCCCTCCTCTGGATTCGGGTCTTGGGTATCATCTTCCTTTGGTCCCTTCCCCTTATTGTCGTCGGCGGAGACCATGATACTTCTAAACCCGAAAACAGATCCTGGCAGAACAGCTCGAAACAGAAACACGACGAGAAAACAATATACGGACCTCGGTGGATCCGGGGATTACATAGCAAAAAGTTTCATAACGAAAGGAAAGTCCAGGTCGAAAACGAGTCGGAGAGGGGCTCCGGGGCGCCCACACCATGGGTTGGCGCGGCCAGGGGTGGGCCCGCGCCATCCCATGGTGTGGAGCCTCCGGGCTCCGTCTCCGCCTCGTTTCCGGCTCATAATTTTCCATATTTTCCAAAAATAGTAAAAATAAAAGTTGGAAGATGTTTCGCGAAAGTTTTCTTACCAAAACTGATACCTATTCGAAAACTGACTCTACAGTTTCTGAAACATGCTTCTTAATAAATTCCTCTGGGATCATGGCTCGAATACAATCAACATTTTCATTATAAGGATCTCCAAAAATATAATGCTTGAGTCATTGGCCATTCACCACTTGTGAAGAGTTGTCTTCAAGGGAAACAATTTTAATTGCCCCCGAACGGTATACCTCTTCGATAACGAAAGGTCCTTCCCATCTCGAGAGTAATTTTCCTGCAAAAAATCTGAGACGAGACCTATACAATAGCACTTTCTCACCAACATGAAATTTTCTTTTAATAATTCTCTCATCATGCCACCTTTTAACTTTCTCTTTAAAGATCTTAGCATTTTCATATGCTTCACTCCTCCATTCATCTAAAGAACTTAAGTCAAGCGACCTTTTCTCACCAGCAAGTTTAAAATTCCTATGTAGATCTTTCACTGCCCAATAAGCTTTGTGTTCTAATTCTAGGGGAAAGTGACAAGCTTTTCCATAAACCATCTTATAAGAAGACATGCCCATGGGATTTTTATAAGCAGTTCTATAAGCCCACAGAGCATCATTTAATTTCTTAGCCCAATTTTTCCTAGATTTGTTAACAGTCTTTTGCAAGATTGATTTGATTTCTCTATTTTATAATTCTACTTGCCGACTAGTTTGAGGATGATAGGGTGAGGCAATTCTATGATTAACATCATATTTAGCAAGAGTTTTTCTAAAACCACCATGAATAAAATGAGAACCCCCATCAGTCGTAAGATATCTAGGTACACCAAACCTAGGGAAAATGATGTCTATAAGCATTTTTAATGAGGTTTCACCATCATCACTTTTAGTAGGTATAGATTCTACCCATTTAGTAACATAATCAACAACAACAAGAATATGAGTGTATCCTTTTGAAGGAGGGAAAGGACCCATAAAGTCAAAACCCCAACAATCAAACGGTTCAATAACAAGAGAATAATTCATAGGCATTTCATTAAGTCTAGAAATATTTCCAACCCTTTGACATTGATCACAAGATAAAAAAAATTCTAGTATCTTTAAAGAGAGTAGGCCAATAAAAACCTGATTGTAGAACTTTATGTGCAGTTCTATCTCCAGCGTGATGTCCTCCATAAACACTACTATGACATTTTCTCAATATCTCTTGTTGTTCATTTTCAGGAACACATCTTCTCATAATACCATCAACACCTTCTTTATATAAGTGTGGGTCATCCCAAAAATAATGCCTCAAATCATAGAAGAATTTTCTTCTTTGCTGAGTTGTAAAGGTAGGAGGCAAATACTTCGAAACAATAAAGTTAGCATAATCAGCATACCATGGACTCTCTTGAGAGCTCACTTTTATTGCAGCTAACTGTTCATTAGGAAAACTATCATTAACAGGAATAGGGTCATCAGGAATATTTTCTAATCTAGACAAATTATCAGCAACAAGATTTTCAGCACCCTTCTTATCCACAATATGTAAATCAAACTCTTGTAAGAGAAGCACCCATCTAATAAGCCTAGGCTTAGCATCTTTCTTTTCCATAAGGTACTTAATAGCGGCATGATCAATATGAATAGTAACTTTAGAATCAACAATATACTGCCTAAATTTATCACAAGCAAAAAACTACAGCTAGGAACTCTTTCTCAGTGGTAGCATAATTCTTTTGTGCAGCATAAAGAGTTTTACTAGCATAATGAATAACATTTAACTTCTTATCTATTCGTTGTCCAAGAACAACACCTACAACATAATCACTAGCATAACACATAATTTCAAACGGTAAATTCCAATCAGGTGGTTGAACAATAGGGGCAGATATTAAAGCCTTCTTTAAAATTTTAAAAGCTTCTTTACAATCTTCATCAGAAACAAAAGGAACATCTTTTTGAAAAAGATTAGTAAGAGGGTTTGATATTTTAGAGAAATCTTTAATAAACCTTCTATAGAAACCAACATGACCATGAATACTACAAATACCTTTGACATCTCTAGGACAGGGCATTTTCTCAATAGCATCAAATTTAGCTCTGTCAACATCAATACCTCTTTCAGAAATTTTATGTCCAAGAACAATTCCTTCATTAACCATAAAATGGCATTTCTCCCAATTGAGAACAATATTAGTATCCTCACATATCTGCAAAGTTTTATCAAGATTCTGCAAACAATTATCAAAAGAAGTTCCATAGACGGAGAAATCATCCATGAAGACTTCAACAATTTCTTCACAAAAACCATGAAAGATAGCAGACATACATCTTTGAAAAGTAGCAGGAGAATTACATAAACCAAAAGGCATACGTCTATAAGCATAGGTTCCAAAAGGACAAGTGAAAGTTGTTTTCTCTTGATCAGGCTTCCTAACAGCAATTTGATAGAACCCAGAATAACCATCGAGAAAGCAGAAATGAGTTTTCTTAGATAAGCTTTCTAACATTTGATCAATAAAAGGCAAATGATAATGATCTTTCTTGGTAACCTTATTAACTTTCCTAAAATCAATGCACGTCCATAACCAACCACTACTCTTTGAGGAATAAGTTCATTATTTTCATTTGGCACAACAGTCACCCCTCCTTTCTTAGGGACACAATGCACAGGGCTAACCCATCTATTATCAGCAATAGGATAAATAATACCAGCATCAAGGAGTTTTAACACCTCGTTTCTTACCACATCCTTCATCTAAGGATTTAAACGACGTTCATGCTCAACAACTGGCTTTGCATCAGGTTCAATATTAATAGCATGCTGACATATAGTAGGAGAAATCCACTTCAAATCATCAAGACTATAACCAATAGCACCTCTGTGTTTCTTCAATATTCCCAATAATCTCTTCTCTTCTTTACCAGAAAGTTTAGAACTAATAATAACAGGATATAATTTCTTATCATCAATATGAGCATATTTAAGATTGTCAGGCAAAGGCTTTAAATCAAAAACAGGATCCTCCTTGGGTGGTAACGTGGTACCCAAGTCTTCCACCGGTAAATTATGTTTCAGCATCGCTCGCTGATGTAAGAAAATCTCGTCAATTTCATTCCTTTCTTCCCTAAAGACATCACTTTCGTGGTCTTCCATGTATTGCTGCAAAGGATTGTTAGGAGCAAGAGCAATAGCAGCCAATTGTTCAACTCTATAATTCTCATTAGGTAATTCAGCGTCATAAGGTGCTTTAGCAAATTTGGAGAAATTAAATTCATAAGACTCTCCATCAAAATTTGTAAGGTTTTTCTCCTTTTTACAATCAATAACAGCACCACAAATGTTTAAGAAAGGTCTACCAAATATAATAGGACAAGTCTCACTAGCAGAAGTGCCTAGTACTAGAAAATCAGCAGGATATTTAGTTTTACCACATAAGACCTCCACATCTCTAACAATACCAATTGGAGAAATAGTTTCCCTATTAGAAAGTTGAATAATCACATCAATGTCTTCAAGTTCACAAGCACCAATTTCATGCATGATTTATTTATAAAGCTCATAAGGAATAGCACTAGAACTAGCACCAATATCACACAAACCATAATAGCAATGATCACCTATCCTAACAGATAGCACAGTAACACTGGGTTTCCTAGATTTACCAGGATGAGGGACAATATTAGAAGCATCTTCACAAAAATATAATGTTTCCCTCTTCTACATTTTCAGAAACAAGGTCCTTTATTATTGCTACTGTAGGTTCTACAGTTATTTGTTCCCCGGGTTCTACAGGTTTCCTTGCACTTTTATTAACCACACTAGCTAACATAGAATGTTCTTTTACCTTAGCAGGGAAATGAATTTTCTCAATATAAGGTTCGGGCACAATAGAATCAACGGTATGAGCTTCTATATCTCTAGCAGGAACACAATTAACAGTATCTTTATAAGTTGCATGGTACTTGTCCCATTCCTCTTCAGGAATATCAAAATAGGAAGCAAAATCCTTATATAAGTTTGCAACAACTTGAGAATCAAGACCATAAAAATACTAACATTATGAAAATCAACGGATGACATAAAAGTTTTAATGCATTCATAGTCATAATTTATACCTGACTTTCTACCTTTGTCATTCTCCCATCCTTCAGCGTTTTCTTGAATTCGGTCAAGAAGACCCCATTTAGCTTCATCTTTCATACGTGTAAATGATCGAGAACAAAAAGCATCCAATAAATCCTTATCATGAAGAGAAAGCCTTGCATAGAAATTATTAATAACAATATTACTGGGGAGATCATGAACGGGGCATTTGAGCATTAGTAACTTCAATCTCCCCCATTCTTGGGAAATACTCTCTCCGACATTAGGAAAAAAATTATGTATATAATTCCGATCTCTATGAATTTCACTGGGAGGATAGAATTTAGAATAAAAGAGAGGCACAATTTCCTCCCATCCAATAGTTTGGCTATTTTTTAGCAGTTTGAACCATTTGGCGGCTCGGCCTGTCAATGATATAGAGAATAATTTCCTCTTCTCTTGGCTAACTGTAATACCTGCACACTTGAGCAACTCGCATAATTCATGTAAAAAGAGAAAATGATCACCCGGATGGACAGTTCCATCACCTGAATAGGAGTTATCCCTAACATGTTTAACAATCTTTATAGGTATTTTATAAGGATCCAAATCATCAGGCGGTGGGTCACTTACTACCCTAGCAGTGGTAGCAGTGCCCGCAAATAAGGACTCAAAAGGAGACCCAAACATAGTGCAACAAAGCAGTAGACAGTATTAAAAATAGCACTTACAGCAGAAGCTTCCTTTATCAATTCCACTTCCCAATAGCGCTTCACTCCCTGGCAACGGCTCTAGAAAATAGTCTTGATGACCCACAAGTATAGGGGGTGTATCGTAGTAATTTCGATAAATAAGAGTGTCGAACCCAACGAGGAGCAGAAGGTGTTGACAAGTAGTTTCAATGAAGGAATAACTCTCAATACTGAAAGATAGATTTGTAGGGGGTTTTGATATTGCAGATAAATAAAGTGCAATTAAATAAAATGAAGTAGTAATAATTGCAGAAATTGGCCCAATCCTTTCTTCATCAAAGGACAAGCCGGTGTCTTTACTTATGATTAACAAACGTTCTCGAGGACACACAGGAGGTTTCTGTCAAGTGCTTTTGTTCCGTGCAGCTGAATAATGTTAGGTGTTTTGATAAGTGTTGTGTGGGTGAACCTATGCTAATGTATCGTCCCATCCAAGACTAATACATACTTGTTATTATACCCCTTGCCAGCATCCACAACTACAAGAAAGTAATTAAGAAATAAATCTAACCATAGCTTTAAACTCCGGGATCCTACGCTCCCTCGTGTAATGGTTTCCTAACAGGGGTTTAGGTTTCTGTCACTCCGGCAACCCCACAATTAGTAGCCAAATACACGATGCAACCCCCTAGGCCCATAAATGGTGAAGTATCATGTAGTCGACGTTCACATGACACCACTAGGAGAATAACACCACAACTTAAATATCAAACATTAAATATTATTCAACATTACTTCACTACTAACAACTTGACTTCTCCCATGTCCTCAAGAACAACACGAACTACTCACAAGACATCATATGGATCATAATCAGAGGTGATATAATGGATGATAACAATCTGGTCATAAAGTGCAAACACCGATAAATCTCACAATCATCAACTACTAACAAGTAATCCACACCGGGAGAGAGATCTAATGCAAAACAACGATAGAGGCCCCTAATTGTTACAGCAGGATGACCCTAGATGATTAGGGTGATTGTGCTAGTGGTGATTATGATGATGATGATGACGATCGTGATGATGCCCGGAGCGATGACGGTGACGATGGCGGTGATTTCCCCTCTCAGGAGAGGAATTTCCCCGGCAGATTTCTCCCTGCCAGAGAGCTTTTCTCTCTCGGGTGTTTTCCGCCCTGAGGCGGCGGCGGAATAATTTTTCGACGATGGAATGAGTCTTAGTGTTCCCTGGGGGCCAAGCACGCGAAAAATACCCCCATAGGTGGGCCAGGGTGGCCACACCCCTAGGTGGCGCGGCCAGGGGGTGTGCGCCACCCCATGGTTTGGGCCCCTGGTGGCCCCCCTCTGGCTCTCTTTCTGGCTGGGTTCCTCCTCTGAACTTTTAGGACACCCCGGATGTCCCCCTTCTTCTTCCGATCTTCTGAAATATGGTATCTCGGCGGTGCTTTTTCCATCAGATTTCTGGTCCCGGTGTTTATTCTCCAAAAATTAGAAACATGCAAAATAAGATAAAATAACATAAGGGATGCATCATAACATGAAATATATCGATGAATAACAGAAAATTATGATATAAAATAGTGATGAAAAATGGACGTATCATCCTTCATCATCGATTTCAAGTACAAAACATTCTTCAGTCGAGCTAGATATAGACTTCTTGTTTGGGATTTCATTGCCTTGTCGGTTCTTCCATTTCTTATCATGTTCGAGAATTTTCCAACAATGGTGCAAACGGAAGCCCTTTCCTTCCTTATACCTTTCTTCTTTGGTTTTTCCCATGTAAAATTGTTGAGAAATATTTAGCCATAGACATCCAATGCACACAATATATGTTTCAAATGTAAATAATTGATCATGTCAATAATATTCCATCACCTTATCTACGACATTAGTCCCACTTGGATTGATATGATCAACATTAACCAAGCAATATGATCACGTGAAGCAATCAGATGATATAGTTTGGAAACGATGTTGGACGTGAACTTGTGTCCTCGGCTTGGCGCCCTTGAATATGAGCTTGTATTGACCATGGATACGCTCCCTATATTTATTGCTTTGTTTCTCATTCTCGGTAATTGCATCTAGCCTGATTGCTTTCCATGTATTGCACAAAGCATCATCTTCATTGACAACAAAGTTATCTCATCTCACCGACCTACATGGAGTAGGCTCAACAAAACCATCACCATATTCCTCACCAACATAAGTACATAACCCTCACCATCCTGTGTTGCAAATTCTTGTGACGCATAATCTTGGGATGTATTTTCCGATGCACCACAAGTGAAATACAAGAATGACTCGTCATCCAAACTGCATGCAACTAAGAAATAACAATGACCATGAAAACGTGAAGAACAAATCTTGATTGCAAATGAAGAATATGCAAATTTCGGCTATGATGGAAAACTACGAATAAATGTGAAAATTTTCATCTCCAGAAATTATATGCAATATATATCACAACCACATCATACTCAATCAAAAACCCGAATTAAAACCCAATTACGTTTGAGGCATTTTGCCGAACATAATGAGTGCATCTGTGGCCTTTGTGGTGAGCAACGTCGGCCCATGCTTTAGGGGTTGCACAGGTGTACCTAGAAGCGCAAGGGTTGTAGGGGAGGCACAAACACAACCAGCGGTGGAGCAATCAGGGTGTCGCAACCTTCTGCGTGCGCGCGCCAGTGCTGTCGCAGGAAGACCATTTCTATAGGTTTGCGCATACGGAAACAAAAAAAATCGCTTCACTACGCAACATCCAAGATCTATCTACGGAGATGCAATTACAAGTTTAGATCTAGTACTCACAAATATCGTAGCGGAGTTGGCATTTGTCGGTGATTCTTGTTGAGGATGCCGCCGGTTCCCCGCTGCCACATTCAAGATCAAAGATGTGGTCTCTCTTATAGTATTCACGCATACAAGAGCTTCAATCCGTCAGTGTTCCGTTGTTACAGAGCTCGATGATAGAGATGGAAGAACAACCTTTCAACGTAGTAGTAGTATTAGATCTAATCTACTAGATTAGATCCATATGAGATGGAGAACTTTTTCTTAACACATGAGAAAGAGAGAGGTGATATTAGATCCCAGAGAGAGGACACCTAAAAAACTTTAAGATCTGTTTTGAGATGAAGAGGAGGTTCTACAACTCAACTTGGGGTATTCATTAGTACTGAGGTCCCGTGTTCAAATCCTTCTCGCAAACTTTGTTTTCTTACAATGCAACCCTTTGATAATGGTGTAGTCCCTCGATCAAGTTTAAATAGGCCAATTAGCGGCCGTGTTCGAATTATTTATGTCAATTAGTCAGAAACCACGCATAATTAACAAGTAATTCCAATATTTCACATGTTTCCTGTATAGATAAAGATAATAACGGCTGCATCGTTCACTCAATCTTCAAGTAAAACGGGCACAACCGGGAAAAAAGTCACCAAGAATCGCCAACAAGTAAGAATCAAATGAAAATAGTCAATGAGATGGTGGATCAAAGTCGCACGCGGAATCGGAAACAGCAGGGGGATCGCACCATCTACCACGAATAACGCGTGTACATCGCGGTAGTTGGCGCAAGTGAGTCGTGCAGCCAACCATCCTCCACGATTTGGCCAAATCGTCGAGCATGGTGCGCATCGACCACGACAACGCAACAAACAAACAAAATTCATTGTCGATGGGCACCATCCTCCACGCATGTGGACTCCATCCATGGTAGGATCCAACTTTTCTTCTAGTGTATGTGGGGAGGATTTGGGGTTGTCCGGACGTGACCGGGATTATCCGCCAAGTCGGAACTGGCACAACGGAACCACCCCATTGCACCCAAAAACGTACTGAAACCCTTACTACTCCCTCCTCCTAGTCTCCTCGCCCTCGCCGCACCCTACTTCTCCGCCGTCGTTCCTATCGTAGACCCGCCTCCTCCCCGAACCTGTAGCGGACGGAGATAAGCCCTTTGCGTTCACCTACCAGTCATCTGACATACATCTCGGATTTTAGTTGTGCCTCCAGTATGTTTAACATCGAACAACATACACCTCGGATATCAGATGCGCCTCCGGTATGTTTAACATCGCCCAACATACCCCTCGCCTCGAAAGTGTTTGTGTAATTGTCGGAGCCAGATTTTGACTTTTAAAATTGATAGGATGGATTCATCCGAATATGAGTATGATTACTTGGTTGTAGATGAGTTCATCTACAAAGAGTTCATCAACGAATCTAGTGAGAGTGAGGTGGTCGACGACGACGATGAGGAGACACCAATGTCAATTCCAATCAGAAATGGAGAACAAGGAGGGGTATGTGCTCAACTTCCGGGGTTCGGTCAAGGGCACGATTTTTGTGCCCCGTGAGAGGATCAAATGCACACGTGATTTGTACAAAGACTATTTCACGACCGATCTGGTCTTCTAGAAGTGATTCTTATGGCGTCGCTTCCGGATGAGCTCAATACTCTTCCAACACATCGAGGAAGAAGTGACGAAGTTTGATGATTGTTGCCAACTATCCTTCTCTCCTATGCAAAAATGCACCGCAAACTTTGAGGATGTTTGCTGTCGGGAATATGCCGAATCAGGGATATTATCCGGCATTGGCCAAGAGCCGGCCTGCCAGCGTGGCCCTTTGGTGGCGAGGCAGAAGGCTTTTCCGTGCAGTCTAGTAGGCCGATATGCGGGAAGGGGATTCGAGAAGACCCGGATTGTGGACCCGTACACAGTCCGGCTTGGAGCAGAAGCCGAACAACTTGATGTCCAAAATTAGAGATAGTTTCCTAATACGAATAGTTTACTTTCCTGTAACCCCTAATCCGGCTCTCTATATAAAGACGGACATGAGCCGCCCTAGAGGCAAGACAGAAGAGATTATACTCATGCCATGTACTTTGTACTTCGGAATTTAGACCTGGTTTAGTGAGATTGCAGTAGCAGGGCGTCGCCTTTGTTGCGATGTACCGAACCTAGGTAAATTCGAGCCCCCGCCACCGGCAAATTCCCTACGTCTAGTACCCACTTTCTACCTCTGCGTTATGGCACCCCCTGCCATGAACCTTACTACCAACACTCGACACTTGCCTATGGAGAAGCCGCAGATGTTTTTGATGAGTATGTTTGGATGGGAGAGAGCACATGCATTGAGGCTATGAAAATATTTGCATACGCCGTGGTAAAACCGTAAAAGTGTCCGTACCAGAATATCTGAGAGAACCTAATACCTCGAACACCAAAAGTTTAATTGCCATCGGAGAATCAAGATGATTTTTAGGTATATTTGGTTCAGTTGACTGCATGCATTGGCAATGAAAAAAATTGTCCAACAAGTTTATGTGGCAGCACCGAAGTCACAACAAAGAGGTCACAACCGTACTTGAAGCAGTGGCATCTCAAGACTTCTGAATTTGGCATGAATTTTGACATGCCTGGTTCCCCCCAACTATATCAATGTGTTTCAGCGGTCTTCCATGTTAAGAGACTTTGTGATGGGATGCTCTACCGTGCAACTGCACTGTCAACATGCACAAGTACACCATAAGATACTGCCGATGGTATCTATCCTCTTGGTGTAAGAGAATTTGTTAGGAAATATGTTGAGTGTATTTTGACTGCTCCAAACTCGTTGGGTATTGTCCGTGAAGCTGCAATGATGTGGGATTCGGAAACATTATGACATATGATGACTTTTTATGTAATTTTGCGCAACATGAATGTGGAGGACGAGGGAGAAGATTGAGCTCCCACGGTGATTTTGAGAAGCATGTAGCTCGTCCACCTATCAGAACAATATGCGAGTTATATTATGAACATTCTTGAGATGCACCAACAACTCCGAGATCAACAAGTGCACGTCTAACTACTCAATATCCTAGTGGAGTATATGTTTCAATTTGAATTATCTATTTGTGAATTAGAACTATTTTTATTTTTTTTGCGAACTCTTAATTATTATAAGTTGATTTGAACTATTTATTTATGACTTTAAACTATTTATATCATGATCGTCGTGCATGTATTGTGGTTGGAGGGCATCGTATTTAAGGTTGGTCAGGACAACTATCCACAGGACATTTATGGCTATTTTTTGCCACTCCTCGGTTGGAGATACTCTCACCACTTCAGCTACAAGGGCTTCTGTAATACATCGCCTTTTAGCGTGGTATCCTAGATACTATTATACTATAAGAGACAACCTGCATAGTTTTTTAGGCCTCCCGTAATGCATAGTCTCTTAGCGTGTAGTACACGACTATAAGATACAGCCATTCTAATGCATGTATGTTAAGTGTTTTGTCTAAGTAAACATATGTTTAATAATTTTGGCCTCATACTTGTATGTGATTGGTCTAACAAATTATTTTTCCTATGATACCGTGCAAGATACGTATCCTAAATAAGATACAACATGCTTCTCTTTCATCATTAAGTATAGTGTCATTTCAGCATTTTGCCTATGATATCGTGTCAAGATACTACGATTTCGTTCGGACTATCTAAGAGTAAGGTTAATAATAGAGCCGGTTGTTGGCTATAAGAGATTGGCTATGTCACATATAGTCAGCTTGTAGCCAACATGTATAATAGTTAACTATATCAATGCACTACTTTTTCAACATACGACTCACCTTACACTCTCACAAAGTGTCTAGGAGCACATGTTGCAGCTGGCTACTAAGGGCATCACCTATGTATGTAGCAAAACCTATCAATAAGGTGGGACCCACTTAGTACACCATAAGCATATAGACAACACCACAATGTATGTTACAAAAGCATACCTTAAGGTAACTCCCGCGTGTCAGGAAAAAAACAAGAAAGAATGACCTAAAAGTAACATTAACTTTGTAGCAAATATTGTATCTTTATTAATTTCTGAACTAGTCATAAAGTAGTATTATTATATTCCTTATGGACAACCTACAAGCTTGTGGGTGACCCATAAGATTTTGAGCTTGTGGACTCCTTATGGATAGGGTGAATGTTTACATAAATAACATTTTGGCGCACAAAATTCACACTCTAACCCCTGGAAAAAGAAAATTCGAAAAACAACCCATTTGCGTAACGCCCTCCATGAAGGCGTTATACTCCATAGGTTAACGACCCAGTCGTGAGGCGTTATTGACCGTGCCACCATGGACAGGGCTGCCTACGTGGCAGCACGCATAACGCCCCGTGCCAGGGCGTTATGCTCCTTAACGCCCCGGTCGGGGGCGTTATACTCGTGAGCTTAGCACGGGCATTGCCCTCCCGACCCCTAACTTCCCCTTCTCTTTTCTTCTCAAGAACTTGAAGAACACCCCGCCGCCACCCCCTTATCCCCCTCAAATCCCTCCTTTCTTGGCCAAATCGGAGCCAATCTTTGGGGGATTTTGTTCCCAAAGGACTTGTGAAGGTATTCCCCCATTTTTTCCTCTTTTGGTTGGTTCAATACTTCACATTTGATTTTCTTTCCATGAATTCCCGATCTCTAGTTCATCTAGTTTGCTTAACTATTTAGCTTCTTAGCCCTAGCTTGTTAGTGATGATTTAGTAGTGGCTATTAGTAGTAGTAACCCTAGAACTAGTGGTAGTAACCCTAGATTTATAGTGTTAACCCTAGATTGTAGTGTTAGATGTATTTGTAAAATTAGATTTGTTAGTAATATGTTGTAGATGCTATTATGATGTGCTCCACTAGTTTTTTAGTGTTAGTACTAAATTTCTAGTGGTAGTTCTAGATTTCTAGTGTTAGCCCTAGATTTTAGTAGGTTGCTATTATGATGTAAATTTAGATTTGTTAGTACTAGTCAAGCAAAATAAATAAATTCATTATGCGGTATTTAGTCATTTGGGAAATTTTAGTTCATTGTAAATAGGTATTGGATAGTCCATTATGTTATTTTCTCGTTGCTTTATGCATAGTGTTGATTAACTAGTTAAAATAGATTTGTTATAAGTAGTTAGATAGATTTCTTATGAATAGAAATATTTTAATCATTATTTTGTGATCTTTTGGATCGTTGTTATAATCGTGTTTTTTCTTTACTTTCTAGAGCTATGTCGCTTCTCAAAGATATATACGATGCGGACCACCGTGGCCGCTTTATGTCAGGGGATGATATTTTACCCACGCTGCACTTGAGGACCGGAAAAATTGAAGGTCCACCGCCGAAGGGAAATGGTCAATGCACTACGACGAGAGGTACACCCCCTACATCAGGCGAACCGGGATGCTTCCTTTCGTCAACATTCTGAAGAGTGGGACGCCCAAGTTCAACCCATGTGCCATCACCGCGCTGGTAGACCGGTGGTGGCTGGAGACGCACACCTTCCACCAGCCCCTGTGGGGAGATGACCGTGACGTTGCAGGATGTTGCGATGATCACGGCACTTCCCATAAGAGGGAAACATGTTTGTTTTAGCACTGAAAGTAAAGGATGGAAGGCGGGAATGGTCTCATTTCTCGGGAGGGAGACGGGCACTTTGGGAAGAGCCGCTGGTGACAACTTTGGTTGGATAGCTCGACATTTGGGAGGTTCCCAGCTGATGCAGATGATGAGATTGTGCAGCGGCATGCCAGGGCATACCTGTGGTATGTCCTTTCTCGAGCTATTTTTTCAGACGTCAGTGGATCGATTGCACCATATATGTGGCTATAGTTGTTAGCCGTTTGGGACTACGGATTTAGCTCGGGTTCTGCTGCACTGGCTTATCTGTATCGACAGGTAACCACTTTTACATATCCCCGTCCATTCTCAATTGATGTAATGAAATGTGAACCTTACTTAATTCTTTGTGCAGCTGGACGATGTGTGCTAAAGGGGCAAAGTCCCACATGTTAAGATCGAGCAGGGTACAAACAAGGTTGATTGCAATATGGGTGGGTGCTTGGTGCTTCTGTCCGTATGGAGTTGGGAGCGTTTCTCAATTGGGAGGCCACTCTCTGATACCAATCTGATTTGGGAGGATGGCGGTGATCCAGAACGTCGAGTTACATGGATTCTAAGATGGTTAAGGGTGAACCGTGACTGGGGTTAAACTATGAACCTATATCTCGACTACACCAATCAGTTCGACACCATTACCGTTGACATGGTAAGATTTGCATCCTAAATAGTTTAGGCCACCACCCATTTGGCTCAGACTAACAATCTAAATTCTATTTTCCGTAGATTACCTGGGAGCCATATGTTCGGGATGCCTCGTTCGCCTTGAATCCAAACTGTCTAGCTGATCAACATCTTTGGCGGATGGATGATACGTCCATTTTGCATCACTATTTTATATCATAATTTTCTGTTATTCATCGATATATTTCATGTTATGATGCATCTCTTATGTTATTTTATCTTATTTTGCATGTTTTATAATTTTTGGAGAATAAACACCAGGACCAGAAAACTGATGGAAAAAGCTCCGTCGAGATACCATATTTCAGATGGTCAGAAGAAGAAGGGGGACATCCGGGGGTTCCTAAAAGTCCAGAGGAGGAACTCAGCCAGAAGGAGAGCCGGAGGGGGGCCACCAGGGGCACACACCTAGGGGTGGCGCGCCCCCTGGCCGCGCTACCTAGGGGTGTGGCCACCCTGGCCCACCTCCGGGGGTCATCTTTGGCCCCCTAGGTCCCGAGGGAACCCTAAGCCTCATTCCATCCTCGAAAAATTATTCCGCCACCGTTGCGGGGCGGAAACACCCGAGAGAGAAAAGCCCTCTAGCAGGGAAAAATCTGCCGGGGAAATTCCTCTCCGGAGAGGGGAAATCACCGCCATCGTCACCGTCATCGCTCCGGGCATCATCAAGATCGTCATCATCGTCGTCATCACCACCAGCACCATAACCCTCATCATCCACCTTCATCCAGTTGTAACAATTAGGGGCCTCTATTGTTGTTTTGCATTAGATCTCTCTCCCGGTGTGGATTACTTGTTAGTAGTTGATGCTTGTGAGATTTATCGGTGTTTGTACTTTATGACCAGATTGTTATCCTCCATTATATCACCTCTGATTATGATCCATTTGACGGAGAGTATTATGAATTTAATTTCTCCAAATTTGCTAAAGCACCTTATGAAGCTGAATTGCCTAATGAGAATTATAAAGTGGAACAATTGGCTGCTATTGTTCTTGCTCCTAACAATCCTTTGCAACAATACATGGGAGACCATGAAAGTGATGTCTTTATGGAAGAAAGGAATGAAATTTATGAGATTTTCCTACATCAGCCAACAATGCTGAAACATAATTTACCCATGGAAGACTTGGGTACAACATTACCACCCAAGGAAGATCCTGTTTTTGATTTAAAGCCTTTGCCTGATAATCTTAAATATGCTCATATTGATGATAAGAAATTATATCTTGTTATTATTAGTTCTCAACTTTCTGATAAAGAAGAGAAGAGATTATTGGGGATATTGAAGAAACATAAAGGTGCTATTGGTTATACTCTTGATGATTTGAAAGGGATTTCTCCTACTATATGTCAGCATACTATTAATATTGAACCTAATGCAAAGCCAGTTGTTGAGCATCAACGCTGTTTAAATCCTAAGATGAAGGATGCGTTAAGAAATGAGGTATTGAAACAACTTGACGCTGGTATTATTTATCCTATTGCTGATAGTAGATGGGTTAGTCCTGTGCATTGTGTCCCTAAGAAAGGAGGGATGACTGTTGTGCCAAATGAGAACAATGAACATATTCCTCAAAGAGTAGTAGTTGGTTATAGGATGTGTATTGATTTTAGGAAGGTTAACAAAGTCACTAAGAAAGATCACTATCCTTTGCCTTTTATTGATCAAATGTTAGAAAGGTTGTCTAAGAAAACTCATTTCTGCTTTCTTGATGGTTATTCTGGGTTTTCTCAAATTGTTGTTTAAAATCTTGATCAAGAGAAAACAACTTTCACTTGTCCTTATGGAACCTATTCTTATAGACGTATGCCTTTTGGTTTATGTAATGCTCCTGCTACTTTTCAAAGATGCATGTCTGCTATCTTTCATGGATTTTGCAAAGAAATTGTGGAAGTCTTAATGGACGATTTCCCCATCTATGGAACTTCTTTTGATAATTGTTTGCAGAATCTTGATAAAGTTTTGCAGAGATGCGAGGATACTAATCTTGTTCTTAATTGGGAGAAATGTCATTTTATGGTTAATGAAGGAATTGTTCTTGGACATAAAATCTCTGAAAGAGGTATTGAGGTTGATACAACTAAAGTTGAAGCTATTGAGAAAATGCCCTGTCCCAGGGATGTTAAAGGTATTCGTAGTATTCTTGGTCATGCTGGTTTCTATAGAAGGTTTATTAAAGATTTCTCTAAAATATAAAAAACCTGTTACCAATCTTCTTCAAAAAGATGTACCATTTGTTTTTGATGAAGATTGTAAAGAAGCTTTTGAAATTTTAAAGAAGGTTTTAATATCTGTCCCTATTGTTCAACCACCTGATTGGAGTTTACCATTTGAAATTATGTGTGATGCTAGTGATTATGCTATAGGTGCTGTTCTTGGACAGTGGGTAGATAAGAAGTTAAATCTTATTCATTATGCTAGTAAAACTCTTGATGCTGCTCAAAAGAATTATGCTACCACTGAGAAAGAATTCCTAGATGTAGTTTTTGCTTGTGATAAATTTAGGTAGTACATTGTTGATTCTAAAGTTACTATTCATACTGATCATGCTGCTATTAAGTACCTTATGGAAAATAAATATGCTAAGCCTAGGCTTATTAGATGGGTGCTTGTTTTACAAGAGTTTGATTTATATATTGTGGATAGGAAGGGTGCTGAAATTCCTGTTGCTGATAATTTGTCTAGATTGGAAAATATCCCTGATGACCCTATTCCTTTTAATGATAGTTTTTCTAATTAATTGTTAGCTGCAATAAAAGTGAGCTCTCAAGAGAGTCCATGGTATGCTGATTATGCTAACTTTACTGTTTCTAAGTATTTGTCTCCTACCTTTACAACTCAACAAAGAAGAAAATTCTTCTATGATTTGAGGCATTATTTTTGGGATGGCCCACACTTATATAAATAAGGCGTTGATGGTATTATGAGAAGATGTGTTCCTGAAAATGAACAACAAGAGATATTGAGAAAATGTCATAGTAGTGCTTATGGAGGACATCACGCTGGAGACAGAACTGCACATAAAGTTCTACAATCAGGTTTTTATTGGCCTACTCTCTATAAAGATGCTAGAAAATTTGTTTTATCTTGTGATCAATGTCAAAGGGTTAGAAATATTTCTAGACGTAATGAAATGCCTATGAACTATTCTCTTGTTATTAAACCGTTTGATTGTTGGGGTTTTGACTTTATGGGTCCTTTCCCTCCTTCAAAAGGCTATAATCATATTATTGTTGTTGTTGATTATGTTACTAAATGGGTAGAAGCTATACCTACTAAAAGTGTTGATGGTGAAACCTCAATAAAAATGCTTAAAGATATTATTTTCCCTAGGTTTGGTGTGCCTAGATATCTTATGACTGATGGGGGTTCTCATTTTATTCACGGTGATTTTAGAAAAACCCTTGCTAAATATGATTTCAATCATAGAATTGCTTCACCCTATCATCCTCAAACTAGTGGGCAAGTAGAATTATCAAATAGAGAAATCAAATCTATCTTGCAAAAGACTGTTAACAAATCTAGGAAAAATTGGGCTAAGGAATTAAATAATGCTCTCTGGGCTTATAGAACTGCTTACAAAAATCCCATGGGCATGTCTCCTTATAAAATGGTTTATGGAAAATCTTGTCACTTGCCCCTAGAATTAGAATACAAAGCTTATTGGGCAGTGAAAGACCTAAATAGAGATTTTAAACTTGCTGGTGAGAAAAGGCTGCTTGATTTAAGTTCTTTAGATTAATGGAGGAGTGAAGCATATGAAAATGCTAAGCTCTTTAAAGAGAAAGTTAAAAGGTGGAATGATAAGAGAATTATTAAAAGAGAATCTCATATTGGTGAGAAAGGGCTATTTTATAGGCCCCATCTCAGATTTTTTGCAGGAAAATTACTCTCGAGATGGGAAGGACCTTTTGTTATCGAAGAGGTATATCGTTCGGGGGCAATTAAAATTGTTTCCCTTGAAGACAACTCTTCACAAGTGGTGAATGGCCAAAGAATCAAGCTTTATATCTCCGGAGATCCTTATAATGAAAATGTTGATTGTATTCAAGCAATGATCCCGGAGGAGTTCATTACGAAGCATATTTCTGAAACTGCAGAGTCAGTTTTCGAATAGGTAACAGTTTTGGTAAGAAAATGTTCACGAAACATCTTCCAACTTATATTTTTGTTGTTTTTAGAAAATATGAAAAATTATGAGCCGGAAACGAGAGGGAGACAGAGCCCGGAGGCTCCACACCATAGGGTGGCGCGGGCCCACCTCTGGCCGTGCCAACCCATGGTGTGGGCGCCCGGAGCCCCTCTCCGACTCGATTTCGACCTGGACTTTCCTTTCGTTATGAAAGTTTTTGATATATAATCCCCCGGATCCCCCGAGGTCCGTATATCGTTTTCTTGTCGTGTTTCTATTTTGAGTTTTTTCTGCCAGATTACATCTGCAGATCTAGAGCAACAATGGCTTCTCCTGGATCTCCCAAAGACAATTTATTTGAGAACGTCGTCAACCCGTGCTTGAACGAGTTCAAGATGCATCCCAAGGAATTGCTGCTCAAGGATGGGCAGGTGCAAATTGAAGATGTTCGCGGCCCTGGAGGAGAGGGAGGTATGGAAGCTAGGATGGAAGAACTGGAGCAAGAAGTTTTTAGGTACAAGAAGATGGCGGAGCGTGAAGTTGAGATCATCGACAGGATAAAGACAAAACATATTCATGAATACAAGAGGGAGAATTTGAAGCTTTGGGAGGACATTCTCTCACTCACCAAGATCACCAATGATCTACAAGCAAAACTCTATGACGTGCAGAACCAGAACTGTGAGTATGAGAACATGTTTAAACGTATAAGCTCTACTGCTAGTTTCAGGATGATGGAGACCAGGACGTCATTTGTGGATGGAGAGCCTTTACCTTGGAAGACCGAGGATGAGAATTATTCATCACCACCACCGAAGAATTGACTCGTCATTGGTTTTGGCATCCCCTCGACTTGTTCCAAGCTTGGGGGGAGTGTCGCGGTATCACATCACTATCTTTCATTTTTTACTTTTTCAGTAGAGTCATATCATGAGTAGAGAGGTTATCATATAGGATGGTTTGCAGTATGGAAGTATCTCTCCCTAGTTGGTTATCATTGTATCCGTTGGTGTGAGGTGCCGGTTTGAAATATTAATGAGAAGTATCATCATTTACTTTCTATGCACATTATTTCAGTTTTCAACTTCTGTCATATGACTGAGCTTGCTATTAGTATTTGGTATCACTCTAGAGATCACCAAGTTAATCTAGTTGGTTTTGGCAAACTTAGCTTGGGTCAGCAGAAATAATAATTTGAGTTGCTAGTATAAGAAAGAGGAATTTGCCTATTAGCTCATAAACTTAGTATTCACAAGTTAAGGTCGTTTGTGCTTTCAATAAAGATTGCATGATAGGTTTCATCATATGTATAAAGATTGCATGATTTGCCTATATTTGTTTGTTTTCCTTCAACTCTTATGTTTGCTACGCAGTCTTGCTAGCCAAAAACCCTGTACTGAGAGGGAATGATTCTCGTGCATCCAAACCTTAAACCCAAAACCTTGTCATTCGTGTCCACCATACCTACCTACGTGTGGTACTTCACCGCCACTCCAAGTAAATTGCTCATGTGCTACCTTTAAAACTTTCAAATTACTCATGTTTTGTGTTCCTGTTTTAGCTCATGAGGACACAAATAGAGAATCTTTATCTCACTTGTTGATTGGACTCACACACCTGGACTAGTGGCTTCATCCGCTTATCCAAATGCTAGAAGAGCTGGCAGCGGGGTGCCCAGCCCCAAATAATAATACAAATTCTCTTCACTCTTTTTGCCCCTGATTTATCAATCAAAGCATAATTGTGTAAACAAAAGAGAAAGAGGGATGACCTTCTATACCAGTTGCGTCCTTCTATGGGAGACGCTCTTGTGAGTCTAGTTGGCTTGTGACGTACTGTATTTTATGTTTGCCATTCGTTGACATAAATATACACCTCTCAAAATTTAGACACTCCTCCACGGTTTGTGATTGTTGGCAGGAACCCGAGGATTCGGTTAGCCATGGTTTGTGTAAGATGGATCGGAGGAGTGCCATGCATTTTATACATTTGTTTATTAAAATAAAAGCTCTAGCACATGAGTGGTCAATGCTTCCCTCTGCGAAGGGCCTATCTTTTACTTTTATGTTGAGTCAGTAAACCCATTTCCTTCTGTCTCCAGCAAGCATTTGAGTTGTTGTGATCACATCATCTATATGTTGATTTATTCAATCATGTTTTCTATCCTTCTTTGTTTAGCACATGCTTTATTATCTGAATGAATATTACTTTGAAAGCTATGAATCACTGTAAAAGAGTGTTATAATTAAACATGTTAAGCCCTACACCATAAACTTGTTATAAAGACTTCACATAAGATAAGTATAATTTCATTAAATGTTCTCTGACCAAGAACGAAGTTTGCCATTACCAATTTTGATTCCATCTTTTGTATCTTTGTTTGTGACTCCCTTTACTTGTTTCAAGTTAAGTTATATGAGAGGAAGTTGTTGTCTGTAATGATTAGTGCATAGGTAAATTTGATGATTCTTGTCCGTATTTTATTTATCGACTCTTCACTCCATAAACCTGTGGTCATGTTTTCTGAGTTCAGTTTCGCTTGGGGACAAGCAAGGTCTAATCTTGGGGGAGTTGATACGTCCATTTTGCATCACTATTTTATATCATAATTTTCTGTTATTCATCGATATATTTCATGTTATGATGCATCTCTTATATTATTTTACCTTATTTTGCATGTTTTATAATTTTTGGAGAATAAACACCGGGACCATAAATCTGATGGAAAAAGCACCGTCGAGATACCATATTTCAGAAGGTCAGAAGAAGAAGGGGGACATCCGTTCCTAAAAGTCTAGAGGAGGAACTCATCCAGAAGGAGAGCCGGAGGGGGGCCACCAGGGGCCCACACCTAGGGGTGCCGCGCCCCCTGGCCGCGCCACCTAGGGGTGTGGCCACCCTGGCCCACCTCCGGGGGTCATCTTTGGCCCCCCGGTCCCGAGGGAACCCTAATCCTCATTTCATCCTCGGAGAATTATTCCGCTGCCGTTGCGGGGCGGAAAACACCCGAGAGAGAAAAGCTCTCTGGCTAGGAGAAATCTGCAGGGGAAATTCCTCTCCGGAGAGGGGAAATCACCGCCATCGTCACCGTCATCGCTCCGGGCATCATCAAGATAGTCATCATCATCGTCGTCACCACCAGCACCATCACCCTCATCATCCACCTTCATCCTATTGTAACAATTAGGGGCCTCTATCGTTGTTTTGCATTAGATCTCTCTCCCGGTGTGGATTACTTGTTAGTAGTTGATGCTTGTGAGATTTATCGGTGTTTGCACTTTATGACCAGATTGTTATCATCCATTATATCACCTCTGATTATGATCCATATGATGTGTTGTGAGTAGTTCGTGTTGTTCTTGAGGACATGGGAGAAGTCAAGTTGTTAGTAGTGAAGTAATGTTGAATATATTTAATGTTTGATATTTAAGTTCTGGTGTTATTCTTCTAGTGGTGTCATGTGAACGTCGACTAGATGATACTTCACCATTTATGGGCCTAGGGGAATGCATCGTGTATTTGGCTACTAATTGTGGGGTTGTCAGAGTGACAAAATCCTAAACCCCCGTTAGGAAACCATTACACGAGGGAGAGTAGGATCCCGGAGTTTAAAGCTGTGGTTAGATTTATTTCTTAATTTCTTTCTTGTAGTTGCGGATGCTTGCAAGGGGTATAATCACAAGTATGTATTAGTCTTGGATGGGACGGTACATTAGCATAGGTTCACCCACAAAACACTTATCAAAATACCGAACATTATTCAGCTGCATGGAATAAAAGCACTTGACAGAAACCTCCCGTGTGTCCTCGAGAACGTTTGTTAATCATAAGTAAACTCACCGGCTTGTCCTTTGCTGAAGAAAGGATTGGGACACTTTCTGTATTTATTACTACTGCATTTTATTTACTCGCACTTTATTTATCTACAATATCAAAAACCCCTACAAATCTGTTTTCCAGTATTTACAGTTATTCCTTCATCGAAACTGCTTGTCAACACCTTCTGCTCCTCGTTGGGTTCGATACTCTTATTTATCGAAAGTATTACGATACACCCCCTATACTTGTGCGTCATCAAGACTATTTTCTGGTGTCGTTGCGGTAAGTGAAGCGCTATTGGGAAGTGGAATTCATAAAGGAAGCTTCTGTTGTAAGTGTTGTTTTTATTTCTGTCTACTGCTTTATTACACTATGTTTGGAATTACTTTTGAGTCCTTATTTGCGGGCACTGCTGCCACTACTAGGGTAGTAAGTGACCCACTGCATGATGATTTGGATCCTTATAAAATACCTATAAAGATTGTTAAACATGTTATGGATAACTGCTATTTAGGTGATGGAAATGTCCATCCTGGTGATCATTTGCTCTTTTTACATGAATTATACGAGTTGTTTAAGTGTGCAGGTATTACAGTGAGCCAACTGAAGAGGAAATTATTCTCTATATCATTGACAGGCCGAGCCTCTGAATGGTTCAAGCTGCTGAAAAATAGCCAGACTATTGAATGGGAGGAAATTGTACCTCTCTTTTATTCTAAATTCTATCCTCCAAGTGAAATCCATAGAGATCGGAATTATATATATAATTTTTGGCCTCATGATGGGGAGGGTATTGCCCAAGCATGGGGTAGATTGAAGTTACTAATGCTCAAATGCCCCATTCATGAGCTCCCTAGTAATATCGTTATTAATAATTTCTATGCAAGGCTTCCTCTTCATGGTAAGAATTTATTGGATGCTTCTTGTTCTGGATCATTTACACGTATGAAGGATGAAGATAAATGGGATCTTCTTGGCCGTATTCAAGACAACACTGAAGCATGGGAGAATGACAAAGGTAGAAAGTCAGGTATAAATTATGATTACGAATGCATTAAAACTTTTATGTCATCTGATGACTTTCATAATGTTAGTACTGCTTATGGTATTGATTCTCAAGTTGTTGCAAACTTATATAAGGCTTTTGCTTCTTACGTTGATATTCCTAAAAAGGAATGGGACAAGTACCATGCACCTTATAAAGATACTGTTAATTGTGTTCCTGCTAGAGATATAGAAGTTCATACTGTTGATTCTATTGTGCCTGAACCTTATATTGAGAAAATGCCTTTCCCTGCTAAGGTAAAAGACCACTCTATGTTAGCTAGTGTGGTTAATAAAAGTGCAAGGAAACCTGTAGAACCTAAGGAACAAATAACTGCAGAACCTACTGTAGCAATAGTAAAGGACCTTGTTTCTGAAAATGTAGAAGAGGGACACATTATATTTTGTGAAGATGCTTCTAATATTGTTTCTCATCCTAGCAAACCTAGGAAACCCAGTGTTCCTGTGCTATCTGTTAGGATAGGTGATCATTGTTATTATGGTTTATGTGATATTGGTGCAAGTTCTAGTGCTATTCCGTATGAGCTTTATAAAGAAATCATGCATGAAATTTGGTTCTTGTGAACTTGAAGACATTATTGTGATTATTCAACTTGCTAATAGGGAAACTATTTCTCCAACTGGTATTGTTAGAGATGTGGAGGTCTTGTGTGGTAAAACTAAGTATCCTGCTGATTTTCTAGTACTAGGCACTTCTGCTAGTGATACTTGTCCTATAATATTTGGTAGAACTTTCTTAAATACTTGTGGTGCTGTTATTGATTATAAAAAGGAGAAAATTCTTACAAAGTTTGATGGAGAGTCTTATGAATTTAATTTCTCCAAATTTTCTAAACCACCTTATGAAGCTGAATTACCTAATAAAAATTATAAAGTGGAACAATTGGCTGCTATTGCTCTGGCTCCTAACAATCCTTTGCAGCAATACATGGAATACCATGAAAGTGATGTCTTTATGGAAGAAAGGAATGAAATTGATGAGATTTTCCTACATCAGCCAACAATGTTGAAACATAATTTACCCGTGGAAGACTTGGGTACAACATTACCACCCAAGGAAGATCTTGTTTTTGATTTAAAGCCTTTGCTAGATAATCTTAAATATGCTCATATTGATGATAAGAAATTATATCTTGTTATTATTATTTCTCAACTTTCTGATAAAGAAGAGGAGAGATTATTCGGGATATTGAAGAAACATAAAGGTGCTATTCGTTATACTCTTGATGATTTCAAAGGGATTTCTCCTACTATATGTCAGCATGCTATTAATATTAAACCTGATGCAAAACTAGTTGTTGAGCATCAACGCCATTTAAATCCTAAGATGAACTATGCGGTAAGAAATGAGGTATTGAAACTCCTTGACGCTGGTATTATTTATCAAATTGATGATAGTAGATGGGTTAGTCATTTGCATTGTGTCCCTAAGAAAGGAGGGATGATTGTTGTGCCAAATGGGAACAATGAACTTATTCCTCAAAGAGTAGTAGTTGGTTATAGGATGTGCATTGATTTTAGGAAGGTTAACAAAGTCACTAAGAAAGATCACTATCCTTTGCATTTTATTGATCAAATGTTAGAAAGGTTGTCTAAGAAAACTCATTTCTGCTTTCTTGATGGTTATTATGGGTTTTCTCAAATTGCTGTTAAAAAACTTGATCAAGAGAAAACAACTTTCACTTGTCCTTATGGAACCTATGCTTATAGACGTATGCCTTTTGGTTTATGTAATGCTCCCGCTACTTTTCAAAGATGCATGTCTTCTATCTTTCATGATTTTTGTGAAGAAATTGTGGAAGTCTTCATGGACGATTTCTCCGTCTATGGAACTTCTTTCGATAATTGTTTGCAGAATCTAGATAAAGTTTTGCAGAGATGTGAGGTGACTAATCTTGTTCTTAATTGGGAGAATGCCATTTTATGGTTAATGAAGGAATTGTTCTTGGACATAAAATCTCCGAAAGAGTTATTGAGGCTGATAGAGCTAAAGTTGAAGCTATTGAGAAAATGCGGATGTTAAAGGTATTCGTAGTATTCTTGGTCATGCTGGTTTCTATAGAAGGTTTATTAAAGATTTCTCTAAAATATCAAAACCTCTTACCAACCTTCTTAAAAAAGATGTACCATTTTTTTTGATGAAGATTGTAAATAAGCTTTTGAAATTTTAAAGAAGGCTTTAATATTTGCCCCTATTGTTCAACCACCTGATTGGAGTTTACCATTTGAAATTATGTGTGATGATAGTGATTATGCTATAGGTGATGTTCTTGGACAGTGGGTAGATAAGAAGTTAAATGTTATTCATTATGCTAGTAAAACTCTTGATGCTTCTCAAAAGAATTATGCTACCACTGAGAAAGAATTCCTAGATGTAGTTTTTGCTTGTGATAAATTTAGGCGGTATATTGTTGATTCTTAAGTTACTATTCATACTGATCATGTTGCTATTAAGTCCCTTATGGAAAAGAAAGATGCTAAGCCTAGGCTTATTAGATGGGTGCTTATTTTACAAGAATTTGATTTACATATTGTGGATAGGAAGGGTGCTAAAAATCATGTTGCTGATAATCTGTCTAGATTGAAAAATATCCCTGATGACCCTATTCGTGTTAATGATAGTTCTTCTAATGAACAGTTAGCTGCAATAAAAGTGAGCTCTCAAGAGAGTCCATGGTATGCTGATTATGCTAACTTTATTTTTTCGAAGTATTTGCCTCCTACCTTTACAACTCAGCAAAGAAGAAAATTCTTCTATGATTTGAGGCATTATTTTTGGGATGACCCACACTTATATAAAGAAGGTGTTGATGGTATTATGAGAAGATGTGTTCCTGAAAATGAACAACAAGAGATATTGAGAAAATGTCATAGTAGTGTTTATGGAGGACATCACGCTGGAGAAAGAACTGCACATAAAGTTCTACAATCAGGTTTTTATTGGCGTACTCTCTTTAAAGATGCTAGAAAATTTGTTTTATCTTGTGATCAATGTCAAAGGGTTGGAAATATTTCTAGACATAATGAAATGCCTATGAACTATTCTCTTGTTATTGAACCGTTTGATTGTTGGGGTTTTGACTTTATGGGTCCTTTCCCTCCTTCAAAAGGCTATACTCATATTCTTGTTGTTGTTGATTATATTACTAAATGGGTAGAAGCTATACCTACTAAAAGTATTGATGGTGAAACCTCAATAAAAATGCTTAAAGATATTATTTTCCCTAGGTTTGGTGTGCCTAGATATCTTATGACTGATGGGGGTTCTCATTTTATTCATGGTGGTTTTAGAAAAACCCTTGCTAAATATGATGTTAATCATAGAATTGCTTCACCATATCATTCTCAAACTAGTGGGCAAGTAGAATTATCAAATAGAGAAATCAAATCTATCTTGCAAAAGACTGTTAACAAATCTAGGAAAAAATGGGCTAAGAAATTAAATGATGCTCTGTGAGCTTATACAACTGCTTACAAAAATCCCATGGGCATGTCTCCTTATAAAATGGTTTATGGAAAAGCTTGTCACTATCCCCTAGAATTAGAACACAAATCTTATTGGGATGTGAAAGACCTAAATAGAGATTTTAAACTTGCTGGTGAGAAAAAGGTGCTTGACTTAAGTTCTTTAGATGAATGGAGGAGTGAAGCATATGAAAATGCTAAGCTCTTTAAAGAGAAAGTTAAAAAGTGGAATGATAAGAGAATTATTGAAAGAGAATTTCATATTGGTGAGAAAGGGCTATTGTATAGGTCTCGTCTCAGATTTTTTGCAGGAAAATTACTCTCGAGATGGGAAGGACCTTTTGTTATCGAAGAGGTATATCGTTAGGGGGAAATTAAAATTGTTTCCCTTAAAGATAACTCTTCACAAGTGCTGAATGGCCAATGACTCAAGCATTATATCTCCAGATATCCTTATAATGGAAATGTTGATTGTATTCAAGCCATGACCCCGGAGGAGTTCATTACGAAGCATATTTCTGAAACTGCAGAGTCAGTTTTCGAATAGGTAACGGTTTTGGTAAGAAAATGTTCGCGAAACATCTTCCAACTTATATTTTTGCTGGTTTTAGAAAATATGAAAAATTATGAGCCGGATACGAGAGGGAGACGGAGCCCGGAGGCTCCACACCATAGGGTGGCGCGGGCCCACCTCTGGCCGCGCCAACCCATGGTGTGGGCGTCCTGGAGCCCCTCTCCGACTCGTTCTCTACCTGGACTTTCCTTTCGTTATGAAACTTTTTGCAATGTAATCCCCCGGATCCCCCGAGGTCCGTATATCGTTTTCTTGTCGTGTTTCTGTTTCGAGCTGTTTCTGCCAGATTACATCTTCAGATCTAGAGCAACAATGGCTTCTCCTGGATCTCCCAAAGACAATTTCGTTGAGAACGTCGTCAACCTGTACTTGAACGAGTTGAAGATGCATCCCAAGGAATTGATGCTCAAGGACGGGAAGGTGCATATTGAAGATTTTCGGGGCCCTATAGGAGAGGAAAGTCTGGAAGCTAGGATGGAAGAACTATAGCAAGAAGTTTTCAGGTATAAGAAGATGGCGGAGCGTGAAGTTGAGATCATCAACAGGATAAAAACATAACAGATTGATGAATACAAGAGGGAGAATTTGAAGCTTTGGGAGGAGATTCTCTCACTCACCAAGATCACCAATGATCTGCAAGCACAACTCTATGACGTGTAGAACCAGAACTGTGAGTATGAGAACAGGTTTAAATGTATAAGTTCTGCTGCTAGTTTCAGGATGATGGAGACCAGGACGTCATTTGTGGATGGAGAGCCTTTACCTTGGAAGACCGAGGATGAGAAGGATTCACCACCACCACCGAAGAATTCATTCGTCATTGGTTTTGGCATCCCCTTGGCTTGTTCCAAGCTTGGGGGGAGTGCCACGGTATCACATCACTATCTTTCATTTTTTACTTTTTCAGTAGAGTCATATCACGAGTAGAGAGGTTATCATATAGGATGGTTTGCAGTATGGAAGTGTCTCTCCCTAGTTGGTTATCATTGTATCCGTTGGTGTGAGTTGCCGGTTTGAAATATTAATGAGAAGTTTCATCATTTACTTTCTATGCACATTATTTCAGTTTTCAACTTCTTTCATATGACTGAGCTTGCTATTAGTATTTGGTATCACTCTAGAGATCATCAAGTTAATCTAGTTGGTTTTGGCAAACTTAGCTTGGGTCAGCAGAAATAATAATTTGAGTTGCTAGTATAAGAAAGAGGAATTTGCCTATTAGATCATAAACTTACTATTCACAAGTTAAGATCGTTTGTGCTTTCAATGAAGATTGCATGATTGGTTTAATCATATGTATATTTGTTTGTTTTCCTTCAACTCTTATGTTTGCTACCCAGTATTGCTAGCCAAAAACCCTGTACTGAGAGGGAATGCTTCTCGTGCATCCAAACCTTAAACCCAAAACCTTGTCATTCGTGTCCACCATACCTACCTACGCGTGGTACTTCACCGCCACTCCAAGTAAATTGCTCATGTGCTACCTTTAAAACTTCCAAATTACTCATGTTTTGTGTTCCTGTTTTAGCTCATGAGAACGCAAATAGTGAATCTTTATCTCACTTGTTGATTGGACTCACACACACCTGGACTAGTGGCTTCATCCACTTATCCAAATGCTCTAAGAGCTGGCATCGGGGTGCCCAGCCCCAAATAATAATACAAATTATCTTCACTCATTTTTCCCCTGATTTATCAGTCAAAGCATAATTGTGTAAACAAAAGAGAAAGAGGGGTGACCTTCTATACCAGTTGCGTCCTTCTATGGGAGCCGCTCTTGTGAGTCTAGTTGGCTTGTGACGTAATGTATTTTCTGTTTGCCATTCGTTGACATAAATATGCACCTCTCAAAATTCAGACACTCCTCCACGGTTTGTGATTGTTGGCAGGCACCCGAGGATTCGGTTAGCCATGGTTTGTGACAAGGCAATAGGAAAACAATCATATCGTAAGATGGATGGGAGGATTGTCATGCATTTTATACCTCTGTTTATTAAAATAAAAGCTCTAGCACATGAGTGGTCAATGCTTCCCTCTGTTAAGGGCCTATCTTTTACTTTTATGTTGAGTTAGTAAACCCATTTCCTTCTGTCTCCAGCAAGCATTTGAGTTGTTGTGATCACATCATCTATATGTTGATTTATTCAATCATGTTTTCTATCCTTCTTTGTTTCGCACATGCTTTATTATCTGAATGAATATTACTTTGAAAGCTATGAATCACTGTAAAAGAGTGTTATAATTAAACATGTTAAGCCCTACACTATAAACCTTGTTATAAAGACTTCACCTAAGATAAGTATAATTTCATTAAATGTTCTCTGACCAAGAACGAAGTTTGCCATTACCAATTTTGATTCCCTCTTTTGTATCTTTGTTTGTGACTCCCTTTACTTGTTTCAAGTTAAGTTATATGAGAGGAAGTTGTTGTCTGTAATGATTAGTGCATAGGTAAATGTGATGATTCTTGTCCGTATTTTATTTATCGAATCTTCACTCCATAAACCTGTGGTCATGTTTTCTGAGTTCAGTTTCGCTTGGGGGCAAGTGAGGTCTAAGCTTGGGGAGAGTTGATACGTTCATTTTGAATCACTATTTTATATCATAGTTTTCCGTTATTCATCGATATATTTCATGTTATGATGCATCTCTTATGTTATTTATCTTATTTTGCATGTTTTATAATTTTTGGAGAATAAACACCGGGACCAGAAATCTGATGGAAAAAAGCACCGTCGAGATACCATGTTTCAGAAGGTCAGAAGAAGAAGGGGGACATCCGTTCCTAAAAGTCCAGAGGAGGAACTCAGCCACAAGGAGAGCCAGAGGAGGCCACTAGGGGCCCACAGCTAGGGGTGGCGCGCCCCCTGGCCGTGCCACCTAGGGGTGTCGCCACCCTGCCCACCTCCGAGGGTCATCTTTGCCCCCCTCGTCCCGAGGGAACCCTAAGCCTCATTCCATCCTCGAAGAATTATTCCGCCGCCGCTGCGGTGCGGAAAACACCCGAGAGAGAAAAGCTCTCTGGCAGGGAGAAATCTGTCGGGGAAATTCCTCTCCGGAGAGGGGAAATCACCGCCATCGTCACGTTCATCGCTCCGGGCATCATCAAGATAGTCATCATCATCGTCATCACCACCAGCACCATCACCCTCATCATCCACCGTCATCCCGCTGTAACAATTAGGGGCCTCTATTGTTGTTTTGCATTAGATCTCTCTCCTGTTGTGGATTACTTGTTAGTAGTTGATGCTTGTGAGATTTATCGGTGTTTGCACTTTATGACCAGATTATTATGATCCATTATATCGCCTCTGATTATGATCCATATGATGTGTTGTGAGTAGTTCGTGTTGTTCTTGAGGACATCGGAGAAGTCAAGTTGTTAGTAGTGAAGTAATGTTGAATAATATTTAATGTTTGATATTTAAGTTCTGGTGTTATTCTTCTAGTGGTGTCATGTGAAAGTCGACTACATGATACTTCACCGTTTTATGGGCCTAGGGGAATGCATCGTGTATTTGGCTACTAATTGTGGGGTTGCCGGAGTGACAGAAACCTAAACCCCCGATAGGCACGAGGGAGCGTAGGATCCCGGAGTTTAAACCTGTGGTTAGATTTATTTCTTAATTACTTTCTTGTAGTTGCGGATTCTTGCAAGGGGTATAATTACAAGTATGTATTAGTCTTGGATGGGACGGTACATTAGCATAGGTTCACCCACACAACACTTATCAAAACACCGAACATTATTCAGCTGCATGGAACAAAAGCACTTGACAGAAACCTCCCGTGTGTCCTCGAGTACGTTTGTTAATCATAAGTAAACTCACCGGCTTGTCCTTTGCTGAAGAAAGGGTTGGGCCACTTGCTGCATTTATTACTACTGCATTTTATTTACTCGCACTTTATTTATCTGCAATATCAAAAACCCCTACAAATATGTTTTGCAGTATTTATAGTTATTTCTTCATCGAAACTGCTTGTCAACACCTTCTGCTCCTTGTTGGGTTCAACACTCTTATTTATCGAAAGGACTACGATACACCCCCTATACTTATGGGTCATCAATGGAATGTCCGATGGTTTGTTTCTTTGCAGTGGGGTGACATTTGCCAAATAGGGTAATGAGACAATTTGGACTGTTGCAAAGGACCCCGCCTCCTTATAAGGACACTGACGCGTTGTTGCACCAGTAAGTGATTCTCATTTTGCTTACATAGTGATCATTTTAGTCAATTATACTAGTTTAACGTACCTAAAATTTGGAATGTAGACTAGACAAGAAACAGGCGAGGTCCACGAAGGATTGGCCAAGAAAGTTTGGCAAGTACATCACCGAGTTCAAGCGCATTGTTGATGACTTGACATGAGCTCATGAAAATGTAGGAGTCACATTTGATGATCCTCCTCACAACACTGCCGCATTCGACAAGTATGTGACTTGGCTAGCACCTAGGACTCCTCTGAAACTTCTCCCTCCTACTTTCAACACTGAAAATATCTACGATGCGGCAGAACCTGACAACATCGATTTGTCAAAGCTAGAGTACAATAAGAGTATCAGGGACACCTGTCAATGCCAGGAGTTGGCGCCCGTAGTCAACACAATTGTGCGTAATGCCATATTCCATTCTGTATAACGCAGTTTACAAATTTGTCGGTTGTGAACAAACTTATATTATATGTTTCATAGACAAAGCAGTTGAGGCAGCACCCTCGTGCGCTCCGTTTCGCTCCTGGACATCCAGAGTCTGAGTCTACCCTTAGAACCATGGTTGAGGTATGATGTGGCAATATCCATGGCTGATTGTTAGTTTCAATTCTCGGAATATGTTAGCTCAGATCACTTTATTTGTTTGTTGTTTGACAGAAAACCCGTGATTTTACACGTGGCTTTTGTGCTCTGTTGGGGTGCCGTTTCACGAACGATGTAGTTCCCTCGAGGTCTACTCTCGGTCAAGTGGGTATCACTCATCGGTGAGCGGCGGACATGGCTCACGGGGAAGGGTTGACTCTTCAAGCCGTCCCCATGGTGCCTCTTCAAGCCGTGAGCGTTACGCGGACGATGACGAGGATGATGACAGCGGAGACGAGGATGTCCCTGAAGAGATGAACACCTCACAGATGCCAGATGGACCAAGGACAACTCCTCGTCAGCAGTACCGCAGTCCTTTTGAGCTGAGGCAGCATAATCGCCCAAGGAGGGAGGCAAGATTTACTCCAGATATGTACGCTAAGGACAAGAATCCAGCCACTCAGTCGCAGCAGCACGAGGAGCAAGAAGGTGAGACAGAGTTCGACGAGGAGTCTCCTGTCGTCTACAAGAGAGCTAGGAAGCTCACGAAGCTCGCTATCAAGAGGGGTAAACCCCCGGCTGCTGCTGATGATGATGCCTAGTGCCCCTTGTCATAAACTTATGCCGTGATGATGTTGTTGTGGTTGAACTTCTTTCATGAATTAGGGATGTATTTTGTGAACTTATGACGTGAACTATGGTCGTGGTATTGTCGAACTGATTTTATGATGTTGTAAAATTATGCCGTGAATTTGTGATGTATTTCTGAATGTATTGTCGCCGTGAATTTGGATCTACTTATTTCGAGCAAATTATTTGGAAAACTAGTTACAAAAAGTAGTTATTTGATACATTTCTTACTAGAAAAGAGTTAGCAAAAACGAATCTAATAAAGTTATTCAATATGTTTAGAAAAGTTAGCACAAATCAACCTAGAAAAGTTCAGAAAAAATCAACCTACAAAGTTAGCAAAAATCAACCTACAAAAGTTATTCAATATGTGCTAAAAAAGTTTGCAAAAATCAACCTAGGAAAGTTTAGGAAAAATCAACCAGGGATCTTAACGCTTTGGCCCAGGGCATTATGGCCCCTGACGAGGAATTGGCGCGGATGTCCGCCACAAAATCCTCCCTGAGTCTGTTGGTTGGCGGACTTAGCACGGACTACACGCGGAATTCCTTGTCCTGTTTCTGCTTAACGCCCAAGCGTACTTAGCGCGGAATTGGCCCGGATGACCGTCACAAAGTCCGTGTAGGTTCTGTTGGGTCAAGATATTAGCGCGGAATTCCGTGACCGAGGGGGCGTTAAGCACTCACGAGGAAGTTGCCCGGATGTCCGCCCCAATATCCGCCTTGTCTCTGTTTTGCACCTAACTTAGCCAGGATGTGTTCCGGAATTCTGCAGTTAGACGCCTTAACGCCTCCGACCAGGGCGTTTAACTCTACACTGTAACGCCCCCAATAAAAGCGTTATGTCATGTTTCCTTTTAGTTTTATCTGTTCGTATCATTTTTCTTGCTCACTACTTATTCTATTTTCCTTCAACAATTGGCAACATTAAAAATTCTATTTTTCTTTAACTCCATGTATGTTTACTTTAGCATTGCAACATAAAAAATTCAATGATCTTTCAAATAACAAACATTTATAATAAGAAAGATGACAAATATACGAACATAAACACAGATGCAAACCAACAATAATATAAACATAGTCTGGCACGAATACAAATATTGTTTGACACGATGACATAAACATAAACATTGTTCGACACGATATCGCTAACAAAAGAACACGGGACGGGACACGGAGAGCAATCCACTTCTCGGCATACTACACCTCTCCGTCGGAGGTATCCTCGCCGGAGCCAGACTCGCCAGAGCTAGACTCGTCAAGCTCGATGGCGGAGCTGCTCTCATCTGAGCTATCCTGGCAGTAAGGGGGGCGGACTAGGGTGTCGTCGAATATCTTCACCTCCAGCACGTCCACCCCGTCGTCGTTGATGTACCTGAATGTGAGCATGTTGCCCACATTCAGGTTGTGCATGCGCCGGAACTGCCCCCACCCTTGACGCAGGTAGAGGTCCTCGCCACGTCGCTGCAAGGATAGCATCAATGTCGTCGTTGGTGCAGCCCTCCAACTAGAGGCTTAACCTAAAGGGCCCGTTGCCCTTGAGTACCTGCGAAATCCTCTGTGGCAGACGAAGCCTATTCCGCAGTGGCTGGAACAACATGACGTAGAACTCAGGTATGAACATACCCTCCTCCTCCTCCTCCTCCTCCTACTCCGCAGACTCCTCCTCCGCAGCAACAGCGTCGCGCCCACGCCCTACACGTGCTCCCCGCCGTGCTCCGCGTCTACGTCCACGCCCACGCCCACGTCCACGGGCTGGAGCCTCTTCCGCCTCCGCCTCCTCCTTGATGGCCACGCGACCACCACGTCCAGGGGCTGCACGCGATTCACGTGCACGTCCACGACCACGTGGTATAATTGCGGCATCTTCAACGGGGACAGCATGCCCACCGCCAAGACGTGCACCGCGTCGCCAGGGAGGTCTCGCCATGGCTATAAAATTTAAAAAATCGTAGTTAATATAATTAGTTCATATCACTACTCAAAATTTAATATAACTAGTGCAAAGTATTTAAGATTTCAACCACAACAATCAATATGATTCCAACCACAACAATCACTATACAAAAATGGAAACATCTTAACAAAATTTAATATAACTAGTGGAATGTATTTAAGATATACAACCTATAACAAAAATCAATATGAACTAGAGTTTCTAGATGCACTAGTCAATAATAAATAAGAAAATGCACTAAGATTTTAAAATGCACTAGTCCAAATTTAATATAATTAGTTCATATCACTACTCAAAATTTAATATAACTAGTGCAACCTACAAAATTCACTAAGGTTTCAAATACACTGAGAAATCAAGGTTTCAAATACACTAAGGTTTCAAATACACTAATTCATATCACTACTCAAATACACTAAGGTTTCAACTACACTAAGAACATATTACTAGTTCATATCACTACTCAAATACACTAAGGTTTCAACTACACTAAAAAATCAACCTACAACAAAATTAAACCACACCAAAGTTGAACTACGGTTTCAAATACACTATTGCTAGATGAACTAGGGTTTCAAATATAAGATTGCTAGATGAACTAGGGTTTAAACAAACATAATCGCCAAACACGGCCTAAAACTATTTACATGTTAAATTGACCAAAATTAAACCCTACACAAGAACTAGGGTGGGAATTTCCTAAATTTGCTAACTAGGGTTTGATGAACTAGGGTGTAATAAACTAGGAATTGGGATGTAATACAAAGGGATTGGGATGAAATACAATAGAGAAGAGATGAACTAGTATGAACAAAGAGAGGGAATCAACTAGAATGTAAAAAATCCATGATTTCAACCAAAAAAAAAGAAGAGAGAAGAGGGAACTACCTTTAGAACTCCAAATCCCTAGCCAAACTCTTCCGATCTACTCCGATCTACTCGATTTGGGGGGTGGATTGGAGAGGGATAGGGAGAAGAGAAGAGGGGGGAAGAGTAGGGTGGAGAGGAACCGTTTTGGGAGTGGGAGGGGCGTGGGACGAGTCGTTTGACTTATTCACGAGTATAACGCCCCCGACCGGGGCGATAAGGAGCATAACGCCCCGAGCAGGTCTTTAAGGAGCATAACGCCTTGGCTCGGGGCGTTGTGCGTGCTGCCACGTAGGCGGCCCAGTCCACGGTGGCACGGTCAATAACGTCTCGCGACTGGGTCGTTAACCTATGGAGTATAACGCCTTCATAGAGGGTGTTAAGCAAATGGGTTATTTTTTGAATTTTCTGTTTCTAGGGGCTAGAGTGTGAATTTTATGCGCCAAAAAGTTATTTATGTAAAAATTCACATGGATAGGTGCCACTATGTATAAAGTTGTCCATAAGGATAACTTTTTGCTTGTCGCCAACATAGTGGATGCTCTAACTTGTAACCCTCTTCTCTTCTCTCTCCTCTTCTCTCTCATCCAACTAAGTATAAATATATTAGTTAAATTCTTATAGCCCGCTTATATGGGCTTATTGTACTTGCTCTAAGAGCAAATACAATAGGACGACATAGATAGGCCGTAAGAAATTAATTGTATATTTTCTATGAGTTGGAAGAAAGAAAACAGGAGAGAGAAGAGAGGTGGGCTATAGGATAAGAGCCCGCTCTAGCACGTGCTCCTAGGCACTTTGTAAGAGTGAATGGTAGGTCATATGTCCCTAAAGTAAAACATCTTTATAACCCACTATTGTACACATTAGGTGGAGCTGATGACATGTCAATGTCTTATAGCCAACGCTTGACTGTATTATTGTACTTGCTCTAAGTGAACTAATATTTAATGAATTTAGCCGCATACTTGTATGTGAGTGGTCCAATTATATATTTTTTGCTTATAATCTCGTGCGAGAGCCGTATGCTAAATCAGATACAACGTCACTCTCTTTCTTCGATTAATATAGTGCCATGTCAGCAATATACTTTTACTTTCGTGTCTACATACAACCATTACGGAAGGCTAATCTTTTCGACCTAAAAGTTGCAACATGCAAGCTACGTGGAATGATCGAGAAGAATCTACCTATCTAAGGATTTAGAAAAGATATACCGTGTGAGACAAATTTCGCAAAATTGGCCGTGATAAACTTTGAAGGTAAACACAGAACTGGTGAGCTACTTGTTGCCTCGTTGCCGGAAGCCCGTGTAGTAGAGACGACGGAAACTCCGGACGATGACCTGCTCCTGCCGTGAAGATTCACGATCCGTGCTTCTTTGGCGTGAGCTGTCCGTGATCGCACAAAATCCTAGGGCAGCGTGACGTGTCTCCCAGTCTCCCTGCACGCCTTGTAGCCCCGTCGTCCCCACAGCGGCGGGGCAGTGCTCTTGCACGCTCTGCTCCCTCTTCCCTCGGCTTTGGTGGAATACAGCTCAGCGCTTGTACGCCCGCCACTCTACCTTGTTCCCCCGGACCCGGCCGGTCCTCTCGGTCTAGCTCACCAAACGGCGCACAGGGGGCTGCACCACTTGCACAGTACACAAGTTCAAGCACCTGCACGCAGTAGAGTTTAGAAACGAGTAGCGTCAGTCACCCACAGCTCGCAGCTGTGAGCAAGGTAAGTTAAGCCTAATTTATTACCCTGAACGACGCCTCAGCCAAGCGACTCTGTTATTAGTTCAGCTGACTGCTGGGCGTGCCCTGATCGGGAGCCAGCCTGGCGCATTGACCCCGGCCGCGGCCACCACCCTGACACGCTCCATCACTCCCACTTCCACCGCGCAGGCCTGTAAAGCACTCATAAATCCTTCGCTTCAGTCTATTTAACCATAGCAGCTGCCAAAACTGCATTTCCACTTCTCACTACCTCTCCAGACCCTCTCTCTCCATAGCTCAACAACGAAAGCTCTAGCGAGTCCAGGCCCCAGAGGAAACCATGGCGCTTGGTAAGCTCGCGGTGGCCGCGCTGGTGGCGTCTCTCCTCCTGCTCAGCACCATCAAGGCAAGGCCACATTCTGCTTAAGCTCTCCTTCATACGCATCCTATCTGAAGCTGTATTATTTCTAACCTACATATCCATGGCTGCATGATTTTGACCCTAGGCTGCTGACTATCCTCCCGCGGCCGCTCCTCCGCTCGGCCCGCCACCACACAAGATCGTCGACCCCGTCAAAGGTATCGTGTACATTCTGCATCCAACTTTCAGAGATGATGTGTATGTGCTCGATGCCTCGATGGTGTGGCCTGATCGATGTTACTGATTCGTACAAAATGCAGACTGCGGGGACGCGTGCGACGTGCGGTGCAGCGCCAACTCGCGCAAGAACATGTGCGGCCGGGCGTGCCTCAAGTGCTGCAGCGTCTGCCGCTGCGTGCCGGCAGGCACCGCCGGGAACAAGGAGACCTGCGGCAGGTGCTACACGGACTGGACCACGCACGGCAACCGGACCAAGTGCCCGTGACCGCGCGCATAGCGTCGTCCGTGTGTGTGTGTGTCCGTTCCTGGTTCCCCTGCCAAAAGCCCGAACGACAAAATTTGGGGCACGCTACCCTACTCGTTCAGATGTGTTGTTTGACCGGTTGGTCTACGGAGTATCTTAGCTAGCTTGTTCATGGTTCCTGCGGTTGCTTGACTCTGCGAGCTTTTTCCTGGTGCAAAAATGAGTGCCCCTGTAGCTCAGTATTTTTCTACCTGTACAACCCATCCGGGGTTTATGTGATCAGTGCACTGTTTGGCGTCCTTCACCTGCATGCATGCATGTTCCCATTTCTTAAGACACGACTCCAAAAATGTTCATCTCTCGTCACACAGCCTTTGGTACCCCCGGCTCCCCGCTGCTAGCTTGCTCGGTTTAAAACGCAGCACTCGAACAGCTAGCACCGAATTTTTTCCGAGAGGTCTGAATGAAGTACAACAAATCACCGTGAGCATAATGTAAATAAATCGATGTCCTCTGACCACGCACACATGCATGCCCCCAAAAGACCAGCGCCGAAGCACCGAAACTTCATAGTGAATCTGCTAAAACCATCATGCACTTCGGGACAAGGGACCGCCGCTGCTAACAAGGTCAATGAGGTGCATAAGGAGATGAGAAAACCTTATTCGGTGGACAAAGAGAGTGAAAAATCACAAAATTAATCTTGGGAAAAAATTTCAGCAAAAAATAAACCTAAACGTATTTTTTTTCTTCAAAACTGACCCTTTTGGGTAGCGCCCAACACGGAGGCGCGGTGGTTCACACGTCAACACCCTCACACCCGGCGCGGTCTTGCAAGGGGGAGCGCCCGTGCGCTCGGCGCGGTGCTTCCAGGCACATGAAAATGGATCGAGCCCGACCCCCTCTCCCTCTCTACTCCTCTTGTTCATCTTCTACTCGGGCTGGTCCACTTTTCTCTCTCCCTCTCACTCCCCCAACTCCCCCCACTAGCAAATTCCTCCATTTTAGGTCCATACTTGGTGGATTTCGGCCCTCCCTTTGAGGAAGAGGTACTCTCCCTATGCTTTATCTTTGTGTCCAATTAAAATTTTGTAATTTAAGGTGGTATTTGTGTAGATCTTAGAAACCCTAACTTTTGCAAATAATGGGAAATTTGTGGTTTAATTGCTTAATGGTTGTGTATGATGGCTATGTTTCAATGTTATGGATTAGGATTTTTTTTAATCTAGTTAGTGGGCTATATTAATTAGGTTAGTGTTAAATAAGTAGTTAGTGAGATTTATTACTTATGGTTACATATTATTATTTTAGTAGTTTCTATTCAAGTCCAAGTGTATATATTTACATTTGATGAGCAATTGTGTTATTGTAATTATTTTTTAGATGTAGAAATTTGTTAGTGTCCATCATGTGGATAAGGATTCTTTTTTGAAAGGCAATGTTGACCATGACCCGAAGGAGGTTGTGTTGATGTTAGATCGTAATCCTAGCTATGCCGAGATAGTGGAAAAAGTGAAGATTGAATTGAATTGGATGAAGCCAAATGAAGTAGTTGAATTGGTGGGAAGGCATAATGTTGGGACCGGTATGCACTCTCGTTGGAAGTTCATTCCTCTCAACTCCGAGTCGCGTTGGAGTTCTTACAAGGAGATTGTAGCGGAATCTCAAGACAAGGCTCGGGAATTATTTGCCACAAAGAAGGTTGATCCACTCATGTATTTTAACTTGAATCGGTGTGCCTCCCAAAGTGATGTTAGGAGCCCACTAGTAGGAAATAGCCTATAGCCACACCACTGGCGAACATAGATCTGCGTTTGTCAGCGCTATTACCGCTGGCGAACACAGATCTCTGTTCACCAGCGCCACGTACCTTGCCGCTGGCGAACGTGCCAATTTGTTCGCCATCGGTAAGTGTGGGCTCGCTTGCGCGCGCAGCTGCCACTACCGCTGGCGGACGCCCTTCCCTGTTCGCCAGCGCTACTGCCATTACCGCTGGCGAACTAGCTGGCTGGTTCGCCTGCGCTAACCTGCAATAAGTGATCACACCCCACCACCCACTTCCCCCTCCTTCACTCTCTTCTCAACCTTGTCCCTTGTCCCCTTCTCTCTATAGCTCAAACTCATGCCAATTTTGCCCACCTCCTCCTCTCTTTTCAACAACCAAAACTATTTTAGTTGGTAGATATAGGTGTTTACCTAGTTTACATTGTTTACATTACACACTTTGTTTACGGCGATAATCTGTTGTTTGCAACTTAATACCCAACGTTTGTTCGGATGATATTAGGAGGGTGGATTATTAGACATAGATGCAGTTGGATGACGGTCTATGTATTTTGTTGTAATGCCCGTATGAATCACATAGTAATCTTTATGTCTTGCATATGCACTACGGTGCAGTCTTCATTTATGTCAATTGCCCAACTGCAATTTGTTCACCACACATGTTATTTATCTTCCACGGAGAGACACCACTAATGAACTGTGGATCCCGGTCTATTTTCCTCATACTGATAAAACACATACTGCTTTCACGCTGCTTTCATACTGCAGCTACTGTCTTCATACTGTTTTCCTCCTGTTTTCGACATCATACGTTTAAACTCTTTGTGTTCAGCAAAACCAGTTAGATTGACAACCTCACTGCTACGTTGAAACAAAGTGATTTGATTGTGTTGTGTAGGTTTCACATTGCTGCTGAACCGGTAGTGCGTCCTGCCACCTCAGTAGCATCAACCTTCAGAGATTGCTTGTCCTCCTACTGGTCGATTCAACCTTGATTTCTTTTCTGAGGGAAAACTTGTTGTTGCACTCTTCACACTTTGCACTTGGGGTCTATCAACGTTAGTCATCAGGTAACCTCGTTTGCACCATCGATGGTGCATGAGGCATTTTGTGTCCAACTTCTATAGGGCATGTGGGAATAAGGGCCTTTCAGATGATCTCAAAGATTGTTGCCTCGCTTTCACCGAGAGTCATTTCGCGAAATTGTACAACCGTTTGCTCATACTCACAGTATCGGAAGGGGGTCAAGAGTTCCTACATAGGCATGAGGAAATGGTCCACAAGTGGGCTAGAGCCTTTGACGTTGACGGTAAGAGGTACGAAGACATGACAAGCAGCATGACAGAATGTTTCAACAATGTGTTGAAGGTGTCTGTGCGTTACCCATGACAGCAATAGTCCAATATACATTCAAAAAGTTGAATGTGTATTTTCAGAAGTATAGTGAGGAAATGGATGATCGGATTGAAGAAAAAAAATGAAAAAGAAGTACAAGTATCCACCGGAAGCTAACAAATGGATAGAATACCAGCAAAGGAAGGTTGACTTCCAAATGGCTCAATGTTCTGATAACGACGAGTGGATTTACCAAGTCAATGAGCCAGGAGGCGCCACAGTAGGAGGTGTGCAACACGGAGGTCGGGCATTCAAAGTATTGCTCAATAAATGTGAGTTCTCATGCATGAGGCCTCAATTAATTCATCTCCCTTGCTCGCTTTTGAGGACGGTGGCGCGTATTAGAAAAGTGGGGGTTAATAATCTACTAATGGTAAGGTTGGAGGAGTATTCGACTGAGGCCACCAAGGAGACATGGGCGGCTAGATTTGACCCTTACTATGACCAATCTCAGTGGCCGGAATATCATGGCATCCAACTATGGCCCGATCCGGCTTGAAGGTGCAAACACGGGGAAGAAGGAGGACAAAACGATTTAGAAATGACATGGATGGTTGGGGTCGCAGCGTCCAGGAGGACGACGCGGGGCTCTTTGGGGCCGCTCCACTCCACCCGGCGTGGTGGTCTGTAGTCTCGCTTCCGCGTGGATACAGAGAGCAACCTGAGAGCGCAGCAAACCCATACGTCGTTGTTTCCGCTAAGGAAAGGACGGTAGCGTCGTCGGGCTGAGCTTGGTGGTGGTAAGGGTAGCGTCGAGGGCGCCGGCGCGGTGCTCTTTGTCACCAAAACGCAGAGGTTGTAACAGAAACGCATGTGTCTCGATGTAGTCCGTATATCGCTCGTCAAACGACATGTCTTTGTGTGAGGCCTCATGGGACCGCAAACGAAGAGGGGCAAATACCTACAAGAACAAATACAACTTAGAACAATAAACATGGAAACTACATATATATGAACTAACATCATCAATATGGATTACCCTCTTCTTCTCCGCCATCAACATCCCACGGTGAGTAACATCATATTTATCCTCGAGAAGATACCCATCATCCATCCTATATTGTTACAAAATAGACAAACTAATAAGAATAGAATGATAAATAACCACTACTTACATACACATTCTAATATATTTGACATCCATATGATAAAACCACTTAAATTCATTCTCACATGTAAAATGTATCTCCCACATGTACACTACTAGCACAACTATTACATACACCACATTATCTACCACCATAGAGAATACCAAAAATATGTCAAATGTCTCTCACACATGTACATATCTAGCACAATTATTTCATTCTAACAAGTCAAATGTCTCTAACACATCTACATCTCTAGAACAACTATTATATACACCAAAGTATCACTAAATTTTGAAATCAATCAAGAACTATGGTTACACCTAGGGTTAACAAAATATGGCAAATCTAGAGATTTTATGACAAAATTAAGGGGATCGGGTGAGAATATCTTGAGGAGGGATGGGGGCTTCAAATCCACAGAGAAATCTACCAAAACAAGCTGGATTTGAGTGAAGATTTAGGAGGGGGAGAGGGGGCCGCCGACAGCCATGGTCAAGATTTCTGTTTCGGGTTGGGGAATAAGGATGAGGGAGAGAAGGGGGTCGGGCGCGACCATTTTTACGTATCGAGGTGGACCACGCCGAGGCACTAGGCGTTGCCCTCTGATCCATCGCGTCGGCGCCCATGGAGCTGCCTATCCGCTGCTGGGTCCCGCCTTGTCTACGTGGCGGGTGCACCGCGCCGCCGAACTCGGCGCTACCCTATCACGTACTGCGCCTCCATGTTGGGCGCTACCCAAAAGGGCTAGTTTCGAAAAAAAAATACGTTTAGGTTTATTTTTTGCTGAAGTTTCTCCCCCAAGGTTATTTCTGTGATTTTTCACACAAAGAGATGAGCTTGTTCTGCATAAAGCTACCGCTGCCAATTGACTGACCTCTAACTTTAGGGACCTAGCTACATCGCTAGGAGCGACAAAGAGAGAAAGCTAGGGTCGTCAATACCTCCCAGAAGACGGCAAAGACCAGAGGAAGACGACAAAGACCATAGGATGACGGTGGCAGCTAGGGTGAAACCCTGGACCGACTTCTTGGAGCATCTCCACTTGCCCGTCCCCCAAGGCGCCCCTATGCCATTTTTTTGAAGCCGACAGATCCAAAATTTTCCGCTCGCCCTTCAAGGCGCCGAAAACCACCAGTTTCGGCCAAAAAATCACCCGACGTTCCCAGGCCGAGCCTAGCTCCCAGGAGTCACCTAGGGGGGCAAAATCGCCACGCGGGCCAGCCATGTCAGGCGAAAAATGGTTTTTCCCCTGATTCGGCCACCCACTCGCCGAAAGGAAGTCATTTCCCCAGCACACCATGTCGTCCCCAGCACTACCCCTCCAGCCGTCGCCGATGATCCGCCACTAGAAAGGTTCCACGCCGCCGCAAAACGCATCCCTCGCCGCTCCGCCGCGCCCCCTACGTATCTCCTCCTCCACTCAGGCGAGCCGGCAAGGCGAAACACGAGCAGCTGTCAGCAGCCACCACTTCCCCACGCCTGCGAGGTGTTCGGCCATTTGCCTCTGCAGCGGGACTCTGACAATGAGGTGTTGGTCGCGGAACTGCTGGCGGAGGAAGCAGACAATATCAGAGCGACGATAAGGAGCACCTGCTGATGCTCGCCGCGTTGGTCGGGTGATCGTCGAGAATGCCAAGCCGCGCCGAGGTGTGGTTCGGCGTCAGGCCGGCGAAAGAGCAAGGCGAGGCAGCGGGTGGAGGGCTACTGCATTATGTACTCCGACTACTTCGCCAACAACCCAATACATTGTGACACGGTGTTCCAACGCCGTTTCAGGATGAACTGGAAGCTCTTCCTCAAGATTATGCATGGGCTCCGAGAGTACGACGACTACTTCATTTGCAAGAAGGATTGCAATGGCTTGGTGGGATTCTCCTCGCTCCAGAAGTGCATGGTGGCCATGAGGATGCTTGCATACGGAGCTCCCGGTGATTCGCAGGATGACTACTTGCGAATGGGCGATTCCACCGCTATTCAGTGCTTGTACAAGTTCTGCAATGTAGTGGTGACAGTGTTTGGGCCAAGGTACATGAAGAAACCCAATGTTGAAGACACTGCTCGGATCGTAGCAGAAAATGAAGCAGGAGGGTTCCCCGGTATGCTTGGAAGCGTAGACCGCGTGCATTGGAGCTGGAAGAACTGTCATTTTGCTTGGCAGGGAATGTACAAAGGTGCCAAAGGATATTTCAGTGTGGTGCTCGAGGCAGTGGTAACACAGGATCTCCACATTTGGCACGGTTTCTTTGGAATGTCAGGAACTCACAACAATGATATCAACGTCCTGCAGTGCTCTCATGTCTTTGACGGGCTTGTGGAAGGTCATGCTCCTCCTGTGAACTTCAAGGTCAATGGACACCGGTACAACAAGAGGTACTATCTAGCAGATGCTATCTATCGCAAGTGGGCAACATTTGTGAAGACCATCTCAAACCTCATACCTGGTGGAAAGACTTCTTGATTTGCAACGTGCTAGGAGGCTTGCAGGAAGGATGTAGAGCGAGTATTTGGTGTGCTCCAATCTCGTTTTGCCATTGTGCGGTACCCAGCTCTGACCTGGTCGAAAGATCAGATATGGTCGGTGATGAATGCTTGCTTGATCTTGCACAACATAATCATTCAGAGCGAGAAGGAGGATCCAGTGGTTGGCATTGAATCATATTTCACACAGGGTCCTCTTGCAGCCGTTGATCACCAGGTGCCTGTAGCATGGGCTGCCTTCCTCACTGTGCGTTCGCAGATACGCGACCCAGCGACGCATCAACGACCGCGGGTTGATCTAGTGGAGCATCTATGAAGGCGCAAGAGCAACGTATAGTTTCATGTGTTTCAGTTTGTATTCAAAACTTGTTAAATTCTAAATTTGCTTTGTTAAACTATTTGATTCGTACTGATTTATGTCATGAACTATGTTTGGGAATGTATGCGGTGTTGATTTCTAGGCCGAAATGTTTCTTTTCATGTCGTATTGTGCCGAATTATGCCCAAATTGCCGAATGTAGGCTGAATCATTCGAAAACCAACGGCCGACTGGGGGCGCCACGAGTGGAAACCACCCCCACCCCCACCCCGCCGAGAAAACAACCGACATTGCCCCAGCACGGTGAAATTTTGGCTAAAAAATGGGCCTTGGGAGGCCGAACGAGTGGAGATGGTCTTAGAGCATCTCCAGTCGCGCCCCCAAAGGCCGCCCCCAAGTGCATTCCCTTCCGGACGGCCCCCGAGCGCGCCCACTTGCGCCCCCCATTGGGCCTTCCCGTCTGTACGTCCCCTTGTTCCCGTCCGGCAAACCCAGCCCAACCCCGCCTCCCAGGGGCTCCCGTGGGGGCGCCGGACGAGTCGTTCCGCGCCGCGGGTCTGTCCTGCCAGCGACACAAACCGCCTAATTGCGCCTCGCCCATTTGCGCCCCGCACGCGCCACCTCGCCCTCTGTCGTCTCCCTCTGCCTCGTGGCGGCGCCGCTGTCTCGCCCACCGGCGCCGCTGCCAAATCGTCCCTTTTCGGCGCCACTCACCGGCCCTTCTCCCGCCGCGCCTCCGCCCCATCGGCGCCGCCTCAGACGCCACATCTTGCGACCAGAGGTAACCACCTCGCCCCCAAGGTGTTCGGCGATTTGCCCGGTTGGGCGCCGGCCGTTGTTTTTGTCATATTTTAAAGCCATTTTCATTTCTACCGATGGACAACGACGATGAGATGATGGTGAACTTTCTTTTAGAGGAAGAAGCCGATATCGACGAGGAGGAAGATGAGAACTTACTTGTTTGGCACAACTCCTCACCGATGATGAAGCCAATAGAGAACCAAAGCGAGGAGGATCCAAGTTTGGAGTGCTCCAGCAGAGGTTTGTCATTGTGCGGTATCCTGCTCTCACTTGATCGGCCGAGCAGATGGAAGAGATCATGAATGCATGTGTGATCATGCACAACATGATCATTGAGGATGAACGTGAAAATCTAGTGCATGATCATCTTCCATATGAGTTCCAGAATCCTCTTGCCAATGTGGATCACAATGTGCCAGCGGATTGGATCGAGTATATTGTTATGCATATGGAGATCCGAGATGGGGCCACTCATGATCAGCTCCAAAATGATCTAGTGGAGCATTTGTGGGTTCGGAAAGGATTAGCAGCGGCATAGTGCACTTCTAATTTATTTTTAATTGTATGAACATTTTATTTTTATTTGTAGTCATTCGTGAACTATATATGTAATAATTTAAACCTAGAACCAAGTTTTTTTAAAAGTATTTTTGATTCTCCAAAATAAAAAAATAGGCAAAATATTGCTTTGGAGGTTTTGTTTGGGGCTGTGAGTTGAGGGTCGCCCCGGACGCCGATCCGGACGCCTATTGGACGGCGCGACTGGATATGCCCTTAGTTCCACGTGAGCATAACGTTTCAAAGCTACTACCACATTGTTCACGCGAACATATCATCTTCTTGACTAATGGAAAAGAAAATTGTTCACCGGAACTAAAACAGCTACTACGAAGCTGCACTATAGGTTATCACGCTCTTTTTCAACCGTGTAACTAAAGATTTGCACCTCCATTTCTTGCCTTTACAATTTAGTGGAAAATCTGAAAGCTCGTGGGACAGCCCATATAATTTTAACAACTACTGTACGTACAAGGCAAGGGTAACGAGGCATCCCTAGACTGTCAAGTGAGATTATGAGAAGCTGAGCGCATAGTAGTTCGTAGCGTCGAGGGAGAAAAATACAAGCGGCCGGTAAAGAAAACCTTTTGAGTTCTTATCCATTGGGCACACTGCATGAGTGCACCTTCTGTCGGGATGCGTTGTCGTGTTGCAAGGCCCGCATATATGCTTCAGTACTCGGTTGTGCACGCAAGCGTGCGTCGGTACTAGCTTAAAGCTAGACGCCATGGAATAGCATGAAGATGAGGTGTGGTCACGGGTTCACGGCACGCTCGGGAGCAGTGACACCACCAGCCAACAAACCTCCACCAAGCCGTGTCCCTAGAGGCTGGAGCTGAGGCCAGAGCTGTATTAGGGCATCCACAGTGTGGTGCCAAATTTAGGTGTCAAATACTCTATTTGCCTTTTGGCATCGGTTCTCTATATCGTAGAGGTGCCAAATCTTGATGTCAAAGCCAAATAATTTAGCGTAGGAGCAACTAGAAGATCCAATATCAAATTCTTTTAAGTGAATAAAATAGTTGGATGGAGGAGTGAGACCAGAGAGAGTATGCAGCCCAAAATAGTTTATTATTACTTTATACATGGTGGACCACATAATAAGGTAATTTAGCATTTGTCATTAGTTTTGATACATTGTAGATAACATAGCAAGTTTAGCTCTAATGCCAAATAAATCTATGTGGCGAATTTGACTTTGGCAACACTGTGGATGCTCTTAGACCCTGATTTTTCGGCGCTTTTATGGGTTGAGTGCAAAAAGTGGCTCGAGAAGACACCGTATCGATGAGCCGGCCCGTATCGCGTTTACACATTTACCCCGTCGATTTCAATTCTTTGGTAAACGGCGCTTTCAGATCAAACAAAAAAGATCCGATAACCTACTGCTTAGTTCCTTCAAGAACTTGATGAGCTGTTTTCTCTTAGTGCTATTGCAATCCATGGGCCCGGAGTCTTCTCGAATCTTCTCCTACGCCTGAAGTGGTTAGCTTGTTGTTATTATCTAAACGCGGCCGATCCCTTTTCAGAGAGTCTCGCCCTCGTGGATACAGGTCAGAATGCGTGACCTAGATCCCCACCGCCGTCGCAATCCCCTTAGATTTCTCGCCACCAGCGAGCAATCTCTGCACCGTTTCCGCCCCATCCACCGCCTCCGCCGCCATGGATCACCTCTCCCCGCACATAGCCGCCGAGCGCAAGCGCACGACGCATCGCTACACCTTGCAGGGGCAGCCGGTGCAGCCGGCGTTCGTCCGTCGCGAGACGGAGGAGTTCGACCGTCGCCACGGGCGCCCCGTCCTCACGGGGAGTTCCTCCTGCGGCTTTCGAGGAGTACGACGCCGCGGCGTTCGAGGGCGTCATCGGGCTGGAGGACTTCATCTCCGACGACATCCTCGAGCAGGTCGAGAGTGTTATCCACGAGCGCAACGAGCGGGAGGAGCGGCGCCACCTCGACGACGTCCGCTTCGAGCAGGGCATCACCGCATGCTACAACAACAAGAGAAGACGGCGGAGTGGGCCACCGAGGCGAGGAAGGAGGAGGAGGTCTTCGTCGATCATGATCCCGATGAGTAGACCATCACCATCGCCGTCGACAATGACGTCGCCGTAGAGCTCCCGTAGGACTAGATAGGGAGGAGGGCGCCGTTTATCTACTATTTTTGTAGAAAAATGTTTGTATTGACGATGAACTAGCCGTATGGATTATGAACTAGCAGTTGAAATTCTTCCGACAAATTTCAATTTTGTTTTTACAGTTTGTTGATACGGGTTCTATTCTGCGCACGACGTTCTTGGTCGAAAATTCGGCGCATTTTCGCCATTTATGTTCGCGGGATAAGTTATGTTCTCACCGTAACGCACTTTACCGGCGCCCGTCGTGAACTTTTTCCCGACTTCGGGGAGGTTCCCCGTCTTCACGTTTTGGCCCATGTTTTATACCAGAATACTGATGTTCTCACCGTAACGCACCTTACCGGCGCCCGTCGTGAACTTTTCCCCGACTTCGGGGAGGTTCCCCGTTTTCACGTTTCGGCCCACGTTTTATACCAGAATACGGGTATGCTACAGCATCGAACCATTTTCGCACGTTTCTGGGCTGACAGAAAAATGAAACCGGGCCTTTTGTGGGCTATACACCCGTGGCGCACGCTAAACGCTCGTCAGATGCAAAGGAAAGTAGGCTGGGCCTCGTGATGCACTGTGGCCCGAGAAGCTTAGCTTGAAAAAAAATCTACAAATTACATTGTGCGCCCGTGTCTACGAGAGCGGAGCGCAGAACAGATACCATTTGCAGCAAGATATAAACGGATGAGGAAACTTTAACTAATCGCGAAATGCAAATCTCATCCGCACGCTAATTCGTACCGTCGATGCAACCGGGGAGCAAACTAGACTAGTCGGAACAGTTACATACTCGATCCACGATGCCATAAGAAATAAGCAGACATCAGCTAATTATAAATTGGAAAAAAAAAACTCTAGCTGCAATTGTGGTGTTTTTTTTGTAATTTTCGCCACGTAAACTCTCAGTGCTCCCTCCTCTGATCCATATAACTTAGTAGTACAACCTTATAGCATGAGACATTAAAATGTGGACAGGAGGAGTAGTGAACTAACTGTCGTGAATTAGTCAAAATATGGATGTATCTAGACGCATTTTTAGTGTATTTATACATCTATATTTTGACAAATCCAAGACAATTAATTCAAGACAAAGGGAATGTTATTTCTGTACCTATATATATAGATAGATTGTTAGATAACTTTATAATAAAATTATTAAGGTTTCTGTCAAATTTTCCGTCTAACACGGTCTTGTCACCCCTGCAAAGCATCCGAATTCTGCAGAAATCATCAAAACTAACTAACTGGAACGTTGTGCAACCCTGCTCGATCTCAATACAAGAAACTGCAAGCGTATTGTGTCGACTGAATTCAGCACATAGCATAACAAAAGTCGACATGTTAGCTAGCGTGCACCTGCTCGATCTGCGCAGTGCCGGTGCGCACCACCCCCTTCTTTGCAGAAATCGGTTCAGCTATCCGGACCGGCTACGGGAGTACTACCTCCTGTCTTCAGATAGAGCTGTCTGTGGCAGTGCGAGGGTAGGCGAGTTTGGCTGTAGATGGCATTTTGTCTGCACATGTGTTATGTACGTATGCACGGGCAGCAGGGCTGGTCCCTGAACTGTCATTCATATTCCGTCCCCGGGAAATTATTAGGGTTGCTCGATCGGAGCATTGTCATCAACTGTACGTATGTGCGCTCGCTATCCTGGACCCCGGTCGTGCATAGCTACGTACGTGGTCTGCACTAGCTATGCGTCCGTCCGACGTGCGTTATACTCGCCTGTACGTGCCCCACAGCTGTATGAGGATCGCGACCGCTTTTGGACCTACATGCATCAATTCTCAGCGTTCTGCACATAGTCGTGTGACTGAGCCAGGCTCAGTGAGCCTTGAAGAGCCTCTTGAGTCTTGAGATTCCTCTCGCGTTTGTGCGTGCCTACCGATAGCTAGCCACTCTCGAAAGACGACGCACTAACGATATTGGAACAGGATACACGCGTACCTACAGCTGTAATGTTGTTTTTTTTTTTTTGAAATTTAAACACAATATATTAAGCAAGCAAGCCCGCCTCATTAAAAACCTTCCAGTCCCCGTAGGTACCCTGGTAAGGAAAAGAGTGCGTCAACAAACTTGCTGCTGGAATAGTTCAATCCGGCTTACACTCCTTTCTGATACAGGCATCGAGAAAGGCGGGTGTATAATTAATCCACAGACTTCTTCTTCTATCACTATTACAGTAACTAGCACAAAGATGAGCTACCTCATTTGCTTTCCGAGGAATATAAGAAAGCTGAAACTCATCAAAATTGCCTATTAGATCATCCACCTCAAGCAAGAAAGGAGCCACCTCCGATCTGTGGAAGGAAGAATCCGACCACATATTAACAATTTGTTGGGCATCCGTTTCGATGATAACCTGACGAAGGCCCAGCTCCATGGCTACTTTGACACCATCTCGAATAGCCGTTGCCTCCATAGTCAGAGCATCGTTAGCCATACTGTACCATAGTGCCTGCCCTCTTATTAATTTCCCTGTATGGTCACGCACACACACTCCCGTCCCTCCATTGTGATTGGCATCATATGAAGCGTCGACATTCATTTTTAGATAGCCTTCCTCAGGTGGTGTCCAGCCCGTCGTGACCAGTCTTCCTCGGCGAATTTGCTTTACCTGACAGCACCAAATCCGTCGATACTTCTACGGCCCAGCTTACCGATTGAGCAATGGTCCTCGGTTCTTTACCGTGCCTCCTCGAGTTCCTTTCAGACCATACAGCCCAAGCTCCGCAGAGGACAGTGTTCGTAGTCGCTATATCAACAATATTTGGATCAATAAGATCCGAAGCCCAAGACTGTGGATGAAGATTAGGTATTTTGATCCCGGTCACCTCCCGGACCGAGCTCCAGAACAGCTTCGCCCATGTGCATTGGAAGAATGCATGAAATATTGTCTCAGAAACACCGCAGTCCTCGCAAGCACTTAAAATTTCCATACGTCTATTCACTAATCTTTCCTTCGTAGGAAAGATTAGTGAATAGACATATGTTGTTGCCACTTGCCAGCGAGATGCTTCCGGGGAGACGGAAACGGATGGAGCCCGGGCTCGCTCAACAACGTATTCACGGGCCGGACAGCAACAGCACGCGCGCCCCGCCGTTAATACCGCGTTCCGTCACGCTCGGTCGTTCTGCACCACGAGGTCACGGGTCGCTGAACCGTAGTTCGTGGCACAACCCGCGTAGCGTACGTACACAGATTGGCATACGGTCGCCGCCGGTTTTAACATTCT